>OU015438.1:9020732-10270732 GCA_907164795.1 Hemaris fuciformis | reverse complement strand
GAATTATATAAATGATGTATTCATCATCAGCCCATATACGTATATACTGCTGGGCACGGACCTCCTCTACAACTGAGTGGGTTTAGGCCTTAGTCCACCACGCTGGCCTAGTGCGGGTTGCCGGACTACACACCTAAGAAATTTCTAAGAACTTTTAGGTGTGCAGGTTTCATCACGATATTTTCCTAATGAAGTATTATCCGTGTAAAAAATAACAAAGTGATCCAAAATACATCTCCGTGTTTAAGTAAGCAGGCATGTTAAATTAAGTATCTGTGCAAATATTCCTTCAATACGGTCTGGAAACTTGTTAATGCTATTAGAGCAGCGGAGGCGTTAAGCTTGCAACCTTACTTAATTCTACTTATTCGCAAACTTCCACTCCAGCGCTGTGCCGCAACCCCGACGCCACATCTTTTAACTAAATACCCTCTTCGCCCTTACCACACGTCAAATTCTTCGGACACTGACTATAAGACAAGTTGTCGCGTCTATTTTAATGTGTACTAATATTATAAAAAGATCTGTACTTTGGATGATTTTGGGTTTGGACATAGTTAAATTTATAGAAATTACTCTAGACAGTCACCAACAATCGTACCGTATTGTCAGGACTAATTTTTTATATTATTATTTTGAGAACTGTTACTGTACCTACTGCATTTACTATATTAATACAATAGAATGAAAAACAATTTATTTAAGGATTTATACTCAATCAAATTGACAGTAATAATAAAGAGAAATAAATTGAATACGCCGAGACTAGGATAGTAGGCACACTCTTTGGGACGCACATAGCACCACTGCGTTCCGTAGCTTGCTGTTGTGCTTCCATAGTAATCTTACGTTCAATTTCGTCACTTTCTTCCATTTTCCGTGCCCAAACTGTTGTTTCATGAGTCTCTTCATCGATCCGATCCGTAACAGTACTTCGGACAGTCGTTGTCGAAGATTTTGTTTCCGTGGTTTGTGCCTTTGTAGTTATCGTCATTATTGTAGTCATAGTGGGGGTCATTGTTTCTTCATTTGCAGACTGTGCCGTTACTATCTCCGGTATTGTTGGTGTAGTCTCTGTTTCAACACTTTTTTCAGTTTCGATGAATATTATATCTTCTGAAAGCTTCTGTGTAGGAGTTGCCGTCATTTCCGTGACTGGCGCGTCCTTCGTGGCTACGATGCAAACATTTGCACATTTGTCTTCTTGGCATGCGTCGTCTGTGCCACATGTAATGAAATTTTCCCATGCAGACAGTCGTTGGTAAAGATGAGGTGCTTTACAGTTATTTTCTATATAAGTCTGAAGTCCTATTACTTCATTGTCGCATAGGAGTGGTCCACCACTGTTTCCCTATAATACAGATGAAGTAAAATCAAATTTAGTAAATAGATGAATATCTGTTATTTAGATGAATTTAAATGAAATATTCGTTGTTTTAGACATTAAATCTGCCAGTCTAACGTGAACAAGTTATAGTGCAATCGTACAAAACATTTCCGTAGACAGGTGATAAATAAACAAGGCACTTTGTCAGCTCACGGTCAAGTCTTACTTGGCAAAAATCTGGATCGTAAATAGCATCCTTGTGTTCATTGCTGTCAGCGGCACATATCATAGTGTCCCCGAGGAAATGAGGGCCGCACGCCTCCATCGTACTTGGCAGCAGTTCCACCGACAGCTGCATCAGTATTTTATCTTCTGTCGTGTTTCCGTATCGCTTCTGTAATTAAAATTAAATTTGGACGTACGGAAATTATAATTTATTACCTTTACGTATGGTTATTTATAATGATTCATGATAGTTGCAACGTGATATACGGAATCTTTTACTAGGCGTTTTACCAAGTGTTTATGCCAAATTATTTGATAATCTTAATATAATTTGGATGAGTAATGCAAGACATTGTTGTATTTAGTTCTGTAAGACGCATTTTTCTTTGTTTAAATCGCAAGTGTGTATTAAATAACTTACAAATAAATTTAATGAAATAAAAAAATATATATTTAAACAATTTATGTTAAAAAAAATAGGATTACTTTGACATATAAGTTTCTCTGTTAGCGAACTAATGTGAAAAATCAAATATCGGCTTTTTAGACAAGCTAGGGCAAAGATGTTGCATTAATAAATGTAATATAGGTAAAAAAAAACTTCCTTACGCTATAAACAAGAATAACGCAATTCTTCTCGGCAAAGTCCCGTTTGAATTTGAGCGTTGCGATGTTCACCGCGGTGGTAACGTTGAACGGCATCAAAGTCTTCATCAGCGAGATGTCAGTCAGCCACCACTGAGTCGCACTGTGGTTGTATGGACGAACGATTTCTATCACCTAGTAACCAAAATAATATTTGTAATATACCATTAGTTCCAGGATTCCCACATTAATTAATGGTCTAGTAGTTGACTCCTCCGGAATTGAATCTTCCTCAATGATCTTCCAAATAATCTGATCTAGATTATTTAAGAGGATTCCAATGGTGAGAATGGGCTTCTCTTCTTTGGAACTCCAGGAAACACTCTTGAGTGTTAAGCAATTAGAAAATCTTTTGACTCGCTGTCACGATATTAAGTGCGACCTACAAGAATAATTTGTATTTATGAAAGGTTCGTAACCTTTGCTTTGTGTCCAATAACTTTATTTTAGATTTTTGAAGTAAAATATCTTTGGAACATGGTCCTTAAATAACAATAGATCTGAAAAAATATAGGTACCGTATCAGACAGACACAATACTGATAGAAGACTTTGGTCGAAAATGTCGCACCTCTCTTTCCTGCTCGTCTTCGTCTTCATTAAGCGTGACTTTGGAATCGATGGTGATGGCACCAAGTCGAGCTAGTAAAGTCTTTCTGGGGAAGTTGGTGTAGGCATCGTTTAGGACACTCGGACCCACAGCTGATGTTAGCAGCCAATCTGGTCGGATCAGAACAGCACTTCGAAGAAACCTTAGGCCTTGGGCGTCCACTATCGTCTCGTCCGGATAGTATATGAAGGCCTGTGGAAAAGAAATGTTTGAAGCAAATAAAAAATTAAGTCTATAATCTACACGTGAAGACAACTTTATCATATAATTGGTACTTTCCATTTATGTACTATTTTTATATTGAAAAAAGATAGTAAGAATTGTTCACCAAACGTATAATTTTACCTTAGTACTAAAACTGTATTTTTTTTCTTTGGAAGGTTCACGAGTAGTAATGTCTTCAAGAATTTAACTTACCATAAAAGGATACACGCCACGCTTAACTTCATAACCGCCTTCTGCCAACACTATTCCGGCGCAATAAACAGCTGTAAATTTTACACAGAAGATTATGTTAATTTATTGACTAGACTACCCTACAATTCATAATGTTATCATCACACACGACTTACCAAAACACAAAATAGTCAAGATGTATGTGTACATATTTATCGAAAACAGTCATAAAAAGCAGAAAATGTGAATGACGCGCCGGCGTCAACCGTAAACCCTGACAGATCAGCGTTTAAAAGAAGAAGGGGAAATATTTTAAATAACCTTTCCGGCCAGATGTTAAAAAATGGTATAAATGATTAAACTCCTTTTAAATTTATAAATTACCATCGCTCTAAGTCCCGTTGTAAAAAGCGAATTAGTCGAGTCACGTCCCTTTATTTTTCTTCGCTATCTTTCACAAAGTTGCGACGACTCGAGTTAAAGGCATTAATCAGAATCACATCCAAGCCAGGACGTATTATCCTCAATAAAGCGGAAAGAATGAGTTTGCGAATTTTAAACGCGTGTTTCACTGATAACGGGGATAATAAATTCAGTGAACATCTAATTATTCATGTTAGGGGTGTTTAAGTGCGTGTATTAATACGCCGGGGATTGCGTCGCGTTTGAAAAATATGTCAAATATAAAAAGTGCAGTTTATTTAAATTATGGTTGGCGGAAACATGGCTTGGGCGGGAACTGAGCGACGAAAACGCTCCGCAGGTCCTTCTTTTTTTAAATCCGGCAGATGCATAAAACATTCAATAAAATTGGACGATGCAGCTTTTTGGTATTTTGAGCATTTTACTTTTGCATTTTGTAACAATTTAGCTTTCTTTGTATTCACCAATACAAACAAAAGCATGCATGCAATGCATGTCAAAAACACTTTTGGAATTAAATTTTGTATTGGTCTGCCAGTTTATACAGTGTTTTGTTTTAGTCTGCTAAATTACTTTTGATATGAAAAAATAAACCAAAAAATATAGTCATTAAAATAAAATTTAAATTTAATTAAAATAAAATAAAATTGTTTATGCAGTTTTTATGTAATAATAAGACAAAATAAATGTTACATTAAATATGAGAACATTTGAACAGAACTCAGTATAGCCAATAAGTTTCAAGAAACTGTGATATCATCCACAAACGAACGTGGATACTGTCCGCGAACCGCTGATGTGGCGACGTGGCGCTCGGTACTTACACAGACCGCTACCAGTCGACCAAACACAGAAGAGCTGTGCTAATGCCTTCAGCTCGAAGAACCAACTCACTGATCCGGATGTCTATAAAATTGGCGTTGTTTAACGACCCCAATGAACGAGCTACGTGTTTTGGCGGCTTCCCGCAATTGCTTTACACACTTACCACGACAACACTTAGCGCCTCAGACTTCAGCTGCGATAAAAACTTGCAACCGATGCAATTGTATCTTTTGTCCCCTTTATCGATTTTATGAACGGGTAATTGAACCGATATTTATTGTCAATCCGTTACAGTGAACGATTTTATTGTTTTGTCGGTGAATATAAAATGATACTGGTTTTGGTTAATTGATCACTTCCCATTTTCATGCACCGATTGACTGTTATTGACTCAACTATTTCAAATAGCTCCGGGCCTTTTAATATATCTCAATTCATAGATATTTCCATTGATACGATATCGTTTAAAACCGTTTGAAATGCATCGTAAAATTACGTTTCGAGCGATTCAATGTCTACATTGTTTTTCATTGCTTCAATCTTGAAGCGGTTTTGTCCTTTATTTCCAAGCCGTTGAAGTGAATTTGTCTTAATTCTAAGTTGTGAAGGATCGATGTGGTTAGATCATTTTCCTAACAAAGTCGAGTTAGCTATCTAATGTCTGGCGGGCCCGGCGTAGCAGACGGAGCCCCGAGGGAGTTATCGAATGGTAATGGAGCTACGGGTCATTCAAATTTTATTTTATCTCGCGCTTTCCGTAAGTGGCTGAGTCTTTCGGAAGTTTAACTTCTTTAATAGCTTGTATCTGTAGTGTAGAAGTAAGTTCTATCAGGGATAACGTTATCTGATCATATGATTCATTTAAACGGGAAATAGTTTTCTTGAGTTGAATAAAGTTTAATGAAACGTATGATCGGCATAACGTGTTTTATTAGAACTCAAAATATTTTTTTGGGAATTAATATATAATTTTAATGTACCTATATAATTAATGTTCCATAACATTCAATGCAAATTTTTAATACAGGAAAATTGTTTAAAATTGTTATTAACAAATTTTGTTCTATTCCATACTTTATAGAGAGTAATAATGGTAATATTTTATTATTTTACATGCTTAGTTTTGTCACGGCATTGTTATGTATACACTTTGACAACAACCTAACTAATTATACACAAGTCTTACAAATTCCGAGACTGAATAAGCCCGTGGAAGTTTTCGCGGCTCACGGTGGGCGTCGCTCCGCACTGATATGAATATTAAACGCTCGAAGAATTATAAGATTTATACGACAATTCGGAAGTTGGGCGGACCTCTCGCACTTAAATGAATGTTTAACATTATCTGCTGAGTTTTAACGGAGTTGAGCCTCTTAAACAACTTGCGAAGAAACTTTAATAGAGAGACTCTCGGGCGATTAATTCAGAGACGTGGAAAGGTGGACGGGAATCCTTAATGAGAAAGGGTGAACGGGTGTACGGGTAAACGCTGATTTGTTTTAGCGTTTTCTATTTTTGTCAGGATTAACACTGTATGAGAGGGCCATGGGGTGGGTGAAATAAACCACGGTGGTCGCATTGCTCATACCTCTTTATAGGTGAAGCTAAGGCCTAATTCAAACGAGATAGCTTTTGCCTGTTGTGGAATAGAGATGAGTTAACAGCAACTAAGGGAAAATTATCTATACATATTTTTTTATGATCATTGTTTCCGTTCTTTCTAAGTAAGAAACAATAAAAATTGTAAACTATATCGTAGAGATTCGGATTAGGCCATTCTTTTAAGTATGAAAGTGTGGTACACTGCTTTTTTTTAATTGATATTAAAATGTAACAAAAGATAAAACCTATGAATATTTAAAAAAATATGCAAACATGGAATACAAAAAAATCTTTTTTCTTCTATACTACGTGATATTGAACAAACGTTGCACGCAACAAATCACAAATGGTCCAATGGTATTAATACAAAAAAGAAAAAAAAACATATCGTTAGTAGAATATAAGTCGATGAAGTGGCGGGCTGGGCGTTTCATTGTTTGCCGGCGTCATTTTCCGATGCCGCGTCCCATTCTATTGTGCTGCACTTTATTGAATTTGATTTACGCGCCAATTTTTGTAGGCTTCGGTTTTTATTAACTGACCTCGTGCCGATGTAAACTTAATTGAATCCACCAACAAAAGGCATTGAATGAAAAGAGCGTCCAGCGGTGTGCGATGCAGATTATAATAGGTTTTCCAAATTTGCATGGGCTTTAAGTTACTCGATATTCGATATTTGCACGGTGGTCGAGTCATTGTATTCGTTTCGAAACTAGCGCGGCGATTCATATTCATTTTGGATATGTCGTGTACAATAATTGCTCCGTTAATATTCATGCGTCTATTCCAATATTTAATTAAACACTTCATGTATTGTACTAACTGACTGTTGAAGTAAAATTACCTGGACTTTTACAGCGTATGCAATGCGAAAAAAATATATTGTAGGTACTCAATGATCAAAACGTTTCTACTTTGCCCGTTTGTTTATTTGTTTGGGTCATATGCAGTCATTAATATTTTACAAACCTTTAGTTATAATGTCAAAATAAATATAAGTTTGCCGCCATAACTGAAGTCGGATAGTCAATCAATCAATTAACATTTGCCATTATAAGAACGAAACTTGTGACAACTATTCCATGCACTCAATAACAATGCAATTCAGACGAAACAGGGAGATAACAGCAGACGACCTACTGAACTATTTGTATCTAAATGTCGCAAAACATCGGATTCATATTATAATGGGAATGAGCCCGTACTCTGATTGAGACGGACGTGTACAGATATGAGGCACGTTGATTAACACAGGATATTGTGTCAACATTAGCTGAACTCCATATTTTCTGCAACAAAAGCGAATTATACGCTGAAAGGCCGTAATCTGAGTTAATTATCTGAATTTCAGTCGTATTTAATGTCGTTTCAAACGAATTTCACAATCGCAGCAGAGTCAAAAGAGATTTCTAAAGGAATCACAAACACAATTAGCTGTAAGTTGTTTGTGGATATTGTAAGAGAAAGAGAGTGTATGACAATATCGATGCTTTACAAATATTTCTTGTCTACATAAATTTAATTGGAAGAACTGGATACATGAAACAAGGAAGTCTGTGGCACATTGGTTGAAAAGCTGTTGAGTATTTTTGGTGAATAAATAAATAAAAACACCCAAGTGTCACAACCAAAAAAAAAAAAAGTGTCACAACCATAGTTCTGACCCTCATTTGCATAAAATTCTTGTGTCATAGGTATCAGAACCTACGAGAGACTTTTGTTTTACAAGCGCCCATATCCGAAATAAATATTTGTGGATAACACAAACATTTGTATCGGTGCGTGCATATAACTCTCAGGCCACTCGATTCGCAAGCTCACTAACTGCATGTAGTGTTAGACGTCCTAAACGTAGATTGCCGATCTTATGTTAGTTTGCTTAATTTTGCTAGACCCTGCCCGTTTCCAACCGGCCGCTGTAATTGTCTTTGGAGGAGTTCTGCAGTAGGAGCGATGTGGTTGATGATGATGATGATGATGAAACTTCATTTAAACCGTGAAACAAATTTATACTATTTTACCGTTGCAAATAAAGTAAATTTATGAAATGGGTGAGTCATTTATTGAACTTGGGTGTTCTAGTACTATGATTGGACCCTTAGGTGACAAATTATTGTATAAGCGAATTTGTACCCATCAGAAAGATAAATAATCTTACATAAACGGGTCTTTCAAAACATTTATAAGTTGTAAATAAATTTCCAATTAAAGAAACTAATTCCAATTGTTCCCCTAATAAGCAGTTCCTTCCAATTTTCTTGGCGCTTATAAAAGCCAGTTACGGGGTGATGTAGGTGGGACATGATGGCCGCTAAGCTCGTTATTATGATTGTGCCCTATAGAGAGATACAGAATCAAATCAGCCAGAACAATGGCTGTGCAATTAAACCGGCAAGGGGAGACGTCTTGTAGACAGCCGCGACACCCCTCGCGATCAGCGACTTTGCAGTCTCTTACACTCGCTTTATGGAAAAAAATATGTGTCACATTTTTAGCGTGATTTATAAGGAGTTTTAAAGATCGAACTTTGAGTGATGGCCTCGAGGTTCAGGCATACGGTTGAGAATCTTGGCGGTCGCGGGTTCAAACACCAGGCACACACCCTGACTTTTCGAAGCTATGGTTATTCACAATGAATTAAAACGCTGAAGGAAAACATCATGAGGAAACCTGCACACCTAAAAGTTCTTAGGAATTTCTTAGGTGAGTAGTCCGCCAACTCGCACTAGGCCAGCATAGTGGACTTAGGCCTAAACCCTCTCAGTAGTGGAGGAAGACAGTGCCCAGCAGTGGGACGTATATGGGCTGATGATGATTTTAAGGTCGATATCAATTGTTTCTAAGTCATATAGATGGTGATAATAATAGCGGTGATTCTTATGGCCGAATACTGAAACGCTACTTAATCTAAGGGTGACTTATATTTAAGTGGTTGTTATAATTTAAGCGGTATACTGAAACATCATTTATCGGTTTTAAGACTGTGATTAACTAATGCCCACTTAAATTTCCATAAATGGCAACATTACCACAAAAAGTTCTTTTACATGACATTTTTTAAGTATATACCGCTTAAATTATAACATCCACTTAAATATAAATCGCCCTCGGATTAGGTAGCGTTTCAGTATTCGTCCATTAGTGATGTAGAATTAAATATAGTGTATAAATCAATGATATGATCTCTTGTTTAACAGCATAATACGATTAGACATACTAAACTACTGTAGTTATGAGGCCCTGTAAAATAGATTTGAGTACACTTGTGGCCAATGACACATACAATTACAATGCTTTCTTGTAGCAATAATTTCACCGTAGCATTACTTTCCTAATAAAGGGTTATAACCCTTTGGCGTTTTATTTTGTTCTCGATTTTGAAAAGTTGTATACTAAGAGTTATGACTCTCGTTCATCAAACAAGACCCGTTGGGTGATGGATGTATGTAAAGGTCTCGTTTGTAAATTATGAGATGCCCTATGTTTCGTCTAAGTTGTTTGCTTCAATAGAATTTTAACACGGATGGCATTTTTTAAAATAATTTCATCATCTTCACATATTCATTATACCTGTAAACAGATTTTTTTTCTAAAATACACAATGAATAACGATAAAAAACAAACAATCCAAGCCGGGGCTGTAACTAAATTAAAGTCAAATTCTTACCTTCCTCGAGACGAATGCAAATCTTGTCTGAATACGGAGTATTTACTTCTTTGCCCCTTTGTTTCAGCCGTAACGAGCAGAAAAAGGGCCCATTCAGAACATCCGAACCTAATTACCCTACCCCCAGTTACAAAAGAGGGTTTCTAATTAACGATATTATGTCAAATAATTTGTTTGAGTCGACGTCTCACTCGGTTATTCGCGGATTGGATTAAGTTTGCTTTTGGTCGGGAACGTTTGTTTTGTAAAGAAAAGCTGTTCAGCCGAAATGATTTTAAATAAAATGAATATTCGGAACGTTTGTCCTCGATTGTATTTTAGTCTTTTGTGCAGTATTGACTTGGTTGTTTAATTGCTATTGTGGTAATTTTACAAAGTAAATTTGAATCAAGTTGAATTTAAGTGTGTTTTGGGGCGTTTATGCGATGCTTTACGATACGGCTCCGTCGGGCCATGAAGGCAATAAAGGTCGCTATCGCTATCGCTAACACTATAAAAGTTATAAATGATATGATGTGTTAACAATATCATAACTTCGTAAGATTGTGTTACAAATATTTATTTTAAATATAAAAAATGGAAAGGAAGATTAATTAGTAACTTCAATATTTAAAATAAGGGCTTAATAGTCGTTCTGTTGTCGAAGCTCTGTGGATATATGCAAGAAGTGTGAACGCTAGAAAATACATGTATACTGAAGAACGCTGGTTTTGATTTCAACTGAATAATCTTTATATTTTTTAATATTTTTTAATGAATGTTTTCAATAATAAAAAAAATAATAGAAAAATAGAAATAGAAGATTGAACGAGGGACATTATGTCGTGCATGGTCATAGAATTTTCCACACAATATACATATTTTGTTTAAAGTACGGACTGATGCAGTTTTTTCGTATCGTTTCGTCTGATGGCGATCGGTTTAACGCAGCAAAAAGAGCAACATTTCCAAAGGAAAGTGTATTTACAACGTATTCGTATATTTTAAATAAACCAACCATTTTTGAGGCTTTATTTTAAAATACACAAACACATTAAAGGATAAAAAGAATTTTATGGGGAAAACGACGATATGATTTTAATGTGTGGGGTTGAACCAATCTGTATAATTTAAACCATTAATAGTATTTAAATTCGTGACTTTAGTGTTATTGCAAGAAGGTTGAGTTGCGAGCAAAAGTCATAGTTCATAGTTTCAAATCTTAAGCAAAACTCTTTAAATTAATTCGTAGAGTTACTTTTTTAATTAGAGGAAAACTTCTGAAGCCCCCTTTCCTCGGAAGACTGAAAGGAGTATGTCCGTTCTCGGGCCTTCTAATTCAGCCCGCTGGGAATTTTTAGTTTGACTAAGTTATATTCAACCGAGGTAGTAAAAACCGCCGATGTATTATCGCCGAAGTCTTTGACCAGAGATAGCTAGTTAGCTAGCCTGTGCTACTTCGAACGGGCTCTTAAACCACCCTATATACATAAACATGTAAGTGTAAATATGATGAGCAGCGACGGTGATGGATGCTCGGTGTCACGCCGTGCGCCCGGCTTTTGCCTCGTCAGCTGCGCATTAGCAATCTGTCATTGCTAACCATGCATTTGTCATTACGATTGGCCATTACTATCTGGATTATTACAATTAGACAGCATTCCAACCGATATGCGCCAAGTACTTCAAGTGGACTTGAACTGTTGGTTATATTAACTAAGAGCGTACTGTATACACTTACGATAGGTATGGATGTTTTTAAGTCACACGTAGTAGGAAACAAGACTGTGTAAATAACATTACTACATATTATTAGCTAAGTGCCGTTTCATAGAGGGCTAACCTATAATAAATAATAATTAACTAATATATGCCTCGTGGTCTCGCGGTACAAGTATGTGCCGTGCGATCTAGAGGTCCTGAGTTCGATTCCCGGGTCGGGCAAAGTGTTATTGGGTTTTTCCATTAGGAAATTCTCGGTAACAGCACGGAGTCTGGAAATGTGCCCAAAAAACGGCAATAGGCTCGCCCCCTATTACGTGGGACTGATGCATACTTGGCGAAATGTGGGTGCAGAAATGCACCTCTGCCTACCCCTTCGGGGAATATAGGCGTGAGTTTATGTATGTAACTAATATAAAACTGCTTTGTTGTGCTCAAGATATGAGAATACGGCGTGCGGTTGAAATATCTCAAACACTCACTCATCTTTGTCTCAAATTAAGTTAATTGTCCATATATTTCGAATTTATTAAAAATGATACAAAACAGCGCGCACTGGAGTCTGAAACGATAATCCCGGACAGGATGTCCACTAATTCGTGGCGTCGGGCAGTCGGGCGAGCTGTAAGATTAGCAGACATTTGAATGCGCTGCCAACCCGTCTCCGCACTAATTGAGTTAATATTTGGTTATCGGCGGCGCACACTCGGCCTCCGCGACTAATCCCACTGAATTAATGACGCGAATTTATCATTATTAATGCCTACGTGATCCCGCACACCACCTGATTTCGTGCCCGGCTCGTGTGCAAGCGGACTTTACGGTGCTTTACTCGAAGCTGTATTACGGGTATTGTTTGTGAATGGATAGATGATTCTAGTGACGCCTGTTTTAATATGCGACTGACGAATGTTTTTGCTGATCGAATTTTTAGTTTATTTCTGGTTAACGTATTTTTTATTTACTTATTCTGGTTAACGTATTTTTACAAACGATATAATCTGACTGTCCTGTGGTCTCAGTTGAGAGGTCTTGGGTTCAATCTCATGTCGGGGAATGTTATTGGGTTTTTCCACTAGGAAATTCTCAGTAGCAGCAAGGAGTACGAAATAGTGCCCGAAAAACGGCATTAGATTTGCCGTGTATTACGTGACTGATACATATCTGGCGAAATGAGGGTGCAGAAATGTACCTCTGTCAACTCGGGGAATACAAGTGTGAGGTTATGGATTGTACATAGGTATGTATTATAAGTACAGTGATAACTTGATTGGACTATGTAATAGATTTTTTATTTGTTATATATTTGTCAAAGCGTCGACGCATCCCCACTGTGAGTCCAACGTAGGGTATAAATACAGCCGACCGATCGAGAATGATTCATTGTTCTGTACTAAGTTTTTGAAATTACCTCCAGAAGTTTTACTGTCACTATTTTAAAAAAACAATAACGCACAAGACCCTCCGACATATTTATATATTTCAATAAAAATCAGGCCTTTAAGCGCTTAGGTTTGAAGAGCTTTATATATTTGTATATATATATATATATATATATATACATCTTGAAGGACATGTTGCGTCTTACGTGGCGCTATTTACAGATGATGCTGCGTCCGACTAACTTTGTGCGTCCGGAATACGGACGCAAGATTGACCGACCCTCATTTTTAGCCCAAGGGTCCCTTATGATCATTAGAATGCATGGGCAAAAAATTGGTATGGACGTAATTCCATCACTACAATGCCTTTTAGCGTATAACATAGTTCCGCCATCGTCCGACTGAAATTTGGAGGGCGCTAGTGTTCAGCGTATAATTTACCACGTATACTTTGAGTTCAGTTCACCGATCTTATCGTGTCCATTGAATATCGTACTTAATTTGTAAAGTTTTTATCATGTTTTCGTGACAACAATCTTGCGTCTCTTAAATATCCTTAAACGGGCATTAGGTACGGTGTCTGAGGGGCCTAATCGGGGTTCACGAGGAACGCATGGCGCGGGGCGCGGGGCGGCGGGCTTCAGCGCGCTCGCGTGCCGAAGTTTGTAAACAAACATACATGTGCCGGCCGTGATGTAAGATTGTCACCAAAGTGAATTATTTGCAAGTGCGTTAAAAGTGGTTATTTATTTGGTCTATTATATAGTTAGTGATTATAATAATATATGAATCACAATGAAAAGAAGTGCAAGGATTCTTAAATTGGCAAACCGTGAGTACTTACTTTTTACTACTTAAATGAAAATTATAACACGATTTATCTTATTATAATACCTATAAATCTAGCTAGTAAGTACCTACATACTTACAGTTAAACATGTTGTCTGTTTATAATATTATATTATGAGCTTAGTTTGCGTTAAATTGTCTATGAGTGAACGTGTGTTGTCTGAAAAAATGGTTGTTGTGATTGATGTGGATACTTTTTTTAAAAGAAATGATTTTATACATTTTTATAAAGCTAAACTGCAATGGCCTTGGGATTCAACGCATTTCATTTTGCTAAATTGGTGCATACATTGTGATACGAGTATAAATATTACTAATTCAGTAGTTGAACACTTTGTACTACCCATGAATTTCGATGACTTTAAAAGATTTTATAACTCTTCTTTCATGTGGTGTAAATTTTGCGAATATGCCATGTATGATCATTTTCCAAAGACGAATGTTTTTGTAATAACCAGTAATAATCAAAAGTAAGTAGGTACATGCTTCTATATTACTTACCTACCTATTTGATTCTTATATCGTAATATCATCCTACTTCGTACTAATACCTATTATAAACGCGAGAGTTTCTCAGGGCGAGTGCGTTAGCGCCTCGGAAGTTTAGGTATGGTGTGTGTGAGTATGGATGGATGGATGGATGCTTGTTACTCTTTCACGCAAAAATGGCTGAACGGATTTGGATGAAATTTGGTATGGAGTTACATGACATCAGACAACGTCATTACAGTTAGGTATATAAAATCTTTTTAGCCCCTGACGCAAAAAGAGAGGTGTTATAAGTTTGACGTGTTTGTGTGTGTATGCGTGAGTGCGTGCGTGCGTGCGTACCTGAGTGTGTGTCTTACTTTTTATAGGCTTTCTTGTTTTTGTTTGCTTTTGGGTCGAGCGTATTTAAAATTTTTATTGTTTTATAATAATAAAAATATATCTGTTTTGTTTTCAGAGAGACAGGAAGAAAAAGAAAACCAACCAGAAACCTTACATGAGGTACGTATGTTTTAATTTAGATAAAACACGACTTACGTACACACATTTTTTTATACATACTTACCTGTCCAACTCCGGACTTACCTGTTCACACCAGCCTGTGCCTCTGAGCTTACCTGTTTATACATACTTACCAATCCGTCTCTGATTTACCTATGTAGACATACTTACCTATCCAATTCTGAATTTAGCTGTTCACATCACCCTGTGTTGGTTCGAGTTTTTCCCAGCTGAATACCTAATAGCTACTGCTATCTATTCATTAACTTTACATTAGTCACTCTTAAAAAAGAAAAAAGTACCTATGATGTCTCGGTTATCTTAAATTTCTTCTTTTAGTGTTGTTAATCATGTATTTTATTGTATGTATCTCTGTTTACAGGAATTATCTGATTCAAAATCTGGTTCAATATCTGACTTTTCTGTGACATGTTCTAATTACACTCCAATGCTGCAATATTGCAATAATGTGTGCATTAAAAAAGCAAGGGCCTTACACGGAAGTAGATACTGGCAAAATAGAAGCCGACTTAAAAACTTTGATTCAACTTATTGAATCAAATTGGAAATATGATGTGTCTACACAAGCTGCAACAGATTTAAACAAGAAAAAATGGAATAAGATAACTATTGTGCCTTTAGCAAATGATTTAAAAATTCTTAAAGAATACCTAAGTAAATAAAAAATCCTTGGATGCTGCAATAAAAATTAAAGATGGCTTACAAACTACTGAAACATATACACAACTTCTAGAGACTGTGTATTGTAGGGTTTTTTTATTAAATAGGCGCAGGCCTGGAGAACTTCAAAGAATTACAGTGCACGATTATTTAGAATGCGACAATAATGATAATAATAAGTATGAAGAGTTTGATCGTGCGCTTACTGCCTCAGAAAGGATTCTGGTAAAGAAATTTAAACGTGTTGTCATTAGAGGTAAACGCGGCCGCGGAGTACCAGTTCTGTTTAATAAAGAAGTTCAAGATGATATTAAATTATTATTATCTATTAGGCATATTTTTTTTGCTTCGACACCAAATCAATTTTTGTTTAGTAATCCCGGTTATAACAATACAATTTATGGCTACAAAGTTTTGGAAAAGCATGCCAAATTATCAGGGGCGAAACAGCCTAAAGCAATATCCTCTACAAGGCTAAGAAAACATTTAGCCACCTTATCACAAATTTTTAACATGTCTGAAAAAAATATGATATGGAGCAGCTGGCTACATTCATGGGCCATACTAATGAAGTTCATAAAAAGTCTTACAGGTTGCCAGATGACGTATACCAAACTGCTAAGATATCAAAGCTTCTCATTCTTATGGAAGATGGAAAAGCAGACGCTTACAAAGGAAAATCTCTCGAAGAGATTGATTTAGATTTGAATGAGGAGCTAATTGAAGAGCCCGTGGACAACAACGAAATTATAGACTATGATCCTGAACCTAAACCTACTTTAGATGCTAATTCTGATTACGTACAAACATATTATAATTTAAATGACTTATCTCAGGCTGGACCATCTGGTATGCAAAATGATTGTCAACAACTTATTAATGAACCCGTGTCTCAATTAGGTAACGAAAACAAAATACGAAAGGGGAAAAAAAGGACGTTGGTACCTTGGACAAAGGAACAAAAGGACGTAGTTACAAAATACTTTAAATTTCACATAAAAAATCACCAACCGCCTAAAAGAAATGAATGTGAGAAACTAAAAGAACAACATGTAGATTTACTTAAGAATAAAGACTGGCTAAAAATAAAGGTATTCGTCCAAAATATTTACTCTAAGGCTAAGAAATGAGAGAAGAAAATTTATGTTTTAATTAAAATAGTATATATGTTTTGTTTCAAATATTGTTACTTTGTTAATACATACCAATGATCAAGATACTTATAATTATGTTTGAATTGATGATTAATACCCGGTTTCTGAGGTCCGTATCAGCTGTTTATTTATTCCATAACTTTATCTGATGTTTAGCTGTCATTAAACTTTGTTTAAAAACGATTTTACTGACATAACTGAAATTACAGAAGCAAATGCCTTTAAAAGCGTTTTTAAAACAAATGACTTAATAAAGTATTTAAAAAGATGTCTGTTTATCGAATTAATAATTAATGGAGAGATATCTAACAGCACCTCAGAAACCGGGCATGATACTTTTAGTTGTAGCCACTGATTTATTTTTAATTATAATATAAAAATACATGTTCCATTGTAATGAAGACTGATTGATGTTCATAATTAAGTTTATTTCGTTACTAGGCAAGGCAGAGCAAATATATGTTTATTATTATGTCAATGTTAAATTGCATTGATTTGTTGATTGAAAGGTTTTGTATGTTTGGATACACATTTTTTGTAAAATTTAAAATAAAACTTTAAATGTTTTTTTTATATTACGATATGTCTTTTATTCCGTATATTCACCTGCATGAATATGACTACTATTATATTATTCGTATCATGAAACTTCCTCTTTCTACCTTTGAACCTACATGTTCACACCAGCCTGTGCATCTGAGCTTTTTTTTTATTTATTTTTTTATTCTGGTACGGCAAAGTGACTCCACTGTACCTGATGGTAAGCACAGTGGACAGCTTACCTGTTTATACATACTTATCTGTCCAACTCCGGACTTACCTGTTCACACCAGCCTGTGCCTCTGAGCTTACCTGTTTATACATACCTGTCCAACTCCGAACTTACCTGTTCACACCAGCCTGTGCCTCTGAGCTTACCTGTTTATACATACCTGTCCAACTCCGAACTTACCTGTTCACACCAGCCTGTGCCTCTGAGCTTACCTGTTTATACATACATACCTGTCCAACTCCGAACTTACCTGTTCACACCAGCCTGTGCCTCTGAG
Organism: Hemaris fuciformis; assembly: GCA_907164795.1. Lineage (NCBI taxonomy): Eukaryota > Metazoa > Arthropoda > Insecta > Lepidoptera > Sphingidae > Hemaris > Hemaris fuciformis. The sequence goes on along the minus strand of OU015438.1, from coordinate 10,253,207 downwards.
CTTACCTGTTTATACATACTTATCTGTCCAACTCCGGACTTACCTGTTCACACCAGCCTGTGCCTCTGAGCTTACCTGTTTATACATACCTGTCCAACTCCGAACTTACCTGTTCACACCAGCCTGTGCCTCTGAGCTTACCTGTTTATACATACTTATCTGTCCAACTCCGGACTTACCTGTTCACACCAGCCTGTGCCTCTGAGCTTACCTGTTTATACATACCTGTCCAACTCCGAACTTACCTGTTCACACCAGCCTGTGCCTCTGAGCTTACCTGTTTATACATACTTACCTGTCCAACTCCGAACTTATCTGTTCACACCAGCCTGTGCCTCTGAGCTTACCTGTTTATACATACAAACTTACCTGTCACTCGTCAAAAATGATTATATTGCTTTTTAAAATTTTGGAGACCACCAAAGTGTAAATACCTACGCTATACATAGGTATTGTCAGTTTTGTATGCTAACTATTAATTATTTATTATCTGTGCCTGGAGTCATTATAAGCCCTTATATAGGTGGAAGCCTCTTGGCTGATAAGCTGGATACAATAATTCAAAAACAGTATTCGGAACCAATCTGAATTCAATAGTAGATGGATGTCATTTAGTTATTGTAATCATTATGATATATGCAGAGCATTATACGGAATTGATTTAAACATACAGTTGGATGGAGTCGGGTATGTGCATGCAGTGTTTTGAACGTATACGGAGATATTCAGTGTGCAAGAAAGATTTAAGAGTGAACGGACGCACTAATTCAGTTATTCGGAACCAATCTGAATTCAATAGTAGATGGATGTAATTTAGTTAGTATAATCATTATGATATATGCAGAGCATTATACGGAATTGATTTGAACATACATTCGGATGGAGGCGGGAACGTGCATGCAGTGTTTAGTAGGTATACGCAGGTATTCAGTGTGCAAGAAAGATTCAAGAGTGAACGGACGCACAAATTCAGCTAGAAATATTTAATTTGATTATCACCATTTAACGTTTAAATGAAATTTGAAGTCGACTACTGATATGATACTGAATAAAACATCTTACATACGCATTTAAAACATTAAAAATCTCACTACATTCAGTGGACGCCGCAGGGTGGTAGTTTGCAAAGACGCAAGAAGTCCTTCGCGATTTATATATATATATATATATATATATATATATATATATATATATAAATATAGGTTTACTTTACTACACAAAAGCCTCGACGTCGAAGTTCTGTAACAATAGATTCCGTGTCGAGTAATAAGCACTCTAAATCGATATCAATTTAAACATAAAATTAGAGCATTATTAATTCATACGGCAATACGTGTTTTTCGTGTGAACGCACGTGTGCAGACGACAAGTGCAGCCCAGCCGGTCGATCCGGAGGTTTTACGGTTCGGACACTGGCGCCGGTTATTCACAGTAACGGCTTTATGACTATTTTTTATGACAGCACTAGTTCATATTTTGACAGGGTTAAAGGATTAAGAGGTGGCAATTAAAACGCACGGGGAGTAAACAAAATTGAACCGGGCGTGCGTTGCAAGAAATAAATATTGCACTGAATACATTTTGAGAGCTCGTATAATTTTGAAATTCTCAGCTCGCTTTTTGCTAACAATATTTTGATAATGTTTAATGGTGTGTTTTTGATGTAAATGGTATCGAATGAATGAAAAAACATTTAATAAATATGAACATAAAGTAAAATGATTCAATAATGAAAGAAAATAATATTATGTACCTACCTATATTTTTTTTAAAGTAATGTAAATGCGATAAATAATATCGGAGAAGGCGATTGCGATGGCCTCGAGGTTTAGGCGCGCGGTCGAGAATTTCGGCGGTCGCAGGTTCAAACCCCAGGCACACACCTCTGACTTTTCGAATTTATACGTGTATCCACAATGAATTATCACTTGCTTTAACGGTGAAGGAAAACATCGTGATAAAACCTGCACACCTAAAAGTTCCTAGGAATTTCTTAGGTGTGTAGTCCGCCAACCCGCACTAGGCCAGCGTGGTGGACTAAGGCCTAAACCCTCTGAGTTATAGAGGAGGCCCGTGCCCAGCAGTGGGACGTATATGGGCTGATGCTGATGCTGATGATTGCTATTATAGGAATCATGTTGTACTCGTATTAATGTATTATTTATATATTTACGGGAAACTAGCTTTTGCCTATAACTTCTACTTTATAATTAGTTAAAAAAGGAAAAAATATATATGCATTAAAAACCTGTGTAACGTTGTTCATTTTTCGATACCATTGAAAGTAGTGATGGCCTCAAGGTTTAGGCGCACTGTCGAGAGTCTCGGCGGTCACGGGTTCATCGTAAGGAAACCTGCATACCTAAAAGTTCTTAGGAATAATACTCGTAGTTTTGTTGGATACAAAACCGTCTCCGGGTTATTTCTATCCAAATCACCTACAACGCCTCTACAATTTGGGTGTGAAACAGTAAAAAGCATACTTTCACCGCCATATTAGTTACGATTCATCATTTAAAACAGCGTACATCAAATCGTGACGTCACTATATTAAGGTCGTTCAATTAATGTTTGCATATGTCATACATGACATATGCAAACATTAATTGAACAATTGATCGTGGTGCAATCACAGCTTGCTAATCACTCACGATGGTCGCGCGGCGCAAATGGCACGTCCGACGAATGACGTAAGTGGCACGGAGCAGCCAGAGTCCACGGGACAGGGCTGTCAAACCTTTTAAATCTCCATAGACTATGTAGCGATGGCAAACAATTGGAACGAAAAAAGTATTAAGTTGATAATTACAAGGCTTTGTATAAGAAAGGAGAGTTATGCGTATGAGTTATGTGAAATAGCATCTGAATAGTACGAAGAACGAATGCGGAGTCTTTAGCGTCATGATAGTCTCTTCGCAATTATGAAAAAAATAGGAGTTTCTTAATTTCGAAATTTAAAGCGTAAAATAAAATATTCGTAACCGACCAGATAGTAACACTTGAACACAAAGTATCAACCTGCATAAGGGTAACGCGTTTAGACATCAGTGCTCATCCGGTGACGGATCCACTAATATTTGTTTTACCTAGTTAAAAATAACCAATCCTTGCTAGTCTATAGCTTATATGATAAGGAATCAAGTTTAGGTTAAGTTTGAGGTATCATATTCTATGTGTGCAATATTATCTACTAGGTGTTGGGCCCAAAATTTGCCCAAGCACAATTTAGGAAGGTAGCCAAGGTTCCGTTTATGTTCCTAACAAAAAACTTTCGAATCTAATTTTAATGAATAAAGTACTGGTACTTCAAATCTTTTCCTTTTTTGTTAGTACAAACTAAAAAAAACTATTCAAAATTTGCCTACGTGATTGCAATCGTGCCGTGAATAAATATAATGCTAATTCGAAAAATCGATATCGACCAAAAGCCGTAAATGTTTAAAATTCTATGTTACTATGAGAGTATAGTCTAATTCGCATTGCATTGTTTATGCGTTCTCTGAATCCCCAGAAACAGGATTAGGCTTTTAGCGGAAGCTGGCGCGGTACTTCGAAGTCCATTAAGGTATTGAGATGTGTCGCAGTGTATGTTTCATTTCTAACTCGTTGAAAAAAACGCTAGACGAAATGCTATTATCCGTGGACCCGACAGAATTAATTTAGATTCTTCATTAATTTAACGGACTACTGAAATGTTTCGGGTAATTTCTCTACCATTATGAGCTTGATAATAAAACGTGTTATGGGTATTATAGTATGTATGTTTTTTTAAAATACCCTGGATTCAAATTTATGGTAGATGATCATACCTGATCTTAAAATCTTAAGCGTTTCAGTACTTAGGAAGGAAGCCTAGGTTAATTCGTCTTGGAACCTCTTGAGGAATATTAAATTCTAATATTTACTGTTGAGTTTGAACAAATTATTATATCGATTTTAAATAAACCTATGAACCTACAAAATGTAGTAAATTAATTTATGTGATGATAACGATGCTGTACAAGATTATTATAGAATCGAATTTGTGAACTATCAACCTGAAGGGGAATTTTTAACCTTTCCGTTGACCTTCATGAAAAATAAAAATTTTATTGCGTTGCTTTAGGCATAAAAATGAGTAAAGAAAAAAACCATACAGAATCTTATATTACATCGATTCTTCACGAGATTTTCACCTGAATTTTTTCTGTGTGACAAGAATGTCCGGTTCATCGAAGTCATTTCACGCTATCATTGCGTAATAATAATTTCAATTAATTAGCTCCTAATCAGTATTCCATCATTTCCCAAAACACAAAGGGGGCGTGTAAACAATTTTACAACAATAACCAATAGATTTGCGTCACAAACGCCACTTGTAACTGGAGACAAATTAGATCAAGTTGCACAAGACAGTGCGTTATTGATTGTGCGCGGGCGGCGGGGCTGTGGAGGGAGGAGGGGGGGGGGAGTCAGTGCATAATGACGTCACGCGTGCCCGTGCCTGGTAATTAACGACTGATTAACGCACAATTAGCGATGTGATCGCTGATAACAGACGCCGGAACTGCCTTGAGTGGCTCAGCTCTAATGCTCAAGCGATTGTAATGGATGATTGAATCTTACTACGTGGCGAATTAACGTCCAGTCGTGAGCTAGGGTCGGCTGCATTGATGGTACTATTAAGGGTTTCTCATCGTTGTTCCACGAGTGAGGGAGCTTCGTAAATTACTATGTATGTATTTTCCGATATGAAAAATTCGAATATTGAATTGGTTATTTTTAGGGTTCCGTACCCTAAGGGTAAACGGAACCCTATTACTAAGACTTCGCTGTCTTGGCCGGTTTTAAAATTACATTTTGCATTAATTTATCAATTTTCTGAATGTATAATGTTTTCAATTGTTTTTGCTTGTGTATGTAACAAAAAGTCGAATTTAACATTATGACATATTATAATGTCATTGTTTTTGGCTTCGAAAATTAGTCGGGTGGTCGGCTAAGATACCAACTAAGTCCTATCAATAGCAGAAGAGGCCCGTGCCCAATAGTGGGACATATTCAGCCCCGTGGCGCAGATGGCTAGACACCAGCTTGCGAAACGAGAGGCCGCGGGTTCGATCCCCGCACCGAGACAATTGTTTGTGTGATCCACAAATATTTGTTTCAGGTCTGGGTGTTTGTGAGACCGAAAAGTCTCTCGTAGTTTTTGATACCCACGACACAGGACTTGTATCCTAGTGTGGGGTCAGAACTATGTATGTGACTGTTGGGTCTATTTATTTATTTATTTATATTAGGTGTGACTTAGATATTTACACATACTACTATCACTATGATAATTCAAGCTATCTATACAAATACATAATAAAAATAAAATTTTATATACAATATACCTACGTAGGTACGTAGGCAGGGTTGGACAGCAAGTAAAATTGTCATCATAATGACGAAATTAATTAATTAATTTGAGCACAAAAGATGGATTAAAGCAGCAGCGCGGATGGTACGTTTGAATTTATTTATCGCACGACAGCAGTGCTAATGTCGTTATACGGTTCGGCGCACACCAACCACACTTCTTGGGATCAACTCTTTACGCACATATACAAAAGACTGCTATATATATAATATGAAAGACCACTGCCAATCACTCGTGTACAATAAAACATTATAGATTATATTAATTAGTTTTGATTCGAATTTTTGCTGTCTACTTGAATGACTCATTTTATTTTGGAAAGCTGAGTTTTATTTTTAAGTAAAGTGACTGCCATGTTGGACCCGCGGATTTGGGTCCGATTCCCAGTACAGCAAAATGTTATTGTATTTAAGATTCTCAATGGCAACAAGTAGTAAGCAAATTTGCCCAGTAATCGAAAATTGGCTTACTCATGGATGGAGAACACCAAAGCTGTGGAAAGTGGCTTGAGAAATGCAACTCTTATTTTAATTAAAATCAACTTCAAATTCTTATATTATAAATAAAATAAATAAATACACCCAACAGTCACATACATAGTTCTGATCCCACACTAAGATACAAGTCTTGTGTCGTGGGTATCAGAAACTACGAGAGACTTTTCGGTCTCACATACACCCAGACCCGAAACAAATATTTGTGGATCACACAAACATTGTCTCGGTGCGGGGATCGAACCCGCGGCCTCTCGTTTCGCAAGCTGGTGTCTAGCCAACTGCGCCACGGGGCTGTCAATATTGTATATTAACTTATTAATTTGTTTATTAACATAAGGATAAAAACAATGTCGCATTAAAATTATCAAGTTCAACAAGGTGGAATTTCGGGTCCATCGCAGCGGTAATAATGGCCAATTGCGAATATACGGAAAGGTGATAGGATTGGTAGCGGGATCCATTCAAAATGTTCGCTTCGGCTCAGTGTCGGATCGGATTAGCCAAACCCGTTCATAAATCAGCCTCCACTCGTTTGCTTAATTGTTCTGACGGGAGATGGGGCCTGCTCGGAAAAATTGCCAAAATACATGCTCTATTTTTTTCGTAGGCCTCGTAAACGACGCGACTCACCTATAATAACTGGCTATCCTTGATCACCCACAACTTTGAGTGTTTATTCATAACGTTAATCATTATTAACTGATTACTCATTAGTAATCGTATTTATTTTGACAATCTGCTGATATGTTTCTTCGCGCTAAATTTCGAGGAGCCAAGATTAATAGAATGGTACCCTTGGTTGAATACCCTCTGAATGGTAGAGGAGGCCCGTGCCCAGCAGTGGGACGTATATGGGCTGTTGATGATGATGATGAAGATTAATAGAGGCACAAAGTATTATTTTTTATTAGTGCCATCTAGTTGGCTATATGATTATATCTAGTTATATTTAAATTCGAAACTGTTAATATTTAAGTAATATGAATGAGATATCACAAAAGTATCTATTTTTGTATTGATAACTATTAATACGAAATTTATTGTTGTTACTAACCAGATAAAAATCACATACAATATGTTTTTAAAGATTTTTATTCAACATAATTTTGGTGTATTATTTTGAGGTTTACCGACGGACGAATACTGAGCCGTCGCACACAAAATTCATCTCATCGCTCCGTACAAACAACGCATTAGGAAGGTTTCAGTAACTTGTTTCTGAAATTCTACTAAGAGAGCGGATTAACTTGGAGTAAAGTTGAATGATATCCAATATCTACGATATAATGATATTATACCAAGAATTATACGGGTTAGGAAGTATGATTAGGATATATTCATTTTATTTTAAAGTTTTTTTAACGCATAGGTCTATGCGGTCTATAGGGCTAAGTAATTATCGTTGCTCTGGTAGAGCTACCTTAAGTTGGCAGTAGATTATTTATATATTTATTCTTGTTTATACATTGTATAAAGGCGGACTTAATGCCTAAGGCATTATCTACCAGTCAACCTTGGGGTGATGCAGAGAAAAAAGTAATTAATGTATTTATTACGTATTATTTATTTTTGTATGTATTAGATTACTGTATTTTACTTTAAGTCTTATATTGTAACTTCTTCAATAGCGTGCCTAATACTAAAAAAAGGGCAAATAATAAACTTTAAAGTACATGAAAGACCTAACTATACAATCATAGTATGGTTTATTTAAGCTGGACTCGGGATTTTACTGTAATAAGTTTAATTATGATAACATCTAAGAAAATTTCCACTTTTTGACAGCCCCTAGCGCAATTGGCTAGACACCAGCTTGAGAAACGCGAGGCCGCGGGTTCGATACCTGCACTGATACTTATGTTTGTGTGAGCCAAAAATATTTGTTTCGGGTCTGGGTATTAGTGAGACCGAAAAGTCTCTCGTAGTTTATGATACCCAAAACACAAGATTTGCATCTTAGTGTAGGGTCAGAACTATGTATGTGACTGTTGGGTGTATTAATTTTCAGCTATCTCGCTTCACTTATAAATAAAAGTTAAAAAAAATTAGGCAATAGTCGATTCCAAGTCTAAACAATACTAATTCAAATGTAAAGCCAAAATTAGTAAAAAAAAAGTATGCAGTTATGATTATAAATCCTGATCATGTCAGTCAGTAAATAAATTGTAAAACTATATTGTCATGAATAAACGACAGAAGGCCTGCCGTTTTTCGTCGCATATTGATTCAGTATTGACAATCTCTATGTCCACACAGGCCTTTTTGGAACCGGCATTTTTGGCCGACGGAGTATTTATTTTAACATGGACGGAAAATTGTTTCATGTGGCGAGCATTGATATAGGTACACACATTTTGTCACATTTTTGAATTAAATTAAGAAATAATAAATTGCCTCCTTGGTCCCTCAGCGTAAGTGTCTGTTATGACAGACACATTCTACAAGCTAATGTGGTCCATTTTGTTTTTACAAAGTGTTATGGGGTTTACACATTAAATTAATTTCATATTAAATTGTCAATAATAGGATGGAGTGTGAAAATCCTCCGCGGGTGTTAAAAATGTGTAGGTACATCTGGCAAGCCGAAGCTGTAAAAATGCACCTAAGTTTTTAGAGACATAGGCATGAGTGTGTGGTGGATTATCACTAATATTATTGGCTCGAATACATGACCACGGCTATCGCTATATTTCCAATACTGTTCTTTTACCTCATCTTATAACTAATTATGGATCTAACATGTTTGTTCGCAGGTCGACTAATTATAATTATAATATACATTTCTCCAACATCGACATATTTTCTGAGTCGCTAGATAATTATAAAAAAATACTTTTTTCTAGTGTAAGTATTAAGTAAGTGTTAGATTAGTTTAGGTGTTTTTGTATAATTGCTTTTTGTTTTGTATTCAATGCTTTTTGTTTCTGTATAATGTAATTTCTTGTTAGATTATTCGTTCACTTCTTCTTTTTTGTGCTTTACCTATAAGTGGAAATTGCTTTGGATTGTGTTTATATTTTTGTTTTGTATTTTTGATTGTGGTTGTTCTGTATATTTCCAAAAATAAAAAAATAAAAAAAAAACTTCTTGCGAGTTTTGGATACAGACAGTGGCGGTACTTCCATAGAAGCCCAAAAGCGTCACATGTTACTATGTCTAGCTTATTACTGCTTATTGTGGGGTCAGTATATTCTCATTTATAAGTGAAATTGCTTTTGTTAAATAAGTATTTAAAGCTTGAAGATTATTAATCGGATCTTTGTAAGGTTAGCTGGTCTTTTGGGCTTCTATGGAAGTACCACCACTGAATACAGAAATGCTGTTGAAATTATTAACCTGATAAATCTCTGAAAATTCAAATTACTTCAAATTCTACCCATACTTACTCCCACACGGCTAATACCAAGACATTCTGGAGCGGAATAGTCGAGACAAAATACCGTATCAAATAATTGTCGTCATTTGGTAGATCAAAGGTGTAGGGGCGAAGGGGTGCGGGGGATATCTCCGCTGTAGCTCTTGCAAAGGGTTAAAATATCAGCTTTAAGGCATACGACACCCGGTTGCGATGTTGTATGTTACTGTCTGGCTAGTCTGGTAAATACATCATCATCATCTACATACATACATACCACATACGTCCCATTGCTGGGCACGGGCCTTGTCTACAACTGACAGGATTTAGGCTTTAGTCCACCACGCTGGCCTAGTGCAGATTGGCGGACAGCACACCTAAGAAATTCCTAAGAACTTTTTAGGTGTGCGGTTTTCTCATTATGTTTCCATTCACCGTTAAAGTAGGTACGTTTTAATTCATGGCGATTACACACACAGCAGTTATGACCTCGAGGTTTAGGCCCGCGATTGAGAATCTCGTAACCAAAGTACGTATAACATTTAATAATTATTAAACTTTAAAAAAAGGAATTGCAATTTCATTAAAAATAGTTGTGTGATACCCGGTAATCTTTATGTTTCAGTCCATTATCATATACGGACTGGCACACTGATAAACATCGGTTGTGGAATGCACTCCCAGTTCAAGTACGACATGCACGTTAATCACTGTCTCAATTCAATAGACTTGTGAAAGATCACTTCTCCTGTCAGTCATTTGGAAAAAAATAATGCTTCAACCGCTTATTCTTATGCATATATGTATGTTTGTATGTATATATGTATGTATTATGTATGTATACATGCTTTGAATGTATTTGTGTATGGATTATGTAAATTAATTAAATATACACATTTATTTATCTATCTTATTAATTATTATTTTATTATATTGTACACATTAACTACCCTCCCTTCTATCACTTGTTTATGTCCATCTAGACAACCATATCTCTAAAAAATCGCCTTGAGCGATAAGACCGCCAATTGTACTTCATTCTACTTGTACTATATTGTTTTATTCATTATTTTTTAATGTACAATAAAGTGTTTATAAATAAATAAATAAAATAAATAACTAAAAATCTTTAACCAGAGATATAATAATTTCTCTTTTATTATATCGATTTAGCTATGAGTTCAACTTTTTATTTACCTATTGACACAACTTTTCTCATCAATTTCTTAAAGTCGTCGCGCAAATTTCTAAAATAATCTATTGAATATATTTTTTTATATTTAAATCACGAATTTATCATATTAATATATCTAACAGCTAGCTACCACGACCCTCCAGCATTATTGTTTAAGTATGCAAGGTGGCACGCTCATGCCAACAATTTTCTCAAAGAGATTCCCTTCATAGCCGCTTTGTGACGCTTTGATAACTCTTTCACTTGTTTAAATATATTTTATTTTAATTCGCTAAAATATTTCGCCCAACGCAGCTTGAAATACTTTATAATAAAATTTGGGGATTAAAATTATTTTCATGTTTGAGTACAAATGTTATTGATCGCGGATTCAAATCTTATTAAATTATCACCCACATTAAAGGCGAATAAAAACGCTGAGATAAAGCCTGCACACTTATGAATTTTTCGAGAGAATTTTCCGCCAACCCACATTAGGCCAGCCTAATTGACTAAGGCCAAGACTCTCTCACTTGTAAAGGGGCTTTCCAGTAGTGGAAAGTATATGGGCTGATAGATATTAAATTCATATTATTCTTAAGTATTGACACAAAATGAAAATCATGCTTAGTTAAAATATCGCGGAAAGGTCCATAATTGTGCTTGTATACTGAAATTGGTAGGCACAGGTTTATCTTTTCCTAGCAAGCATTTTTATATTCACCAGGTCCATTTTAGATCACATGTTGCTATTTAACCTATCTGACGAAGCAACTCCATAAATACGAATATTTCGCCCGAATATAAATGCGAAAACACCAAACAAGACGAGAGGATCATAAATTGTTTGATGTCTTTAAAAAGTGGTAATGTATTCACAATATTGAATATGATTTTTTAATGTTTTTTTAAAGAATTTTACGATATTGATTACCTCCGCTTCAATGTCGACAACTTTTAACAAACGTTTAAACGACCGAGCCCAGATTCCCCTGGTGCAATTTTATTAAAAGAGTAACTTTTATCCTTTCTTCAGGTCCAATTCCATCTTCCTATTACAATAAGATATTACATCTGCTTATGGACATTACGTTTCAATTATTTTTTATCTTAGGTATTGCTCGTTTTTATGGGTCCTACTTTTGTTAGACTTATAAGTGTTAATTTAATTAGAGTTTTGCTTTTATTACCTACTATTATGTTATAACTGTAAGTTATTTATGCTATGAATTGTTTTAAATTAAATTTTTCGATATGTGCATTGCTATCGTATTTTTTACGATAACCACATAATTTTATAAGTTTTCAGAAGTAATATAAAACCATATAAATATAGAATGCTATATTTGACAGCATTAGCAAGAACAATCTTTAAGTACCCGAACATTTATATCTAAGACAAACCTCTTTGAATTCTTTAGTAAAAAGTAATTTCCATAATGAATACCTTAATAGTTTAACTAAATTCATAGAGCGATATATCTAGTGGTATAAATTTTAAATTCGTATCGATGGTAGCAAATTACTTGATAAAGTGTCCTTAATGTCGATACTTCAGCTGACTCCGCCTACGTGTCGCAAGTTTTTCGTACAAGGCGGGTTTGGTGTGTGGGCGGGGCTTACCGGCGACGACACGCCCACCCGAGGCCCCGCCCACCCACTGACACTTCAGTTACCAGCGGAGCGTCGCGTCGGATGATACTGTCGACATAGTCCTGCTTACTGACAGACAGCGACTTGCAAGTTCCAACTACACATCGGCTTGGCACGAACCCAATCAGTCTGCGATATCAAGCCAAGCTAAGCCAATTCAGTCTTTTTTATGGAATAGCTTTATTGTTGAAATAAGCAATTTAGATGTTTAAGTTAAAGGTAATTGTATCCTTAAAAATATTTAAATAGTTTGAGGGTAAACAGTAATCAATAAATCATTGTATAGCTGATGAAAATATGGTCTTGGTTTAACATCTAAATTCATTGAGGAATATTTTTTAGATAACTACACACCACGCATGTATCCTTAAAGGATAGCCATAGGTATAATACGACAATGTTTAGACAACTACGTTATTAGTCCCACGTAATAAAGTCGTTTGTCGATCAGATTTTGAAACTCCGTCAAACTCTATGTTACACATAAGATATACTTAATGGTTAAAAAGCACCTTAATAGGTGTTACTATACCCGACCTGGGTTTGCACCCGGGAGCTCTCATCTGCATCTTAATGCCGCGGGAGTAACTAGGAACATTTTATAATATCTTGTAAGGTTTCGTTTCTCAACAAAAATATAAATTTTATTCGCCAGCGCTTCATACACGCCTCCATTTCAAAGATTTAGGTTGCTTTTGTTATCGTTTTCGTATACTTATGCTATTGCACAAATCCAGTCCAAGTATTGATGGCCTCGAGGCGCGCTATTGAGAATCTCGGCGGCCGCGGGTTCAAACCCCAGGCACAAACCTCTGACTTTTCCAAGTTATGAGTGAATTCACTATGAATTATCACGCACTTTAACGCTAAAGGAAAACATGGTGAGGAAACCTGCACACCTAAAAGTTGTTAAGAATTTCTTAGGTGTGTAGTCCGCCAACCCACACCAGGCCAGCGTGGTGGACTAAGGCCTAAACCCTCTCAAATTTAAAGGAGGCCTGGCCTAGTGTGTGTTAGCGGACTACACACCTAAGAAATTCCTAAGAACTTTTAGGTGTGCAGGTTTTCTCACAATGTTTTCCTTCACCGTTAAAGTACGTGATAATTCATGATGATATGATGATGAATGATATTACACACAGCTTCAAAAGTCGGAGGTGTGCCTGAGGTTTGAACTCGCGACCGCCGAGATTCTCGACCGTGCGCCTTAACAAAAGCCTAACGTAAATGTGCTTACTAATGTGGAAATTAGACAAGAAACCATTCGTTGATTTATTAATATTATTTTTTACATAGATATGTACATAAACTCACGCTTGTATTCCCCGAAGGGGTAGGCATTACTGCATCCACATTTCGCCAGGTATGTATCAGTCCCACGTAATAGAGGGAGAGCCTATTGCCGTTTTTCGGGCAAATTTCCAGACTCCGTGCTGCTACTGAGAATTTCCTAATGGAAAAACCTAATAACACTTTGCCCGACCCAGAACCTCAAGATCGCACAGCACATATTTGTACCGCGAGACCACGAGGCAGTGTTATTTATTTTTACTGAAGTTAAAGCCTCGTGGTCGACTGCCTCGTGGTCTCGCGGTACAAATATGTGCCGTGCGATCTAGAGGTCCTGGGTTCGATCCCCGGGTCGGGCAAAGTGTTATTGGGTTTTTCCATTAGGAAATTCCCAATAGCAGCACGGAGTCTGGAAATGTGCCCGAAAAACGGCAATAGGCTCGCCCCCTATTACGTGGGACTGATACATACCTGGCGAAATGTGGGTGTAGATATGCACCTCTGCCTACCCCATCAGGGAATACAGGCGTGAGTTTATGTATGTATGTTAAAGCCATAGCTGAAATAAGTATGCTTCTGAAAGGAAATCCTAAACAGAAATAATTCATGAAGTCGTCTAATACTGCTTGGTCGGGGTTATTTTTATCACGGTTCGCATTTCACGTTTAATCTGCAATGATTAATTAAGACGTTGTCGGGGGCCACACAGCCCAACAATGCATCATGATATTGTCTTAGATGCTTTATGCAAATGCAGGGACGAATCGGGACTTATTATTATTGGTGGTAGAAAAGGTTTTACTATACAGAGTCTATGTGGGATCATTACAAGAGCAAGTACAAGTTACTTCTAGAAGTGGAAATGACAATTTAATATTTTTAATATATTACTTCATAAGCCGTTATATATATCAAAGCTTAGTCGTCTTTTTACTAAAAAACTAATGTATACCAGAAAACTATTGAATACTTAATACAAATTTTACCTTACACAACATACATACATATATTCCTAACGGTAAACATATTTTGACTGAGATGTAGAATTTGTGAAGGCTTGTAGCGATAGAGTGGGTAGAGTTAGAGCTTACATCTAAATAAAGAGTTTTTATAACTTTTTTACTGTGCGATCATTACGGTCTCGACTCTGCAACATTTTACATGCAAATATTTTCGGTGGGATACTTAATTGGAATAAGAATAAATGTATGAATGCTGAAGAAATAAATATAATAATTATAATTTATACAAATCATAAATATACCCACGTATGTCTTATGTACTAACATTAATACTAACTAGGATTTAGGCTCGTATTGCGTATCAAATAAAAACTTCGTAACTAAAATATATGCCTGTACGAGCCCCGATGCATGAATACCTGTACATACAAAAAATTGTAAATTGGGTTTTGACTCATGCCAATTTAATAACAAAAACCTGAAATGTAGTTTATATTTTACACAAAAAATAAATAAGCACGAATACATACACGCATCTATATTCCAAGAGTTAGGCAATTCTAGACTCAGTGCTATTAATGGAACTTTTCAATTACACTTTTTCTGATTCAAAAATTGGACCCAGGACTTATTGAACATCGCATTGACATTGCTGAATCATCAACGCAACGTTGGAAATAAAAAATAAGTTAGCCCTGTTAAAATACTTCTGAATGCAGCCCTGTTGGAAAAATTAGCAAAAGTGATTCATTAAGCGGCCGCAAAGATTGTGCTAAGTCCTTTATTTCAGAGCGGGCTCCGCACTGAGTATTTTTTAATTCCCCAGAATTAGCATTGTCTCGTGCGTTGATTTATATCCAGAGGATGCTTGGCGTCGCGCCCCCTGCTCCCCTCGCCCTCCGCGCTCCGCTACTCAAATAGACCGAGATAATGGCCCTTTTTTTAACACCTTAATTAAAATGTACTACAGTTAATTTACGAGGGGGTTTTGTGTTTTTCTTTTCTTCTTATATGTAGCTGCTTTAGTTTTTTAAGAATTTGTACAGTGGAGTGGCAAAGTCATTTTTTATGTTTTTTCCATACACCTTAATGCTTAAATGTTGCTTAGATCAACGTCAAATGTATCTCTGATTTTTCGAAGTCATTTGTCTGCAAAATTAAGTGGGTGGCTTCACTAATGTGCTCAAAGGTAATTGAAAATCATGTTAGCCAATTTTTAACATAGACTGAAAATAGCAAAATACCCATTTAATCACATAGCTTTTATGAGTTTTCCGGTCAGAAAATTGTCAGTATTAGCACTGATTCTGCAAATGTGCCTGGAAATCGATAATAGTCTAAACTAAATTTCTGATTTCCACGAGACTAGGCTTATAATTTAGTGACCAGTTAACTTAATATGTGTCTCTGATCGGTGTTTTATTGATTTCATTTAAAATATCGACTGTGTTAAGGGACTGAGCCATTGAACACAACTCAGCGATTCGATAACCTAACCCTACAGAAGCGTTTTCTTGGTGAGTTAATGTCTTTGATAAGGAGTTCGGTCAGCACCCACTTACGTCACTTTTATCTCACCAAAGGATTACTTCGAATACCGTTAGTGTTCTTTATCTTTCTTTATTGCATATGTTTGGTCTATTTATGCTAGAGGATACAAGAAAGTTTCTGCGAGAAATAGTGTAGAATAAAAACATCATGGTGTGTTTTATTTTGGATTTGTTATGGAGTCTAGGATATTTCTTTATTTAGCACAACCATGCCTATATGTGATGACATATATTAAAACATTTTTTTAACCAAGTAACATATTCTACGGTACTACATGTGATATACATGACACTTAAGGTGTGCATAGCATCCTCCGAAATTATACAAGTTAGATAGCGAAGTATAAATTTAAAATATATTTTTTTCTTCACCTACCTTTGATATAATAAATAATAATAATAAATACACCCAACAGTCACATACATAGTTCTGACCCCACACTAGGATACAAGTCCTGTGTCGTGGGTATCAAGGACTACGAGAGACTTTTTGGTCTCACAAACACCCAGACCCGAAACAAATATTTGAGGATCACACAAACATATTTTTCATAAAGATTCATTATGAATTATAACTCACTTAAACGTTACTGTAGAACTGTGCCTTAGAATCATTCACACCCAAAACAATATCAACATAATATTCAATATAACGGAACAATCTTTTCAGTGCAAAGATAGAAACCGCAGTCAATATTTTCTCAGCTAGAAAAAAAATAGTTTTGACTTTTCCGGAGACATTCCTAGACTCCTCGCTGCTACTGAAAATTTCATAATAGTAGATCGTAAAAACACTTTGCCCTACCCTAGAGTCGAACCTGGACCTTCTAGATCGCACGACAATAAATTTTGGCGCGGAACCATGAAAAATGTAGATTAATTTCTTTTTTTTTCGGATTTCTGCTTTGATATTTATTTGATATAAACTTTTATGTTTTCTTCTGGTATGTATTATTTAGTAAAAAGTAATGTAACTAGAATTAACATGGATCACATCTTTAAAATGTTTTTTATCACCACAGACAGATAAATAAAGTCAAAGCGATTTTTAACATAATTTTACCACACACAACCCAGCCCGTAATATATTAAACAGCATCATAATTATTGAACAACATTCGTACGTTTGAACAAAGTGAATATATTCGATATGAGCGAATATTTAAAAAAAAGACGTGATGGCCTCGAGGTTTAGGCATGCGGTCGAGAATCTCGACGGTCGCGGGTTCAAACCCCAGGCACACTCTGACTTTTCGAAGTTATGTGTGTATTCACAATGAATTATCACGTACTTTAACGGCGAAGGAAAACATCGTGAGGAAACCTGCACACCTAAAAGTTCTTAGGAATTTCTTAGGTGTGTAGTCCGCCAACCCGCACTAGGCAAGCGTGGTGGACTAAGGCCGTGAACCCTCTCAGTTGTAAAGGATGCCCGTGCCCCAACAGTGAGACGATATGGGCTGATGATGATGAATATGTTCGATAAAGTTAATTTAAATCAGCTCCAAAGGGAACTGATTGATTCATATTAAATTACAAATTTCATACACAAATTACGCGAAACCGTTCTCATCCTTTGGTACCTAATTACGAGAAGTTGCATTTCGGAACAATATTCAGTTAAAACGGGGCCGACATTAATTGATGGAATCACAAATTTAGCACCAATTAATTAGCATACAAACATTGTATGCAGTAAATTGGAACGAAACGATTATTGTGTAATAATTATTAATTGCCAAATGATTACCCGTATGCTAGTACGTATTGCAGCGTTCAACAGCAATTATTCCTATTTTAAATCAATATTAATAATTTTGTAACTCATTAGCTTTTATTTAGTTTCATTACACAATTCCCTTTGGACTTTTCCATTAGATCCTGAATATCATCTTAAAGTAGACTATTTGTCACAACAAATAAAATTGTCCCTTTATATCAATACAATATTCTTGTACCCACCTTCATCAACCTAGAAATCATCATGTTAAAATAGAAAAATTACCAGGAAAAATTCAATCAAATTAATCATTACCAATGAGATTTTTCATTATAGTATACTACTTAAAACTGCATTGAACGCCATTTGAATTTGTTCAACCTCGGCGTAAGCAACTGCGGGGGGATGGTGCTTATAATTTTGCAAAACTTAGACTAATGTGCAATCAAACGTCAAGCACGTTTTGTGAATTTAAAACAGAAAATTCCATAGAAATAACTGAAAGTACAAACTTACAAGAACGGTAAGTAAAACAACATTAATATATGGTGCAAACACTCTTTGCTTTATAAGTCCCACAACACGCACAACATATAATCAGAAAGGAATTCACAATCCACAAATCTTTGCACCAATTCACGTGCAGCAGGTAAATGGCGCCCACATCTCAGTTTCATTTATATCCAAACGATTTAATTGCCGGAGCGCGCGCTTTCAGTGCAGCCCATCGACGTACAGTTTAGTTAACACACGAGCCCTCAACCGCTGTGTGTGCTCTAAAACAGCATCCTAATTATGGCGCTTGGGCCGCCAATTTGCCGCCGGTTGCGGGCACAAGCGCTCGCAAAAACTCTAATTAAGGTAAATAATGTTTATAATTAAAATAACACTCGTGGTCCTCGAGGCGGGAATCAAAGCAAGATTTCTAGCAACTGATGCGTCTAACGCGACCACTTCACTTTACGAGCGATTTTTTAACATCAGCTTATGTGTCTTTTTGCGCTTACAACGTTGACAGCATGGAAATGCCGTTTTCACAGCGGGTTATTCTGAGCTGTAAATTTTGTTGGTAATATTTATTTTCGGTTAAAAATTTTATACCGCTTGATTATGAATATCGTGTTTGGAGAATCACTAAAATAATTTACTGATTTTCATACTAGTTTCATTTAAACTACGAGTAGTTAGAGTTATCAAGTTTAAAATATTATCCTTGAGATTTTACGACAGGCCGGTTCATGTCGACCTTTTCAAAAAAGAAATTTTCATTAATGTTTTTAATTTTCTTGTAACCACTCGAAATCGTTGCTTTATATAGCTTTCTCATCAATCACTTTATTATATATCAATTTATTCATAAGTATTTAACGCATATTAATCGGACCTTCGTGTATGTAGGCAAAGCTTATTTTTAATTTTATTGTAAAGTATCTATTTAAGATTAGAATTAGAAATGATATTTTTCACACTAAATCTCCATTTCATATACCCGTGAGTACTAGGAATGCAGAAATCCACGCGAGTGGCAGGGAGAGGAGGTGACGCAGGGAGTACGGGTGCGAGTTGGTCGCTCGGCGCGCGGCCCGGAGAATGCTAATTAGCATCGCTCACCACCGCCGGCTGCACCGAGAGTACACAACCGCAATGGATTAGATTTTAATTTGTGCTTTCTAACGTTGTTTAACTAACCATTTCAGGTGTGCATATTTAAATTTCTTAAACAAAGTAGTGATTTTGTACTTAGAGTGGGAATTATATTTATTTTTAAAGTACCTAATAGTTTTTTTTTTACATCGATTAACCTGTTGTGTCGCATCAGTTTTCTCTAATATAGTGGTTCCACATCAATAAAGATATTCTTACACCAGTTACCTCAAGATGTTATTCTATGTAGCATTTAATTTAAATCGTTTTCTAAAGGAAAGAAAGGAATTATGGATGTTTTTTTTTAAATCTTTGGACACAAATTAGCTATTCGATAACCTAACCCTACAAATGTGTTTTCTGGTGAGTTAATGTCGTCGATAAGGAGTTGGGACAGCACCCATTTCGATCACTTTTATCTTACCTAAGGATTTTATCCAACACTTCTAGTTTGGCTTGAATTTATATTGCACAGGTGAATGTAAATTTGTATCTATAAATAAAATTCAACCATTACAGACTGACTGATAAATAAATACAGTTTAAAACATACATACATACATAACTCACGCCTATATTCCCCGAAGGGGTAGGCAGAGGTGCATTTCTGCACCCACATTTCGCCAGGTATCTACCTATGTATCAGTCCCACGTAATAGGGGGCGAGCCTATTGCCGTTTTTTGGGCCCAATTCCGGACTCCGTGCTGCTACTAAGAATTTCCTAATGGAAAAACCCAATAACACTGCCCGACCCGGGAATCGAACCCAAGACCTCTAGATCGTACGGCACATACTTGCGCCGCGAGACCACGAGGCAGTTAACACAGTTAATGAAGGACAGTTTAAAATACTTGACAGTTGAACTTGACAGTTTAAAAAACTTGATTTGATTGCGCTTCAATTCAGCATGCAGATAATTAAGGATGAATTTTCCAAATATCTCCCTCTAAAGGATGCTAGGCGGAACCAAAGATTGTATAAAAAAAACCCGAATATAACGTGAGCGAAACCCTGGGCAAAACCAAGCCTGAATTCAAACAGGCTGTTTATTATCATCCGTAAGTATACATAAACATTAAACCCGTAATTGCGAAGAAAAAGTATTTCGCAACTCTTCCCCAAAGCCACCGGAACCGTGCTCATTTACATTTCAAATTATGGACAGCAGTAAATTTTAAAGCAAACATGTTTATGCTAAGGTGGAGCAACAAATACCAAGTTAAATATATTTTCAGTAAGTCTGAAATCACTTAACTAGCAATAATTAACGTTATTTACATTTCGCCTCCAGACAATTGCGGAACCCTTTGTTAGGGTGATGACGCACTTAGCACGAACTTTTTGTTGCTATATTTATGTCGGCATGACATCAATACGTTTTACAAGCCCCGCTGTTTGTATATCAAAGTTTAAATATAACAGCGTATTATTGAATGGGCTATTTTGGGACTGCCTCGTGGTCTCGCGGTACAAGTATGTGCCGTGCGATCTAGAGGTCCTGGGTTCGATTCCCGGGTCGGGCAAAGTATTATTGGGTTTTTCCATTAGGAAATTCTCAGTAACAGCACGGAGTCTGGAAATGAGCCCGAAAAACGGCAATAGGCTCGCCCCCTATTACGTGGGACTGATAAATGTGAAATGTGAGTGCAGAAATGCACCTCTGCCTACCCCTTCGGGAAATACAGGCGTGAGTTTATGTATGTATGTATTTTTGTATATTTACTTTTAGATATTGATAACCTTTACATATTATAGGTGCTTAACTACAAACGTGTTTCGTCAGCTATTAAGTCCCACGCGATATTTTAGTACATTTCAAGACTTCCTAGTAACACAACAGGAAATCACACGCCTGTCAATCAGGCCAATATGTGCCACGGGACCAAATAGGCAGTCTAGATATACCAGTGGATCAAGATATCATCACGTTGCATTTAATAATTGTTTTTAAAAAAATTGCTACTCAGCACAGAGGTTTCGCCTCCTTGTTGTTTTTAATTCTATATAAAAATATACGTCATTCCCTCGTTGTATAGCCCAGTCTGAAATGGTCCCGGAGTACCACCGGATGTGTAATTAAAACCATCCTTTACTGATTTATCGCGTCCACAATTTATTCCTTTATCTTGGCTCGGACTACCAATGTATCTTAATTCAGCGGTGCGGCAGATAAAATTTGCGAATTTGTTCCAAGTCTCTTTCGACCACGAAGTCAACGTTGTTAGAAGGGTTGGAAAGATAACAATGAACAGTATTTTAAAAGGATTTTGTAATTTAAATTTGTTGTTAATAAAATTTACAATTTTAATGCGCTGCTTATGATCAAATATCTCCATGAATTATTCTGTTATGAAATTAGATAGAAAACTAACATAACTGCAGTTTTTTTTCAGAAAAATAAAATTATTCTCTTACAAAGTTTTATGTAAATTCTTTAAAATCATAATATTTAGTAACTCACTTTTCACCTTAAAGTCCCACTATTGGACTAACTTAGCAACTACGACCTCAACTACCGACAATAAGTTAAATGCTCACCAGAGTCAATTACGCAAATACGCCAAATGAATTTCTGAATCAGCCTGTACTACTTTTAGAATTAATTTCTGATTTAAACAAAACCGGAATATTTTTTCCACTCACGAAAATTATCGCTCTGGCCTGTAATTACCATCAGATACAGCGCAGTACTACTGTACGTGTCAGTATATAAAATTCAACAAGCAATTCCCCAATAATAAATCTAAAGAGCGATTTATTAAATTTTTCATGAGTCTGGCCATGTTTAGTGCGACTCGATAAGGAGATTAATAATTCACAAGTTTACGGTGTTTAGTGAGGCATTGTTGCATGGCGGCGCGTTATCGATGCGATCTCGTGGCGAAATGCCACCCTAGAAAATGCATCTACGTCGTAGAACCAACGACTGCTGGATACGTGTAGTTTTATTAAATGGAGCATTCCATTAGGCATATAACTTTTTATTAATAAAAATCGAAAATTTTACTCTATAATCTTTCGCTACAGTTCATCTACGAGTATTTAGTTCTTAGCATTTCAGGAGATAGAAAAGCAGCGGAAGACTCAAAACTGTAATAATTATATTATTACTATATTTACCTATCTAGGTAAAGCATAGCAAAATTACATATTTTTTCACATAAATTTTAAAGACAAAATGAACCTTGGTTAAAAAACATGTAGGTACTAAAACTTAGGGATTTAAAAACGCAATTCGCGAAACGACGAAGCAGATCTAAGGATTTAGTATCAAATATGATGTAATTGATTTCAGTTTTTAGCTTAGAAAAAACATTTTTTAGCACTTTGGCGATTTGCATGGAAATAATATTGCATGTATTCCACGTAAATCATAATAATATAAGGAAGCCAGATCTTCTAGATCACATGGTGCACAATAGTATCCAAAATTGTTTCGCGTATTGTCGAGTGGAAAGCAAACATGACAAGTTTAATCCAGTATTAAGTGATCTTGGTGTCCGAATGAGCGCGGCAGTTGGCTGCGTTGTTATGACACCTAATATGCGTTTAGCACGCGATACCGTGCGGTTTACTTAGCCCTTTTAATGGCTTGCTGAAACGGCCGCGACGGAGCGTGTTGAATGGACGATTTGCGATTGATGCCATCCATTTATAATTGTGATTTACTATTTTATATTCAACAAACGACACGTTTCTTCATTTCAATAATACATAATTAGTCCCTAAGCAGAAGAGTAGTATTACACCTACGTTCCATCAGTTATTATGCAACATAAATATCGCCTATTACCATTTACATACTTGCTAAATTTCCAGACTCTGAGTTGTTACCGGGAACTACCAAATGTAAATACCCATTGGTAATAGACCTCGGGATCTCTTGATACCTACACAATTATGAACGAGGAATTTAATACCTCACTTTTAGTAAAAAAAAATGTGCTTTATCTTGTGTTTTAGCTCTACATAGCAATAAATGATTTTGAAAAAAGTCTGCAGTCCCTATTTCAAAATGAAAATAAAGCCTGTAATAGGAGATATTTAACATAAACAACTGAGATAACAATAAAATGATGATCAAAAACACAAAGCAGGTCCGCACAAAGGCAGGAAGTTGTGTGTGTGTAAATGCAATTGTTAATTAGTTTACTGTCGGTGACGATTCGAAAGTTGTTGATATATTTCTGTTCTGCAAATTGCCGTAGGGCTGCGGCAAACGTTTCATTAAAACTGAACCGTAATTACTATTGTACTGTCGCGTCGAGCTTGGCATACGGTTTGATGAAAACTCAAACCGCTTTAATAAAATTTTGTTAGATATATCCACCTATATACCTTTGGGGTACAAGCGCTACTCGCGCTGTATGTATGCATATACTTATCTAGACTTCTGCGGAAAATTTATTTATGCCGATACACTGTGGCTTTTATAAGAACATCTAAACCGCGTGTAATCTGAATTCCTTTATCTTGGTAGACTTACACCTACGAAATTCAGGTTGACATCAGACATGCAGGTTGCTTAACGATGTTTTCCAATACTGTTTAAATTGTATTATAAATTCTTGCAAGTACACACATAAATTAGATTTAGATTTGAATCCTCAATCTACAAGAACGAAATGGACGCAATCCTCGGCCATCGCGCACTCATGTTATAGCAACAATAACTAATTTTTTTAATATCATTTAGGACTGATGACCTAACACTGCAAAATAAAGTAAATAAATTAAAGAAACTAAAGTAGTAACAATTTGTAGCAAAAGATCCTACAAGAAGTACAGTGTAATGAGTGAGTGAAAACATTCCGCGCGGTTGTTAAACGAGTAGTGAAACAAAAGCGGCGACAGCTCCAGAATCGGCGCACAATTACTCGGCTCGTACTTATTACGTACATATTTGCTCGACAACCGGTCCATTAATCAATTTTTGCATTTTTAATTCGCCTCTCATTATTTGCCCGTGAATTTCATTTCCACTGTTGTTTCACCATTTTAAAATTTAAGCCGAACGGCCCTCCAAAACGCACATTTCCAAGTAATTTACAATTTATCATGTTCGCCTGCAAATGAGCAAATATTTTTCGTTTGTTAAGCCACTTGTAATTAATATATGTTAAATTTTTATTAAAGTGCGGTCTGCGATCTGTTCAATAATGGTTAAAGCTTTAATTTTATAATGAATAATATTGTGAAAAGTGTTTGGCGCGCACTTTGTAGCCGGCTAGGCTCGGTCTGGACAACGCGATCTGGCGAATTAATAAATGAATTGCGAATAAAAGTGCAGCGGATTTGTGACGGCAAAAAGTTAGGCCGTTTCATTTACAATCGCTTTGAGAGCGAGACAGGACAAAATGAAAAGTTTAATAAAATGTGCATGAGTACAGATGTCAACCATTAAAAGCTGAAAATTGAGTGCTATCAAAAAACTCGACAACAACTCTTCACGTGTGCATGTGTTTTTCATGTTTGCAAACGAAACTGTGTAAATTTGCAAATCCCCCGGGCCTATTAGATCATGGCTTTTACTTTTCAACTTAACGCTTTAGGGTTGTAAGTTATACAGTTTCATTTTTCAAGACAAACAAGCAAACTCAGACGGAGTATATTTTTTTGTGTAACTTTATTTTCAGTTTTTAATTGACAAATTTTGTAGAATTATTTAGTTACATTAGAACCCACTGCGTTACTTATTGATAAAGTTAAATATTCGATGATTCTTTAAGAATACAAACGGCACTTCGAAAATAAGGATATGTGGTATTAGGAGCTGAATAGTGCTGAGTACTGACACTTTCGAAATTTTAACAAACCTCGTAACATTCTAGAAACATTTATATTTTATCTTTCAGATAGTGTTGTTGGTAACAACCAATTGTTACGTTATAATTTCGCACTAATTACTTTATTTATCAGTGTAAAATTACTAACATGTACGTTGTAAAATACAATATTTATTGTACACAAACATGACAATTTATATAACATAATCCGTCTTACGCATTTTCATTCAGAGTCACGTGATGTGACGAGAGTTCAAGATTTTTTACCCATCCCAAAAAAGTGCACAGCGCCGCTAAAGAAGTTTTCACTTCAACAATTTAAAGAAAAACAAATAGCAACAAATTGGTGCCACTACTTTTGACATAGCAGAGGAATCCACGAAAAAATCTAATTACCCTTTAGGACTCGTCAACGCCAACCGTTCACTCTACACGGCTGACTAAAATATTAAACGATCGCCCATGTAACTCTTTTTCGGTTGAATTTTTTTGACGCACGCTCTGCTGTAATTGATAAAGGCGAAGCGCGGCGGGAACCCATGACATGTCGTATTTATGCGAATTTAAAAGCTTCCGACTCACGGAGTTTAAATCTGAATTAATCCAACGTTTTTTGATCACCCCAACTGTTGAGAATTTAATGGTCTTTATTTAATAATCAGCTCGTTGTGTTGCACAGATACGGTTAATACGTCAGTAAGTGAAATATTATTTTTATAATAGTAATTTAAAAAAACTGTGATACTGCCTCGTGGTCTCGCGGCACAGGTATGGGACGTACTATGTATTTAGAGATCTCAGGTACAATTTCATTGTCGGGAAAATTATTATTGAGTTATTCCATGAGGAAAATCTATGGCCTGGAGTCTGAATATGTGCCTGCCTCCTATTAGGGGTGAGTTAAAACACAATTGGCGAAACGTTGGTGCAGAAATGGCATTCTATTTACCCTTTTATCTAATAAAATTTTAGAAAATTAGACAAATTGCTTACGTTACATTTTACCAGCATATTAAGACCTACATATGTATACGGTTCATTTGGGTACAAATTACACATGCAAAAAACATACATACATACATACATAAACTCACGCCTGTATTCCCCGAAGGGGTAGGCAGAGGTGCATTTCTGAACCCACATTTCGCCAGGTATGTATCAGTCCCACGTAATAGGGGGCGAGCCTATTGCCGTTTTTCGGGCACATTTCCAGACTCCGTGCTGTTACTGAGAATTTCCTAATGGAAAAACCCAATAACACTTTGCCCGACCCGGGAATCGAACCCAGGACCTCTAGATCCCACGGCACATACTTGTACCACGAGACCACGAGGCAGTCATGCACAGGCACATGCAAAAAATATATTTAAATACGCTGAATATAAGAATATTAATTTTCGGGTTTAAGCTCGACCGCTTTTTACTCTGTAAAACCAATTTCCCAGTAACGTATTACGCTAATTGGTTGGCTTATTAAATATCAATCACGGTTTCATAAAAGAAAATACATTTTATTCCACCGTCGCCGCAATACAATGAGTATATTTTAAAATATACTTTTATAATACACTAGCGACAGGGCCTCATTCCGCCCGGGCGCAATTTAAACAGTCTTTGTTGCTTCCCAAGTTTTCATCTATTTCATATCACAAAGACATTTAAATCGGTTTATTTTATTTTTGAGATTATTCGTTGCAATATTACAAAAATTTATACCTTTCCTCTGCTCGTTTATAATATTGTACATATAATTTATATGGAAAGGCGTTAAAAGAATCATGGCCTCAAGGTTTAGGCGCGCAGTCGTGTTGAAGCTCGGCGGTCGCGGTTTCAAACCTCAGGCACACCTTTGACTTTTCGTAGTTATTTGAGTATTCACAATGAATTACCACATAGTTTAACGGTGTAGGAAACCATCGTGAGGATGTTTTTGGTGTGTAGTCCGCCAACCCACAATAAGGCAGCGTGGTGAACTAAACCCTAACCACCAAGCCCATGCCCAGCAGTGGGACTTATATAAGCTGATGATGATGATCATGATGTTAAAAAACCTGTTCTTTTTTGAGGTAGGAACTAAGTATAATACGCGCTGTGACAATATATTTATGGATAATCTACTACTTGTGTGTGAAAGATTACCGACTTGGAGTCCTCTAAGTTCGTATGGGTATGATTTAATATAACTTCGTCAAAGCCGGCGTGGGTTAATTCCATATGAATTCATGTATTCCATGCAAATGTGGAGCAAAACTTAAATCTTATCGCAAGTTAACAGCGCGCAGAACTACCGCTTATTACTTTTGTGAATGTTCGTATTACACGTACTAATATTATTTATGAAACGAGTTAAAAATAAGCTTTCTTACTTTTTAACATTTCATATACTACACATATTAAATCAGCTTTCATTTACGTGCATTGGTTGTATTATCGATCTCAAGTGAGTGCCAAGCGATCTAGAGGACCCGAATTCGATTCCCGTGTTGGGAAAAGTGTTATTGGGCTTTTATTAGGTTTCTTGGTAGAAACAGTGAATCGGGAGAATCCAAAAAATAACAATAATTTCACCCTTTATTACGTGGGGCTTAAAACAAATCTTGGTAAATAAATTGCAAGAAATACATCTATACAACACCAATTCTATGCATGTATGTATAAATTCGTATACTGTGAATGTGGATCATTAAATTTCCAACTAGAGTTTAGACGTCAACAACTTATCTTAGCAACACGTACACATAGGTCGGTAAGCCTGCGCGTGCACTCACCGACAATTTTACTAGGTAATCACACGTCGTCTCTAACTCCGCGCTAAACGCCTTAATAATCATGACAACTTGTTTCAACGTGGGCACAATGCTAACTAGTCGGCACCAACTTTAATACATAAAGCCAATTTATTTTACCGTCGATCGATTGAAAATTTCTCGAAAATAAGCCCTATTATCCACGCATTTAGAGTGTTAACTCAGTTGTTATATTGTCAAGATAATTTTGCATACATGTACACAAACTTAGGCTAACTTGGAGCTGTCAAATTTGTTTAGCGGTAAGGGAGAGCCGCTTAAGTTGCGAGGCAGGGTGCCGCCGGCGTATGACTAAGTGCTTACTTGCCTACAACTAAATTGTTACATTTGTGTTGTAAAATTAATGCCCTGATTTATATAGGCCGTACCGTCAGAATCGATAAAGTAGAAAATACGTTAGGAAACCTCTCAGGATAGTTAAGTTGCTTAGAAACTGGGCGAGCAAACGATCGCGTTACACAAAAGGCATTTGGCGGGATTCCCTGGTCAAAGTTCAAGAGAAGCCTTGCAGGTGTGGCCGCGAGCTAATTACGAAAAAAAATTAAAAAGTCATTCGATATGCTTTACATTGGAGAATTGTTTTGAAAATTTTTATAATTATTTTTTACGCAGGCATTGGCGGTGTCGAAAGAAAATATGTATTTTGTTTACAGAAAAGTACAAATCCAACTGGGGTGAAGTACTGATTTACTTTTTACATTACTTTACTTAAGAAAATTACACTTACATTGTTGAGGGACTCAAAACATAAGGTACTACCATATTACTACAAAATTTACTAGTACCAATTTAATTTTGCTGATGTTCTGAACATTGGCTAAATAGAAATGACGAAAAATTGGGAATTGTGATACAAAACACACACCAGTTTGTATCATTTTTTTCGTGTCTTATAGTACTAAGATGTATTGTATGATTATTATGTATGTAAAATCAGTATTACTCATTCTTCCCAGCCCTCAAAATAGGACATCCACATCAACCCTTCACATTGAAAGTTTGGCAAAACATCCACTGTCCTTTTTGATTTTCATGGTTCTTCCTCTTTTTCATCGGCAATATGGCAGGCGCGATATTCTACACAAAAAAGTGAGGAAAAATCGTATGTTATGGAGTTAAATCACACTAAGCCCGGTGTTACAGCTCGTAAACGATTATGTTCTTTTGTCGATGGTTATGATCGTATATTTTATCGAACCCTTTGCCTATAAAATTCTATGATATGCTACCCTTAACACCTGTGTTCCCTGCAGCTTCAGAATTATTAAGTTGTATTTTCTTGGTAGTCTCGGCTGGTACGGATTTTGTATTAGAAGACCAACATAAAAGCTGGCTAAATTATTCACAATGAATTATTAAAAGTAAATTAAAAATATCAAAACGTAATCATTGCATGATTGATAATTTCATTCATTCTACTATGATTTAATCTACCATCACATACTTAGTAATATTTTTCATTTGATTTGATAATTAAAAATATATTGGAGCTGTAATACTCCAAGATATTAACAATTTGTCGACTTTCCACTCTTGTCTTCATATGCTACATTATTTTCTGTACTAAAAAAACCTATTTAAAATGTGATCAGTGCAAAATGTCATAAATGCATTTTATCATAAGTCTACTATGCGAGCATAAAACAATATCAGCGAGGCGATAAGGGCAGTTTCACACTGCGTCATATTTTACCAAGTGCCCTAAGTTTGGCAGTTAACTGCCACGGTTATGGCGTTGTTAACACGTGTTCGCGCCCTACATCGTGCGCTACTCTTACTAAATCATATCGCTGAAGTGAAAAAAATGTTCGCGAGGTACGCAGCTCTAAATAAATATTTAATACTGGCTTCTGCCACCGAATTCTACTTCTACTTGAGTGGCCTTCATAATTGGTTTAGGGAATAAAGTAAAAATTACCCTATGATTATTATATACATGAAGATGTAAACAGACCTTGATCTAACGCTAAGACAGATAATAGGTACGGTAATTACAAACACATTGACGCTAAGAAAATCTATCTTAACCAACAAAGGTATGTACCTATTGCTTGTCTTAGTTTTCGATCACAGTCTGTTTAAACACTGTATAAAAAAGCCAAAACAAAAAATACTTTAATATTTTGGAATATTATACAGGATTAAACAGACCGTGGTGGACTAGATTTTTTATAACTAGTCCACATTATACACCATGTATAGTATGGACTTGTTATAAAAAGTAATCTCCAGTAATACTTTACTTGCACTATCAAAACATTTACATAAAGACTATCTTCAAGTACAAAGCCACACTGTTTATAGAAAACATAATTTCATTGTCATAGACATGGGTACGTACATGAAGGTAACAAAGGTAAAGAGCGGGCGTTCTTGACAAAATTTTCATAAGAGCGCGGGTTGAGCGTCGCTCGGGGCGACGGCGGGACTCCACTTCAGATCACTTTGAAGCATTAAACGGCCCTTTATCGGAACCAGGGACCAAGCTAGTTACTGGACAGGGATATGCTACTTCGAGTTGAGAACGTAACTGGCAGTGAATTAAATAGTTTTTATAGTTGTACTTTTTTAATATTTCTCTATAGGTAAGTCTCGTTATTATTTTATGTAAGAACTAGTATGGAGATTGAGAGTTTGAGACCGTGTTTTAATTATTTAAAAATATTAACAAAGAAAACAATAAAAAAAATGTTGACTTACCTAAAACAAAATCATTGTTTGATAAAAAAAAACATATTTTATTATATTTTATAATATGAGTATACATATTTTATAACAAGGTTCTTATCAAAGAAACATATTAAATTTGAAAAATATGTTTGAATCTATTTATTTAATTATATGCTTATTTTGTTCATAGAAGTAAAATTTAAGTAAATACAAATAAATTGTAATGGCTTATATTGTACTTGGTAGAATTGACTTTACCGCCAATAAAAATGAAACTTTTATTTTTGTCAAACGCCCTTGTATTGTGAAATGCGTAAAGTTATGTATCTATGGCGGCTCGACGGTAAAGACGTCGACGTGAATGAGTGCGTCGGACCGTGAGCGAGACACGACAGTATCATATCTAGAGCGAGTCCGTACTCTACCGACTACCGACGAGTGGACGCTAAATTAAACTTTATTGGACATCGCTTTGTACCGCGTGCTTTTAAATATATCGAGGATACTACAACATATTCATTTTATCATATGACAAATATGATTATTGACAAGTAGCACCCATCCGCCTTGTTCGTTGATGGAATATAGCGCATGTTAATAAGGGCAGTATAGCTATAACTTTATATGAATGAAAATATTTTGAAGTTGTTTCGATAGTTGCAAAGATTCTGCTATTCAGGAAACAATGTGAAGTCGATTAAGTTGGCACATGTTTGATGTAATCGTAGATGAGAATCTGCTTTAATGAAATGAAATGAAATGAAATTATATTTATTGAATCTATAAAATGTCAAATACATCACTTAGATTCAGTAATTGGGTCTCATTCGTTGTCACAATATTATAATTTCATACGTAGAAAGTGCCTCACTTAGGTGGTTCATCATATCTATCATCGAATTATGCCTCCGACAACCTCACACATTGAACGAAACGATACAACCTTCACCCTCGTTGTTTTACAAAGTAATTTTTCACAACTGCACTCGCTTCTACCTGGACGCTACTAAAGAACTTTCCATTTATTTGAAATAAAATTGACACCCCTATATCGTTTCGAGCTCATACCATCACTAGACGCCGTTTACGTCAAAGGCTACAGAAATAGTTTCGCAACAATGAAAAATGCAAGTTCCATACGAATGAAATAGCTAAAACGTGGACGATTTCCTGCAGCGGACAATTTCCGAAATGTGTTTACAATGAGGGCCGCTGGACGGACGCGACATATTTCATCATTGCGAAGAAATGCCTCCGACTCTATAAAAATGGAACGTAAACGGTACAGCCGAGACCAGCTGGACATAATCCTTTTACATCCAATGCGTGTTAGTTGCTACATGTAGGGTTTTCTAGGTGAGAAGTTTTCTTTTCTCGATATTAAACCCCCATACATATAGTAATTTGGTTTACACTTAGTATTATTTACAACCAGATGATTTTTTATGTTTGGCAAGGATATGTACCTACATATAATCGACCTTCAATGTCTAAATAATACAACAAATGTCGTATAACACTTGCTTATGTTCAGCAGTGGACTCACATTAAGTGATGACGATGTTGATCAAAAAGTCATAGACTTTCCTATTTGTATATCCCAAGATTTATAAATTATAAAACAATATCTTTTATATTTGTAGGGATAGCTTTACAAGCTACAGAACAAATTTTAAAGAGAAGAACAGAAAAAAATCTCACGAATATGACGCATATGATATTTTTTAGTTTTTTATTCGTATATGAAACAGTGTACAAAATTTTCGCTTTAAAATACTGCCTTCCGAAAAGTGGACACATGAAAATTTAGTGTGGATTGTGCGTCCGAGCGTACTTTGTAGCCGGGGGCCGGCGCCTACCCTCCACTTCCGCTCACTATAATAAAGTTATTCTCCTTATTTCGATAAACTTCAGTTTGTCCGGTGATAAATTACACGGTCACATTCGCGGAAGTTGCTCGGGACTCGCCAAATATTGGCTTAACTTTGAAGAATGGGACAAAACCTTGTTCCGGGATTACATACGGATAACATGTATTTGTTGCTCTGTTATTGTAAATCTTTACAAATAAGTTGAGTTTCAGAAAAAAAAACTATTAAATAGTTCCTGGACTTGTTAAAAACTCCGTTTCTTTGTTGCGGTGAGTATAAAATTGGCTGCCACGCTGGGTGCGTAGCGGACTACCGTAGACGTGCTACGCTACAGTGCTACACATAGAGCTACGAAATTTACGTACCGTATTCATATTGAAACAATGGAGTACGTATATTTTGAAAGTATCCAATATGAAGCTTACGTAACTTCGAATTTAATTATTTTAAATTATTTATAATTCGACAAAATAATTTATTCCTTACTTGACAAAATACGAGTTGAATAAACTCAAAAACAAGAACATTTTCTTACTGAAAATCAAACATTGAATACTGGTCTCAACAATTTCTCTGTTTCGTGTTCAAAGGACCAAATCGTCATATAACAAAATAATAAAAAAAAATAGTTTTTATTTATTTATATTAAAAAAATCCCAATGTTTTCTATCGTATATACGCTACTGTGCATGACAGGTAAAATTGTTTTTCTTTTTATTATTAAATACCCTGTCAAGTCTGTTTGTTGTGAGGTGCATTGTTTGCGGCAGATACCCCTGTATCTGATGGCGCGGCACTAATGCCGTATGAATGAAATTTACTGTCAATATCTGGGCCCGCATGCGGCTTTGTGACGCAAACTGTCCTCTTTTATATCCGCTATTATTCCTCTTTTTATTTTCCCTTTGCATTTTTCAGTGTATTTGTTTATGATTGTCGTTCGATTCATATTGTAAGTCAATTCATGATTTGTATTCTATAATCCTATTAGCAAAGAAATACCTCATTATTGTGAAAATTCGAATTTATTAATATTTGTCTTTACTAGGACTTCTTGTTTATTTTACTTAATAGATAGATAGATACGATATCTTACGCAAAAATAAAAAAAATGAGTTTCAATGTAATTTTATGTATTTACAAGAACTAGATTTTTATTGAGTATCAGCAGTTTATAATAATGCAAAAATATTATTATTTAGCTACCAGTCTAATACAAACTCTTTGTATTGAAAGATACACCGCGGAAACTATTTCTTTTAAATCTGTATCATTTTAACCGCAGAACAGCTGAATAATATAAGAAGGAAAACAGTATTTTGTATTGGGACGAGTGTCGCCACTTGTTTGTCACCTGTTCATTCTACAATGATCACACGACCAGTAATAAAAAATTCAAACAAAAATGAAGGGCTGCTATTGGTTGTCACACATTTATAAAAGTCTTGATATTACACGCAACCCGAATTACTAAGAAGTGACTGTGTCAAACTTATGATTTTCTAATCGTACGTATGTTCGGCACGCTCGACATGCTGACATTTCCTTTTTAATCTTATTCGACTGTCCTGTGTTTTTAACGACGGAAGAAAATACAAATTTCGATCTTTTAACCTATGTAATTGTAGTCGTTTTTCGCTAGAAGTTGCTCTATGTAAACGTAAATTATACTGTTATTTCCACCAGATGCTAATAGTCTTAGTCGCACTAAGTTTATATTTAATATATTACAATTAAAACCTGAATGCGTCTTTCATCCGAATACCACCTCAACTGACTGTTAAATAATGATCCGCAAAACCCGGATCCGTAATAAGCACCCCTATAATTTGTACGAGATTATCGCGAGACGGCGCGCTCGAATCCCGGCGATTAGTCACAAGTATCGCGGGATTCAGTGGGCGACGGCACGACGGCTTATCGTCCTATCCCGGGGTAAAACGAACTTCCATTGAATACAGATTGCCTCGTGTTACAATTAAGTATTCAGGTAAAGGTGTGGAGTTATCAAGATCGTCTATTAATATCGCTTTTCTCGGATTATGGATTTTGTTCGGGATGTATTATTATTGTTTGATATATGAAAATATTTGTATTAAACCATGTATAGATTAGTTAGTTTGATGACAATAAAATAAACTTACAGTCGTAAAGCCCCTCTGTATAAACTGCGCCATTAGATTTTTGCATACACTTGCTTCATTATCAATTGCGTTAAATATGAACATAAAAAATTCTTTTGTAAGTAACTTATTCAGCTTTTAAAACCAATGTACGATATCAGCAACCATTGATATCCTTCTAATTATAATTACTGCAACATAAGATATGTTGCATAAGCACACAACTGGCCATGATCCGTCGAATTACATGATACTGTAATAGACAATAATGCAGTTACATAATCGGGTGGGTCAATCAAAGCGTCGCAGATTCCTGGGCTGGTGTTTGGGACGGGAGCTACCGCAGCGTTGGCGACGGGCTGTGACCGCTGCGGCTGCGGAGTGAGGAGTGCGGACACGAATTAATTGCGGCCCGCGTCTGAGGTGGGCCTTAATTATCGTGCCTGTGGACTGTGGACACTGCCACGGTATTGGCAGCCGAGACATTAGACATATTAGATAATACTATAATTACCTCTCTCGCATTCCTGATGTGTCTTGATACTTGATGTGTATGGTATTATTAAAATTAACCGTGTTTTTGACAGCCCCGTGGCGCAGTTGGCTAGACACCAGCTTGTGAAACGAGAGGCCGCGGCTTCGATCCCCGCACCGAGACAAATGTTTGTGTGATCCACAAATATTTGTTTCGGGTCTGGGTGTATGTGGGACCGAAAAGTCTCTCGTAGTTTCTGATACCCACGACACAAGACTTGTATCTTAGTGTGGGATCAGAACTATGTATGTGATTGTTAGGTGTATTTATTATTATTTAATGGTTGTATTTCGTGTTCGTATTATCTATTTTAATTAATTTATTATGGATTAAGGCATGCTTGTTGCTTCTTTGAGTCTCTTACACAGTAAAATGAAGGGCTGTACTCCACCACGCTGACGTAATGAGGATCGACAAAGATAATTTCTAGACTATATTAACATTGAAAATCAAGAACATAAACTTCACTACCGAATAAATTTATAATTTTATACAAAAGCTAAGCAGCGTATGTGAGAAGCAATGTACAGCAAAACCCTTTCGCAATAAAATACCGCAACCCAAACTAATGTGTCTACAAAATATCAATTAATCGCATCCCGTGTAAACAAAAGATACTCGCTACCCTAATGAATTCGTAATCTCGGTAATCTGTTCAATGAGAAATGGCGTTTTCCAAATAGCTGCGCGCCGGCAAACAAATTAAACCTTGGCCAAAAATGAATTTATCACGTAGAAGCGACCGGCCAGCCTCGGCCGACTATCCATTTGTACTCGTGTTTGGACAATACTCGCGCCGGCAAAGGCTTGGTGTATGTAAACAACTCGAATATTTTGCGAGACTTCTCACAATGGGTGCATAAAACCAATGAAAATAGAGAACAAAAGAATAGACCATAGGTGTTATACCTATGGTGCCTTTTTTTTATTGGAGAAAATATGTCTATATTTTTTTACATATTTCCTTATGAATATTGTTAAATTTTCATACGTTACTAGGTACAAAGTTTCCGTATTGCGTAAAAGAAAACTAAGTAATATAATGTAATGGATTTTTTTATTAGCTTATAGCAATATAAACAATGAATATTTAAACTAGACGAACTACTTATTTCAATACACATAACTTTCTTGCTACATGGAGGTAAAGAAGATGGCTAAATTTGATGGGTATATATGTCTAACATTCATACAGTTATCGAATATTACTGGAGCGGTAGATTTAGTGCAAAATTTAAACAGCCTACGACGGTGGCAGCTGCGGCTTTGTGAGTCCTGCAACTGCCAAACAGCTGAGCAAACATTTAGTCAAGCAATAATAAATGAATACTGTAAATAGATACTAATACATATAATAAAATAAAAGATATCCCCAAATTTATTTTTAATAGATCCTTATCTACAAATACAAAGTAAATATTTTAAAAATGATTCACAACTAATTAATTTAACAGTAATAAGCGACTATTAGAAAAAATGTTGTACATTAATTTAAAAGATATCCTCAACCTTTGATTTAATATATCCTCACTAAAATAATATAAATATTTTGAAAATAATTCGCATTTAATTAATTTTAACAGCAATAAGCGACTATTAGCACCAAGTGTTACATATTTGGGCAATCCCAAGTCGGGTATATTTTAATTTAAGCGTAGCCGGGTAAGACTGACCGGGCGGCATATGGCGCCTTCCGGTGATTAATATGCACGCTGGACACTGGCCGAGCGACCGTCCCGACACTCTTGGTTGTTTTCCTTCATTTTAATTCCTATTTGTCGTGTCTTTCATTTAACTGTTAGATTTCGCTTTTACGTATGTCTAAGTTTAAATTTATATGCCACATATAATAAGCCTATTAAGTGTAACGATTGAATTGGACTCAAATGATGATTGTTTAGAACTTCGGAAAGAAAAATTTAAGTTGAAAAATCGAACATTAATTTATACTTCAATGATTTAATAGCATTTTACTAAGGCCAGATTCTTTAGTCTAATTTTAAATCTCATAGAATTTTACAGACTATTTTCAATATCCGATGTAATAAAGGCCCATCGCCTTTTATCTTCGTGTTGCTATTGCGTTTTTTCTAATGAGAAATACGTAATAACACTATTCAACACAGACATTGAACCCAAAACCTTTCTATTGCATACCGCACATTGATTCTGCGGAACCAACCACTCTGTCAGCTTTTCATAATGTTTAAACCTACTTTAACCACACTTGGCGTTATATTTTAATTACTTATTCTGTTTTATATATGTAGTGGTGTTATCAGACGTTTATATTTAAAAGGTAGACTGTTGAAGGACACTATAATGATGATAGAGGCATGAACAAACATCCTTTGCTCGCTTCCGCCCTGTCTCGCGAGCGACGCAAATTAGCGCTCGCCACGTGTCGCTAACGCTTACTGCGCTCGGCTCTCCGCTCGGCGCTTTAATTAGTACATGTGTACTCTGTCTACTTATTTTTTCGATCCTGCATTTTACAATGTTTTAATTATACCGTTTTCAACATACGACTCATATTGAGTGCCGTAAGCGTAGACAGTCGGTTATTTTCTGAGTGTCTAATGTAGGAAAAAATGTCACTGTAAAAAAAATAATCAAGTAAATTACTATTAAAAGACGTCTCAGAAAATAGTATGCAAACAAAGTATAAAAATTTCTGTGTCAGCATGAGCAGCAGAGTATAGCAATAAGAGCTAGGATTGTTTTAGAGGCTTGATGCATCGTCTGAAGATAAAAAAACCAAGCAGTAATCGCTTTTGATTCAATAGGTACTTCATGTAGAGGCGTACTATTTAATAATTGGATATAACTCATTTAATTTAATTTCATTTCATTACGTTTAAAGTGGCGTAGTGAGCTTTTAGCCGATAACTGCAGAAAGATTTATGTGATCATCAAATACATTTTTGGGTCTATTTTTTAACTGTTGCTTTTATACCTTAAACCATTAATATACATTGACTCTATAAGAAATTAAAAGAATTTTTTTCAAGCAAACAAATTTAATTTGTTTTATCTTGTTGCACATTATAGCGCAAAATGTGAGTTAGGATTCAAGTTTGCACAATAAATAATTGTTTCCCGAGACGTAATTGCCGTAATTTCATGAATAATTACCGCCACAGAGCAATTAAATAAATTACAGAAGGAATAACGACCTCCTTCGGGGTTTAGTTTAAAGTTAGGGCACCGGGTGTTGCATTTCGCCATGCAATAACTCTTTAAACCAACTAAGAAATAATAATTCAAAAACTGAATTTGGAATGCCACCAACAATGTTTTATTTATTTGCTTCCAGCCCTAATAATAAGCATTAAACATTTGCTAAAGCAAGACGTCGCTAGGAAATTGTTAACAAAATCAATAGCGTGACAAATTGTGGGCAGCGTGCAATCTAAACACGTAACCGCAAATCGCGCCACCAAACGCGGTCGGCTTGAAAATTTCAAAAAGAGAATCGCCACTGTCATACGCGATATGGCTCGCTTCCAAATATCGGTAGCGGCGGGGGTGAGGCGCGGGCGGCGCGGGGGTGTTGCGTCCCCACATGGCCAGTTAGTTACGCCGCGAATTATAGGGGCCATTACGATTCATTAAGGCCAGTTAGGCTTAAACTGGTGTTTACCCACGCACACGGCCCCGGCCACACACACGAGCGAGATTCTGCAACAGTTGGTATTGTTTTAAGCGCGCCAGACAGGGACGAAGATATGAAGAAGGGTTGCAATTTGAAATTTTAAGCTACAGAATTGTGGATGTAATTAGTGGCGGTCGTAACGAGCTTAGGGTCTTGGCCACTGAAGTGTGAATTTTTGATTTTCGTACACGTTTTAAAGTCCAAGTTAAGGATGTTTCATAACGTTGGACATGCACATACACGTGACACGTATAAAATGGTCGTTCATTTAGTAGTGACTTAGAAATATTACTTACTATTTTTCTCTACTCTTCATTATCTGTCTCTCTCTGTTTCTCCCTATTCCTTTCAGGATTTATAACTTAAGTTACAACACACGTATTTCACTCGAATGAGTTAGGTTTGAATAAACCTAAATACTTAAAGAATTACATTTTAATCTTTATACTGTTCCATGTCTACTATTAAAGTTAATTTTATTTTGGAAAATTTATCATACATATTATAAAAAAATTGTGTTAGTCAATATTTTAAGTTCCACAATTGACTTATCACTGCAATGGTAAAAAAGTATTTTTAACTAAAGATGTCACAAATGTCCCATCTTCTAAAATCTCGAACCAATACTGCCGTAAAACTTAGTATCGTAAAATAAAATCCAACCAAATATAAAAGTATATTATATAACAGTTTGGGATCGGTGAGTTCGTATGTAAATAGCCTTCATACCGTTCATAGCTGGAGGCTTGCCAGTATTGACACTATCGGTTATCGGTACCTCTCCTGTACTGTACACAGGACTATACTTCGGTAAACCGATACCGCACCCTACGGTAGTAAAGGACTGGCTTTAATGCTTCCTTGGAACGATCCTTCTGTTACCGAGGCTAAATTAACACGAAATCTCGATATTATTGAGTAAGTTAATCTGTAATGTAGTTTATGTAGGGATATATTGAAGTGTTTCAAAAAGATTATGTTATAGAATACGAGAGGATCAACATTCAAAACATTTCTGCTAAAATAGGTTGTAAAAGAGTCAAAGTTTCATTTAAAGATTCTTTACTTTTTCTAAATTTAAAAGTAATCGTCGATTGTTCAAAATCTCTATTTAGAGATTCTCGTGCTATGATAATGGTATGATTTGTTAACATAATCGCTATCACTCTCGCTATTGTGTCCACCAGCGACGTTTACTTATGAGCTGATATTGACATAGAAAAAGTGAACTCCAAATTGACGAAAGCGACAACTTCGAATTTATACTTTAACATTTATCTTCAAGAAAAGAGCCTATATAATAAATAATAAATAAATACACCCAACAGTCACATACATAGTTCTGACCCCACACTAGGATACAAGTTCTGTGTCGTGGGTATCAGAAACTACGAGAGACTTTTCGGTCTCACAAACACCCAGACCAGAAACAAATATTTGAGGATCACACAAACATTTGTCTCGGTGCGGGGATCGAACCCGCAGCCTCTCGTATCGCAAGCTGGTGTCTAGCCAACTGCGCCACGGGGCTGTCAACATATTTACCTCAAAGGCCGGCAACACACCGATGATTGCTCTGGTATTATGGGTGTTCATGGGCGGTGTTGACCACTTAACATCAGATGGCTCACTTACTCGTTTGCCTCCTTTTTCCATAAAAAAAACATCTTGTTTGTACATGTGACAAACATTGCTAAATAATTTCAAATGTTGTCAATCATAACTGATTTTTATCTTTAAAAGCTCATATTCGAGTTGCGAATCGCACCTTGAATGGCGCATTCGAATCAAAGACTGGAATATATGACTATAATAACTGAGAAATGAAAAGACATAGCGGCTAAAAAATATGAAAATAAAAAAAATGTTGATTACGGATTTAAATAAAATAAAAATCTTTGTCACTAAAAAAAATATTAACATAAAAGTTTATTAAATAGTGCAAGGTAATTGTCATAAAAATTTAGTAGACGGTAACGGTTATTGACATACATACATTTATGTAAGTAATTTGTACCAAAAAGTGATAAAAAAATCTCTCTCATAGGATATTTTAACACAAAACAACAAGATGATCAAAACACATCAATCAAAATCATTCTCACATAAGTCTTCGATAAAAAGTTTGTAAAAATTTTACGAAAACATCGAACGGGCAGCTATAACCCGATCATGGTGAAGTCAAATCGAGCGTTTACCCCCGTTTTATGTAAATGTCGTTGATATCATAAAAATAAACTTTATTACGCGGTAATAGAGGTGTTGTTTGATGAAAAATTTCCGTTGTAAATGTAGCATCTGCCAATTTGTAGCCCGCTGCATGTCGCAGGTAAATAACCGACGCGCACAGTTTGCCGATGCTTTTGACAGCCGTAGTTTTGAGCAAATATCGGAACATTTGTGCTCAACAGTTTTTTATTTTGCATTTTTTTTCAGGTCCTTTGTGAAGAGGTGGGATTTTAATGATTTGGATAAAATTCATTCGAGCTTTGACAGCGCGGTGTAAGAGAATAACGAGTTGACATAGTACTATTCAAAGCTATAGATATTTCTGTGAATAAATAAAATATTAACCCATGAACGATCCACTGTTAAATAAATACTACGCATGAGAAATACCAAATGTGCATTGTGTGCTTTGGTGGACATTATAAACACTTAAAAATTACCTGTGCAACTCTCAGTCAAGTAATCATTCCTTGCCATATTTTTTTTCAAGTATTTAATAATTTACGATAAATACATAATTTGTCATACATACCTAACTTCGAAAAACCTGATGTTTTTAAAGAAGATCTTGCAAACAAAATGAAAATAATTCTACATATTTTACACTGCTTTACTCACTTTCTAAATAACCATCTCCATAAATACTGACATATAAAGCATCATACAAGTTCATGCATTGTTAGTAAACTAATAGTATCCTTTAATCTGCTACCTACTTCAAAAGGACAGTAAGGAAAAGTGCGACCATGCGTGGCGATAGACATTACCTTTAAGAAAGATGGATTCTGTCTTGTCTGTTGTGCAGTATAGAAATATTCACCTGATCGTCATGGCTGAAGGTTTAATTACACTGGTCAACAAAAAAAAATTTTTTATTGCCTCGGTTTGAAACTTGTATTTTTCCATACTTTAACATGAGATTAGTTTAAATACATTCATAAAAAAACTTGAAACACCCACTTTCTAAGAAAAAAGAGATTATTTGAAATTTATTTGTAGGC
The DNA here is from genome assembly GCA_907164795.1 of Hemaris fuciformis. Classification (NCBI taxonomy): domain Eukaryota; kingdom Metazoa; phylum Arthropoda; class Insecta; order Lepidoptera; family Sphingidae; genus Hemaris; species Hemaris fuciformis. Next base: position 10,211,283 of record OU015438.1, on the reverse strand, counting down.
TGAGATGGTGGGCTGTCTTCAGTATAAGGAATCGGTTTAGTTACAGATTACACAACAGGATATGTAATTTTACTTCTTGTTTTATAAGAATATCCCTTCAGTTTCCTTAAACAAAAATAACAATAATTCTCATGATCTTTTGTTCCCTCCAAATTATAGGTTTAGAAAAAGGCATTAATCGGTGGGTACCATTAAACCACCCTCTCAAATTACATACATTTATTAAATAAAATAAAAACTTGGTGTCCAAGGTTGATTAATATTCTCAGAAATCTTGAAACCAAAATACATATTGTAAATGTTATATAGTAACGGCGTAAGACGTTCTCGATTGGAACTTGAATTAAACTCCCCACAAACAAAATAGAAGAGATCCGACGAATCGAAAGTGTTTCATTCGATTCATAATGCAAACTATATACATATTATATGTATTTACTATTTAGTACACTTCTTCAAAACCGAAACGTATTCAAATTGACAAAAGCACTTCACAATTTAAACAACCACACTTTGGAATAAACACTAAAAACTGCACGTCGTCTTAGCAATACTCGTATTACGTAATAGTACGTGTTAAAGTAATTTAAAAAAATTAAACATCAATAACCGAACAATAACGAGTTGAAAATAAACAGGTTTAAGGATATATCGTGTACTACCAACAACAATATTGTCTTTGTAAGTAAGATCAGCTGTTGCAATACTCTTTTTCTATATACCCTCACAAAATTAAGCCAAATATATCGTACATATATGTAATTGTACATATTTATATATTTCGATGTAATAGATATTTTTTATTATTTTTCCGTTAATATTTATACATAAAAGATACCGAAAAAGTACAATTGGATTAACGGTAAAAAGTCATGTCGACCAGTGTTACCATAGCGATTTTGTTTGCAATTTAGGAAGTGAAAACTTTTTTAATGGTGCTGTGCACTTTTTTTTGGGATAGGTAAAAAATACTGAACTCGCGTCAGATCACGTGACCCTGATGGAAAATGCGTAAGACGCATTATGTAATATGAATTGTCATGTTTGTATACGATAGCGCAATAAATATTGTATTTTACCACGTAAATGGTAGTACTTTTATACTGATAAATCAAGCAATTTGTGCGAAATTATTCCCTTACTATTCCAAAATATTAAAAAATGCACAACGCTAATGGTGAAATTTTCACTTCTGCCGACACTCCCGGAGCTCCACTCGTTTTTTTATGTACAATTTCGGCTTTTCTATACACGGGTTTATGTTGAAGCCAACTGTGTCATCATTATTTGTAACAGAGGATCTTAACATCCATAAACTATTTCATTTATTAAATTACTTGTTACATTATTTCTATACTATTGACAACTAACGGGTTTACGACGTTTTATAAATTTTCATTGGTATTTTATGACATAATAAACTGGTAACTGCAGTTTTGATTCTTTATAACTCTTAAAGAACTTTAATGGCATCACAATCGACTACATGGTATAACTTTTTATTGTTTAGTGTTTGCTGTCTTTCATAAAATCACCGTCGCCACCTTTTACATTCATGACTTCCAAACTTTCACTAAATTCTTGTTGAATTCTTGTTGGCGACTATTTGATGAAACTTCGACTTATGTATGTCTGCTTCTTTAGTATTTCTGGAAGATTAACTAGCTTTATTTTCTTACACTAAAGTTTTTATCATATAAATTGTTTCTCAATTTATAATTAACTGCTGGAAGAGCTAACCCCAAAATTTAAATGTGTCCATTATTATTGAACTATAATGAAAGAGAGTTGTCGAAAAAATAATAAAATTAAAATTCGTATCGAAATATACAATATATATAAGAACTGTTCGCTCCACTAAGCATGAATAAATATGACATTGAAAGGGAAAATTTTATTCGCATCATAACATAGACTACCTAATAAAGTAATCCAATAAACAAATACGTAATACTTAATTATCCATCCAAACAAAACGTCCGATTTAACCCTCAGCGGGTCTCATTTAACATTGTCCCGGCAATTTATTTCCAAACCCAGACGCATTAACAAAAACCTGTGCGGTGGCCGAAAAAGTACGAAAAAAAACAAAATCCGGGGATTCAACTAAGCCCAGAGGCTATCTAATAACATTTATTACTCGGCCTGCAGTCCCCAGCGTCCACTTCTGTTGGCTGATAAACTGGCGCCATTTTTGCCGCCATATTTATAGGTGTTTTGCGAGGCGATAATGTCGATACGCGAAGCGTTCATTACGCGGGCAGTCGGCGAGCGCACCCATGCGTTACATTTGCGTGCAGCGGTGGTTTATTGCGTTTCTTATGCTATTGATTTCATATTTGGAAAGGGGTAGTTTCCTAAGTATTTGATTAATTGGTTTTAATTGTTCAAGAAAACAATTTTAAGTGTTCCGTGAATTAATAATGCACTGAATCTTTTCGAGCAATAGATTAGTATAAAACGAAACCGCATGTTTTAGAAACGGTTCCAACCACTTCAAACACAGCAAGCACGCATCAAACTTTAATTTTTTTTGTGTCTTTTGGTCATTACAAAAAATCGTAAAGTAGGTTAGAAACTGATTAGCGTGGTAAACTGAAGCCCTATCTTATTCACATTCGTTGTGGAATGTCACAACAGAACTTTACGTCATTTTTCAATGAAAGTGACACTTCCCCAGTTCAGACGGCTTTTTGATATTATAGCAATTATAGATAATGGATAAAATTATAGATTATAGAAATTATAGAACAGGGAGCATTCTATAGAGCATTTCACCATTTTCCAATTAAATACTTTACATATGTAGTACAAACTATGGTATGAATGTATTAAATTTTTAAACACATTTTCATAACAAACAATAGATGTTTTCATACATACATACATACATAAACTCACGCCTGTATTCCCCGAAGGGGTAGGCAGAGGTGCATTTCTGCACCCACATTTCGCCAGGTATGTATCAGTCCCACGTAATAGGGGGCGAGCCTATTGCCGTTTTTCGGGCACATTTCCAGACTCCGTGCTGTTACTGAGAATTTCCTAATGGAAAAACCCAATAACACTTTGCCCGACCCGGGAATCGAACCCAGGACCTCTAGATCCCACGGCACATACTTGTACCGCGAGACCACGAGGCAGTTTGTTTTCATAATGGTTTGTAAAACACAAAAACAGATAATTGTAAACTTACATAACCGCTGTATTAGGCCTCCTTAGAAATCTTAGACTAACATTTTAAAAGAAATAAGATTACATAAATAAGATGTACATACATATGTATCAGTGGCGGTACTTCCATAGAAGTCCAAAAGCCCAGCTTGCCTTACAAAATTCCGAATAATAATCTTTAAGCTTTAAATCTTCATTTAACAAAAGCAATTTGACATATAAATGAGAATATCCTAACACAATAAACAATTATAAACTAGACATTACCTACACAATTAACGTGTAACGCTTTTGGGCTTCTATGGAAGTACCGCCACTGATATGTATGCGGGCTGATATTGAAGATAGTTAAAAAGAAACATTTTCCAAGCGTAATTAAAAGAATAATAACAATTTATCATAGAAACTGTGACTAGAGCAAGCTCAGCGGACCAATAACTATCATCAATCGGCTATTAATCATAGCTATGTGAACAGCCAAGTGTTAGCACAATTTATGCGATCACAAGTTTTGTGCGGCGCTTGCAACCTCGCAACTAATGACTGTGATCACGTACGAGTGGTTCTATAGACAAGTACATATATGTACTTACTATTACGTTTGTTTTTAGTCGTGCATTGCTTATATACGTTAATCACATTTGTTTAAACGAGACATTGTCTTACTTTTTACCATAATCGTCATTTAAAAGGCCAACAAAACCATTGTTTAGGAGGCACATGGGTGCTCAACGATTAATAAAGGGCGCTGGGTTATAGGAAAACGCATCAAATTCAAATGGTCCATTTATCAGAATAGTAAGAAATATTTTTTTTGTTATGATCATAATTTCTATAGTTTTGATTCTGTAGATGAACAAACTCAACCCACAAAGTAGAACCCACGACTCGAAATTTATTTTTATAACCTCCTTTTTATTTTTCATATGTTTGAACGTTTATAGCATTTGCAACATTTTATATTCAAAGCATCTAAAGTTACAATATACCTATCTAAATTTGCAAGAATATTGAAACTGACGTCCTGAATAACTTACATATATATCCATTCAGCTACATTATAATTTAACACAATGTTTGTTTGAAGTGGACAGCAAAATCCTGAACATAAATCGCGAAAACCCCGGTACAGCCGTCGGTTGCGAGCTCGGCAAAGCGCCCCGGGGGACTCCACACACAAATCATGACGTCTGCTACTTGAGACGAAATGTTACTAGCGACTTGCGAGGGCAATCTTGAGTTTGTACAAAGGCCATTCGGATGATTGAAGATGGATTGCCGTCCTTTGTTTTAAATGAGTTTCTTCAATGTAACCTTGAGTTATATGTAATAATTGTGATCAATTGGCAATATCAATGTATGGGTTATAGAATACCTATAGAACAGGAGAAAATATATTTATTGAAAGATGGGCATTAACACTTTTAACTTTTATTTGGAACTGTTTTGTACCAACAAATTTATTATATAAGGTTGCAATTGTGTGGTATTAGATTAAGAAGCTCGAAAGCAATTCGATTTCAAATACACTGCTTAATCTTTTGGAGATACAGGCGTAAGATTATGATATAATATTAGCCTAAAAGACATAAATAAACAGGTATAAATATAATTAGTCATTACAGGTACTAGCAGAACAGAAATTGCGTGCAGCCAGGTGTGAGAGTGAACCAGAGATCTCACAGTTCCTCGGATATCCGCAGAAGGCCTCGCCATTCATTCTCGAGAGCTATCCGCTGACCCAAACCGCACATTAGCCGGCCCTTGTCTTTGCCACTTTGATTTGTGGGGGGCGAGAAAAGATCAATTGCTGCCTACTCTCTTAATCACTCTTCGGACGTACCTTTTTATGCTACTGTTTGTATGAAATGTCCTGAAAAACCTAATGAACTGGAGGATAATTGGATCAAAATAATGCGCTTGAATAATAAACACAAAAAAATATTGACATACCTATGATATCACTAATTAAACAAATCGATAATTTTGTTAATAGATTTCATATTTCCTTTTTAGTTTTTGAGAAAAATAACTTTAGTTGAATTACTGTAATTCATTCATAAAATATAATTTAAATAATAAAATAATTGAACTTTTTATATGCAAATAAATAACCAGAACACATTTTCTACTGTTTTTACGCTATCTTGACATTTTTATAACAACTGTTCGAGATTTATCCATACATTTGTTCTGCATAAATAATTAGATTTGATACTAGCTACGTTATAACTTGCCGACGGGACTCACGCTGTCTCGCAGAATTTATAGCCGTCGGAGTATTGACTGTGAGCCCACTGATTCATAATTAATGATAATATCCGGCAGATGCGGATTTTTCAACCGACGAGAAAAAACGCGGTGCGGCGGAAAAATAATCGCTAAAAGCTATTTATCACGCTGCTTCGGACACAGAAATATGAATGCGACGCACACTTTTATGAAAAGAATAGAGAATTTTATACTTAGATCGCTTAAGTATTCTATGCCGACGGAAATTAATGACATGTATGAATGCGAACTCAAAATAATTGTGTAAGAATAGTAGTCGAAGACTCGAAAGGCTCTAGCGGCCCTTGTAGGATAACTACGAGTTATCTTAAGGCATGAGTGTCGGTTTATTACCGGGTTAATTCTGTTGTAGAACGTTTATACTGATGATAATTCCATTAATAGGAAAAAGTCATAAGCCGATTGCTGCTATAGATAGGGTCTTTTCCAAAATTAACAATGACAAATAGTAATAAAAGTTAGTCAATATTACTTACGTGAAAATTATTGTGAAAAATTGATTAATTGAATAATTAATAGAAATAAATTATTATGTTTGACAAGTTGCACGAATGTAAGGTAAGAAACGTTTTCACAGGGTGGTAACTATTGCACTCAATGGAGTTTGCGAAGTGAGTTGCGGAGTGAGTGCTTTATGACGACGTATCGAAAAATTCATGCGATTAAAAAACTAAAAAATAATATTTATTTAAGAGAAGGCGGTAAGACAAGTCAAAAAGTTTAGGGGAAGAATTATCTCAAAGCGACAAATAAATAATTAAAAAAGCGTTTTATTCGAGTCGTGTCCAATCCTGCGTGACATCAGCTCTTGTGCTAAAACGGAAATACAACCTTTAAAAAAAAGAAGTAGTCCCAACCGGAAGCGACGGGCAGGAAGACGACGACGACAGCGCCGCGTCGCCGCCCGACCGAATTAAAAATTAAACGAGGATCCGTTTCCGGATACCGTGACGTTGGCTGCATTCGTTTTTTTTTGCAGTCTTTACCAGGTAAATGTTCGTTTAGATGCCGTTAAATAAACAACAATTCCTTTTCTATGAGCAAGTGACGCGTTTACTGTGTAGAGTATTTTAATCGTCAGTTATTTGTTATGACAATGTTGTCAGTTTGTGTGTTATGGGAGCAGATTTCAAATTTCGAGCGAAACCTAGTCTTTTTAAAGGATTACTTAACATAGCGCACAATTTTACTGCAATCTTTAGTGCAAATAACAATATAAAACTGCCCTACGTCTAATGAATATGTTTAACGAGCAATCACACTGATGTGTTTCAAGCAATTTCCTACTACGTTAAGTTCATTGGCGCACGCCATCCCACCACACAGTCTTGTCACAAATGGTCAGTAACAGCAGGACAAGCGCGGTTCTATCCGAAAAAAGCATCATCGCCTATCTCTCATCACTTGATACACTTGCGTCGGCATGCTGTATGAATACTGAAAAGGCTTGCTCGTATCAAAAAACATGCTATACCTATTTGTGATTAGCACTAAGATACAAGTCCTTCTTATGTGTCAAAAACCATAAGAAGCATGTTAATCTCACAATAGTTTTAATAAGTTTTTCCAGACTATTTATGTCCTGTCGATTCAATATTGGCTTTAAGCAAAAGAATCGGCTTCAGAAACAAGTTTTTTTTAAGATAACATCACAAAGACGCACTTAAATAAACAATATGTATGTGGGAGTTTTCGTAATCTTGCTCTGGCAATAAAAATAACAAAAACGATTATTCCGTATGATTTTAACGAAAAAAGTATATATCTGGTATAAAAGATCATGTTGCATATGAGTTATACTTTGGTAATACTTTGACTAATAATTTTGACTGCCTCGTGGTCTCGCGGTACAAGTATGTGCCTCGAAGAGGTCCTAGGTCGGGCAAAGTGTTATTGGGTTTTTCCATTAGGAAATTCTCAATAACAGCACGGAGTCTGGAAATGTGCCCGAAAAACGGCAATAGGCTCGCCCCCTATTACGTGGGACTGATACATACCTGGCGAAATGTGGGTGCAGAAATGCACCTCTGCCTACCCCTTCGGGGAATACAGGCGTGAGTTTATGTATGTATGTATGTAATAATTTTGAAATCATCATCATCAGCCCATATACAATACATCTCACTGCTGGGCACGGGTCTCCTCTACAATTGAGAGGGTTTAGGCCTTAGTCCACCACGATGGCCTAGTGCGGGTTGGCGGACTACACACCTTAGAAATTCCTAAGAACTTTTTTTTAGGTGTGCAGGATTCCTCACGATTTTTTCCTTCACCGGTAAAGTAAGTGATAATTCATTGTGAATACACACATAACTTCGAAAAGTCGGAGGTGTGCCTGGGGTTTGAATCCGCGACCCGGCGGTCGCGATATTCTCGATGGCGCGCCTAAACCTCGAGGCCATCTCTACTTAATTTTTAATATAATTAATGGTACAATATAATTTATGGTGACAACTGAATAAGTTCGTAATAACTTAAATAAGTTAATTGTTAAACGTTGTAGTCCGAAGAGCTTGGAGAGAAAATTGTCAAATCGAACTCAAAAGTCGATTCTGTGACTCTTAATATCAATATCCATTCATCAATGGTCACCTACTTCAACGGCGGAGGAATGTATTGTGGGTAAAGTGCATTTCTAAGGGTTCTTCTGAAAAAAAAATCTGGGGCTTATGAAGTCTATAGGACGATACCAAAACAGCACAGTGGACGTTGAATACAATTTAATCATGAAAGAGGATGAAAACTCATGAAATAAAATTGTTTAAAAAATTATTGAGTCACAAGTCTTTAAAGTATACAGAGGTAATATGTACAAACTGTAGACTTAAAATACTAAAGGTAGGAGATATTATTGATCGCCGTCAGAATTTCGCCTTAGAGCCGCCATTATCAACAGATAAAGTTACACACACTTACGTAAATACATAATTATATGTATAAACGTTGTATGTGTGCGTGTATTTATTTGGAGATATCTTTGTGTGGCGTTTGTACTTGTGTGTTAGGTGTTACGCACACAACGTGACTTGTATATTAACTTGAGCAAACTCCGGCCTTGTATACGACTGCTAAAGAAATGTCTCACTCTAGTCCTTTCAGGAGAGGATCATTGTGGGCGTGTCGTAAGGAGGGCGGAGCTAAAGACGGACACTCCTAGAAATCCTCTTTTTTACCTCATCGCGTTCTAGGTAAACAGCGACCAGCCAAGTCGGATCTATGACACCTCAACTCACGCGATGCGCGAGCTTCGGCCAGTGGAGATCTTCCTAAAGTGGTATATTTAATGTAAGCGGAGGAACAAAGCACCGAACAACTTCGGTCGTTATCGCGTTTATAAAGTTCTCGAGACAATTCCATTTTATGGGGTGTTTTGCTTGAGATAAATTTTTATTTCTTTTGTCTTGACATTTTTGTTTTGCGGAATTTATAAATAGCGTTGTATTCTTCATATTTAAGCTTTTAATTTTCTGCCTACGTAATTTAAGCGTATAATTTTATAAACAATTACGGCTACTTATTAGTACAATACCATTTTAAGTCGATAAACTTGTGATGTTACAAAATACATATATAGTTTATGTCAGTTTAGAAGACGGAAGGTGGATAAGGGGATCCTAATTATAAATTTTTTTTTACATTAATACAACCTTAAGTTTAATAATTATAATTTGATCGGTAAATACTATGGTACCTACTTTATACAACTTATATTTATACTCAAAGAAAGAAAGAAAGATTTTAACATACATTTATTAATAAAAATATGATACCGATATGTTATTATTACTTCGGTTTTTAAATGTTCATATTTTAAATGTTACACCTAAAATAATAAAATAAAAGCTCATATTCCAACACCACGTGAACCCGATGGGATCTCTTATAAATGAGCGGCGATCATAGAAATGGCGTCAGAAAGATTGATAGAGCAACATGGAAGCTATTCAGTGCTTATCTTTCGTGGCTTATTACATATAATACAAAAAGAACTGTGGGTGATGGATTGGTGGGTGGTTCTGTTATTATCGTACAGAAAAATAATTATTAATGTGAAACATAAATATTATGACCAACGTTTCAATACATCATCATCATCATCATCTTGCCCTGTTTCCAATTTTATTTGTTGTCGGCGCAGTGTGTTTTATCCTTCCTAACATGCCTATCACCCGTCATGACTTCATTCACCCCTTTTCCTTCATATCTTCCCTCACGCACTCCATCCATCTTTTCGTTGGCCTTCCTCTGCTTGTCCATCCTTCAACTTTCATACTCGTTAGTTTTTTACCAAAACAATACAATACAACAATCTTTGTATATTAGCAATATCAAAATATAGGTACTTATAGGTAATTATTGATTCACGCCAGCCTAAAAAATAAATACTAACATACTTCTTTCGGTACTTCAACCGACATTTAGGCACCTGTTTATGAAAGCTCGTCATTATGAAGGTGTTAAATATTAAAATGTAACATATTTATTGTATGTCTCCTATTGTTATATATTTCACTAAAGTCTCATAAAGTTTTCGTAAACATTATGTGATATATAGAATTTATTTAACAAAACTGCCACCGAAACCGTTCAAGAGGTTAAAAGACAAAATGGAATATGCGGGAAAAAATCGAAGCTTTGAAGTAAAAAACAAAGTAATCATGATTTTTACAGGACTTATGGCGTTATTTCCCGAGAACCTTTACCTCACAAAAAAGTATCAAATAGTAGATCCAGCTGTACAGCAACCAATATACAGCAACGCAATACCCGTCTCATTAAATATAACATGTAATATTTTCTGGTGTAAGCTAATGTACAGTCTCAAGCAGTATGACATAATTGCACCAATGTGCACTAAGACATCGTGCTGGACTAGGTCTAACCCCTTTTATATCTAGAGAAGGCCTGACTGATATAGTAATAGAGTCAAACATAAAATGGACATAGTAAATATAACGTCAAATTTTGCAAAATTAATTAAATCTATTTTGCTTTCACGCGGCAGGTTATCAGCCCTCTCATATTCATGTTCATTCAATTCGGCACTTACACCCCATTATAACAAATTATTGATGTCACCTACATTACACTGTGTGAACACAGCCCTATAAGTGCCATTCAGGTTCGTATGTGTATGTTTTCACATGGATGTGTGTGTGCGTTATCTGAAAGATTCCGCTTCATTTCCCCCGACCCGCGCGTGACGTCACATGCTATTTACTTTAACCATTGAATATAACATTCAGTTAAACGTGATGACGCGACTATACTGGGCTGTTACACTACACGGATGGGGTAATATAATAAAATATGACGTATATTAAAACAATATTAAGCATACACAGACAACATAGTCTCGATCTCACAGTATCTTATTCATTTATTTATTAATGCTTTATTGTACACAATAACGATAGAAACAACATTATAATACGCAGTGGCGGTACTTCCATAGAAGCCCAAAAGCCCATCTCGCCTTACATAATTACGAATAAAAATCTTTATTTAAAAAAATCAATTCCACATATAAAGAGAATATTCTGACCCCACAATAAACAATAAAATTATAATCAAGACATTACACAATTAACGTTGAACGCTTTTGGGCTTCTATAGAAGTACCGCCACTGATAATACGTATCATATGTATCAAAGGTAACGGCATAATCGAAAGAGTTTTCACGATCAGGATCTAAAACTAATTAAGCGTATACTCGTATTTGCCTGTCCAAGAAGACCTAACCAATATTTACACATTTAACATCCACAAACGTAGCGTTGGACTTTCACCTACAAAGTCAAGACAATATTATTTTTTTACAGCAGCACACTTTTTTGGGTATTTTTTTTTCTGCATTTGGTTTTTAAAGCAACGAAGGAAGTGTTTTGTTGCATAATGCCTCTATTTTTTTCTTTTTCTGCCTCTTATAAAACGTATCATTAAAATAGCCGAGTAGGTATGTTCTTAAAAAAATTACCTATTCATCACTTTTCAAGCAAAGCTATAACATTAAGAAGGAAAATACATTTAAAAAAGCATTGCAGTGTACACAAAGGTTGCTCCTAGAGGCGGGTAATGAAGCCGTATCTTTAATAGCCGCGATAAGAACGCTAAATGTTTGTGCACACGCCAAATAATAAGCACCACGATCATTTGCGAGGGGCGGAGGTTTTGACGAGAAAAAATATTCGACCGCGCTGATGGAGACCGCTTATCGATAAATGAGATGTTTGGATGTGGAAATTGAATAGGTTGCGTGTCCGTTAATCATTTGTGGTTGGGTAATGGGGATGTGTTTGTTCTGTAGTTTATGTTTAGTAAATAAGAGCATAAGTAAGCTGCAAGTAGGTATTTGAAACTGAAATATAAGTAAAATTTACCTATTTTTCTGAACGTACAAACGAGATGGCTTATTAATAAACTAGCTTTTGCTCGCGACTCCGTCCGCGTAAACTACAGGGTTGGGTACAGGGTTGGCCTACGTCATAGTAGCTTTATGCATGCAAAGTCTCAGCCATACAAACTTTCATCCCCTATTTTATTCCCTTGGGGGTAGAATTAATCAAAAATCTTTCTTAGCGGATCCTTACGTCATAACGTCTACCTGCATGCCAAATTTCAGCCCGATCCGTCCAGTGGTTTGGGCTGTGCGTTGACAGATCACTATGTCAGTCACCTTTGAGTTATATATATTAAGATTTAAAGAAATTGCATGTTCCTACCTAACATAATTCCTAATGACCATTATAAACTATGGCAAATACTTTGAAATAAACGAAATGGTTTTTTTTTTATACTACTTATTTTTTAATTGTCACGCATTGTTTTGATTCTCCATAATGATTATTACGGGATATTAAGTTTTCGAAATAACACTTGGCCGGTGTAGTGGGCTTATACCACTTCACATTAGAAACACGTACCCAGAACTTTAATTTACATAAATAAATATTACTTCTTCATGGATTTAACCCGTTGCAAAATGTAAGATCAATCACCATTCAATGCATAGACAACACTCAATTCACACATTCAGTCCTGATCCGACATTTAGCTTCAATCGTTGTACCTTGGGTATACGAAAAACACGATACAATTGTAACAAATCATTAAAATGTGCCGTGCGATCTAGAGGTCCTGGGTTCGATTCCCGGGTCGGGCAAAGTTTTATTGGGTTTTTCCATTAGGAAATTCTCAGTAACAGCACGGAGTCTGGAAGTGTGCCCTAAAAACGGCAATAGGCTCGCCCCCTATTACGTGGGACTGATACATACCTGGCGAAATGTGGGTGCAGAAATGCACCTCTGCCTACCCCTTCGGGGAATACAGGCGTGAGTTTATGTATGTATGCATTAAAACCAACTAGATCATAAGTGTAAAACTATTTAATGATGAATAACAGCGTTTTGAGTAACGGGAGATTGAAAGTTCTAGCCATTTAATGCTCAGCACTGCACTGAACTTGACATCAGGTGCCTTGTTTTCGCTTTGCCTAGCCAGTATATAAAATAACAACATATACCAACAACCAATGTTGATTTTCATAGTACAGACTACGTATTGAACTTGTAGCCATAAAGAATGGCCTACACAGGCGACTGAAGCATCGCAAACAGCCGTAGGCCCGTCAGCATGATTGGCAGTTAACTTCCCAATAGATAAAGATAAAAGCAGATGGGTAACGTTCGGCAGATATCGGCTATCATTCGACAAACTTCGCCTTTTATGAGCCCATAAAAGGAAGTTTAAGTAAAAACAAGTTTACAGCCATCGTTTTATACGAACGTTTTATGTTGCGCGGTTATTTTGTGAGTGTCATAATTGTTTTATCGCCTATTTCAATAATATATTAATTTACGACGCTAATACAATTTTATGGCAGGGACGATGATCGTGCCTTGTAAAATTAAAGCGCTTTTAATAAATGACATGTACATAATATGATTATAGCTCAGCTTAATGCAAATCTGTCTTATTGCGTCAGACAAAACGTGATGTTTTGGGTTTTACTTAATTTTTTAAATGACGTTTCTTTTTTTGAATATTATCTTTTTTTTTCTTTTTAGATAAAGATCATTAAGTCGCTCACACACATTCTAAAATATATTTAAATTTAAAAAAATCAGAGTGTCTCATACTACAGTCATTAATGGCTCTGTTTTATTCTTACAACACTTTTGTCCCTTATTACACATATTTACTAGCATGAATACTAAACACTTTTTCTCATAAATGTATAAACCAATTCACGAAAATCATTAAGCTGCTTGTTAAAAATCCATTTTATTTCGTATTTTCTTAGACATTCCTAAATTATTGGCGCATAATATGTCCCCGAAGTGATCACAGATATAAACGGCAAATGGCACATGCCGGCGTGGGCGTCATCTAAACTAAATTTGAGCAACGAGTCGCAATCCCACATCAAATAATGGGAGGAATGACGAAGAACAAACTTCACACATCCCTAAAGTGTTTCATTGTAAGTTCATTCCGCCAACATGTTCGCCAACATTACATCGCGCTTCGAGACTCAATTTTTTAATGCATGCTAATAACATAAAAGTGATAGTAAGTTTGTTTGTGTTTGTGTAGTTTTTATCACAATGAATAAGTAAAGAAGCTTTTTTTACAGTCATAACGTTTTAGAGTTAGTTAACTGGAAGTAAATATGAATTGAAAAAAAAATTGTGTGTTCATATAAAACTTTATTCTTGAAATGACATATTCACACGGCATTTCAGTAAGAAGTTGGAATGATAAATAACTATAAATCTTGACATAGATGCAGATAATATTTGCTGTTGTTAACTTGATCGCTCAAACTTTATATTTTTATAAATAAACTTTGTCTAAAATTGTACATATATGAAACAATTTATTTTAAATATGTTTTAATGAAAATTTGTTTATATTAATACATTTCAATAACTTGTATGTTCCTAAGGAAGGTGGCAAATAATTATAACGGCACTATTCGCGTCATTAGCCTCGAAAATAATTATTAGGAAAATAACATTTAGTTAAAAATAATTATTATACTTCATAATGGCAAAATTATTATAATAAAAAGCATATTATGCAATTTGTTACCTATAAATCAGTATTTATGTGTCTCTCATAAAACAAAATATAAATCATCATCCTCTTGCCTGCCTGGTTCCAACTCTATTTGTGTTCGGCGCAGTATATTTTTTTCCTTCCTAACGTCCCTATCAGCCACTATGTCTTCTTTCACCTCTTTTTATTTCATATTTTCCCTCACGTATTCCACCTATCTCTTCTTTAGCCTTCCTTTGCTTATCCATCCATAAAACAAAATAAAAAGTTAAAATTGTACGTCGATTTCGCCAGCTGCGTGTCTCATAACTAAATCGCCAGATGAATATTGTTTCAAACGGAATTAAGCACGCGCCGCAGGGACGGGGATCACTTATAATTGTTATTTTATTCATAGAAACAACAGTCCTGCGGGGCCCTGGATAGGTGAACAAATATTTTAACTTGTCAAGCACCTTTTAGCGAAAGTGATGTTGTGAATGACGCGTCGGTTGTGGTACGTGCCTTTGTACTTACGCAATATAAAGTAAGCCTTGAATTTTTTTTTAATGAATGGGTTTAAATGTCCATTACTAAAAATGCCCACTGTGTCTTGTAAATGCAATGTTCACTTTCATATAATAAATACAAAACAGCATTAACAGAAAGAATATTCATATATTCATACACTTACCTACGTCTATATTTCAGACTCTGTGCTACTACTATGGAATTAATTTGAGGTTTTCATAAAAAAAATCTACTAACCATTTAAAAGAAAAATTCTCCAGATAAAGGCCTCCAAATGCTCAGCCTCTTAAGATGTCATTTGTTATTACAAACATATTTCTCCAAGTATTAAACGCAGTAAAAGGTCATCATCATTCCCTCATCAAGCTAACGCTATGCAAAAACAGATTCTCTCTCCACCTGTATTCGAAAGATAACCTTAAGCCCGCCGAGTCCTGTCGGACTTTATCCCGCGCAATCATCCCGCAAATCCCGTAACATTAAGTATCGCTAAGAAAGCGATTCGCGGACCATTACCATGTTAATAACGTGGGGGAAGCGGTGATTAATCAACCGAACGTCTAGTTGGATCCTTGGCGTGTAACTAACCGCGGTGCTGCCCAATTTATGCATTGCTTTTAGTGGAATAGAGATTTGAGTGTGGTTTTGAGAGCAAATTTGAAACGGGAATGTGCAAATTTCATTTAGTTTTAAATAGGGATTATACGCTCAGAATAGTAGTAGCACTCAAAATACGAGTACGTAAGTTGAGTTATATTGAATTGATACTCATTTGGTTTGGAAGTAATAAGTGTTGCAACACTATCATGCATGATATTAAATATTTATTTAAACAAGGCAGAATTCCTTCCAAACACAGTTAAAACTTTACTTTAAAAATACTGATTAACGAATTGTAAAAAAAATGGATTCTTCATTTAACAATATAAAAAACAGCCAACAAAGGTCCCCGGTTTTAATATTGTATAAAAATACATTTGTCCCTAACCGCATATTCAACCCGGGACAATTTTATATGTACGCAAAATTAAGCCACCAAAATTATTCCGGGAATTTTTTTACCCCTTTTTAATTCCACTCATTTAAATTATAAAACCTGGAGTGAACACAAATATGAGGCACCTACACAACATAATGTAGGTAATCTGGCTGAGGCTCGCGGCGACGGTCAAAAGCCGATATTTCTCCTTTTAATCCCTGTCAGATTATTTAAATTCCCACCTGCGAGCACTTGCTCGACCATTTCCCCAAGCGTTTTTATTTAACAAAAATAAAATATAAAAATATTCCTGTATTTGTTTTGGACGGGTGGAATCCTTTAATTTTCGGCACGGCCGCGTCACAGTGCGCACACCGCCTGCAGTTTTTGGGTCGCTGCGAAAAAAACTCTTTTTTACATTTCATAATTGTAATGTGAAGTATTAAAACCTTTTTTCTCATCGCAGACATACGGTGAAATATTTATCTTAGCTGTATAATGTTCATAAGCTATTCGAAAGTACAACAAATGAAGCACTGTTAAAAGAAATACAAAAATTCAGCGTTTCGTAAAATCTCAATCAAAGAACATAATGAGTTTTTAACAAATCCTTTTGCTTGTACGGAAAAGCTTCAAAATATGATTCGAGTGGACAATAGCGCGATATATTAGCATTATAACAATTGTACAAAGCGTGCATTTTTGTAGAAATCGCGCCAGAGGCGACTGCGCTCGTTTCACAAAAGGATAACTGAGACTTAGTTGTCCAAAGCTTTGC
Organism: Hemaris fuciformis; assembly: GCA_907164795.1. Classification (NCBI taxonomy): domain Eukaryota; kingdom Metazoa; phylum Arthropoda; class Insecta; order Lepidoptera; family Sphingidae; genus Hemaris; species Hemaris fuciformis. Next base: position 10,194,489 of record OU015438.1, on the reverse strand, counting down.
CAACATAGACGGCTGTTCTCCAGTGTACCAAGATTAAATGCGATTAAAAACTGCGTACAAACATTTAAAATGGATCAGATTGTTAATTGGCTATTATTTCACAGAATAAATGTATGTATTTATCTCCACCGACATGAACTTTTTTGGGAATTAACAACAATAAGAAATAAAAAAAAAGTTAGTAACGATTAGTGTAACATACTATTAAAGAAAGAATATATATACAGAAAAAGTTCATTGTTTGTTCCACATACAAAACTATCAAACTTTACCTCTTTAACGTACAAGTATAACCAAATGAACTTAATTTCTCATTATTAAATCAAGATAGGGCCAATTTATATCAATATTCGATTTATTTAGTAACAGTATGAAAAGTAACGCATGTTCAAAACATTTTTACTCTTTAAAAGAGAAGCATCATTCATAAATACAACATAAAATTAACGTCACAACTCTTGAATAAAATCAAACCGTAAACGATTCATTTAACAATAAAATACAATAACGCGATCATTATGGAAAGCTCGCGAAGGACACAACAGAGCCGTCGCGAACCGTTGCGAGCGAGGCTGGAATGTAGCAATTGTTGCCACTGGCTTTATCCCACGACTGTCGCTACAGTTTTATTTGCTCTATTCTACTTTAAATTCTTTCCCTCACTCGCGGTGCTTTATGCGAGTTCCGAGTTAGCAACGCACCGGCACCACGCACCACCACTGCCAACTCAAAAATATTTTTATTACTTTATGCACATCATAAATGTTCAGAATATTCCCAGTGTGGAGCGCTATAGCTTTTATTGGAGTCTATCTGCACTGTACATTATTTTATTTGTGTTTTATGTTAAATAATAATATTTTCAGTTGTTTCTTTTGTTATTGCAATGATTATGTTAAGCTTACTTTGAATACGTGATTATTAATATTAGGAAGGAAATTAAATATACTTATATGAATGGTACGAATTCTGTCTGGCTTCTAGTCTATGCCGTAATGAAAGCAACTTTTTGAATTAACGTCGCTGTAAGTGCTCGAATCAGTTTTTTTTTCATTTGGCTTTGTATTGAAAATATAAAACTCGTGTATCGTTTTTGAAGTTTTTTTTTTTTAAAACCGTTGAAAAGTTCAATTCATTTTTTCATTTCAGAATATGTCGCGACCATACATTCGATTCAAATGTGCGTAACACAAGTACTTGTGTTTTCTGTCGACGACTTTTTTTTAATAAATGGCCCGCCGAATGTACGCAAATGTAGTCAATGTAAAATATACAGAGGCATAGGAAACATGTTTTCGAACATGTCGACTTATTGAAATTAAAACAAGTTCGTTTGTAAGACTTTTCTAGTAAGCAAGCTAGAGTTGCTAAATTCCGATATTTTTTTAGGTAAATGAAATAATAAACAATAACAAATATTCACAAAATAAACTTTTTAATTTTGTTTTTCTAAATTAATAGTTATTTTATAAATACATACAACGTTATCACTGGCAAGGTATGTTTACTAAAGCTAACTTAGGCTCTTTATTATGAGCTTAAGTGAACGCACTATAATAATAACTAATCTATTACTAATAGCAAATTATATTAAATAAAGCATAAAATATACGACCAGAAAAAAGGGACGTAAATACGTACCATTTTTTCCCCTAATTAACAAAGCAAAACACTCGTTGAACAGGAAAATTACCACAAAAAGTCCACAGTAAAAGCATCGATCTTCAAGCGACAGAGAGCAGCCGATTGCGGGCGACACCTCGCACAACCGATCCGATTCAAAAGCGAGACCGCAACAAGGCAACCGATAAATCACCGCCAACTTCAAATAGAAATGTCATATTATTTCCACAAAAGATTTAACTTGAAAATAAATTATATTTTCCCCTTTTCCCGCGCCATTGTTCACCGACGTGTGGAAGCCGCACGGTTCTCTCGCGATATTTAAAAAACCATTAAGTGCACGCTTTTATGTAGAAAAACACACAAACAGCTAAAAATGGATTGTTATTCTAATTGTTCGAATGAATCCATCATAATTCTGCGAATAGTAATATCATGAACTGGATATAATGATAACAAAAATCGACTATAGTCTAAATACTTACAAAACCTTGGTACTTTTCTCGCGATTTTTTATTCCACCGTTAAACCACGTGATAGTTTGTTTTGAATAGTAACTACACCCACAAACACAAGATTACTTATAGTTAGTGAAAGTTATCGCAAATTGCGCATAATAGGCAGAGGTGCATTTCTGCACCCACGTTTCGCCTAACGTATTAGGTCCTATGTGATAGAGTGCAAGCGTATTGCCATTTTCAGACACATATCCAGACTCCGTGCTGGTACTAGGAATTCGGTCATGGAAAAACCCAATAACACTTATCCGGCCTGGGAATCGAACCTCGGACTTTTCGATCGCACGGCACATACTTGTACCTGGAGATCACGTGGCAGTCGCAAAATATTAAATACCTATCTACATTTATTAGGAAAATAAGAACAAATCAAGGAAGTGTAAAAAGCGCCATTGTTTTACGCTTGCCGGGAGGCACGTGTTTAGCGCGAATCTCCGTGGTTTTGTCATAAATTCGGCGTTAGTCTGATTTACGAGCGTCGACTAAATGTTTGATTTGCGCTCGTAAATCGAGATGAGCGTTTGTCACACGCACGTACACCGGTTCTGTTTTTACAGATATATTTGGGCTCCAATGGGACTGATACTCGTATAATGGCCTCATTTATTTGTTTTCTTTGCATTGTAAACATTTTTTTTCACGAGCGGTGATTAGCCGGTATTTGCGTAAAATATTTACTTATTTTTCACGGGGGACAGCCCCGTGGCGCAGTTGGCTAAACACCAGCTTGCGAAACGAGAGGCCGCGGGTTCGATCCCCGCACCGAGACAAATGTTTGTGTGATCCACAAATATTTGTTTCGGGTCTGGGTGTTTGTGAGACCGAAAAGTCTCTCGTAGTTTCTGATACTCACGACACAGGACTTGTATCCTAGTGTGAGGTCAGAACTATGTATGTGACTGTTGGGTGTATTTTTTTTTTTTTTTTTTTTTTTTTTATGCAAACACGTAAACTGTTATTTGTCTACATGTTTCCCAAAGAATTATGAGATTAAACCCAGAAAAGATATTATGTTTTGTATTAGTTTACAAAAATGTTTAGTCGATTGTCTGAATGTGTTCTCATCTTGTTTAGCTCGTATTTTTTCCTCGTCCAGTAACCATTTAAATGTTTTACTCAAGCAATACACTCACCGCATACACACATTTATTCTTATGACCCCCATAGAAACCCTATAGAGACTCGCTAGGTCTCGTTAGAGACTTCGCTTCTCGAAATAATTTTTAAGTGTGCCACTGTTGATGCAGAGGTTGCAGCAGCGGAAAAGTGGTGGAATAGTTGAAGATTTAGATTTTACGATTAAGCAAGCATATTTCATTCAACTATTAAACATTCAAAAATTAGTATATTCATAACACGGTCTAAACTGACTTCAACATTTCTTTCAGCATAAACACCCAATAGGCGCAACAGACACATAGGTATAGAATTTTGACTTTCGTCTTACTTCTGTTTATTTTTCTTCAATATAAATCAAATGAAACTACAAGCGCTCTCCACATATTACATAAACAAATCAAAACTCACAATAACATCAAATATAATTCCAAAATAACTTTAACATAAATGTGGTACAATTATCATATAATTATAGACTGCCTCGTTGTCTCGAGGCACAAATACATATGTACCGTGCGATTTAGAGATCCCGGTGTTGATTCCCGGATCGGGCAAAGTGTTATTGGGTTTTTCAAATACTAATTTTTCAGTAGTTGCACGGAGTCTGGAAACGTGCCCGAAAAACGTCAATCCTCCTCGTCTCCTCGTCATCCTCTATTACGTTTGAGTGATACATACCTGGCGAAATATGTGTACAGAAATACATCTCTGCCTACTCTTTCGGGGGAAAAGGTTACATATTATGTATGTATATTTTATAATATTATTTCGCTATAAAGCTATGTACGTAGACAGAAATCTGTGCAAAACACGATAATAAACGGCAACTTTAATTACCACTCGTATTCGGTATAAAACACAGTCAAACTTCCTCCCCGTCTAGTTAGTCCTATTCAAAACTAGTATTGTGTGCGCCTGATAACGTACCGCTTGCATGCACAATGCAGAATAATAATGGCAAGATAATTTGAGCCGTAATGTGACGTTTAATTACCAAATTATTATGTAGAACGACAGCCCCGTGGCGCAGTTGGCTTGACACCAGCTTGCGAAACGAGAGGCCGCGGGTTTGATCCCCGCACCGAGACAAATGTTTGTGTGATCCACAAACATTTGTTTCGGGTCTGGGTGTATGTGAGACCGAAAAAGTCTCTCGTAGTTTCTGATACCCACGACACAAGACTTGTATCTTAGTGTGGGATCAGAACTATGTATGTGACTGTTGGGTGTATTTATAAATAAAAAAAGAACCACTAGAAAGATTTCTCACTATACAGGCTTAGACTAGTTACAGAGTCTTTAATTATAATTAACTTATGAATAAATAAATACAGTCAAAATCGATTATAACGACATCGTTTATATCGACAGATCGCTTATAACAACCAAATGGCGAGGTCCCGGCGGAATCTATATATATAAAGTAATAACTATTGCTTATAATAACTATCGGATATAACGTCCGAACTATACGGCCCCTTCAATGTCGTTATAACCGGATTCGACTGTATATCATTAAGGATACTGTAAAGTACTGGCAGCTAAAGGTAATTGTACCGTTGAAAAAATAATTGATAACAAATGATCATTGGTAGATACAATTATTCCGTTTCATTTGAAATATTATGTATATTGATACCTGAACATTCATACGTATACGGCACAAGTGTCATTTATACCGAAAGACATTCAAATAACGTACAGCTTGCAGTGCATTAAAATAGGCAAGGCATCATAAAAAAAATACATTTGCATTGTTTGACAATAGTAAATGTCTTCAAGTGGCATGGTAGAGCCATGCCGACGTGTAGCGTTGCGATTGGGCTGGCTCGATCGAGATTGTACTAACAAAATCCGGTGTAAGGCAATATTCTATCGTTTTGTTCCATGAGTAGGGCTGCCCGAAGAATGCCGCGTTTCGGGATCACTCCTTTAAAATCTAGTTGCCAAAACACCAGCATAATTAAATTGATCAATAATTTAGTCAAAATAGGGATAAAAAAATAGAGATTTTGATCAAGCTACTATTTTTTTATATTAGTAGACAGTGCAGTAACTATACGAGTTAATACTAAAAGAAAACCTTTATCGAGTCAGCCCAATTGACCTCAGTTATATTTGGCTACGGCGTAGCTCTGCCACAGAAAAACCTAGGGGTAAACTGAATACGATTTACTTCTAAATAACCAATCCCATGCAATAAAATTAAGTTATTTTTATAACTAATACTGAAATAGTTAAATATAACAAAAACAAATAGAGAATTCGTAGAACATTTACTAAAAATAAATTCCTGTAAGTTTTAAGAAGCAACAAAAACTATTCCTTCGAGCCGGATTTGAACCAGCGACCTATGGATGCCAATGGTATGCCTCTACAGTCCACCGCTCTACCAACTGAGCTATCGAAGGTATATCTAAGCCTTTCATTTTAAGGCATGCAATAAAACTCGTTGGTTAATATATAGTTTCTTGTAAGCCTGGTTATGAAATTATCTAATAGTTGTGTAATTTATATCGATTCATAAATAACCAAATTTGATTAGGGTGAAAAATTATGAAATCTAGATATTGCTAATAAAGCACAAAATAAATCCATATCGATTATTATCAATTATTATCATTTTCAATGCTTCTACATGTTGGTATACCAGAAAAATACATACATGGATAAACTCGCGCTTGTCTTCCGTTCGGCTAGGTTGAGACTTCAGAGCGCCAAATTTCGCTTCCTCAACTGACATTATCCTCTTTTTTATATTACTTTTTAGTGTGTATTCGAACTCTATGTTTGTGACCTCGCTGCCCTCATTAAAAAAGGCATTACTCACACTAATAAGTTTCAAAACAACAGTGCAGCCAACACTTTAAAACTAAACGTGTATTATTGAAGTGGTGGTAGGGCAAACGCTCTCGGCAGTGGCGCGACACGAATAAATCGGCCAAATAGCCACCCGTGTCGCAGTGCAATGTCGTTAATTCGCCGATTTAAATCGGAAACACACGATAAATTCACCGTTTAGCGCTTTCGAATTCAAATGTCGACCGCCACTGAAACGTAAATATGTTGCTATTGTACTATTGTGTTTTAGTGTCCAACACTGGTATATGTTTAAATATTCGTCGAATTTTTTAATTATTAATTATCTCTACAAATATACTGGAAGTATATGGATGGATGTGATGTGATGGCCTCGGGGCTTAGGCGCGCGGTCTAGAATCTCGGCGGTCGCGGGTTCAAACCCCAGGCACACACCTCTGGCTTTTCGAAGTTATGAGTGTATTCATAATGAATTATCACTTACTTTAACGGTAAAGGAAAACATCTAGATAAAACCTGCTCACCTTTTTTTTTATACTGGCACGGCAAAGTGACCCCATTACACCTAAAAGTCATTAGGAATTTCTCAGGTGTGTTGTCCACCAACTCGCACTAGGCCAACGTGGTGGACTAAGGCCTTAACCTCTGTCAATTCTAGAGGAGGCCCGTGACCAGTATTAGGACGTATATGGGCTGATGATAATGATGATATAGTGGAAGTTATTATGTAATATTTTAATGTCATAGCTAATTTAAAGATTTTAATAAATATTTAAATTTGATATTATTGTAAAATTCCTTTTTGCAATACAAGGGGATGGAGTGCGGCAATTTCAAACTTTCACATTAAACTACATCAATATGTATGGCACGTTCCTTTACACCCATCATAAATAATAGACAATAAAAGCTAATATCGTATTGATAGGTTTGATTTTGAAGTCGGCCCCTCACCCCGCGCGCCCTCGTCCGCTTTTTGTTGGTTATTTATGGCACGGGAGATACCGATAGAGCCCGCGGCGATATCATGAAATATTAAACGCATTACAACTGGCATATAGTCCGGAAGATGAGGTAACGAAAAAACGTTTGCTTTCATTTGGCTCGGGTTGGTTAGAATTGAGCGGATCATTTTTGTTAACATCCTTTTTTTCTTAATATCTTATTTTTTTTACAATAGTGTTTCGTATACACTCGTACCTATATAGTACCTGTATAAATATCTAGATTATTACAAATGCTTAGGTTTAAGTCCATATTATTTCCATTTAGTGGAGACATATCCAGACTCTGTTCTGCTATAATACTAAGTAAATTCCCAACGAAAAAATCCAATAACACTGACCGAAATAACGTGGGAGTCTAAATGGAACTTGCCAATATATTCAAACGTTGCATTCGGAAACAAAAGCAAAATTTTTTTTGTATTTTTTGCAATCCACATTATTCTTTCCGTCAACTGACTAACAGCATAACAAAGTTCTGTATGGTAGAGCGGTATCTGTCCGCGCATCGCACACAAGTTTATTCGTTCACTTTTATCGCGAACACTAGAGGCACGTTAGCGAAAATGATTTATACCATTTATCATAAATAAGTTATTTGGAATCCATTTCCAAAACTATTGCTTCCACTGTTCAGCTCTTTGTGTTCGTAAAGGGAAAAATGTCTGTGTTGCGTTTTATGTGAGTTATAGTACCTAGTGATACAAAGTATGTATGTATTAAATGTTACGTTTTGACTCGGCAAGGTGACAGCATCTAATGATACATGCAACACTGCCCAAATATAATGTTAGTAATGATTGCAAGTAGGTACCTCTTAACCCATAAACAGGCTGATTTCGGAAAAAAGACACGTGGGTATATTTTACAGGTAGACAACTTTGGATACGTAGACGTCTTAATAGAAAAAGGCAAAACAAAAAATATACTTCTCCAAACATGTTTTACTATCCTATTGCCATTTTCGAGCACATTTTCATACTCCGACAAAAACTCTTAAAATAATAGGTAAGTATTCAGTACTAAATTAAAATAAGGAACCGATATGTTAGGAGATATCGTAAATAATAATAAATACTAATGTAAACTTGAATACACGACAAACCATAAACATGTTCTTTTCCATTTTGAACTAAAGAAAAACAATACTCGCTGCCCAACACAATATAAAAGCAGAGTTATTGAAACGGCGCAACACAGTATCGACAGATCCTCGGCAATACTTCTAATATCATTGTAATCTACATATTATTCCAATAAGTGGGTTTTCCTCGGGCCGATATTGCGCCCGGGAGTGAAGTGGTCGACCCTCGCGCTAAGTTTCACCTTTTATTGTTTTATTTATAACTTTTTGATTGATGACGGTTGAGAACTCCGCTTCATAAATATTAAGGCGAGAAACTCATGCTGAGCAATAGTTTCCCGCGCACAATCTTATATTCACGTTATCTTTGCTCTAAGGTTCATATGTTATTTATTGTAATATCTTAAGGCTACATACAGAAAATTTTGTTAAATAAATTTTATTATTTTTAAAAGTAGTGATGGCCTCAAGGCATAGGCGCGCGGTCGAGAATCTCGGTGGTCGCAGGCTTAAACCCCAGACACACACCTCTGTCTTTTCGAAGTTATGTGTGTATTCACAATGAATTATCAATTACTTTAACGGTGAAGGAAAATATCGTGAAGAAACCTGCACACATCATCACCAGCCCAAATACGTCCCACTGCTGGGCACGGGCCTCCTCTACAACTGAGAGGGTTTAGGCCTAAGTCCACCACGCTGGCCTAGTGCCGGTTGGCGGAGCTAATGATGATGATGAAATCTTATTAGCAAATGGTTAAAATATGAAAGATTATTTGGTTAAAAGTTAGCTTCGAAAAGAGTAATGTTAGCTTCAAGAATAAAAAAATTATGGACACAAATACTATTTCAGATCTATGTTGTGTACGCAGAAGACATGGTTGTTTAGCTTATAAAACTCTCTTCTTTACAAAAACAATGGCTAGTTTCATATACTAATTTAGCGCAAAGCCATATCCGTACAGTAAAATTATTAGGCGTATTTATTATTAGGCGTATTTTTATTCTATACCATAATAACTATAGGGCACAATTGAGCAATCGTAACCAAGTTTCCTTACCAGAACCACGCGTGCTGGCATGCGAAGCCACAGCTTTGTGGTTACAACATCCGCGGCTCGAACCAAAAAGTTCGCCAACTCTTACCTTTGCCGCACCATCAAGCTGTGGAATAGTTTGCCAGCTCACGTGTTCCCTCCTTCCTATGATCCTGGATCCTTTAAGCGAAGCGTGAAGAAGCATTTGTGCAGGCCGGCATGATTGTGTCGACCAGCGGGTGACCATATCGTTTCTCGCTGGTCGGTAGTAATTTTTTGGACTCCACTGTGCTTACCATCAGGTACAGTGGAGTCACTTTGCGGTGCCAGAATAAAAAAAAAAAAAAAAAAAAAAAAAAAAAAAAAAAAAAAAAGTTACTAGTATAGTAACTATTGTGGTGTAAAGATGTTTGTACGCATAGAAACATCCGGGACATAGAACCGTGAAATTACAATGGAAACACAAACGCAGCGTTATCTACAATCAACAAGACTTTAAGTCCCCAATACGTACAGCAGGACAATTTGCATACGCCTGTGTAGATGGTTCTTTAAATGCAATGTGTTGGACTTTTAAACAGAGATAACTTATCTTTCCGTAATTATTTATTCTATTTATATTCTCTATTTTGTTTTATAGTTAATAAAATTAAACCGGCATTACGTCAACACAATGCGTTATAAATGATCACGCAAATGTTAATAATTCTGCCTATTAAAACAGTTGTAGAGGAGGCCCGTGCCCAGCAGTGGGACGTATATGGGCTGATGATGATGATGATGATGATTAAAACAACCTTTTCTATTTAACATGAAAGTTCTGAAGGCCTTCAATCGGCAATGACAATCACTAAAACTATAATTCTGCCGCACACTACCGGTGTTTTCAATAATGGGGTTGAATTTTCCGGTTTAAAAAACGACGAGCCGTGGCGTGCACGCAATGTTTATCCCTGTTTTAAAATTCAGCCGCAATGGCTGTGGGCCGGCGGATGTCGCCCACATAACGTGGCCGCGATTAGAATAACCGCCACGTTTAATGGTTCACATTACGGTATATATTTTCTTTAAATATATAATGAATACTATGTTTTCATTAAAAATATAAGATAGACTATTCATAAAAATAGACATTGTGTTGCATGACAACAAGACCAAGTTTGTATTTTTTGGGAATATAAATGCTCGTATAAAGTTTTTTACTGCAATTTGAGGAGACTGTAATGTAGGAAATTGTGAAATAATCGTTTACGTATTTGAAAAAAACAACATTTTGTTTAATTTATGCTGTTTAACAAATCTCCAAAAATTGTAACGACTTATTGTATATAAACTTTATAGAAAACATTTATTGCACACTCATAACTTTCTTACATATGGCGTCAAATTTAACTAATTTTTGAATTCGGACGATTTATTTATATTTTTGCACTTGCGTTAATTGGTCCACCAATGTTTAAGCCAGTAAGAAATCATAAACTTTTTACATAGGTACATACTTATACATACATAACCTAACGCCTGTATTCCCCAAAGTAAGTGGACTCTGACCTTCGCCAGAAGTTCATCTTCTATAACCGTCATTTTGGTCAAGGATAGATGGAAAAGCGTATCAGACAAACACACATTAGAATTTATAATATTAGTAAATATATAAAACTGCGTATGCAACTGCAATCAAAATATCCTACCAATCCATTTTTGTTACAGGTTAATTTAACAATCAAACAGAGGCTCGAATGGCAACAAAACGACGATTCCGTGGGATCGATAGCGCAATTCAAGTAAGCCATCAGCATAAAGGTGACACGGCAAAAGTGTTATAGAATAGGGCGCGATATCTGCGGCAAGCGGCGGGCGGCGTCCATAAAGCGGCATTCATAAAGAGAAGTCCGCGCGGCCCGACGACCGATAGCACAATGCGGCAAACGACGCCCGCGCTTCCTCTTCCGTCCCCAGATTTATGCCCGTCGCTTCCTCCCACCATATGCGTCGTCTACCCTCCTCATTTACACAAAACTCGAGTTTTTCAAGCACCTGCGTTGTACGAATGACTTAGCGGATGTAGGGTTTTTGCCGTTTCGTGCACGCATCGCTCCTTCCACGAGAGTTTTTGACTGTTTTTAAGTGGTCACATTCATGAACGTTTATTTTCTTTCGATGCGGTCTTGAGGTAATAATGGGCCATTAACATTGCGACTTTACTAAGGCCTTCTTTCTTTCTTGTTCAAACAGCGCTGGGAATGTATTGTATATATTAACATAGGCATTGCCGAGAAATATTATGTAATACATAACTCTAAACAATATATATTTTTGCCTTACACAGATACAGATATTACAAAATTTGCTTTTTACATTGGCACGACAAAGTGTCCGTCCTGGCCCATGAGAAAAGGGATAGTGAGGTCCAAAGACAGTCGGCTACCAAAAAACAAACACGATGATCTCTTTTCAGCGCCATTGCTTCACATCGGTTCTCCGAGAAAAGTTGTAGATACAAAATTGTAAGATAATTGTAAAAAGTATTTATTTTACTTAAAGTATTATCTTAAGTTCCAAAAAAATAAAGAAATAACACTTGTACTTAGTTTAGTTTTTCCATGTATTTATTTTGTAATGTACACGAAAGAGTAAATTTAATAAATATTAAATCGATCATTTATATTTTTTTAAAATACATTGCAGTTAATTATTTCCCAGAGCAACAATGTACTTGGTTTAAAATTTAAGAGAGCAAATTGCGGCTTAAAATTGAACGAAGCGTGTTTAAATTAAAATTAGATGTTGCCGAAAAGGCTGACACGCCACGTTTCCTGCCCGCCGTAACTAAGTTAATGTAACGTGCTTACGTTCATAAAATATTCGTGTAAAAAGGCAGTCAAAGTTAAAAGGTGCTTGGGCTTACTCGGTTACAGTTTAAAAAGATTACGTTATACTTTCGAATTGGGGCATGTTCCCACTGAATAAATAATAATTACTGGATATCGTTTAAATTTGTTAACAGGTACAAGATGTAAACATTGATAACATAAATCGCTGTTCGAATAAAATGTTGCCTTTTGTTAATTTATGGAATTCTGATATAATTAATTACCAATTCAGCAGTCACAGATTTTTTCTGCCTATCTTTTGTCCAATGTTAGATCTTAACTGCTCATACTAGCCTAGTACTTACGCGAACTCAATATTATGTATAAATTGATAAAGCATTCTTATTCCAAGAACCCATATTGAACATCTCATCTATACTTTGGGCAGTAGAAATAAGAAAATAAGTAAAGATGGCAAAATGCTTTACGCTACTTTAAAATACTTTCATGGTCTTTCACACGTCAACGTAATCTATTAACAAATCCAGGATAATTACTTGGAGAACGTACGTCAGGGGTGCTGGAGGAACAAAAAGGGAGCTCGTACATAATAGAGCGTCGGCCGCGAACACTCGCGTCTCGGAATATCTTAGCAGTTGTACTACTGTCACGTCACTCCGATATAGTGCGGACGAGCTACGACGAACATTTTAATAACGATTGTAAAATTAAAATTGGACGACGATCACCTTAAGTAGATAATAATTCATTATTAAAGAATAATTACGTGCCTATGTTTATTACTATAAAATAATCAAATGAACATGATTTTTAAAGGATCGGCAACGCGCGAGTGACATCCTTGTGTTAAAAATGTCCACAACCGCTAATCATCAGGAGAGCCGTTAGTTTGTTTATCTTACGAAGGGTATAAAAAAACTATGACTTGTTTAAGAATGCAATTATTTATTAACTGCGTAAATGAATATGTCCGATTCAGACTTGCTATCGCCTCGAAATCGTTACATCATTCATATTTCTGTTAGGCAGCCTGCACCCGTGGTGCCTTTACAAGTATGTTTCATTCCTTCATTCTTAAGTCAGTGAGTGCACTTCGTGAACCAAATACTAAATAATATGAAAGCCAAAAATCGTCGCAGCGAAACCGCACGGTTTTCAGCTCCGAAGCAAAGTTTGATATAAATTTTGTACAACAAACCTTAGCTGACGTTAACTTCGTATCTTTGTCTGATCCTCGTAGAGGCAGGTGAGTGGGGTGGCGGGTGTGGGTGAAATTCCAACTAGCTTTGTGAATCAATCAGGAATTAATTGCCGCCCCTCCGTGTCTAGTGGAGTTGATTTGTGCTCGTGAGCTCGCTATACTTTTCAATGGCTATTTACATCCTTTATGAGATTAAATTGCTAGTGTTTCGAGAGATATGATAGTCGAGTATCTATTGGAGGGGAGGTAGAGGATTAGATAGATGGGAATAGTTTTTATCGACCAATATGAAAGGTATGTTTGAGGCAACAAATCCTGCACAGATTTACATACAGTGTAACTTTTTTTCTGACTTACGAAAATTGTTACAAGTCTAGGCCTACCTAGTCCTAACTGAAAAGTTCATTTCTGAAACCCAAAAAGACATGTCTCTGAGTGCAGGGCCGCACATAACTATGTCATTGATAATTAAATTCATCATCAGCCCATATTCGTCCCACTGCTGGGCACGGGCCTCCTCTACCACTGAGACGATTTTACGCCTTAGTCTACCACGGTGGCTGGTTGCGGTGGCAGTGCGGTTGGCGGACTACACACCTAAGAAATTCCTAAAAACTTTTAGGTATGCAGGTGTCCTCACGATGCTTACCTTCACCGTTAAAGTACGCGATAATTTCTTATGAATACACACATAACTTCGAAAAGTCAGAGGTGTGTGCCTGGGGTTTGAACCCGCGACTTTCGAGATTCCCGACCGCATGTCTAAACCTCGAGGCCATCACGACGTAAAATACTGTAAAATATTCGAGGACAAATAAGCCTGCTAATTTTAATTACTTCAACAATGAGTTAACAGTTACCGATGTTGTGAATAGCCGCAGAAGTTAAACCGAGTGCATATTTACTGTGAACGAAGCCGAAACGCCGAACAACTTGCGAAAGTTGGAGAGCCGAAACTTTATAAACGTACGATTGTTTAGATTCTCCAAGGTAGAAGGACATCAAAGAGAAAGTTTCCAGTGGTTTGCAATATAAACCGTTTGTCGAATTTTCAACGGCAATTAATATTTGTCGACAATTAATATTGCATAATGGCTATTGTTTAACTGTTACTTATACTGTTTTTGATACGATTTTGTCTGCATTGTGAAATAAGAGTAAGACCTGATTTAACTTGGAAATTACCAATCGTATTTGAGTAAAAAATACAGGACATTTAAAAAAAACTATTCTTCGTTTGATGAATACTCAGTAAGTATTTTATTTAATTAAAAAACAGTAACAACTATATACAGAATTATGAAGTACAATGAAAGCCCGTAAAACTAAAAACACTATTAAATACCAAATAAGTAGATTATTTTAGTAATAATTAATTTTATCATTTTGGGCAATTTTTATTATCATTTTTTAATTAATATTTATTTGCATTGCACTAATATATCATCCAGATTGTATGCAATGTCATCTTTAGTACTGAACTGTGGCTGTAGAGAGATCCCGGAACACGACATGTTGTACATTCATAGACCACCATAGTAGGTAATGAAAATTGTATACTATTGAATGTCACACACGAATATTGTACTAAAATTATAAATACGTGTAATTCAAACGATATTTTTTCAGCGTTAATGTGCTTGTAGTCACCGTACCTATTACCTGTCTTGCTTTTCAATCGTGTTGATATAATAAATAAATAATAACAATAAATACAGTCAACAGTCACATATACATAGTTCTGACCCACACTAGGATACAAAGAGTCGTGGGTATCAGAAACTACGAGAGACTTTCTCACAAACACCCAGACCAGAAACAAATATTTGTGGATCACACAAACATTTGTCTCCGTGCGAGGATCGAACCCGCGGCCTCTCGTTTCGCAAGCTGGTATCTAGCCAACTGCGCCACGGGGCTGTCAATGTAACGGAATGAGCAAGATAAATACTAATTCTTCCGTCTCAATCTTTCAATACAAGTACACAAACAAATTAAATTATAGTTCCGATCAGTGAATCTGTGTCCGAAGTAGCCTGCATACCTCAAGTCGAGTGGCTCTTCGGTCTGTCTGTCTATACTTTGGATCTAACTTGACACAAAGGCGTGCCATTCCGTCTGGTTTACGTGGGCGGAAAACTTGCCTCAGCTATGCTGCGATTGAACAACTACGACTTCGACGTAGGGTATATCATATAAGTTCTACTTTGGAATTGCTAGCGTTTGTTAGTCATGTCAAAATGAGTTTTTATCTTTTTGGGTTAAGAAGTGTGTACGATATTAAAAAAAAAAATCTGCAACTTTTGCCTCGGCTGATTCTAGAAAACGCTGAGTGTGATTTTACTGGACTTTGAATGTCTGATTGAAATAAAAATTGAAATGATAAAATGAATAGGACAATAGAAACGAATAAAAACTTACAGGCACAACATATATTTAGAATTACCTACATTAAAGTCAAAGTCAAAGTCAAAATATCTTTATTCAAATAGACTTTTACAAGTTCTTTTGAATCGTCAATTTTACACATCTTAATTTTTTAAACTATTGCCGCTTCGAAACGTGTTATAGCTGTGGAGAAGAAACGGCAAAAAACTCCCTCAGCAACACGACATGTCATTTTTTTCTTTAAAAAACAGCAATATAATTATGTCTTTTTTTCATTACATTATTTAAATTTTACATTATAAATGTCATAACGATACAAACTGTAGCAACAAAACAAAACTCCGATCAATTTACTTACTCCCAGGGCTTATTATCTTCAATAAAATCTGAAACTTTATAGTATGCTTTTTTGTAAAGCTTATCTTTAATTGATTTCTTAAACATTGTCAAGGGAAGCTCTCTAATAGCCTTCGGAAGTTTGTTATAGAAGCGTATACATTGCCCCATAAAAGAGTTATTAACTTTCCGGAGACGAGTTACGTGTTGAACGAGATTACATTTGTTCCTAGTATTTTTATTGTGTACATTACAAATTTTATTAAATTTATCAAGATTCTTTTGGACGTACATTAAGTTTTCGTATATAAACTGACAAGTGAGGGTAAGAATATTTATTTCCTTAGATTAGTATTACAATTTTGTTATGGACGCTTTAGCACCAATCTCGTAATAGTTAAAATGGAGTTATTATAAAAGTAGCTGAAATATTCTATTCGTATTTTTACCTCGTCATTTCATTGCTTAGGTAACATCACGACATTATCATATCATAAGTTCATAACACATGCGCCTGACGATATCAACTATAGATCTATCCTTTACTTGTCTAAGATAATTGCTTAAGCGGCATCCCCCGACAGCCCGAGGGTTGGCCTTTCGCTTAAGTCCTTATGTTCGAGATAAGATGTAGTTTGTTGTTCAAAGTCTAATCCTCAGCCTAAGATAACACTGGTTAATTAGCATCTTCAGATATTGTTTACGATCTTGCAGACTGACTTTGCTTTTAGCCGTATTTTCGTCATTTTAGATTTGTTTCTAAAAGAGTAGCAGAGATGGAATTCTGCAGCTAAGTTTCGCCACTTCTATATGTTATTAAGCCAAGAAAAAAACCCAAAAAGCGGTAACAGATTTTGTGAAACATGAGTGCAGAAATCAATGCATCTCTGTTTACCCTTACTACGTTTTATTTATTATATGTCAAACACGAATAATATGAAATAACACTTTATAACTCTTGTCATTTGATAATTACGGAAATCAAATACCTATAATTAAAAACAATATCATAATACATAATAGCATTGAATAATGAAAAACTAATTAACGCATTACCCATGAACATGTTGGTTTTCAATTAAATAATGCGCTTTGATTTTGAAAATTATAAACTTCAAAGTATACACATCAATTAGAGCACAAACTAATGAAATATTAACTCTCGTGTAGGGGTAATGGAAAATTTCACGTCTCAGATTCGAATTGAATTATTGATGTGACGTCATTGCCGGCACACGTCAGCAGCTTCTTTTGAGTTTGTTCATACCGTATTTAACGTAATTAGTGAATCGTGAATAATTTAGTCATATTGATTCTTCTTCCCTCTTTTTGAAATGGGTTGCAGACATGCCAATATCGTCTCGATACTTTTGAATATGTATGATTTTTGTTGATATTGTACTATGGATTATAAAGGCATCTTTTATGTATCTTTCAGACCTGAATATATATTTATTTTTGTGAATAAAGAAAATATTATGTGTCGGTGATCGAATATGTGACTTCTCGTTTTACAGACGGCAAAAAAGCTTTTCAACTTTATCTGTTCAAAATATCTTTATCGGAATTTCAATTAATATATTTGACAGCCCCGCGTGGCGTGGCTAGACACCAGCTGGCGAAACGAGAGGCCACGGCTTCGATCCCCGCACCGAGACTAATAATTGTGCGATACACAAATATTTGTTTCGGGTCTGGGTGTTTGTCAGACCGAAAAGTCACTCGTAGTTGCTGATACCCACGACACAAGACTCGTATCTTAGTGTGGGGTCAGCGCTATGTATGTGACTGTTGGATGTATTTATTTATATATTTATATATTTGTCAATTCAAGAACTTGCAAATTAATAAAGAGTCTTTAAATATAACTGATAAAATAGAATAATTTTTATCTTATGTGAGTAATTTATTGTCACACTTTCCCTGACAGGTCATAAAACTGAACATGAAAAAACTCTGTTAGGCATAATAATACATTTTAACTAAAGTCCTAATTAATATACAATGTCCCTAGCCTACAAATAATTATTAATTATTATTGTTATGTGACCGCAAGCGAAACGCCTGATATTAATATCTCGCTCGATCGCTCATTATGAGAGTTTGCTATGCGCTGGAATTTTAATTAACACCCGTATTAGTGTCTGTTTTGAAATCGCAGCTGCATAGATTAGTTGTTTCTGGTAATTAACTGTATTAAAAAAATATTATTGGATATTAATCATCAATAAAAATAGGTAATAAATTCCCGAAATTAGATCGGTTACAACTCACCTGGCATTTAAGATGAAAGTTCGCCAGATGTTTTTAAAGAAATGAATTAATAATAAATGTATTTGCATTTATTGCATTTTAGAGAGTGATATTACTGAGATCCCAATATTTCTAATATTCACATTTTTTGAAAAAGGCTGCAAAAATTGAAAATGGGTGCAGCTATCTCTTACTTTAGTTTTTATACATACTACATTCACAGGAAGCGTATATCCCCAAAAGAGGATTAAACGATTTAATAAAAAAAAACACTTTACTGTCGCCATCGACATTTTAGTCACGCTATAGGAACTACCCCTGTTGCTGTTTACCAGACATACCTATATTATTTTTGCTATAGAAAATGGAATGACAAAAATATTTCCCGACATTGGAATCGAAGCCTGGACCTCCCAATCACACGCGCCAATTTATTCGGTGGAGATAACGACACGATCTAAATTTATTTCTTACATTTTGGATTTTAAAAATCCTATAAATAAGAATAAGTAATAAAACGTACATATTAACACTGAATTCTACAGTTTCTTGACATGAAATGGTAGAAACATTGACAACTTTAACTAGTTCGTAATGCTAACTAAAGTAACAAAAATATCCTTCGAGACGGATTTGAACCAGCGACCTATGGATACCAATTGAATGCCTCTACAGTCCACCGCTCTACCAACTGAGCTATCGAAGGTGTGATTGTTGCCGTCAAAATAACATTACACATTCACATATTACATAAATATTATAAAAAATGTTCTGTCGTAGTTTTTGATACACACGAGATGTATCATAGTGTGGGGTCATAACTATGTATGTGACTGTTTTTTTTATACTTTGGCCTAAGATTTAGGCCTAGATTAGGTATTAAAAGAAATGTTACTGTAGAAATATACTTCCCCCTTGGGGATATTATATTGTATTCATAGTAGTGATGGCCTCAAGGTTTAGGCGCGTGGTCGAGAATCTCGGCGGTCACGGGTTCAAACCCCAGGCACACACCTCTGAGTTTTTATATGTGTATTCACAATGAATTATCACGTACTTTAACGGTGAAGGTAAATCAACGTGAGGAAACTTATACTAGGCCAGTATGGTGGACTAAAGCCTAAACCCTCTCAGTTGTGTAGAAGGCCCGTGCCCTGATAATGATGATTGTATTCAAATACACATTAACATAATGAATATCATAACGAAACAAGGCGTCAGTGTAAACGACCAACTTATTACGTAAAACTGTATCATTAAAGATGTCACAATTACATTTCCTCAATCTGTGTGCATTTATATACCGTCGAATAATACCAGTTGTTTCGCCTACTGTATCCGTACCTTCGATAGCTCAGTTGGTAGAGCGGTGGACTGTAGAGGCATTCAATTGGTATCCATAGGTCGCTGGTTCAAATCCGGCTCGAAGGAGTAATTTTTTACACTTTAACCACTTAATGTATTATTTATGTTATGGTGGACAGTGAAACTACATTCATTCCTTGTTCTTTCATGTTATGACTTGTCGCGTGTTTATTCAATTTTTAAAAAAGGAATGACATGTCTGAGAAATGGCAAAGTTTTTTTTTTATGTTCTAAATTATATTTTATTGTTCTACGAGTATATGGGCATAATCGAGAAAGGTTGCTATTAAATTTTATCCCAATAACTTACCAAGAACAGAGGCAGTAGTACTCTTGTATACCTACTGTAATGTTTAAATGGGAGACGTGGTGTAAATTGTGAGTTAGACAGTCTTAAATGTTAATTTTCTGAGAGGATTGTAATGTGTAGTCAAAATTTTACAATAAGCTCGAAAGATGAAAGGAAAGAAGAGAGAAAGAAAAGATTGTTGAGCTTCTACAATCCTACTCTTCAACCAAGGGGTGATTCTATGAACGGGTAATATAACAACTACATATAACCATAACCTCACTACTATATTCCCCGAATGAGTAGGCACAGGAGCATTTGTGCACCCACATTTCGCCAGGTATGTATCAGTCCCACGTTGTATTGGCCGATTCTATTGGCGATTTTCGATTATGAAAATTTAAAAAATCCAATGACACTTTGACCGACCCGGGAATCGAACTGGAGACCTCTAGACCACACGACTCATGCTTGTGCCGCAAGACCACAAGGCAGTTTAATATAAGAATTTTGTTCCGATTTTTTGTAAGACATTGGTATCATCATGTTCGAAACGCATCATTTATTCTGGAATCTAAGTAACTCCTGGTAGACTGGGTAAGTAATATCCGTTCGTTATCGCAAGCCAAGTTCCGAATAAATAGTCACCCACGGAAATAAATAAACTGTTTTGGAATAATATAGTAAATAGGTTATTTTTTTTAAGTCACATAAATAAACTATGTGTAGCCGCGTATTCTACGTGAGTTGAGGATATTTATTAAGATAAGGATTTTGAAGGAAAATTTCTGTAGAAATATGCCACTGACATCCCCATTGGGGAGACAATCGTGAGTATAATTATTAAAAGACCAACTACCTGCGTAAATATGTAGTACCATGAATGATGTCGAAATCGAGCTGTTAGTGTGCAACTGCATTACGTAGAATATCAACAATAATTACGCTAACTATTACAACACCTTCGATAGCTCAGTTGGTAGAGCGGTGGACTGTAGTGGAATTCAATTGGTATCCATAGGTCGCTGGTTCAAATCCGGCTCGAAGGAATTTATTTTTATACCTTTTAACTATAAAAATATATAAACCTAAGTGTTAGTATAACTTCATTCATTCCTTGTTCTGACAGTGACACAGAAACGTAATGGAATATAATTGTATTTTATTATTGCAAAGGGGTAGAATGGAGATAGGCAGCTAATGTGTTCCAATTTGGCCACACCTACTTCGGCTCTCTAAGGCTGTAAATCTTAGGCCCAAAAGTTCGCTTTCATTACAAAGAATATCTGTCCAAGACTAAAAGTCTGGTTGTTATGTAAGTTGTAAGTGCTTCCTGCATCTATCTAGACAAGGCAAGAATTTTAGTACTGACAACACTTTAACTCAGTGTCAGTTACACTTTTCATTTAAAGTACATACGCTATAAAATCAATATTTTAGTAAAAGATTTCTAAAACAATAATTTAAATTACCATAAAGAATTCACTTTTTTAAATCATACGCTCAATCGTCTAGTTTAGGTCTGTGTGCATAAAGTGACTCAATATCAGTACTATGTTTTTATGGTCAATGCCAAAAAGAAACTCCTTCGAGCCGGATTTGAACCAGCGACCTATGGATACCAATTGAATGCCTCTACAGTCCACCGCTCTACCAACTGAGCTATCGAAGGTACGGATACAGTAGGCGAAACAACTGGTATTATTCGACGGTATATAAATGCACACAGATTGACGAAATGTAATTGCGACATCTTTAATGATACTGTTTTACGTAATAAGTTGGTCGTTTAAAACATACACTGACACCTTGTTTCGTTATGATATTCATTATGTTAATGTGTATTTGAATACAATCATCACTAGAGACGGAGATAGTTGGCGAAACAATTGTTTATATTCGAAGCGAATTCTTATCGCGCAATTGCATACGCACCAACTTGATTTCTTCACCTTGTATGACATTACTGAGAAATTTGTCAGTTATTATTTATAAAAGATAATTTAAACAGCAGCCGGAAATGTGGCAACACCTCATCGCAAGCCCGTTGCTTTCCAGATAGACTATTGACTGGAAATGATGAAGCTTCTCTTATAAGTTGAACTAGTTAGTCCATTCTCTACATGGCTTTTAATCAACATTAAAGAAACCTTGAACTAGTTTTACGAATAAAGCAACATCCTCTACATTTGTGATATATAATTTAAAGAAAAAATGCGCCACATTTTTTAAAAATAAATAAATAAATACACCCAACAGTTACATACATATTTCTGACCCCACATTAACATTAAAGTCTTGTGTCGTGGGTATCGGAAACTACGAGAGACTTTTCACTCTCACAAACACCCAGACCCGAAACAAATATTTGTGGATCACACAAACATTTGTCTCGGTGCGAGGATCGAACCCGCAGGCTCTTGATTCACAAGCTGGTGTCTAGTCAACTGCGCCACGGGGCTGTCAAAATATGGCAAAGCGTTTGTTGTTATTTAAATTTATAATACTGCACTTTTACCTTTGAAATTTTACAGTGACAAAGATCGATGGTTTCTCCCATAATTCGGAAGTAACTTATATAGGTAAACATACCACCCGTTTCAACTTTTCCCAATAACAAAAATATATTATCCTCAAAGACTTTTTTCGATACTTTAACACGTGTTTATAAATTTGTAGTACACTTTAATGCTCAAAACAGGGAATGAAAGGAGTTACCATATTAACCGCTATTCAAACACATTTTTACGTTTAAAATTAATAAATAAAAACATCCTTCGAGCCGGATTTGAACCAGCGACCTATGGATACCAATTGAATGCCTCTACAGTCCACCGCTCTACCAACTGAGCTATCAAAGGTACCGAACGTTGTTGCCAAAAATCATTAGGCATACGACGTACGTATTTAAAAAAGTGAAAGGAATGATCCGGTTCTTTTATCGTGTTGCTATGCGTATGCATTGCCACACTTTCTACTGGACTGCCGCGATAGCTTAGTTGGAGCAGGCAGCCTGCCACAAAGGTAACTGGTTCGTATCTTGGGCGTACACCGTCTAATATATTTAAACATATCATTCAATAACTTGGATAGTAGCAAGTATTGAAACTGATGTAGTTGTCGTTCGCAAGTTATACTTGAAATAATTTCTTAAAAAGTTTAAATTAAAGAATATTTTTTTTATTATAACTTGCTGTCGCGATGAACGTAAAGATTCTAGAAATGCCAACATATTGGAATTTCCCTATAAGAACTGCAAAATCGACAGGTTCATAAAATATAACATAAGGGGTCTTCGGCATCAATACGCTTTAGCGAAAGAGTATGTAGATGGGCGGTTGAACACGAAGCCTTGATTTTCTCTACAACTTTCAACTCAGAAAACATGTCCGAAATAGATGCGACGTGGGAATATCAAAATAAATTAAGAAAGCCCAGTTGAATAACGCACATCAAATATTATCTTAACCTACTATTTGAATATAAACCAATAAAATAAAAACATCAAAATACTTTCATTTCTCTTAAGAAATGAAATGCGTCCGCGTAAAATTATAAATATATCTATTTTCTTCAAATATAAAAAGAATCCTTCGAGCCGGATTTGAACCAGCGACCTATGGATACCAATTGAATTCCTCTACAGTCCACCGCTCTACCAACTGAGCTATCGAAGGCATGCACGATGTAGTCAAAACAACAAAAATATCAGACTTATCGCTTTCATAGTAAAACGGCTTATTGCAACATGGTAGATATAAAAATGGACTAATAACACACTGCTAGTTATTCATAAGCAATTTTTTTCTTTCATCCGACACCGTTGATGTGTGTGTGTTGAGCCAAATCTTGATAGAATATTACTGTTTCATGGCATTTAATAGTAAGTGGAGTGCGGTCAAAATTCAGTGTCGCCTGGCAAGAAACGACTACGTTAATCCTTCATCCACAGACTCAATTATACCGTCCGTATGCTAACAAGATATAACTGCAGATGCAGGAACACGACACACTTGAGTTTGTAACAAGGGCGGGTCTTACACCTTAATGTAAAGTAGCTCTTCAGGCGACTGCGAGCAATCTACTGGCAGAAATTGTCTGCTGTTGTCACATTGTCATCCAGTGGCATGACAATGTGACAACATCGTACTTTATGGTAGCCAGGATGCTGTCCAAATGGAACATCAAGGGAAGAGAGTCTCCTATCTCTCGTCACGATACACTTATGCCGGACTGCTGAGAAGAGCTCCCGCAATCTCAATCGCTGAACGACAGCCAATATAAGGTATTGCTAGGCGTCAATTTTCCCGATGACTCATTTTTTACTACGCATTACCCTTTTTTTCTCGAGGGTAAAGCTGTTTATGGCTCTACTTCCCGCCAGCCCTGGGGGAGGGGGGCACGAAGTGTATGTCGGGGTCACCGACCTTCCAGCCCGGCGCGCGGGGCGTCACGTCCTTGCAGATGTTAGTGCCGAGCTGGGTCCCTAACGTAATCCCTATACCGACCAAAACCCCCCGGTGGCCATCTTCGCGCCAAGTGGGGCGACCACGATGCGTGGGCGAGAAGAACCCACAATAGTGCCGCAGCAGCCCGGTGCGCCTCCGAGACGAAAGCGTCTCGGACTTCTTGGATTTTTAATAGGTGCGTTTGCACCCCCCACTAACTTGTTTTGGGCGCCTCTATTTTGGGCGCCCGCGACGGACACAGGCAACCGTGCCGCCACCCTTCTCGGGGTCACATTATATGTAGACGCCCCAATGATTCGCCTTTTACGACAGGCAGGGGATACCGTGGTGGGATTCTAACGCCCCCTTGCCACAGGGTAGGGCGCCGGGTCTAATTGTCTCCGTTGACCCGATGCCTCCTTCTTTGACGCTTTTGGCGGACGGGATCACGTCTCTCGTGATCCCGCTCCACGCTCTCTTTCTGCGACATAACTTGCTCGCAGAAAGAGAGCATCGCTCGCCACGACCTCGGACTCCCGACCATCGAACAGATGACGGCCGGGAGCCAGAGGTCTTCACCAATAATGGCGCGGAGAGCGCTGCGACTACGCATTACCCTAGTATTAGTCCTAACATTTATCATTCGATACGTCAAATATGTATATTCTCGGAAAACATCTGCCATCGTATATTCTAATATAGGTCACAAGGGGTTTACAATGCCGATTGTAATCCATATCTGTTACGTATGACGTCAATTTAGCGTACAAACCAAAATGTATCCATCCAGCGTCATTTACGTCCATTCGTTGTAATAATTTATGATTATTATACAGCGCATAGCTTAGTAATAATTCAAAGCTTAGCAATCAGGATCCGGCGAGCCAATTCGCAATAATTTTCACTCAAATCTGACACAAACATGACCGATATTCCACCAATTTGCATGGCCGTTGCCTCTCTGAATAAATTACACCCACCTGCCCCGAGGTACCTCTATGAATATGTAAGACAATGTCCAAATCTTAGGCTCCAATTAGGAGGGATCATTAAACCCTTAGTTAATTACATCTCCACCCGCTTGAGAGATGAATGGCAAATATATGTATGGGCTCCATTATAAATTTAAGCGCCAATATCTAAATGTATACGTGCACTGTCCTGGAATATTCTAAGGATTTCAGTAGAATATTAATGGAACACAGAAACTGATCATTGACTGATGTTTACAAAATACACTGTATTTTGTAAGTTGACTTGCTATAATAAATGAAGAAATTTAAGAATTGAAACAAGAATGTTAGATTTATTATAATACACTAATTAGATTAAATCAATAAAATTAAGACGCATTTTTTAAGTTTTTTTAACAATATTTAATTACTACTAATAATAATACTTATTTATAAAAATTTAAATTGCCTTCAAAAATCTTCGTGAAAGCCAGCAAGAGATAATTGCTTAATACTTGTATTTTTCTGTTTACTTGTCATTAGGTACAGCACGTCTCAGCCCTCAGTAAAATGCGGCAAAATTCTGAATCTCAATTTCTATACACATTGGTACCACCATAATATAATCGATTCATTATTTTATCTCAATTTTTTTTTTTTTTACTGGTACGGCAAAGTGACTCCATTGCACCTGATGTTAAGCGTAATGGAGTCCAGAAAAAGTGCCTACTAACGAGAGATGATGATCTCTCATGCTTTATCTTCTTTATCTTATCTCAATTAATATAGTAATTTTTTTAATAAACTTATTCCCTAAAAAAATAAGGTAAAGCAAGACATTCATCCACAAATTCTACAACATAGTTATATTGTATAAAAATATAATACAGTAGACTAAAACTACTTTTTTCCCTTAAAAAATATGCGGTAAAGTAAGATACGCTAAAGAATATTACAGGTAATTGAATATCCAAAGCGATCCCATGTTGTAATACCGTAGTTATAGGGTTGATTAACGTGCGGGCAGTTTGCGCCGAGGACGCGGCACTTACTCCGCGGTCACCGTAATCGGGTTACGTTTAATCGAGTCACCGCTCGCCATGAAGTCGATATGTCCACCGCACCGATATACCCGTCTAATAACCTTCCGTGATAACGTACTTTTTATAATTTAGTTCATTACTTGGTAGAATTTTTATGCTGTTTTGCCGAGATATGCTTAAAGGCGTGATGAGGTACTTTTTAGGATATAATTAGAAACTTAATTACGACGGAGTTTTAATTTTTTAAAGGTTTTTTTTTTATTATTCTGCCACTGTAAGTCATGACGAGAAATAGCAATTTCCCGATACAAAAATGGAGGCTTTCAAGTCGACTGTCAATTGTAACATCATCATAAAGACACTAATGACATCCAAAACAAATTGTTACTTCTATAAGATAGTCCGACAAAGAACGAAAAAATCTCTAAAAAATTATCATAAATATTTGTATCTTAATAAGCTGCCGTGCAATTTCGTATTTAGCTGCCTTTATCACTGGAAAGCCAAAAGGGCAAATGTACCAAAACAAGTGAGCGTCATGTATTTGATAACGAGCTAATTATTCCAACGTGTGAGCAATAGAGAGCAGTTGGAGTGAGCGCTACCATAAATATCAGGAGCAAACACGGCATTAGCACCGGCCACGCTGCACCCTGTTTGTATACGGCCTAAAACAACATGCGTTTGCGGCCGCCGTCTGAATTTGTTGCCTTTCGGTCATTCGCTGACGTTGTACTTCGCTGTCAGTATTGGTGGGTCGAAAAGCGACAGTTTATAATAATGATAAAAATAAATAAATCATATTTTCACTCTTGTTGTCGATTATTATCATCATCATTTTTACTAGTTTCGCTTTGGCCACAAACTTGCGTAACTAGTATTTTTCGCCAAAAATGGTAGATAAATTTACAAATAAACGTACATAAATAATAATAAAAATATTTATTCAAAAACTGACTACAATACATGAGATCAGTGTTGAGACCTCCTAAGAAGTAGTAAATATGCCAGAAAGCCTCGCTCTTCCAACAACAACAGCGTAGTTCTTCAGAAAAGGTTATGTTAAATTAAGTTAAATCAATATATGTATGTATGTTAAAATAAAGTTTTGTCGTCAACTGAATGAATAAAGACATGACGGCTGATAGGGGCGTTTGGAAGGATAAAACATACTGCAAAAGTTATATTTTTCTTTCTTACATTAACGCATTTTTTTTATTAATAGCTAAAATAATTTCTTAAATATTCCCAGCGATCGCGCTCTCACTTTTGTCGCCCACTGTACGGTACGTGACTAGGCTTAAATGGAATATAAATGTGAAATAATTTTTATTTAAAATAATATTTTATTGGATAATTAAATCAAACGATATAATTTTATTCATATAAAGATATTATTTTAGGAGATGTTAATCTGTACATTGAGTCTGTGTTTAAAATTTATTAATATTGTTAACCCTTTATTTGTTTCCTTTGGAATTGTAGCGATAAAATTTATTTACTTGCGCTAGCAATATATTGGATCAACAATTTGGCGTAGAAGAAATAATTTACGAATTTTGTGGTTATTTCTTTGACGTCTTAAGAATAGATTAGTCGCCATTTATTTTAAAAGTAACGTTGAAAACTGTTTGAATTAAATATACCGGCTATAAAAACTTATAAAATATGTACCTACGCAGTTTTCTTAATATTCTTATCTCATTTCTACTTTATTATAGAAACACATTCTACACTAACTGACTAAGACTTTAATTTTTTATTCATAATACGATGTAAAAAAAGACATTTTATACATGAAATAAAAATCAAAATAGCGAGCAAAGATCTTATCGAAATCAGTGCGTTACAGTCGCTCACACCACGCCGTCTAATGCAACTGGACGTTGGAGTCGACAAAGTTAGGATTCACAGCGTCACGTCCATTTCGGCTAATGTCCACAGTGTCAACATATCGTTTGTTAGAGCCGCGCAGTGGACACGGCCTAAACAAACAGTCATTACTCCCGACACGGGCCGACGTGATCGGCACCTAAACACCGATATCAGATCGCAATCAAATCACATTATGTGTATGCAAACAATAACAGCCGCATTGTGACTGGGAGACACTCGTATTCCGGCACGTACGCCTGTGCTAGGACAAAAATGTGCATTGCATATCATTATATAGTATCTTATGTATTTGCAAGCAAGCAGTGATGGCCTCGAGGTTTAGGTGCGCGGTCGAGAATTTCGGCGGTCGCAGGTTCAGACCCCAGGCACACACCTCTGACTTTTCGAAGTTATGTGTGTATTCACATTGAATTATCACTTGCTTTAACGGTGAAGGAAAACATCGTGATAAAACCTGCACACCTAAAAGTTCTTAGGAATTTCTTAGGTGTGTAGTCCGCCAACCCGCACTAGGCCAGCGTGGTGGACTAAGGCCTAAACCCTCTCAGTTGTAGAGGAGGCCCGTGCCCAGCAGTGGGACGTATATGGGCTGATGATGATGATGATGATGAATGTATTTGCAATAATTTTCGCACGAACGAATCCGCATAGGATAGATAGGATAGAAAGGATTTATTTTAAGTATGTTTTAAGTGATTCTATGTTGATTTAGTAACAAAGAATAAATGTATACTCACTCAGCACTCATACCTGTAGACCCGAGATGCAGTGAAGCATTTTTGCACCCACGTTTCGCTAGTTCGAGTTTTATTTAATAGAGAGCGAGCCTATTGCTGTTCTGCGGAGAAATTTCTAGACTCGGTGCTGCTACTTAGAATTTTCTAAAAAACTAGATAGGGAAACCTCAATAACACTTTGCCTGACTCGGAAACCCAGTCCTAACCTTTAGATCCAACGCCGTCCACCTATGCTTTAGAACCAACGATCAATGACTTATGTCCTTGTGATGACTTCGCCTAAAACCTTACTGGCACGGAGCTTTAAAAGACGGGTCTATAAATCATCAAATGGTAAAAGGATAACATATTGTAAGTCTGACAGGACAGACATTTTGGATGCAGCGTGCACTGGCTGCGCATCTGGCGACACCGCGACTGCATGAGTGATATCATACGCGTGCTCCACTGCATGCTATCAATGCACTTCACAACATCGTACTGTGCATGGTAAGAATCGTACTTTAGGATTATAGTGTATTTCGTTTTTCAACTTTACCTTTGAATTAAATAAATAACCAAAAAATATATATAATTTCCTTACCATTTATACAGGGTGTATTCAGACTGTGATTGGAAACGAAGGCAGGTAATAGCTAAGGTGATTACAAACCCCCTGGCGTTAAAGAAAATTCCGACAAAAAATATTTTTTTTTGCATTTTCCATACAACCATCGGTATTAAATGTACGCGGTTTGTATGGAAAATGTAATTTTTTTTATTTTTTGTCAGAATTTTCTTTAACGCCAGGGGGTTTGTAATCACCTTAGCTATTACCTGCCTTCGTTTCCGATCACGGTCTGAATACACCCTGTATACATTGATATGTAACTTAACTTGTATGTTTCTTATTGCACTTACAATTAGCTGTAAAACATCCATGTCGAAGAATTCATTAGGTACTTATAAAATTTGAAACTGATACTGTACCTACTCATTTATTTATTGTATAAATTTTCAACCAGAATACCTCATATTCCTTTTAATATCACAATACATTTTTTAAACATCTCTTTGTGATAAAGTACACGTATAGAACCACAAATTTTAAAAAATACTCCATCAAATAAGCATGAGCATCTTAAAACTACAAAATAATAAAGATGTTTACCCCATCGCACAGGCATGAGCAACTTACGAACAAAAATGTACTAAAAATACACTAATGCCGGTGCGTTAACCACAACAACTGGGTTGTCCCTCGAGATCTGGAAACTTTCCCGAACTGACCCCGAACTTAACCAGTAAATACCGAAGCCGCTCAAACTATCAAAAACTTAAGCACTGGCCCCACTTGTGGCCCAACCCTTGTTTAAAACGAGCTGACCAGCTGTGTCCCCTACACGTGACTAATGTTTGCATAACATCCATTAACCATTAATTAATGTATTTTCCGTGTGAGCTCTTTATTAATCAAGCATTCATAATGTTTTATATTTAAACAGCCGCCTTATATTTAGTACGTGCGTTAATGTCGTGGCGATGATTTAGCAAATATTTGTATCGACTTTAGTATTATGTAAAAAAATATGAAATAATTTCGTCATTTTCCCAGTGTTAAATGCTCCAAGTACTAACCCTTCTGCAATTTTGAATCCATACGGTATTATGACTATATCCTTGAAAAGATGGGCAGAGAAGTATCGAAAAAAGTCTTTGAGGATAATATATTTTTGGGTGGTATGTTTTCCTATATAAGCTACTTCCGAATTATGGGAGAAACCATCGATCTTTGTCACTGTAAAATTTCAAAGGTAAAAGTGCAGTATTATAAATTTAAATAACAACAAACACTTTGCCATTATTTGACAGCCCCGTGGCGCAGTTGGCTAGACACCAGCTTGCGAAACGAGAGGCCGCGGGTTCGATTCCCGCACCGAGACAAATGTTTGTGCGATCTACAAATATTTGTTTCGGGTCTGGGTGTTTGTGAGACCGAAAAGTCTCTCGTAGTTACTGATACCCACGACACAAGACTCGTATCTTAATGTGGGGTCAGAACTATGTATGTGACTGTTGGGTGTATTTATTTATTATTTATTTTATTATTATTAAACTCCACTTAATAGAATTGAGAATTCTGGACTTCATGATGCTACTCAAATTTCTTACCGGGAATTGAACTACCAATTTTTTTATCGCTGAACCACATAAGTAATTGCGTGCTATTTATGCGGCAGTACCATTAAGTAATATTTTTTTGCAACATACATATACGAGTAACAACGTTCCCAAAATACCCAAAACATTTCCGAAGCGATGCATAATTTACACAAACCGCAGCCACATCATATCCAAGCCCGTGAAGGCGCGAAAGTTTATGTAAAGTTCAACAGATTTCCAAGTTACCTGGCTGTACAGACGACGGCTGGAGTAACAGTCTAACAGATTTGCCCGACGGACCCCATTTGAATAGCTCGAGTCGGTTCCAAATTCAATTAATCATAGTTTCGAATTAGTTGTCTTTGACGAGACGTGACGTGACTGTCTTGAGCAATTTAATATTAATTCAATCTAAATATTGTTCTATTAAATATTAATATACGCATAAATTAAACTCACCTATGACTTTTATTAATATGTGTCTATTGGTAATGAATTATCACTTATTTACAGTTAACAGTGAAATAAAACACCGTGAGGAAACCTACTCAAAATTTATCGATAAAGGATTTCTTATCAGTAGACCGCCTTGCCACAATGGGCCAGCGTGGTGGACTAAGTCCTAGCCTCTACCAGTTGTAGATAAAACCCGAGCTCAACTAATAAAGGTATGTGACATATATGGACTTAGATAGAAAGATACATAGACATATGTACATGTACATGAAAATAAAATAAAACAAGATGCTAGCTTTTAACTTCCCCTGTTTTTTTCCCAGACCACTTGACGATGTTGATCTTCTGCTCGATAACTGCTTAAAAGACTCAATACCTAACCTTTTATAACATACTTTTTTCAAGCGCGGCAAAGAACCTATCATATTTTTTTGGAACTTTTTGTTTACTGGTTGATCCTAGAAGCTATCTGAGCGGAAGCCTTTGACCAGACAATTATCACAATCACATTTATTAAAACTTAAATTTACATACATACATACATAAACTCACGCCTGTATTCCCCGAAGGGGTAGGCAGAGGTGCATTTCTGCACCCACATTTCGCCAGGTATGTATGTATCAGTCCCACGTAATAGGGGGCGAGCCTATTGCCGCTTTTCGGGCAAATTTCCAGACTGCGTGCTGTTACTGAGAATTTCCTAATAGAAAAACCCAATAACACTTTGCCCGACCCGGGAATCGAACCCAGGACCTCTAGATCGCACGGCACATACTTGTACCGCTTAAATTTAATATCTAAAATATAATATTAACTGTTATTATGATACTAATATAAACACAATACTTATGTATGTGTACACTTACTAAATGGTGATAGTTTATGTGCCCTCTTTACTCGGGCTACCTACTATATCTCAACGATATTCTCAAGATATCAATGATAAATTCTTGCCAATTACGAAGTTAGCCCAACTTCCGCTGGTCAGTACTCCAAAGGCTAATAAGTTAATTCGAAGCGGAGCCGGGCGCCCTTGGGGAATCGAACTCCGGACGTCGGTTAAGTAGCAGATTTATTAAGAGGCTATACCTAAATGCCGGCGGGAGAGCTTGGCTTTAAAATTAAATCACGCTTTAGTTTCTAACTAAGTCTTCTGAATTCGGGCTTTGTCTGTTGAAGATAAGAGCTCTCTGCACTCGCAACGGTTTAATGTATAACAGTTTGGTAAATTTAGGCGAAGGTTTTGTATAGCTTTGTTTTATCTTTAAGTTTGAAATTAGCAGTGTATAATCACATTAACACAGCGAGCTGCCGAGATGTAACATGCATATTCGAGACTTATGTATTGATAATTTGTTTAAATTAGCTTTAATAGTAAAGATAAGACCTTTTGCGATTATTTTTTTCCATAAAACTCAGACTAATGTAGTGAAATAATTTTCCTAAAGTTTTGTTGTCATAACATGGTTTTATGAACTAATTCTGTTTACAATATGTTATAAAGACGACATATAAATTTAAATGATAGACTTAATATGTTATATCCAATAAAGGACTATTACTCATTTAACAAGAAGCACATCAAAGGGAATACTAAATATGCATAAAATAATATAAGAATATTTAATATTGTAATATAAGAATCACATGTTAAAATATACTTTAATTTTTGCAGCCACTTCTTTCGAAATAAATATAATATTGTTTACAAATAACACCATACAGAGGAAATCGTAGACATCACATAGTACTGAAATATAAAAGCAACGTGAAAAATTCTCGTAATAGATTTTGAAAAGGAAACCCCATTAATTTGTACAATGACGGCGGTACAACAAATCAAAAGGCTAATAAAGAAAGCGAACAACTCTTCGAAAAGTATTTCTTTCATCGCGGTAAAAGTTGCGAGTCGGGAATTTCCTGCGGGCGGGAAACAAGAGGGAAAAAGAACTGACAACGACTTCCTAAGGACTGTGCGACTCGATAAAACAGGCTACAAATATGACCTATTTGAACGTATAAAGTGATGCACACTAACATTTCATAATGAGAAAAACTCTAATATAAAATATAGGGACAAAACAAGAATAATTGTGTTTAATTTAGTACAATTGCCCATATTGATTAATTTTATGGATGTAGAGAGTAATTCTATATGTAACATTAAAATAAATAATACAAATCTTATTCTTATTAACTTATTATATGATTTATAAAAGTCAATTTTATTAATTAAATAAGGGCAGTTGTATCTTTGAATTGTAATAAAATATTTTGATCACGCCGGCAAGCACAATAGTAATTCAAACATTTTTTCCTATGGTATTGGATAAATTGGGTTGCTGACAAATACAAATCAGAAATATGACCTGTTTATACGTTAAGAGGAAGTTACGTAAATTAAAACGTCATTAATCCAAGTTTTAGTTTTATACTGACACGGCAATATGTTTTAACATTAATCTTACATACGGTCATCATACATCTGACGGTAAGTACCTACATCAATTAGCAAGAGACTTCTATGTCTACTTAACACACTCATAACTTGCTAATGGTCCAAATCAATGTATTAATAAAAAGAAAACAGTCAACAAAATTATATTCTCTAGATCGACACAGGATAGTAAAGTAAAGTAAAGTAATAGAGTTTTGTTGATCAATATGACACGCAATATCGTAGTCGTCAAAATTATTTAATAATTTTTATTTTTATTATTCCCTAAGACCAGCTATATGAAAATTTACTTCGCTTAACAGAATAACTTATGTAAGGCACTTGTAGTAAACTTAGTAATAGCAGAAATTGCAAATAATAGTTTAAATCTCCCAACAGTTATTAAACAAGACAAGTTTATAACAAGCGAAAGCATTACACACAATCCTGTTTCAATATTGGTTTCGGTAACTAACAATATAATCAAGCGTAATTTGTCTGGAGTTCGGACAAGGAGTTCAATTTATTACCAAAACACAAATATTTGGAGCCAACTAAATGAAATGTAGACAAAGTATTAACTTCGCGCATTAATCTGCTAAATAGTTTGGAGTTAGTATCCGACCGGTAAATAATGCATTAAAGCATAAAGCAGGGTGTCATGATCATTTTCGAAGGCACTGCATGTACTGCACTTTTTACCGAATTTCTTTTGCTCTAGCTCGGAGTTCGCTACTTTAGCAAAATACTAAATAGTCTTACGGTGTATGTCATCCCTTATTTATGTAATATAACATTTAACGTAAAAAGACGAGAATGCCGCAACTCGGTGACACAAGAAAATCTATTAGCCCTAATAAACAACCTGCTACTAATATTTACTATTGAGAACAACATTTAAATGAAGCCTACAAGCTTATTAAACGCAAACCTCAGCAACTTCACCATACGTAATAGTGTGACGTAAGCAAACAATATGAAACGCGTGAAAGCAACTAGAGAACGAAGGTGGGACAGTAAGAAACAGAGCGGCTTGTTATCTGAATATTAATTTCCTGCGGCATGAATTCAATAAGCGTCGTCACTAGTCGACGGGCTACGGAAACCCGCGACACACTTCATCATTGTGTTCACGTGAATTTACACAAAATTGACAACATGGAACATAAATTGTTAAATGTTTCAATCGATACAAACCTTACCGTCGTCTTAGGCGTCTTCTATAAGTTATATTAGGTATTGAATCACATTTTAATTGATAGACCTTACCAGGCATCTTCTATCAGTTACAGTACATATTGAACATCATTTTCATTGTTAATAGTGCTGGCTTTGCAAAATAAATAGTTGAAAAACATATTTAAAAAATGTACACACAGTGCCACATATCCAATCACAAGTGGAGCTTCAACGTTCTACACTACAATGCTACGAGTATTTTGGCTACAATATCATCACATTTAATTCGAGCATTAGTTGCCACTTATAAAAAAATATATTGGAATAGATACAATGTTAAGTGTTAAATACTTATCTATAGCATTAATATCCTACTTGCTTGATGATAAAGTAGCGCGGAATATCGTAAAAAAATCTTGTTATGAAAGGTCGGATACCTTTCATAAAAATCACTAAAATTGAACGGCAATAATCATGATTATTCTGAGATGAGTAACTAAATTACTTATACTGTGTTATAAAATAATACTTCCACGGAGCAAAGTTAATCCAGCAGTAACGTACATATTTCAATATTGCATGTAAATCGAATCGTAAAAGTGTTCAATATCGTTCACGTTTATAACACTGTAAAAGGGAATACACACTCGTAGTAAAATCAAATACGCCCAACGTCAGGCACTCCACTTGAAATAGAATTTTTTCGCTCTTAAAAATTGCGATCACGTTTCTAATATAGTGAAAACAATATTCTAGTGACCGGGTGATTTCTGCACAGATGCTTGCCCTCCCAATATTATGTACGTAGGTGGGGCAAAGTTTTTCATAGCGCCCAAATACGAGTGTCACATAAAACATTACGAATGACGAAACTTATGTTCGTGTTATTAATAGTAGAATTCTTATAAGTGTGATATTTTTTTTTCTATTCAATTAGAAATGAGGAGAATACTAAACGGTTATCCAAGTTCTTTTGAATGTAAGCAACAGTCAAGAGATACGCTTAAAAGCACTTCTAAAAAAATTACGATTTGTTATAAAATAGATAATAAACATCGGAACACGGCTTATTTATATTAACTGATACGTAATATATTATAAATTATGCATACAATTTACTATTAAAATAAAATAAAAAAAGTGAAATACATTCTAATTTTTATTCAACATGCATAAATTCGATTGTTCGACTCCTTCTCGCGCGATAACTCCGCGGTACCGTAATTTGGAATCGCATACATCGGGCGCTCTTGCGTTTTTTAATATGTCAAGGGGTGTCGTTTCAACCCATATCGATATAAAAACCACATTAATCTGTACTTATCTCGGCTATATTATTTAATGACGCGTCATTTCGCGGTTATTTGTAACGTTTACGATGGCTGAGTTACCGATGCTTTTTTAGATAAGAGACTTTATGTCGAACGCGATATCATTATTGGGCGTGTAAGTGAATTTTTACTTAATGCAGCTGATATAATATATGGAACCTTTGCAAAGCTGGAGATGATAAATATAGCTTTTGAATTTTCTACATACCAAATGCAATAAATAATGACAATATGACAGATTTATGGAAAATGTAATATAACCACTGCTTAAGGAAATAAAAATAATATCCGTATGGCAGGATCGTTGAAAGGTACAAACTATCGTCACTAAACAACATATTCAACATAAGTGTCTGAAAAGGCACCAATATTTTTCTCAATTGAATTGAATGTTTTGAATCCACAGCAGCCCGTTAGAGAATTGTTTCTTACCCTTACTGCGAGGGATGCAAAAAACATTATTCTATTGAAATTTCTTAAGGTATAATTATAGTTTGTATGATGTTTCATTCCGCTCCAGTATAAGCACAGTATTATATTACGTGCGTGGTCAGACACCGTCTCCACAGCCATGCATTCATATCCTAGACAAAATAGGCCTGTTACTTATCTTAGTTAAGTGTACTTTTTTTATCATACACTTAAAACGTGAAAAACTCGTGAAGAATGCTTTCCAAAGAATTTTTCAGCTATACAAAATCTACTATTTCAGACAAGGCCGTCCTGGACTGAAGTTTTACTCCATTCAATTGCTAAGAAGATTCATAGAGTAAGACAACGTATTGATACTATAAAATTTTGTCAGTAAAACTACCAGCCTCTGAGGGGAGCAAGGGGAAATATAATAAATATTTTGTTTAGCAGAAAATAGAATAACTAAAACCGTTTATCACACAATACGATTATCCCTAAAAACAGTTGCGTTCCGGCAACAGGGCGATTTGCATGAAATATAAAGGTGGCCGCACACATAGTTTCTCGTTGTTTATAGCGGTCAGTGTTCTCGGCCGTTTTGTTTGCTCTCCCCCTTTGCATTCCTGTCTTGGCTCCTTTATTGTCTTACTTCCCGTTCATGACATCGGAATAATATATTTATTAAACAAAGAAACTAGCAGTTACGCTGGCCGCACGAATGTTATTCTCTTTTTAAAACGTTTCTGGAATTACTGTTGACTGGTTTGAAATTGAAAAAGTTACTTATTATTTCTGAAATTGGATTGTGGGATAGTATAATATTTTTTATTTATTAAATAAACTTATTTGATATTATTTACTTTATTCATAATTTATGTCTTGTTGAAAAAAAAACATGCATCAACAAATGAGTTTCGAAGAATATTTCCATCAAAAATAGACAAATGCCTTTTAAAAGGTTTTTAAATGTAGTATTATATTCATCAAGTTTAAGTAATTGTATAATTCAGTGACTCCGGAACAGCTTTCGATTCGACAACCATCGGACTGGAAACTAATATTTGTCATAAAAAAATATTATATCAATGTTTCTCGAATTCCTGCCCTAAAGTTTGGCAGTTGCCGTCCCGGTCGTTGCACCTAAAATTTTTAGGCAAAGACCTGAGTTATAGAAACATAAATGTCTCACCGTCTACCAAAAAACGTAAAAAGATTTTTAATTTCGCGTTTTCATATGAAATCTCACTTTCTTTGTTTACAACAGAAAACTGTCAATTGGCTGTCACATTGAATGCAATGGACGGTCAATGGCGCTTCGATCGTAATGAGGGGCGTATTGAAGAGCGAAGCGGAATTATTAAAAAACCATTAGATATGAGACAAACACCGTGATGGATGGACTCTCGAATCCGATCCATTTCAATTTCAACGTTCCAATGTCTCTTTATAAGGGGTGAGTGTCCCCCGAGTATGGTAATGCGGTTAACTTACGTGTGGTCGGCTTCAATATTGCGATTTTTTGTTCGTTTATTTATTAGCTATCATTGATCATAACGGACATTGGTATTTTTTTTAATATTCTTGTAAATAGCTCAGAAACTCAAAATTACATTTATATATTCATACTCAAAATTAAATTTATCTTTAGAAACAAAATTACTAATTTAAATTAATTTTATTGTTTACGCTTATTTGTACGGTACGAAAGGTTTTCTTCAAAATAAGTTCAAAAGATACACGTAACATTAACATTGAGGTATAACAGAGAAACATAGTAACATTTATAATGTGGCAATAAGGGGTAGAATATTACTCACACCTAACCAAAAATGATGAGCTGATAAATCATATCTAGTCGCCGATTTATATAGCAATAAACGAGAAGATATTGCAGCCGTAAATACGGTATTTTATCAAATGCTTATGATGTTATTTTTTATTTATGAACACGTGTTTTATGTTTTCTGCTTATTTTTTAACACATTTTGTTAAAAAATTGCAAATTTTATTTTATTTTTGTATACTGGAGGTATACGCTTAACTTTCGCTACGAAACGCTACGGATGCTACGAGAGCTAAAATCCGTGCCGTTAACTCGACTCCACTGTATAATATAACCATCTGGGTAAACCGACACTTATCCCCTAGAAAAACTTCTCTTTGTGTGGATAACTCGTTTTACATCCCCTCTTATGATATGTTTATGTACTTTGAGATTTTATGTGGACGTTCTAACGCCGAGCACGAATTTTATTGGGTTTATAGAATTTTATGACGCCATATTATAGGCATTGGCCGCTGTTTTTCATTGTCTATTGATTTTGATGCGGACGGCCCTCCCGCTAAACTGCCGACATTGTTGAGTTATTGCGTGGATATAGTTGGCACGTATTGTTTAACAGACTACTATATTAAAAACATATCCAACCTACAGATAAACTATCTCAGCACTGGAAAGCTTTGTATCATTTTTTTAACATTAGCAAGGCAGCAGCAGATGGTTAATCGATATGAATTGTGATTGTCTCTCGCTGGCTTCCATTACGTATGAAAATAATTGGAGTCTAGTCTACCATGATGCAGCGTAGTGCACGTTATTAATCTTGATAAACGTTAAAAATTTATATTGAAAAAGAGCTATAAATTAAATCAAATAAGATGTATTTAAAACTAGCAATAGATTTACGAAACGTTTCAATAAATCTACGCAAGCTAATTTTGAAATCAATCTTGTTATATCAGTAACATCCTACAATTACCAATACGTCGGATAATCTGTGCAAAACTACGTTTCGGAGCGAGCTTTAACAGTTTGACGGCGAACTTAATGTATTTATACCGGGCACCGGCCAGCGGCATCTGTAGCTAATGATATCGCTGGACCGACCCCCCGTACCCCACACACCTCCCAACACCCCACACCCCCGCCCATTTCACTCCCAATAGGCCCCCATGACTCGGTCATTAGTTAAACACGCACAGCAGCCCGCATGTCGCAAGTTTATCTTTGGCTAAACCGTAGGTATGTGAACCCGATTAGCCCTTTGATCAAATAATCCGGCGATAAAATAGGGTTTGAGGAAATTAAATTTCATTATGTGTCATTGTCGGTGCGCTGTGTGGTGTAATTTTACTGCTGATAGTGCTTCACGCACGCATTTGTGCCCACACCCCTATGAACTTGACCGATTATCTGGTGCTCGCTTTTCTTCATACAGACGTTCTGTAACGTGATTATCGTTTGACTTTATGGTATTGCTACTTATAAATAATAATAAAAAATGTGCCAGGAAAAATACGGTCCATCATTAAAAAAGTGGGTCTTCTCTACGGTAGAAAGGGATTAATTTAGTATGTATGTATACAACCCTAACTTGTTGGTTGACAGACTTATAGTACTTAGATACTTCAAACGCTTGGAAAAATCTTGTTGAAGTTTTTCAGGCAAGTTTTCGCACAGGTTTTTACTGTGTTATTAAAATGTTCTTATTAATGAGCAACCTAATCTAAACTGTACTAAATAATTATTTTATTGTCGATATATGTTTGTAGTAGAAACATTTTGGAATAGACAAATTCAAGTACGTATTCGGAGTGCGGAAGACACGCTCGTTACTCGCAGGTGGCGTGCAAGATAAACCACCCGTTGGTTTAATTGGCGGTCACCTACACGGTTTGTTCCGCTTGCAACCCAATTTTCAAATTTGGACATTTTGAAACAGGTAATTTTTGAAAATAATAGGAAATAAATGTCCGCCCCGTGGCGCAGTTGGCTAGACACCAGCTTGCGAAACGGGAGGCCGCGGGTTCGATCCATGCACCGAGACAAATGTTTGTATGATCCAGAAATATTTGTTTCAGGTGTGGGTGTTTTTGAGACCGTAAAAGGTCTCTAATAGTTTCTAATAACCACGACACAAGACTTATATCTTAGTGTGGGATCAGAATTATGTATGTGACTGTTGGGTGTATTTATTATTATTATTAAGTCATCTGTTACGAGGAATGTAATAAGCACGTTACTGGTTCCTTCAATCATAATTTAGTTAATACCGCAAACAAAATTTAACTAAAATTGAATTTAAAATTTCAAATACAATTGTAATTTAATTAATGTCAAGATTGTACGGAATTATACTGACCATAATATATTCGTATTTCGTATGGATTACAACATTTAAGAAATGATCCATATTTCCTAACATTATAAAATCTACATTGCAATCGAGAATGGTCTTCCGTTGTGCATATTGATGAATCGGTACAATATTAATAAGCTCAACTTCACATGTGCCAAATACAAATAACTGCAGTGGTCTCTCTTTAGGCGCTACCAACAACCAACTAGCTTTAAAGTATACAAACTGTAATTTTATTTTCAATCTAAAAAGAGCAACACAAAATCTCTAAATTTTTTGCACCATAAACGCAGGGTTCGTAAGTGGAACAAAACGGATAGCCTCTGCGGCGGTCACTCGATTAATACTAACATTAATCTCAGCCTGCCCCCCGCCCAGCAGCGCTTTAATTTATGCCGTCGTTTTGACAATTGATGGCCAGGAAAATGTTTCGAATATTTTATAAATTTAACATTGAAATATCCTTGTTTACTCTAAATTTTAGCATTAACATCACTTATAAATAATTATTTAATGAAGTTTATAATCTTTATTAAAATGAAACTAAGCTACCTGCTATTGAAACTTTCGAGCAGTTTCACATCAAACATCAAATGAAATGCAATATATGAATTTTTTCCAAAATAATTTTAGAAAATATTTTAGGAACATTAATATTGATTTTCGCAGCGTTTAACTTACAAAATACTTCATCTAAACTGGAAAAACTAGCTACTTAATGAAACGACATAGAGACATATAGACGCGTTGACGATAATAAATAAATATGAAAAAAATAATGTTCTAAAAACGTTTTTCAAACAAAATGTGTAATATGCAACAGGAACAGTAAATGTTTGTAATGAGCGGCAGTGAGCGGAGGGCTGAAGGCAAGGCATGCGTGAACTTTCGTCCGCTCTGCTCGTGACATCCGCCCGTCCGCCAGTCCGCCCGTCCGATGCCGGCTGCACTGAATATTAATTCACTGCCACATCTAGCGCAAATATCCCTTGTCTACACCGGAGATGTTTGCAATTAATAAGCGAAAATTTACATTGGTAATAATATTCCAATCAATTCTTACACACATAAATGCTGGTTATTCGACAACTAATTCGACTGTTATCATTTCCTAAAAAGGTTTATCGGTTAAGTTGAATTTTGTTTATATTAAGTCCTGGCTATTTTCATGCTGAAAACACCTTAGGTTACTCAAACATAATGTTACAAACATATATATATATATATATATATTTTAATAAACAATTTACTATTTCATTCATTTAATATTTTTGCATAGTTAGTTTATTTTTTTAAACGCGTAAAGTTAAAAAATATATTTGGCCGGAAACATAATTTATTCAAAGAGGATATACTGTGAAATGAACAAAACGGTTATCAATTCCAATATAACTTTGGGCTGTTAGTTTTGCCCTTATTATAAATTCGTTGGTGACGCTGTGGAACCTGACCGTACTGATACAGAATAAATTTTCAACTTAATTTAACTATACAAACACAAAGGGCCAAACGAAAGGGACCAACTTAATTTCAGTATTGAAGTGGAAACTAATGATAAGGTAGTTGTTGGTAGTTGCGTATTACACACGAATCTACAAAAATAATTATTGATTACATTCTCCAAAAATAAATATTTAAATTTTAAGGACGCATTTTTTTTCAGTAAGAGTATTTTAGGGCCCATCCTTTTTCAAACTTCTTTAAAGTTCTCTCGCGATTTAGGCATGGAAGCGTAAAACATCATTACTCCAATTTATAATACTTGCTCATATACAGGCTTATAAACGCTTATAACTGCTGGGCACGGGCCTCGTCTACAACTGAGAGGGTTTAGGCCTTAGTCCACCATGTTAGCCTAGTGCGGGTTGGCGGACTACACACCTAAGAAATTTCTAAGAACATTTTAGGTGTGCATTTTTCCTCACGATGTTTTCCTTTACCCTTAATGTAAGCTATAAAGATAATTCATTGTGAATACCCACATAACTTGTAAAAGTCATAGGTATGTGCCTGGGGTTTGAACCCGCGACCGCCAAGATTCTCGACCGCGCGCCTAAACTTAGAGGTCATCACTACTTTTAAGAATATAACGAACCGATGGAATGATGCGAAATAAAATGTAAAGTATATTGCC
The DNA here is from genome assembly GCA_907164795.1 of Hemaris fuciformis. Classification (NCBI taxonomy): domain Eukaryota; kingdom Metazoa; phylum Arthropoda; class Insecta; order Lepidoptera; family Sphingidae; genus Hemaris; species Hemaris fuciformis. Next base: position 10,151,309 of record OU015438.1, on the reverse strand, counting down.
ACATCCACGCTGATAAAACCGTGTTGAAACATCACGTAGGCACGCCGCGTCATGGTCCGATTTTGCGCTCGACTGTACCCCCGCATCTGTCGCGACTGTACCCCTCCGTCCATATTTGCAAACACTTACGGTTCTCATTATTTTTGCGTTATTAAAACATATTGACTGTTATTTTGTTTTACAAATAAAATTTAACTCTGAATGATAGCACTATTTTAATATTGTGGAAAACGCTTAATATTTCTAATGCTTTTCTATAATTTTTCGATGTTACTTACGTCTTAGATATACATTTCTAAAGTAATCAAATTAAGTAGTAGAGTACTAGATCTCAGTATAGTCATACAAAAGACGAATAACATATTTTAAATTACCCTAGGATTCTAAAATAAGGCTTTTCTCATTGTTATTTTTTTACTACTAATAAAATATACTTGACAACCCTTTTATCGTCTCATATTTCGCAACAAACTGTAATGTGTCTCATAATTTCGTCAGCGATTTCAATTCATTTAGATCAATTTATTGGGAATATTTTGCAAATTACGAACATGGCCGGATCAAACAGGTGCGCTTACAGTCAAAGGTCATAATTTAATCAACGTGAAATACAGTGGTTCCGTCTGTATATGTGATAGCAGATATGAAACCGCAGACTGTCATGTTCAATTTACAACGTAACCCGTGGTAATTGCACTTGCCATACGGATTTTGTTGAAAGCAAATAAATTTGGAATACAAAAATAATACCTTTTACGATATACCGTTTCGGTTTATCAATTAAATAAAGGATTGGAAGGAAAAACATTAAAATGATGTGCCGTTTATGCAGTACATTAACAGGATAAAAGAACATTTATTTAGGATTGTATTTGTACAAACTACCCAGATCTCTCCGAAGATATCCTATTAATAAACAAACCTATACCTAATAAGCCTTAAACGCTTGGCTAGGTCTTGGTAAATTTGAAACCAAATAGACGTAGTTTCTATTCATGACAAAGTCTTGTATCTTTATTCTAGATCAGAACAATGTATGTCCCATTGAGTAAATATTAATGTTATTATTTTCCTTAAGATAATTTTCAGATGCAGCACGAAATGTAAATAGAAACAGAGGTATAGAAAAACACTTCTTCAAATGTCTTTTTATAAAATGCATATTTGTGTAAATGTATGTAATTTAAAAGACATATAGAAATAAACAAAATTGTATCCCCATCACAGTTCATTAGTGAGCGCAGAAGTTCTCTGCTTTACTCGATATTAGTTCCACCACACATTTTCATTCGGCAACAACTACGCCTGGGGATGTAATTAATAAAGCTAATATGATTAGTAGTTGTTCTCTTACAAGTTGCGTCAGTGAGTGTTCAGAGTTCTCAGTTTAGTGCTATTGTGCTTGTGGACTTCTAACGCTTTTTGTCTAGTGTACAAACCGACATGAGGTTTTGGGTTTAGTACGTTTTTTGACTGAAACGCCTGCATTTTTGATGTTGCAAAAAGATTGAGCTTATAAATATGTCGCCAACGCATGTCGCTAAAGTCTTTGGGTAAGTAATTTGAAGAAAACTTAGAATTCGTGACTTAAAAAGGATAGAAATGTTTATATTAAAGTTGCTATATTTCTTAATAATAAGCATAAAATTTCATCAGAAAATTATTCTATTGTTATCCAAATAATTGCGAGTAACCATGAATTTTAGCATGGATTTTTATTTAAACAAGAAGTCGCGCGAATCTCGGCCTAATATTTTATCAAGCATATAACGCTTCATATTCTGCTGAATTACAAAGAAAACTATCAAATAAACATCTTTGCTACGAAATTATTCAAGAAGACACTGGACACACTATAACTTCATGTGCGTATATCCAAACACGTATATTCTCGTAATATTGTAAAAAGTGTATCGGTTTATTAACAGAAAAAAGCAGTGTCGCGTGCAGTTAGCCTAAGGGTAAATGACGGCGGATCAATTACACGGTTAATACCCGCTATCAAGCCACTACCCACAGGCAATGTCTGCGTAAAAATTAATAGTTATTTACCGGTGTTGGCCTGTAAACTCAATTTATGTTATGCAATCATAACGTTAAAGATTATGTGCGTAACAAAAATTATTTTCATGAATATTTTTTTGTAAATTACAACTTAATTTAGCTACTTCAGAACGAATAATCGAATTATCGTTAATCACAGATACAAAGACGATAAAATTAATTATCGGCCCACGTTCAATGAAGTCAAGAAAGAACTTGTGATACTTTGGACTACATACCTAAATCTGTCTATCTAAATGTTTTATTTCTGCAATTTAGAATAACCAGATAAAAGACTCAAAAGTTTCTACACTTAAATTAATTCACAAATATTAATTCAACATATTCTCCACGCTTTCAAATCTAAATCTAGTCGAAGGAAAGCATGCACATTTTACAATATTTTATTCTACTTCAAAAATAACACAGCTATAAGTTACACCGCAAACGATATCACATTTAAATCAAACTCAACTCTCTCAACTATACTATATCACTAGCTAAGACTAGTTTGGGAATTAAGCTACAATTAAATGGTCGTAAATTCCAAGTTTGGGTCCGGGTCACTTCGGGGAGTGCGGTGGCAATTTATCAATTATTTACGCCACTTGGTCCCCGCGCGCCGTCTGCCGCACCTGCCTTGCGACGGGTCCGCAGATTTGTTGATTGATGCATCCCATATTCAAAATTCTCTCATCTACATGCGTTAGGCGATTAATATTTTTATTTAGCCTAAATAAACGATGACTGCATTGATTGCTGGACTATATTGTTGGTGCGTTTGGGTTCAAATTTTTATAACTTTTTGTATAAACGTACGTATATCGTATATATAGGTATACTTATCATCATCCTGCGTCGATACAATGCAGGACACTGGACTTTTCATTTAATCCCTAACCTCATCATGCCTTTTTTTGTTGGCGTCTTTCAATATAATACGATACAAAGATAAATAAAAACATTTCAAGGAAAAATATGTCCTTATGAGTACATAAGCTTAAGATTGTGATAGAAATCTACATACCAACGCCTCGACTAGTGCATTAGACTAAAGATGTATTCCTCAATCATATCCTCAGCAATTAGAAAACGCTCATAAAATACTAGTATATTTTAAGCGACTACAACCATTAGTTGCAGTAGTTATGAAAAAAAAGGTTAGCGATTTCCCAGGATAAACATGTTTCTACTTTTCCATTAGTTTCCGAATAAAATGTATCATAAAATAGTTGAAGAAACAAAACGTAGTATACAAGAGCGCGATCCCGCCATCCGTCACTTAGCAAAGTATTCTCAAGACCCGGCGGCTGCGACTTGCGGTCGGCGCATCGATCTACGTCAACCACAGTTTGGGACCAAGGTCTTTAATACTACCACTACACAGATGTTACACATTCCTTATACGAGTATATAAACAATAGATCTAGATCTATATTTAAATATAATAACACTGAAAGTAAATCCAATAAATTTGGAGTTTGTAATAAAGAAGAATTTTTAACGAGTATGAAAGAGACTTCAAAGCATGAAATGATCACGTGCAAAAGTAAAGTCTGTTTTAGGAGAGACTTTTAAACTCTTTTATCGGTATTTTGGCGAGACCGTGAAGTGTTGAGCAAATGCCTTTTACATCTAGCATAAACTGTGTCTTAATCTAAGCTTATAAATTTAAAATGATTTCTGAAAAATATCACACTATAAATTAATAGAAAAAAAATGGGGAAAAAGGTTAAATATAATTAGTAACTTTATTTCAGATAGAACACTATATTGGTATAATTTTAAACTGTAATCACGTTTAAAAAAATTATAAATACATGCAGTCACGCTAGTACTCGTTATGGGTAAGTAAAAATTATAGAGCCAGTTACGTAAACTCAATAATAATAATTAATTAAAACAATAAAGAATATTGTACGAGCGTTAATTAAACATTTTATTTCGACTCTGTTAATTAAATTATATTCGTGTAAACACTTATTAATATCATTGTAAACAATTTGAAACAAATTTATTAATATGAAACCTGCCTTCATTTCCGCTCTATAATAAAACAGAGCAATCGTAAATAAATAAAATATTTTATAGTCCGTTTTACAGGTAAAAATTAATTAAGTACAACACACTACGCTTTATTAATGCATTCCATTTTATCTGAACCAAAGTTTAATAAGGCCTACTGTGTTGTTGCTTTCGTTTTTTTAATACCTACATGTTAAAATCAATAATCTCATAAAAATTGTCTTGCAAGAGGAAACCATCAATTTACGAATTCATGTTCACATTTGGTAATTATTCAAGCAAGTAAAAAAATAAATACATGCAACAAACACACATCCATATAATCCTAATCCAGCACTAAGAACCATGATAAACTTTTTATAAACACACTACTTCAAATATACAGCCTTCGCAGGGTGAAGTATTCATTTCAGAGTATAGTAATACATTTCTGTCTAGCCTTTTGGGGATACGGATACAAGTATAAGTATAATTTATAAGCGTAGATTTTACGGTAGGTACATAACTCTTACTATGGATGCTACATTAATGTATGTATTAAGAACACTAATCTCAGATATTTATTGCATGGGCAATTAAGACGCAGCGCAGTGGGCAATATCTCCTTAGTTGCAAATGGTGCCTTGATTTACGTACGCAATCCATTCATAATGTTACCGTTTTAATGTTGTACAATTCGTATACTGTATTATTTATAGCCTTGGATTACTCTGCTATCGATTGCTGGTGATTATAGACAATTGACCCGATGAATGTGATTAGCTGTGGAAATATGCTGGTAGAGAGGTAAAAAGCACTCCTACTCAGTTTGTTTTCAGCTTCATAAATGTAATGACGATAATTCATAATTATGTCTTTGCTAAACCAAAACAGGATTTTTGTACCAAATACAAAAGTGCTACTCGTCTAGAAATCAAGACCTCGGGAAAAGCCAATAAATCTTCATACCGTCAGGAAATACCCTTAAATCATCGCTGAAGACTGGAGTAAGGAAAATTTTGGTTCCGTACCAAACAAAATACTACCAGATAGAAAGAATAAATCAGTTAAAAAAGCAATATTTAGGATTAAGTTAAAAGTGATAGAATTTATTGAGCGATAAGAATATTCATAATCATCATATACGTCCCACTGCTGGGCACGGGCCTCCTCTACAACTGAAAGGGTTTAGGCCTTAGTCTACCACGCTGGCCTAGTACGAATTGGCGGACTACACACCTAAGAAATTCCTAAGAACTTTTAGGTGTGCAGGTTTTATCACGATGTTTCCTTAGCCATTAAAGTACCTCATAATTCTTTGTGAATACACACATATAACTTCGAAAAGTCAGAGGTTGAACCCGCGCCCGCCGAGATTCTCGACCGCGTGCCTAAACCTCTAGGCCATCACGACTTCATCGAAATCTTGCACGCGTTAAAACATGTAGATATTCTTATCATTATATAGTTCGAACCAAGTATTGCTATACCGTATGCGTCTCGACGCATGTTATCATCTTAAATATATTGCTAAATAAGATAAGAAACATAACTGTGAATAAACAATTCTCAATCATTGTGCATAAGTACTATTAAGAGCAGATTTGATCTGTAAACGACGGCCCGTCAGCTGCTAAGCCTGAGATCTTTTATATGAATCGTTCAAACAGAGAAGAGGCGTCGAAGCTAACTTAAGCCTTTTGTTCGTTAATTCCTTAGATGAACGCTTAGTATTCTCAATCAGCGTACACTGCTGCACGTTCGTGTTGCTTAAAAAATATACTATTTATTTGTGGTGTCACATTAATCGTTTCTTAATAGGATGAATATGCTCGAGCTTACAAAACAGGCCGACATTTTGATTTATTAGTGAGTTAATAAACAAAACAGTCACTTTAACAAAAAATATAAGAATTTCAACATATTTTTAAGCGGTTCGGATTTTCCATATATATGTAAGAAAAAAATATATAAGTAATTATGAGCCCTGATACCCTATATCCAGTTCAGTGATCAGACAGTAATTAACTAGTAAAGTGTAACTTGGCTCATACCATAATTTTAATAATATGTGTAGTGTAGGTTTCAATGTTGTCAAAATGCAATTCCTACCGCATTTTAACATGAATAGGAAGCACCATCGATCCATAATTACATGTAATTAGTGTTTTCGTTTTATTTATACACGACAGTGTAATTTGGGACTCAAAATATGAAAAATAGAATAAAATTTGTGAGAACATTGTTAACTCTTTTGGTGAGCAGTGTACAACAACCATAAGAGCCCCGTATTGTCTTGACATCATCAGTCACGAGATGCGAAAATTGTAACAATGCCGGATTAACAGTTGACGCCTTTATAAATATTCATTTTGGCAGTATTAAATTCGAGGGCCGTTTTCGGAGTTGCGTTTTGTTTGCGCGACAGATGTTCTGTTTCCGACAAAAGGTGGATCAACCTAATTTTAAAGTCTACGCTTTTCTCAATTTATATTCGCTTTGATAATTATACAGTTTCAACTCTTCAGACATATATTCATCAACGATGTTAAAGGATTCGTACCAGATGAAGATGTAGAGATTAAGTTTATTGTTATGATGTTAGATATTATCTAAAGTCGATTCTTTATGATTTTAACAGAAAATTCTAATACCTACAGGTTCGCTCACATTTTACATTGACTCTTTATTTTTAGAGCACTCTACTATATACTCTTTCATTCTGAACCAAATTAGCAGCAAATCGCACTGTCATCGAATTACGAGAAATCATCTTTCGCCACTTAATAGTCTGAATAGTAGCGAGCAGTCACGTTTGTCATGTCTCTATAACAAAATACGTATGCATAATTTCGGATCCGAAACCTTTTTTTTAAACATTAAACATACACAGGTATACATATAAATAAATAAATAAATAAATAAGTAGATATCGGCCATATTTATATATTTATTTATATACACTTTATTGTACACCATGGACATATAACACTAAATGAAATAAAAATAAATGCTTGCTAAGTGACAATCGACAGTCGATCTTATCACCGACTGCGATCTCTTCCCGACAACCTAATTTACAAAAAGGACATGTAAAAAAATGACAGGGTAATCCAAACCCCCTGGCGTTAAAGAAAATCGTTAAATAATACGTTTTCTTAACAACTACATACATTTTATACCTATGGTTGTTAGGAAAACTTATTTTTTTTTATTTTTTGTCGGAATTTTGTAATGACCTTAGCTAATACCTGCCTAACTTTCCGATCACGGTCTGAATACATGTATACATGTATATTTTTTGTTTTTTTATTGACCTCGTTAGTTTTACTCTATTTTGTATGAAATCTAGCCTTATTCCAGTACAAGAGGGATGTAACTAGTGTGTTGGCAGTGGCATTGGCTCATGCGGTCCACAGTGAGGTAGTGAGGCGCACTATCGCGGTATCTTCACACTCGGCCGAGCGGAACGCTTCTGCTTCATCACACGCGCCGATCGGTTTACGCACTTCACAAGCCTGCCAGCCTCTATTTTCAACTCAATCTTTACGTTAAACGCGGATTTAAAAAACATATTGACATCGATGGATTGGCTTAGAGTATAGTCCGCCAACCCGCACTTGGCCAGCGTGGTGGACTGAGGTCTAAACCCTCTCAGTTGTAGAGGAGGCCCGTGCCCAGCAGTGGGACGTATATGGGCTGATGATGATGATGATGATATTCAAACGTTAAAACGAGCTAAAATGTGTTAATTCTGGTATTTTATACCATTTTTCTAGTACGGTGTGAGATAAAGGTAAAAAGTAAAAAGGTTTTCTTTTTGTATACACAATTTATCACGCAGGTATATTATTTTAACTCAATTTCAAAGTGTGAATTCAAAAAATAAAAAACATTAATGCGATTAAATTTAGTTTATGGTTTTTATTTCATTTTATATTTGTTATCGCAATAATTTAATAAAACTCGGATATAAACATATTTAGGCAGCATTTTTAAATCCTAAAACAATGAATAGCAAGTATGTATGCTATAGAACAGTGTCTAGCGCTAATTAATGCATATTTAAATCACAATATTTGATGGATTTGTTTACACACATCAAAAACAAGCCATTTATGCCCGTGCACGACCTACGGTATTGTTTACAAATAATTAATTGTCCATTGCAACTGTGGCTGTTGATATTGGCACAATAAATGCTATGCCATATTGAATCCACATAAATAAATACATTTCCGCAAATAGTTCAATTATGTGTAAACGAAATTGAACTTTACATTTATAAGGTCAAAGTAGATAATTGAAAAACACAATGCCTGTTATAGTGTGTTCCATAAAACGATAGCGAACAATTCTGAATGAGCGTATGAAAGGAATTTAAAAAGGAATTAATTTTATTCATTGGGAAATAGAGGATATATTGGCTTGGATTAGTTAAACGGTTCGGTTTGTGCGAATACGTCATATCTACTTTCGCGTATATCACCAATTTAGACTTTAATACAATTCTGTAAAGTCGATACTGAGTTGTAGCTTAAAAGCTTGTGTGTTACGGTGTGTGCGGTGGCTATGCAAAGGGTGATTCAGGGTGGCGGATTCGATGCAACGCGTGCCCGTGAATAATGCGTCGCTAACGGGCGATTAATGTCCAGCATCAGCCGATCGGCCGCTTTTACTCTGCTTGCTAACGATAAACCGGACGGTGACGATAAAAAGTGAACCCCTGTATGTACTGCGTTTATTTTGCTAACTGAGAGGAAAGAATTCCGAGCGATCACAGCAGTCTATGAAATAAAAATGTTAGCAGTCGATCATTCCACTGCGACTGTTATTGATTCACTTAAGGTTCGCGATAGAGCGGAAAAGAGACATCGAAATCTATGGAATTGAAAATTAAGTTAGAGTTTAACGTATCAAATTAAAATAGACAAGATTCTGAAATAATATACCTAAAGAATACAGAAAACATATTAAAGATCCCAGTTTGTTTAGAACAGGTAAACGTATAAACAGAAAAGTAATCAGATATTTTTTATAATGCTAAGCCACTTAATACAAGCAGAATTATTCGCTATATTTAATTATTGCAAATAAACTTGTAAATCGAACCCATAACCATTCAGTTCACGTATCATTCCAAATAGCGATTTATACATAGAATACATAATACATACTCATCAAAGATAATATAATTTCGTAATTACTCGTCAATCAACATTAACATTGATAACGCGTCTGTTATCAAGCCTACGGACATTCCGTTGGTATTTAGCCATATTAGTGTTTAATTAGCTGCTAATAATCTAGTTACTATTTGCTTAGGATTAAAGTAGATGCCGAACGGTAAATCAATGAAGCCTGTCTAGTCAGGTTAATCAAATGTACCGGTGGGGTTTAGGACTATGCAATACGTACTGTCGCGGGCATACGTAATTAATTTAATATGTTATTTAATAAGTAGTTGCCATAAATTAGGCGTCTTTAAACGCGTGCGGTCGAGAGGCATCGGGTTAATTTCGGGATTGAAGAAAGTGTGGTTATAAAATTTTATATAACACCAATGAGTCTAAATTTGGGCTTGGTGAATGTTAGTAGATTAGCTTTCCAATGCGATTCCAAAATATCCGGGGGAAATGGGTGTAGAAATACCCTTCAGATACGCCCTTGGGCCGTGTAAGTGTATCTACATTTATGTTATTAGTGTAAAAAGCTTCGTACATACATATATACATAAACTCACGCCTGTATTCCCTGAAGGGGTAGGCAGAGGTGCATTTTTGCACCCACATTTCGCCAGGTATGTATCAATCCCACGTAATAGGGGGCGAGCCTTTTGCCGTTTTTCGGGCACAATTCCAGACTCCGTGCTGCTACTGAGAATTTCCTAATGGAAAAACCCAATAACACTTTGCCCGACCCGGGAATCGAACCCAGGACCTCCAGATCGCACGGCACATACTTATACCGCGAGACCACCAATTTATTTCCCTTTTTTTGCATATTTTTCGTGAAATACTTGTAATAATATTTTTATTTATCCTTTCCTGACACTAAGGAGACTTTCATCTTAGCTTTCTACTACGAGTAATCATCATACGCAATGAACAAACTGTCAACATTTGCAGATAAAGAAAATGATATGACTTTAACAACGATGTTCACGAATATACCCAGCTAATACCTGCGCCATGTGAGTAAATTCCTGACATAGCGGAGTGCCGTCAGAGTTGCAGCTCAATGAAACAAGCTTAATTCGACCTCGCCGTACGCTACTAAGCACCTAAACAATATTTCACATTCACCTAAGGTAAACTTTTAAAAATCGCACCGCCCTTTGTCATTCAAACACAATTGCCTCATTCCGACGACAGTGAAATATTACACTCATCACTTGAACACCATTTTTATGGGAGCAATTTCTTTATCATAAAAATAAAAATCGAGCCGTCTTTATAAAAACATCTCTTCAATTGTCATTCATGGCGGCGATGCGCGTATTTGTCACCCGGCATGTCGGTCGCGGATCGCGTTCCAAATATAAAAATGCAATTTTAAACAAAAATCCAGCCAGATTCGAACCGTACCCTCACAATAAAAAATAAATGCGTGGCAAACGTAGAAACATGGGCCCGATTTTTATTTGGCCAGATATTTTCAACTTTTGTCGTGGCACACACAGAATAGGAGCGAAATGTGAAGCGTTCTTTTTTTATTTGAAGTCGTGTTTTGTAAATAGAATTAACATTCAAGTTTTTCGTATAGATTATTCATTAAGAAAACATCTAGCGCCGTTACATGAAGATTATCTAAAACAGAATTTAGTTTTTTGAATTAGAAATTCATAAAATTGCATTTCATGCGTATTTTAACTATATTTTAACTTTATTCAAATACCAATAATAATAACAACTGTGTCAACAAAAAAATACTTTAATTCCGAAATAAAACCTCAACTTTTAAAGAGAAATTATCATCCCCACCGCATTTTTCTCAGCCGATACTGAAAAGGGGAAACAAAACATTCCTCTTTCATACACAGAATCATAAAGTAAACTTTACGATGTAATTCCGCGAGGCACTGGTATCAAATACATATACAATCACCAATAAATTCCGGCAAAATCAAAGCGATGTTGTCTCACGGGATGGCGGTGCGATGCGGCGGGGACTTTGTATTCACTGCGTCGTCAAGAAGACATCAGAAGGCAAAGTAGCAAAATATTATAATAGCATAATGGTGTCAGGTGGCGTGCCATTGTTCCGCCTCGGTTTACCTACACCAAGTATTTAAGCTTAAGGGATGTGAAGACATCGATTTATACAGTGTCTGTTTGTTGCCGCAAGTATTTTTTCAAATATAATAAGTGACATGGTAACATTTCCCTTAATTTAAAAAATAAAATGTTTAGATAAATATTTTTACTTGTTTTACAAATTAATATTGATAGAAATATTTCGCTGTAAATATAAACACAACAATGTAGGTACTTCGAATATATTTTTCGCCTAATGTTGTAGACACACGACGAGGCAGTCAAATTCGATTAATAACCAGGCGATTCCATTACTACAAGCATACTCCGAAATATCGGGCTGCTGCAAATTCTTAATTAATAATTATAACAGCATCGACAAAGTGGAGTAGCATCCCTAGTTTAAAACGACGCGCCGTCGGCTTGGGCATCGCACACACTAAGCGAGCTTTAGGCTCGTGATATGAAAGCGAAGTGACGTCACAGCTCAACTCTTCAGCCAACCGGATCCCTGTAACTTTGTACGAGATCTCGTCGACTTTTATTGCTCGTCGGATTGTCGTGTGCTTAGTTTTATTGCTCTCCCGATGTTTAGATACTCTGCCCGCGGTGTGAATGCCAAACAGGCCGGAATATTCATGTATGGAAAATCAACGCGCCGAATAGCCCCGAGCCAACATTGTTTTTATGACTGTTTGGAAACTATCAAACACCCAGCGCACTATACGATCGCAATCATAATCATACAGTGTATATTATCGTTTTACTGGTCCACGAAGTATTAATTTCTGATTTACATGGACAATGCTGAAGGGCAATTTGATATTTTACGCAAACGGTAAGTTGCTCGCATTTTATTATGTAGGACTTAATAACTTGCAGAACTTGGGGTACAAAAACTCTAGCTACCCGGATAGATACTATATATATAACTATAACTATCCTCGGGGATACCGGCGTGAACGAGTATGTTCGAGTATATAAAAAATATATTTTGCATTATAAGCAAAAGACTCACGTTATGCTATCTTTTGATCGATATCTCATCAGTTGTAAGATTAATATTCAAGAAGACTACAAAACTGCATTGTAAGGAAGAGAGTAATGGAACGCATGCGTGACGAAATAGAACTGAACTATCACCATACTTACATCTAAAGTATACACACCAACTTATGTCTACATAACCAATAATCAGTTGACTAAATAAGATACCAAAACCAAAACCTGCACTTCCTAAAATTTAAATTCGGCCCTATTTATGAATCCGAACCAAAAAGCCTAACAGAAATATTTGTTATGATGATTAGCTAAAACGCATGCAAATGGCAATTAAGAATGAAAAATGATCATTACGCTGGTGTATAATTAAAATGCCCCTACATGGTTTACGTGTGCTAGCCGGTACGGTTCCGACTTTGATTAATATTACCCGTGACAGTCCTCTTCATAAGTACCTACTCACGATTCATTTTAATCATTTATACTAGGCGTTTTGTAAATTAATCAATTGTCTTGTTTGATATGACGGCGTTAAAAATTTTAATAATAGCATTGATTTTAATTGGCTAGACTATGACAAATTGATTGCAATTTAACAGGTTTTATAATTAAAGCACTTGTTCGTACGTAGCAATTTTAATAGCAACAAGTATTGATCGATGATGGCAGAGTATTTGTTATTTGTTTAAAATAAACTATTAAATCGTGGCCTCGGGCCCCATTTTCGATTATTCCCGAAAATATATAATGTTTATTTATCAAAAACCTAAATTACTTCCCTGTATGCATTACATTAGTCCTCCTTTATCTATTTAAGTCATCCGAGTGACCCAAGAAAAATCTTATTAATTTTATTAAATAGGTACTTCGAGCAATAATTTGATGTTCAATGAATCTGTCTTTATCTCGAATGTTATAAAATTTTAATTGTATTAATATCATGAAACATGCTAATTTTTATTATATCTAAAGTCGCGGATTAAGTAACATTTAAAAATAAAGCAAAAGACCAAGCAGAGACTCCTAATTCTATCAATAAACGAGCTATTTCATAATAAGTCATAAATCACTAATCTAAATACGTCATTTAGAAAAGTAAAAACAGGTAACATAATAACTGAAACGACCATAAACAATACACTCGCAAACGACAAAGCCATTGCAATGGATATGGCTAATCCATATCAGTCAAGTTTAAATCGCAGTGGCAAACGAAAATGTCAACTTGTAATCTATGTAATTAAGTGAATGTCAGGGTGGGTTTACTGGGAACACCGACGCGACGCCACCGTCGTCTGGCCCCGCTGCGAAACACGATTATGACATAGACGGCTGTAAGTGCGTGTACATAACATAGTTGTAAACGGAACATTAAAATGTTTTTGAGCCGTTAACGTTGTGTGACACGGGAGAAATATTGTTAATGAAGCTCGTAGTATAATTTTTACGCATACTTGTGCGATACAGTTCGGTAATTAGCATGGAGAAGAATGGTTATAAAATATAGAAAAATAATGGCTCCGTAACATTAGTTTTTTATATAAATGTGTTATAGACATTAACAGTTAGTGGGCATTTGAAACCACTTTTGATATTCTTCTGTCCTTGTGTGAGACGATCTTGTGGTGATAAAAATATCTAAGTTTGATGTGATAAATTTGACTCCTGTGATGACAAATTAATTTGTCGCGGCCGTTACTTAAGTAGAAACAAAAGAGCCTTTGAACCTTCTAAAAATATATATAAAATTAATATTATATTCCCAGTCGAATTTGTTTGAAACGTATTTAACTTAGAAGAAAAGTATTGCGCGCCCGGCAATGAAATGTAGACAGAATTTTTAAAAACCATCATAGCTAAAATAATTCAACCGATACATGAATAAGAAGCTTACTGAACAATAACAAATCAACACTAGCATGTGCGACGGAAAACTCTTGAGAATCGCGGTGGCAGACATCGCGAGTTAATTCCCACTAAGTGAATTATTACTTCCCGTCGAGGTGGCGCCTTCTATTGACGCAGCAAACTTTGCTAAATAGTTCGTTCCTTCTATTGTTGTAGGAGACAGTCGCGGGCTCTGTAGTGCCTGACGCGTACGTTATATGAACTTATGTTATGAGCAAATAAAGGATTTGTTATTAAGTTATATGCCATTGACTGTTGCTATTATGAGGCAAGCTAAAAAACTTTTGGAAGCCATAAGCTAAGCAATGCCTATTATTGGAAGCAAACATAACAGGTAGGACTTTAGGTCCCATTTATTTATTTACTAAATATAATATAGTTATTTACCCGTGGTGCGTTAATTGCGTCTAATTCCACTAATTGTAATTGTTTTTTTTATTTATAACCCCTTAGTTCAATATTTTGTCTCCCGCTTTGCTGTAAAGGGAAGTGGACAACTCTTTGTTTTCCAACGCCTCCTTTAATTTTTTTCTAATTAATTTCGTTGCGGGATCGTGACAAATTAGGTTCCCTTAGATTCGCTGAGCTTCAGTGCTCGGCGTCAATGCAGTGCGTACCACTGTTGATCCTGGAGCACAGGAATTACTGTGGCGGGTGTGTGGTGGGATCGGGCCAAAAAAACGTAAGAAAAGTATGCTTTTAAGCGTTTGTTTGGTAAAAAGTAGACTTTATATTGTTGAAAAAATGTAGTAACAGTTTTTAGTGAAAATAATTCAATCATACTGTAGTAATGTTGCTGTAGTAAGGCCTAACTTCTCAATATAAAAAACACAGTCTTCATTCATTAGTTAGACTACATTGACTTAACAATACAATCGTTAATTCGCAGCTCAAATGAAGAAACCGACAAATCGGCAACAAATAAAAAAAAAAAGTTCTTGATTTAGTGAACGATTCAATTGTCTACAGTTCCATAGAACTTTTAATAATAATGAATCTCATAACAATCTGTTAATCACATCTAAGCAAATATATCAGTGCGACATTAATCGATTTAATTAGTGCACTATTGTCGCAGTAGAACAATAGAATATCGGAGAATCGCGCAGTAATGAATAAGACAAATGATATTAATTGATTCTGTATATGATACCCTCTGAAACATATCATCTTTCCTAAGATATTATATGCGTTCAAATATCCTTCCGAAATTATTCTACGTGCTTGCTTTAAACTCCCAAAGTATCAAATACCGAGTGTCGCCATAGCAAAGCGGCTTTACTTAACTGTCGTATCCCGACGTTCCTTAAACCCGAATACTCAATTAATATGTTAATAATATGGAGGATTTGACAACGGTGCACGGGAGTGCAAGGCGCATGGCGGGCTAAAATCTCAACTTGTATTAAAATCATAGGCGCTCGGCTTACACGCTTCACGACTGACGAGGTTTATTTAATCAAAGAGCTCGCGCAATATAGTTTATTGTCTTGCTAATATTAAATTCTTTAATTTATCATAACGCCCGTGTACTTTTTATATTAGTTATTCTTATTATAATTTGCTTACTATTTCTTTCTACGTAAATAATGTAAAACCACAAACAAATGCCTGTAAGTAAAAAAATAAAAGAAATAAATTATAAGACCCATTTTATTCTATTTAGTAAATAATATTCATTAATCATCATCAGCCCATGTACGTCCCAATTCTGGGCAAGGGCTTCTTCTAAAACTGAGAGGGTTTAGGCCTTAGTCCACCACAATGTCTTAGTGCGGGTTGGCGGACTACACTTCTAAGAAATTATTTATTATTAAGATAGATAATTTCGTTATAAATAATAGTTTATTCTTATAAATTCATCGGTAAAGCTATGTAATTAACGTCCATTCATTATTGCTAATATATTTTTAGTTTAAAAAATATTAAAAAGTGTAAATTGACGATTCAAAAGAACTTGTAGAAGTCTATTTGAATAAAGATAATTTGACTTTGACTTTGACTTTGCAGACATATCGGTTTTAAGATTATCTCGCATAAAACACATACTGTATTTACAACACATTTTTTTTAATCAAAAGTATCGTAATACATGTTACTTTATATTAACTACTAAATTATGTGTTGACATAACGATCACGTACAAGTCTCGTAATCTTTACGCAACTGCATCACGTGTTAAAATCGGAGCAGTCCTTTCACATTTCTACTATATGTATGTGTGCTATGTCCGTAATTTCGACAGCTGTTTACACACCTTCGATAGCTCAGTTGGTAGAGCGGTGGACTGTAGAGGAATACTAATGGATATCCATAGGTCGCTGGTTCAAATCCGGCTCGAAGGATATTTTTTTAAATTTATGTTTTGAAATATTTTTCGTAGTTAACTTTATGTCAATTGATAAAATTAAATTAAAAAGATTTGTGTGTAGGAGTAGATTTTTTAATTTTATACAAATATATGTATATTTAAGCCACCGGTTGTCCTAACATTGTGATACATACTACTACATATGTATGTATTTTAATTGACACATTTATATTTGTTTTAGTATTGCTAGTCTTGATGTGTATAATGCATAATAAATCTATTTAATTAATTAGAAAAATATATGGGGTTCCTACCCGTTATTGTTTTTTAAATGGTTTTGGTAAGTACAAATATTATAAAATGTGAATGTAGAAAGTTTTTTTGTATGCTTTACACATACCTTCGATAGCTCAGTTGGTAGAGCGGTGGACTGTAGAGGCATTCAACCGGTATCCATAGGTCGCTGGTTCAAATCCGGCTCGAAGGAGATTCTTTTTGACTGAATAACTTTAATAAATGTAAAATAAATCAGGTACATTATATTGAGTCAATAAACATTGTCAGTTAAATCCGTTTGAATGTTAAAGATTAAATTTTGTTTACATCAAAAAAAAAATGTTGCTCCTATAGCTACCGCAATTTCTTTTTATTAAAAACAAAAACCTCTCGGTTTTATGAAAGGCGCGTGCCCAGCAGTAGTTCGTACATACGAGTATATGGGCTGATAAAGAAAAAGAGAAGAAAACAAAATGTATTTATCTGTATGTTAAAGATACAAAAATCTGTCATAGTTTTTGTTATAGTTAGTGCCTACTCACGATACAGCATCGGTTGTAAGACGATTGTATATCTAAGCTGTTGAATGAATGTTGTAAATTTTACAGATATAAATACATCGATACAACTGCCTCGTAGTCTTGCGGCAAAAGTATGTGCAATGCAATCTTTTAGTCCTGGGTTCGATTCCCTGGTCGGACAAAATGTTATCCGGTTCTTTCATTACGAAATTCACAGTAGCAACACGGAGTCTGGAAATGTGCCCGAAAAACAGCAATAGGCTCGCCCCCTATTACGTGGGTTCGATACATACTGTTTGAAATGTGAGTGGAGAAATGCACCTCTGCTTATGCCTTCGAGGAATATAGGCGTGAAGATATATCTGTATGCATATAAACTCACGCCTGTATCACTTAAGTAATAGTTAGAGGTGTAATTCTAATCACATTTCGCCAGCTATTAAACTCTACGTATTTTTGTGTAAGTTTGTCTGTCAGATTGAAAATTTCCTAAGAAAAACACTGAATTTTTGACCCAAACAACCGAATCAAACCTGAGACATCTCAATCATTTACCGGTTTACTTAATCGTCAGTTGTTACACTGTTTGACCTTCCGTCTTAATGACGTAGATTGTTACGCATTACCGTATTTAAATGAAAGTATGTGAGTCATACATACGTATATGTATTTGCACGGCTTTCACATACCTTCGATAGCTCAGTTGGTAGAGCGGTGGACTGTAGAGGCATTCAATTGGTATCCATAGGTCGCTGGTTCAAATCCGGCTCGAAGGAGTTATTTTTTTTAAAAGTTCTTGCCAAGTGTAGATTGCATTGTCAAGGTTTGAATGCATTTACATTGTCAATAGAAAATAACGCTTCCTTATGATTTCTGTTTTTTTATTTACTTCAAAATTTATTGACTGCCGTGGTCAATGACTGCCGTGGTCAATGCCGTGGAATCGTGTTCTCGCGGCACAAGTATGCGCCGTGCGATCTAGAGGTCCTGGATTCGATTCCCGGGCGGGCAAAGTGTTATTGGGTTTTTCCATTAGGAAATTCTCAGTAGCAGCACGGAGTCTGGAATTGTGTCCGAAAAACGTCAATAGGTTCGCCCCCTATTACGGGGGACTGATACATACCTGGCAAAATGTGGGTGCAGTAATGCACCTCTGCCTACCCCTTCGGGGAATACAGGCGCACAATATATAGAAATTATTAAATTATTTACACTCAAACATTGACATTTCAATAAATTATGGATACATTACGTTTCGATTCATTTTAAATGGCACTATTATACAAAAAAAAATCCTAAACACTGCAACATTTCTAAGAAAAATATCTCCTTTGCGCCGGATTTGAACCTGTGACCTTTGGATACCAATTAAATACTTCTACTGTGCACTGCTCTACCATCTGAGCTATCGAAGGCATGTCTGTATTAAAAAATCTTCTCGTTCCAAAAAGTGTATAATCTACAACATTTTTCTTAGTAGCTTGTTTTCAAATATGTAATACTGTAATTATAGACTTTTGCCGTTTCTAAATAAACAGAAATGGTTTTAAAGTAAAGGTAAATAGTCCAACTTGACATATTTATGTGTGTATTATATTGACGCCATTATTGCTTCACCTTATACTTCAAAGTAAAATCCATTAAAATACCGTTTTAGTGTATCATCATCAGCCCAAATACGTCCCACTGCTGGGCACGGGCCTCCTCTACAATTTAGAGGGTTTAGGCCTTAGTCCGCCACGCTGGCCTAGTGCGGGTTGGCGGACTACACACCTAAGAAATTCCTACGAACTTTTAGGTGTGCAGGTTTTATCACGATGTTTTCCTTCACCGTTAAAGCAAGTGATAATTCATTGTGAATACACACATCACTGCGAAAAGTCAGAGGTGTGTGCCTGGGGTTTGAACCTGCGACCGCTGAAATTCTCGACCGCGCGCCTGAACCTCGAGGCCATCAAGAGCCGTTTTAGTGTATTAAAGATTTTCTTAATCATTCCTGTAAAGATATTAAAGATAAAAAGTAAAAACTAAAGATATTGCGAGAACAATATTAAAAAATAGTGTTACTTTTTATCATATGTTTGTATAAAAAATATACACATTTTTATTATTTATTATGTACATACATACATAACCTCACGCCTGTATTCTCCGATGGGGTAGGCAGAGGTGCATTTCTGCAACCACATTTCGCCAGGTTTGTATCAGTCCCACGTAATAGGGGGACGAGCTTATTGCCATTTTTTGGGGCTAAATAATTCTAGACAGAAACCCAATAACACTTTGCCCCACCTGGGTATACGTCACATACTTGTGCCGCGAAACCACGAGGCATTCAGCTATTATTTGTGTAGCAGATTGCATTAACAAATACTAGATGCATTGACAAACTATAAAGTATTAGGTATACTTCATCAGTCGACATAACTATGACCGATTCGTTACCGAATATACCCAGGTACCTTTGAACAGCTCTTATGTTTATCACCATATTCGTTTTTATACCATTTGGACTGAACTACAATGGTAACTAGAATGGTAAGCCATCAGGTACAATTTTGTAACTTTGGGACAAGTATAAAAAAAAAACTTATTTATAATGATCGCCAATCAGTTTCCAGCTCACGGCTTGGCTTTACAACTGCGTGATAACAATATGTGATAAAATTAAACTTTTAAAAAATAAACTCCTTCGAGCCGGATTTGAACCAGCGACCTATGGATATCCACATATTTACAACTACAGTCCACCGCTCTACCAACTGAGCTATCGAAGGCACGTTCTGCCTGAGTGAATTTGGATATCACGTTCACTTTAACTCACTTGCGTAACTCAAATACATCACAGTAGTCGCGACTGCATCAATGGAGCGTGTGACGAAACTGGTTTGTAAAGTATCAATGGACACTTTCGACGTTAAAAAGTCGTGATAGCCTCGAGGCTTAGGCACGTGGTCAAGAATCGCGACGGTCACAGGTTCAAACTCCAGGCACACACCTCTGACTTTTCGAAGTTATGTGTGTATTCACAAAGAATTATCACTACTTTAACGGTGAAGGAAAACATCGTGAGGAATCCTACGCACCTAAAAGTTCTTAGGAATTTCTTAGGTGTGTAGTCCACCAACCCACAATTGGCCAGCGTTGCGGACTAAGGCCTCAAACCCTCTCAGTTGTAAAGGAGTTTTGTGCCCAGCAGTATGACGTATATGGGCTGATGATGATGAACCATTCTATTCTTTGTACCCTATATTTTATGATTGTTATTTCAATTGCCTTCTTCAGAAAATGCCACAAAAAAAAGGTAAAGTTTGCAAATCGAGAATTCGGGCATCGGGAATCGGTCGTGTAGAACTGAGTTTTTGCGTTTGGGAGAGACTCGATAACAACATGGGGTCTGTTTTTTTTTAGTAAGGTGCAATAGACACGCCGTGTGTGACTTAAAATGTATTTGAACCATACAAATAGCTAGAACTCCTTAATTTAATATTTTGTATAATACTCCACATGTGTTACTAAAAATGTTAAAAACTGGGTTCTTTCCCCCTATATGAAAAATGTTAACCAAAAGTTTTCCTTCGAGCCGGATTTGAACCAGCGACCTATGGATACCAATTGAATGCCTCTACAGTCCACCGCTCTACCAACTGAGCTATCGAAGGTGTGAAGACAGTTGTCGAAATTAGAAGTAGCATCCAAGATTTTTTTATAGATCTCTATTTAACAATAGTTAAGTCATATTGGAAAAATCCAAAGGGTCCTTCTTATAAACACCGATAATAAAGTTGAGGTCAACATAGATCATCTCTAGAGACAATTTATTTAAAAATAAACAAAAGTAATTATTTATATTTCTTATCTAAAAGTATCAGCTGTGTTATCATTAATAAATGACCGTGGAAACGTATTATTCTTACGTAATGCTAATAATATGCACTTACATAAAAACAATTCTTGTTTTTATTTGTGAAACTACAAATGTTTTGAGTGGACAGAATACCTTCACAGAACTTTCCTTTGCACGCATTTGAACAAAGTCCGGAAGTAGTGACGTGTCGTCTAGCGTAAACCCTCTACCACTGCTAATGCTATGACATATGTTTTTTCACTATTTTGTAATCCATTGATGCGTGTACAAAAGTGGGAAAGAATTTTACAATACTGATGCAGCATTATAAACGAATATAGGGAAAGTTCCGCATCAGTTTAATTTTAATGCGGTTGAATGGTAGCTAATTTGAATAGAAACAGTCGCGGCGGGTCGACGATAGTCGCGCCGTTTCCGACCCGTCCCGTATCGGACAACCCTCTGCATTGAACAAGCCTTAACGAGTTCCTAAAGAATTTTTTGTCGTGAGAAACATCGGTTAGTCAAGTAAATGTGTCATTTTCTAGTTACCACATTGTTTCCGACTAATTGTTATCGAATTTATTATTACTACAATTATGTTAACTGGCTTTTGTAAAATAAAACACTTTGTCGATATACACTTTTAATAGATCACACCACTACACTCACTGATAAACTTGTAATTCACAAAGTATTATATACAAGAACTGTTTCTTCGAGCGAAGCTCGACCACCATGCCTCGAGGACGGTAAGTACTTTATAATGTTAGCTCGACCGAAAATAAGTGGCGCCATAGTCGAAGTCAATAGACTGTCTGTATTTATAATTATTTTACCAATACTGTATTCGTAAAAATTGTTAATAATTTATTTGACTATTTCAACATATAATAAACTACTAAACATAAAGTACATATTATTGTAATTAGCTAACATTCGGCCATTCTGAACAAGCACGCGTCCCCGAGTGCATTAAACATAAATAAAAAATATAATATGTAATTATACGTGATAATATCACTACACAGGGTTATTAACGCCACGCAGGGCTTGTAAATGCCACGCAGGGCTTGTAAATGCCACGCAGGGCTTGTAAATGCCACGCAGGGCTTTAGTAAACGGCACGTAGGGCTAGTAAACGCCACGCAGGGCGAGTAAACGCCACGCAGGGCTAGTAAACGCCACGCAGGGCTAGTAAACGCCACGCAGGGCTAGTAAACGCCACGCAGGGCTTTAGTAAACGGCACGCAGGGCTAATAAACGCCACGCAGGGCTAGTAAACGCCACGCCGGGCTAATAACGCCACACGGGGCTAATAACGCCACAAAGGGCTAGCAACGCCACAAAGGGCTAATAACGCCACACGGGGCTAATAACGCCACAGGGGGCTGATAACGCCACACAGGGCTAGTAACGCCACAAAGGGCTAATTATAACTAAACATTACAATGTAACCACTTCACATGCCAATATCAATATAACAAACTACACATATTACAATAATTTATTATAAAACACTAGGTATTTTCTTCAGAATCACTAGATACAAGGTCATTGGTAAATGGTAACCAGGGATAAATTTTGTCTACTGCAACCACAGCTTTATAAGTAGGCCAACCCGGTTTCATTGTAATCGGAGTATCTTTGATTTCATACATATTGTTTCCAATATTTTTTACAATACTGTAAGGCCTAGAACATTTAGGCATTAACTTTTTAGTTTGACCTGGTATAGTGCCACTAAATTCTTTTTCAACACGTACTAGATACCGATATTATACTGAAGAGCGTGTGTTTTATGCGTTTTATCGAATCTTGCCTTTTGTGTTTCCTGTTCTATTACCAATTTTTTCACTAACTTTAGTTCTAAGAGATTCGCAATTTTCCAGACTAAGAGCATCGGACACAATAATAAATAAATGAATACACTCAACAGTAACACACATAGTTCCGACCCCACATTAAGATACCGAGTCTTGAGTCGTGGATATAAGGAACTACGAAAGACTTTTTGTCTCACAAACACCCAGACCCGAAACAAATATTTGTGGATCATACAAACATTTCTCTCGGCGCGGGAATCGAACCCGCGGCCTCTCGTTCCGCAAGCTGGTGTCCAGCCAACTGCGCCACGGGGCTGTCTATAAATCAGGGCTGTCTACAATAGAATTCAATACACCATCGGAAAGCGCACATTGCAAACATGACTTACAATATTTTTGATGAACTGACTCATTCCCTTAAATCAATAAACATTTCGTAATCTGTCGTACGTTTTGTTGTTACATCATTGTGGTTTTCTTCTAACGATTTGCCACCTGACAGACTTTGGCACAACCCACAGCAGTCGGACACTGCTTTCATTTTTCACAATTCTATATAATTTGTTATTTTTATTTTATACTGTATTTTTTTTCATAACTTCTATTATATTCTTTTTCAAAATAGTGACAATTCGTTGTAATTCGGTGTCCATCTGCTGTACAGTTTCAAGCCATTTTTTACTCATCAGCTACATCAATATTACCTACATTAATATGAAGACATTGTCTTCATCGATCGAGGCTGTATCTCGAATCGGATTTCTACTTAGAGCGTCTACATGGCTCAACTTTGAACCTGCACGGTACTCGATAGAAAAATCATCACCTAGCTACTCTAGGATTTTTTTTTTTTTTTTACTGGCACGGCAAAGTGACCCCATTGCACCTGATGGTAAGCGCAATGGAGTCCATAAAAAGTGCCGACCAGCGAGAGATGATGATCTCCCGTTAATAAATAAATAAATACTTACTTTTTTTTTTCACGGGTATTTCATAGTAGCCCAAAGCAAGATCTAAGCTACTATAATATTTGTTGCCGCCTAAACAACTAAAACAGTCTAGTTTATCCTCGATACGGGGTAGAGGATATTTATTTTTTAATGTCTTTCTATTCAACGCACATAGTCATATCCAGTAGTAAAGTGAGCCCGCTGAGTTTGTTTCACCGGGTCTTCTCAGTCAGGGTCGCGTTTGGATCCGGTGGTAGCATTAAAATAATACGTGACGTTTCGGAAATGCACAAGGTCCATCTCGTATTTACTTTAAAATAATAATAATAAGAGATTATGTATTTCCTGATGAAAACTAAAAATAAATAATAAAAAAACCGTAAAATATTTTTATACAAATTATGTAAAATGAACCATAGTTGAATTATAATGTAATTATAAAAGATTTTTCTTTTCTGTATTGACTTGTCATAAGTGCTATTTGATTGCCTACGTGACCAAATAAAGCAATTTCATTTCATTTCATTTCATAGCCGGTTTTGACCATTCTTTTTATTTACCAATAAAATGGGATTGCATCAGATGACGAGCTTTCCCTAACAATACCATTTTTTTTTAAAAGATCTACGATAATTGACAAATGTTCCTTTTTTTTAATGAGATACGATATGGATTATTGTCTTCAGGAATATGATCTTTAAGTTTAATAGTTAATTCTGATATTTGTCTTACCTAGTTCGGATAAATCAAATGCAAAACAATCCCTATAATTGACTAACAACTTTTCTAAACTTACAAGTTCTGTTTTACTTAACCGTGTTCCGATATTAATATCCTCCAGAACTAACAGCTTAAACTGTTGATCATCCATGGTAGTACATCCAACATGAGATTCGTTTATTTCAACCACGAGCTAAAGTAAGACGCTTTTTTAAATGTCAAATCATTATGGCTGAGATTAAAAATCACTATGTCTCCCTTACTATCACTAAAACCGTACAAGCCGAGTAACGTTAAATATTTGTTATAAGTCACGAAAAGATGCTTGAATATAAAGAGATCCTGCAAAATTTACCGTTGTTTCTACCTCGACGGGACAAGTAGCACCAGCCGGTTACGATAGTATCAGCAAAATTTAGTTAAATTTTATTATCCATAGTATCGTCTAAATCAATATTGGGGCTTCATTAAAATGTAGGCTAGTTTCAGTTTTGTACATAACATTAGGTAATTCCGTGAACATCTGCCCTATAAACACGTCATATGGCATAAACTCATTCTGATGAGTATTACAAAATCGATTTACGCAATGATTTCATTAATAACGATTGTTCTTATAACTCGTTATATCAGAACCATACATTTTTTGGCTAAACTTTCTTTCATTAGTATACAGCTACTACCTAAATCTACTACCTGTTTAAGAATTCCTTCTTAAAATGTTTATACATATAATATCCATCGGTTATCCATCATGCTAGATTGAATACGCATTTCATACAATCATACGCAAGGAAACACTACAATATAATAGCAATAATAATATACGAGAATACTTTAAGATTTTGTTTTATTTTTTTTTACATATATACTGTTATATGAATGACAATGTACTGTGACAAAATACCAATACTTAATTAAAGCACATGTCACCTATAATTTTGTAATGTGAACATATGTAGGTAGTTACAAACCTACTTTGGCTGACACCGACTCCAAAAAAAATGTAACTACATTATATTATCGTAATAATTTGATAGACTTAAGTAGTCTAATATTTTTCATTCCATTTTACTTAGGAGAACTCTAAAAAAAATTTTTGATCATTGATATTCATAGGTATGTGCCAAGTTATATTTAAAGTAGATAGGTACTTATCCCATCTTCTTGCGTGGCAAACGCATAAATCGTATCTTCATATTGATGCAGAGAAAAATATTGTTGACTATTACGCAATTACTTTTAAAGTTATCCTTCTTTAGGCGCGTAAATAATGAGAGCGAAATTTTTAGATGCGCGCGCAATTATGTAACACAAAATTCATTCTCTGAAGCTGTCCACTAAACCGCTCAAATTAAAGAACGTATTTAAATAAAGGTTTCGAATCGACAACATACATCCACAATATTCGAATAATTGCGTATTAAGATTTTAAAAATGTAAATAGTGTCAGTAATAAATAGGGATTGACATATCCATTAGTTGTCAAATATTTATGAGTACGTTGAATAAGGAGAAAGATAAAGTTTTAGAATAACCCCCAACGCGTATACTTATATTTACTTTAGTGCATATTTTATGCTTTCTAAAAGAACGCCCATCACCCCGTGATGGAAACGCTACGCTCTCGCGACCTATGTCGCCCGTTGGATCCCATTATTCGAAATCTAGACGTTAATAATTTTTATATACTACCCACATCACTGCGGTTCGACGTTTTAATCCACAAGTTATACGCACACAAACACTGTAATAAGTAGTTTATCACTTGCTTACTTAATATTCACATAATGGTACTCACCAATCACGATCACTGCAAAAGGCCGGCAGTTTTTGGTTCTCACCTCACTTCTGATTGTAAAATAAAACACTTTGTCGATGTACACTTATAATAGATCACACCACTACACTCACTGATAAACTTGTAATTCACAAAGTATTATATATAAGAACTGTTTCTTCGAGCGAAGCTCGACCACCATGCCTCGAGGACGGTAAGTACTTTATAATGTTAGCTCGACCGAAAATAAGTGGCGCCATAGTCGAAGTCAATAGACTGTCTGTATTTATAATTATTTTACCAATACTGTATTCGTATAAATTGTTAATAATTATTATTTGACTATTTCAACATATAATAAACTACTAAACATAAAGTACATATTATTGTAATTAGCTAACACTTTATACTTATTACTTTTGACAAATAGAAGATTAGATTAGACTGCCTCGTGGTCTCGCGGTACTAGTATGTGCCGTGCGATCTAGAAGTCCTGGGTTCGATTCCCGGGTCGGGCAAAGTGATATTAGGTTTTTCCCTTAGGAAATTCTCAGTAGCAGCCCGGAGTCTGGAAATGTGCCCGAGAAACGGCAATAGGCTCGCCCCCTATTACGTGGGACTAATACATACGTGGCGAAATGTGGGTGCAGTAATGCACCTCTGCCTCCCCTTTCGGGGAATACAGGCGTGAGATTATGTATGTAAATAGAAGATTGTACAAACATGTCAGTAAAACTGATATAAGCCTTTACTAGCCGATGTTTTAAAGATACAATTTCCTTTAAAGTTTAAACATATGACAAATAAATATTACCAAGCGTCTGGTAAGCTATTAGTAGGTACAGATTGCAGGATAACATAAAGTACCTTCATGTTAATAATCAGTTACGCAGTTTAATGTTCCAAAGAAATATTAACCAATATCACTACTAAATCGATTTGCATGCACATTGCACATATGATAAAAACGTGAGTTCGGTTCTTGTATTTCCAGGAGCGAATCACAACGTTCATTGCAGCTTTAGCCTTGTGCTGCAATAATAATATCGTAAACCTATACGGCAGTTAAAATAAACACTTGATTGGTTTCTGAAAAATCAGTATCTATCGGTATTCCAACACTAACTACCCCATCCAACGACCCCTCCCACTCTCCTGATATGGCCAAAGCCGAAGTTTCCTTTTTTAGTGTAATCTTTACCAATATAATAAAGAAGAAAGATTTTATTGTTTAAAAAAGTATATGATTGATTTTAATTATTTGGTATAGACATTCATTATTCATTCATTATTTATCAGCCCATATACGCCCCACTGCTGGGCACGGGCCTCCTCTACAATTGAGAGCGTTTAGGCCTATATTGGTATAGACATAGAAAAAACAAAATAAAATAGGCTATTTTTTAAATTAAATTGCGCCCAATTGCGTCTAACCCCTTTCAGCTGTAGTAGAGGATGTCTTCATATACTTCCTATATTGGCTGATTATGATGAAGATGATAGGGATGAATTTAGTCTATACGCTATTATGCAATGTAGATGATACATTGCTGGTTACCTATATAAAATGAATAAAGTTCGCACACCTTCTGAATTAAAAGAAATCGTGGCAATATTATGTAAATAATTTAAAACAGCGCATTAAGTCCACCTGTTACTTAATGACCTACGTCGGAATAACTTATCTACTCAAAAATGTTTCGTAGTTAAAAAGGAATTTGTTTTACCGTATTCAAATGACTAGAATATATTTGTTAAGCAAAATATATTAAGATTTTTTTATATTCAATTATGTGCCATAGATCTAATAATACATTACAATTATGTAAATTGATTTGTACTAAGCTCCAGATATCTGAGAATGCTATGCATTCCTGACTGAATCAAGGGACGTCACCTCTGTCCAATTAACGTCAGACTAAATCCCGTAACGGTCTCAAGTGCTATTAAAATGCGTTCAGTCGTTTAATGTGATTTCGTCTCGGAGTCCAAACGCCTTGACAACAGTCGTGACATCTAGCGTATATATCCGAAACTACGGTATCAACCAGACCATAAAACATTCACGTGGTAATTTGACAGGCATCATAGTAAAGGGCACCTTTCAAAGATCAAACAGTAGCTTATTGTATAATTCAGGGGCGGGCCAACACTTAGCATAAGGTCAAACTGACATTTAGAACAACATTTACGTCGCCTCCAATTTATGTGGAAGTACAGGAAACCAGGCGACACGCGATGCAAGTGTAGTGCCAATCTTAATTGTCGATGTCGATTGAAATATTTAAGAAAATTATAGGTGTTAAAATTACACTAGACTTGCATTATTTTATTTTTATTTTCCAATTTCAATGTAAAACTAAAATGTTTGAACGATGAACATATGTTGTTACAGCTGTCGATTTATTATAATCAGATTTTTTGGGCCTAGTATAATAGAAGAAACTAACTAAGTACCTATGGAATAAAGTAGTATAAAAAATTAAACATTTATTATGTATGCAATGACTTAAACATTAGATTTAATTTGATTAAAATGTTTAATAAGCTGGAAGTATTTTTAATGTTTATTTAATTCATTTCGAATAAATAGCTATATTATTTGAGTATTGCTTTATCTACTACCAAAAGATTTTTTCTTTATTTCACAGAGGGTGACCGCAAACAGCTGTCATAACAAACACAAATATAATATTGAAAAACAAAAACTGGTATTTTCAACAAAATGTGTAATTATTAAAGCTTAATTAAAATAAACGTTATATATTACAATATTATCTGCGTTTTAAAATAAGCTACAAATAAATTTAATAATTTACCATACAATTTACCGTAAATTTACATCGTTACTTTACCGTACAACCTTTAACGTTAGGGCAACTTGTGGGGCAAGCACTTGAGACGAAATTGGCTTGTCAGAACGGCTTTACTAAATTATTGATACGAAATATAAGAAGGAATTCTTGATTTAATTATAACGGTAATAATGTAACTGCTGGTTAGCATGAAACCATTATAGTTGTGAACGTGCTAACATTTCGCTCCGAAACGAGTAATGTTTATTAATTCAAACGACCTTATTTATAGTTATTTAATGCGATAACAACGCCCATTTCTGATTGTTAGCGCATATTACCTGTATCTTTTGTGAAATATACATTTTGATAAGTTCGAGCTATTGTTGGATTAGTGAATTTCCGTTTACCATTTAAAAACGGAGCGTATAGAAACGTTAAGAAGTAAGTATAACGATGATGGTTAATGCTTATGCAGGGTTGTTTTTGTACGATTTTTCTTTTTAAGTTTTAAGAATGAGACTGCTTATTTTCTAAATTGATTAGATGGATTTATTTTTAGTTGGCTTTGCCCTAATTGGTCTATAGAGCAGGCGGTTTGAGTTAAAATTTTAAAACCAACACCGAAAGTGGTCCTGAGATGGGTAACGGAGCTCAGAAGTGGTAATCTGACTCATTACTGGCGCCACGAATTTAAATTTTGCAATAAAAACAGCTAATACACTAAACACACTCGAAAATATTACATTGAACAAGATTTTTTCTTAAATAAAAACAATGTAAAGACAGACAATCGGTTTGCGTAATCCAATGTAAACGTCGAACAAATCCATTTGAATCGTATCAATCAAAAATACTTTCGCTAATTTTACGACGGCGCCTAATTAAGTCAATCTGCCATTAAATCCCCCTTTCTTAGCGACTCGTCTCCGTTTTGAAGGCGCATAAAACGCGCGAAAACCTAATGCCATTTCACGCCGGAGTAAACCTTTCTCCCGAAGTTAGCGTCTATTTTAACTCGGCTCAAGTTAATCGATCGCGAAGGCGCTTAATTATGGCTTTATCTTAAGCAATGAGGATCGAAGAGACCGGATTTAAATTGACTTAAATTAACGTGAGTACAAAGTTGTGGGGATATTCATTGTTTCGAGCAGGTCACTTGGACTAAATCGTCTCGGCTGGATGAAGAATACATTTTTGCTTACTTTATATAGGTGGCTCCAACCAAACAAAAATCAGTAATTTACTGATGATATGTTATTCTTATCTATTTCAAAAACAATAATACTAAGAAATATTATAAATTCGAACGTAAGTTTGATTAATTTTCCATCGTCGAGTTTAAGTCGTGAAGTAAATAGAAATGAAAAGTTTTAGGACATGGGACCCTGGAGGCAGATTTGCATACATTTTTAGAAAAATAAATTTTTCACATCTGCAAATTCTACGAAGTATAAAATATATATTTAAGCAAAAGACGTGCGGGCAACCTGATCATATATCACACATATGAAGTGTAGTGCAATAAGTAAATAAAAACTTATTTCAAAGTTAAAGTCTTGTCAAATTTACGTAACAAATACGATGTTTTTGTGTCGGAAACTTAGCTTGCTAAAATCTAATTGTCAAAATCCTGTTTACAAGTACATTTTATTGGCTGAACTTTTCACAATTTTAGCAATTCTGAAGTCAACGCTGACGAAGTCGCAGACAGCAACGCGATAATGTATAAGGTGCCCTCAGTCACCTCGTAACACAAACCGCGAAGAGGAAGATTTGTCTATGCGAATTAACGTCAACCGCGAACCTGCGATGTCGCCATATTAATATTCATAATCGACGCTCCTCGGCGCTATGCTAACAACGCGGGGCGAAACTTGACGTGTTAATTTAATATGACACATTCCTTCAGACAAATTAATTATAAGCAACACCACATAGTGCCTAGGGGTTCGAACTTCGGTGCATTTTTTTTTATTTGAAATTGTTTGTTCTTATCTAATTTTTATTTGTGTGTATTCGCAATAAATTATCGCTCACTTTAACGGTGAAAGAAAACATCATATAGGAGTTTTTTAGGTGTGTAGTCCGCCAACCCACACTAGGTTAGCGTGGTGGACTAGAGCCTAAACCCTCTCAGTTGAAGAAGAGGCCCGTGCTCAGCAGTGGGACGAATATAAGCTGGTAATGATGATCTTATTTTCAAATCTTGTAAAGATAGCCTGTCGCAGTTGGTGAGGAACCAGGCTGACAAAAGAAACGCCGCGGCCACCTTATCATGTTTCTTTTAAGCCTTAGTGTAAGTGAGACTAAAAAATCTCTCATGGAAATTGTCTACGACGCAAGACTCATATTTATACAGAATTTGTAAAAAACAATATGGGCCAAATAAAAAGCCTAATAAATTTTTCTATGGCTTGAAATCGAAAGAAGTAAGTACTTCTTGATCGTAACGGCCAATTTATGGAACTAATGAAATAATAAAAACTAAGCAGCAGGGAAAAAGATTCTACCAAAAAAGTTCTCGGGTTTGATTACACTTTTGCAAAACTTATACCAAATTAATATATAAAAAAAAATGGCAAACAATTTAATAAAATAATATTTTTTACGTTCGTTTGGTTGGGAAATACCCACACACTGACTCAAGCCTTACTTTTTAGAGAGCGAAGTGCAGATGTAGAAATATAACCACAGTATATTAGAATATAAAGCGTAATACTCAGCAGCACCACAAAGGTGTTGTGACTTGCGTTTTTGCGAGGCGCTCGCCGTCCGCGGGGACCACAAACCCTAATTATATCTGAAACAATACACCGACTTATTTTTACCCATTTTGTGCTCAATCATAATTACCTGCGCCTTCCTGAGGGAAACACGGGTACGAAAAATCATCGGAGGCGCCTTTCATCTCTTTTATCATTGTTAAATGTTTAACGGTTTAATCGGGTATATTTTATGATAAATAATTTCAATGAAAATAAATGTAACATGTTTTGTGATTTCATGTGAGATTCAATCGTGTTTCTTACTGTAACATACATTGATTAATTTTAATATTGTTTTCCGTCCTAGCTAATCTAGAAATGTATTTAGTGTCCTGAAATCATTACTATTCTCCCTTTTGGTTATTTTTAGATTCGCTTTTAGAGTGTAAAAAGACCGTGATCGGAAACTAAGACAGGTAATAGTTAAGGTGATTACAAACACATTGACGTTAAAAAAATCCCGACAAAAAATAAAAAATAACGTTTTCCTGATCACCACATACATTTAATACTTATGGTTGTAAGGAAAACGTCGTTTTATTTTATTTTATCGGGATTTTTTAACGTCAATGTGTTTGTTATCACCTTAATTGTCTTACTTACCTGTCTCAGTTTTCGATCACGGTCATTTTACACCATATTATAATATACCTTATTATCGTACTGACTGCCTCGTGGTCTCGCGGTACAAGTATGTGCCGTGCGATCTAGAGGTCCAGGGTTCGATTCCCGGGTCGGGCAAAGTGTTATTGGGTTTTTCCATTAGGAAATTCTCCGTAACAGCACGGAGTCTGGAAATGTGCCCGAAAAACGGCAATAGGCTCGCCCTCTATTACGTGGGACTGATACATACTTGGCGAAATGTGGGTGCAGAAATGCACCTCTTCCTACCCCTTCGGGGAATACAGGCGTGAGTTTATGTATGTATGTATGTATGTACCTTATTATCGGATGTCAACAAGTCGCCTACTTAATAAGTTTACAATTGACTGTCTATTTGACGTCTTCTCTTACATGGAACTTCTAAATCGGTCTTCTAAATTCTAAATCGGCATTAGTATTACTTCAACAAAAAATAAATAACAAACTATAAATGCATATTATAGACATTAGATGATTAATAATCTTTTATACTTACAATATTAACGATTTTTCCTTCGGCATTTGCTATATTTAGGCTGACATAACCTCTCCAATCGAAGCTCTGTCACTATGCAGATATTAATAAACATCGAAGTGAACAACTATAACACTACAAGCATAAAGAAGTAATCAAATGAAATTGTTGTATTTCAATAGGAATGTGTGTAAAACAGTACAGCGAATATTCGCAATAAAACGTGGACTCAATAAAAGCCTTTGTAATCAAACAACAGCTCAATAAAAGCACACGCAATTACCTGCGTCTCGCATATTTATCTTTTTCCGCGATATAAATGCTTTGTGATGGCGAACAATGGCTGCGGGGCGAGGGCCGGCGACAGGGCGGGGGAAGCTTTATAATTTTTTAATTAATACCGTCGAAAATATCAAAGTCATTGGGCGTGCTACCAACTAGTGGGGAATTTTTATTGAGTTTTTGTTTTCTTTTTTACAAAAGCGTTTCACTGTTTTAAAGCTACTGCACTTATATTGAAGGCATTTTCATAATTTCTACTCGGTATTTTTGAATCATAACAGTACAGTTTCTAGGAAATCAGTCGTATACACATCATTGTTTGACGCTGCATCGTTGAATTTTTATTAACGCATATTAATTATTATATTTTTATTTTGTTTCGCCAATAATTATAAATATTAACGACGACTGAAACATCCAAATTTTAAATGTTATTTATAAATTAATGACCTAGTATGAACCCTCTTAATATCGTGTTTATTCTATTGGAAATTCATGTCACCATGGGGTGGGCGCGTCCGAGGCCGGTTATTGACACTGTAAAACTCACTCATTAGGAAAACTCAGAGGCAAACATGAGTGTAAAGGATTTCCCGCTCGAGGTCTCCTCTTAATTGTGACACATTTTTCAAGTGAATGAACATCTTTTATCCCATTATGCCTTGTAGAATTTGCGTCATTTCAGTTTGGCGCGATAACAATGTCGAGTTAAAATTTATTTAAGAGGAGTTTAGTAATGACTGTTACACGAATGTATTGTTTAATAATTTTATTTATAATTTATATTGTATTTTTTTTCTGGTAGTAAAAAAGTAAGTGAAGTATAAATATATATAGCCATCACTAAATTTCTTTAGTATAAATATATAAATAATAATGAATATATGAGCCACTTTGCTTTTAAAGTATTTTTAAATACAAAAATAGTTATATATAATACAATAACCGATGACCAGGCCCAAGATCTAAGGCACTTTATTTGAAAATAAATGTTAACTAGACTAGATTGAGGAAATACATCCTTCTAGTTGTTACCCGCTTTAATTTTAATTTTAAAATTAATTACAGAAGAAATATACACGAAGAAAATATAAAAATCTAAAGCTGTTCATAAAGTTAAAATTCGTCTCATGGATTTTGGGCCTACCACCATACCACTTCCACATGAAACAGAAGTGTTTGCCATACTCAACGACCCATTACAAATGGCCTGCATTCAAAAACAATAAGTATTTTACTGTTTTTTATTTCTCATTTCAATCTAAATTGTATATGATCAAACATAGTCGCAGAACGAACCTACTCTTACAAATATGGTTAAATTAACAAATGGAGAAATCTGAAATCATGATTTCAAATGAATATATGAAAGTCACGAATAATTTTGCGGAACTGTAATTGTCATCCCCAACCAAAGGTAAATCGGTGTCCAGACAATGTTTGATAAAATTTTATTAAACGGACAATGCCTGACGAAATTAGCGTTATTAGCCGCGCTTATTCAAATTGCCTCCCTATAGAAATTTATTGCTGGTAATTGATTTAATAGGCTTCTTTGTTGCCGATTTAACCCTGTAGCTATTCTGAAGGATTAAATTTGTGAATACCATCCGAACGGGCAATTTGCGTATATTTTGGATGTGAATTGTGCGGAAATCATTATTCGACATATATTCCATTTTCTCACAACTTAACAAAATACGATTTCATGTGAATAATTTACAAGAATGTAGGTATTGCTAGTTCGTGTGCCACTCATTGGTAATCGATTGTATTTTTCAATAAAAAAAAACTTCTCTATTCTCTAAGAGGTAGACAGAAAGTAATTCAAACAGCCACGTTCGCTATTTGCATTTAAAATTTCTCGTAAAAAATGGCTAGCCTATACCTACTTACTAAGGACAATTTTTTCCACTGCTTTTAAAGATATTCTAACGATAGTACCCAAAAACAGGTAGTTCGTCGCGGATTCGAATCCGAGATCTCTTGCTGCCACGCGCCAATGACGCGGGAACAACGAGGCAGTCATAATCGTGAAATATATTAAAACCCGGCAAAATTAACTACAATTGCAACATAATATTTCTGTGTGTAAAGGAGTTCCGGAGACGGCGGGTTTATCTCTTCCCTTTAATTGTTGGCTGGAGTACTATCTCGAGGCTTACTGGCACCGATTGCACGTAATAAAATCTTACTGCCCTTTTGTTCGCTGTTCGTAGCACGCAGAGTAGCATTTTGTTATCTTAACACTGCGAATGAGAACATGATTCCTTGGTAAGAGAATTTTTGAATTATATTTTGAAGTGTTATTTTTGTCGTTGATTGCTTAGATGGAGCCAAAGAGTGACAAATATCCTAGTGATAGTCTTTATTTCATTTGTGCGGATTTTCCTCTTGATTAAAATTATTAATTTAGTTTCAGTATAGGTAAAGACAGGCCTGAAACAGCTTTAATTTGAGTACAATTTGGATTCTAAAATAACGAGTATCTTCTATCTATCAAAATTTTGGTCTAAAAATAAAAAGTATATTTTTTATATTTTGCTACCTTATGATACACACATACATTCAGCAATGAAAGAACCTTTCCTATCACGTTCGAATATCAAATCACACAAACTACATTAGTATAGGCGTATCAGAGCAGGAAGTACGTGACGATGCCTCGAACTAAATTATTCAAAATAGAAACTCCTCTATATTGCTTCTACGAGTACAAAAAAATACGCTTGTATTGATCACATACATTTTTAAGTATAAACCGCTTAAATTATAACAGCCACTTAAATATAAATCACCCTCAGATTAAGTAGCGCTTCAGTATTCGGCCAATAGTATAATTAAAATGACAGACCGATCGCCACGGTGAAAATCTGCAAAGAAAAAAGAATTTAGATGTACATGTGTATTTCTGACAACATCTTTATCAGCAGCAAAAAAAATTCAACTGACAGCCAGTCTGTTCTTATTGTAAAAATCTGCCTGCGCTAGTTGTTCGAACCGTCCCACCTTCCAAAAATCCAACACTGTCCCTAAGGGTCCTCTACTCGAAAACATTGAAATCTATTCTATGTACTACACACCCTGCTCACTCTAACTTGCTAATCTATCCGTTTTAGCCCTTCATCAATGGCATATTACCAATGTTTTCTTCAAAAAGTCAGAGGTGTGTGCCTGGGGTTTGAACCCGCGACCGCCGAAATTCTCAACCGCGCGCCTAAACCTCGAGGCCATCTCTACTTCACCATACACACACACACACACACACACTACATCACCTATTAATCTGAGCATTATACCAAGAGTCCACGTCGCTTTTAAATTCATGAAACCGAAGCAGAAATTGACCAAAAGCGTGGCGTATAGGTGTCGATTTGATAGGAGCTTTGTGGAAAAAACTGTCGCTCTATATGCGGAACGCACTGCGTCGCTGATATGACGCGTGCCCATTGCGGTTGCCAATAGTGCAGGCCCATTGTTATTTCGATGTGTTTTAAAATATTTTTATATAAGACTACTACATGAACAGATAAAGTAAATCTGGATTTTCGTAGCTTATGTTAAAAAATGTGATCTTTTAAGATCTGAACATTTTACCTTGATAAGTATGCTGTAGCGTTCTCTAGGGTCCCTGGAGCTTAGGACTATTTTTATTGCAAAATTGGGCAAAAAAATTAGATAAAAAAAATTATACTATCAATTTTTTAGCAGATTTTTTTCATTGAAAATTTTTTATAACTTTACTTAAGTTCTGCTTGTAGGGTTTTTGGAATTTTATCAAAATATTTAATCTAACAATTTACAACAATTTATAATATTGGAATCTACTCCCGCCGACTTTCAGGGACAAATTACTATATCCATAGATGTTCGTTAATACAATCCTATGATTTATCCAAATTTGTAAGAAACAATAAGTGAAAATCAACTAACACTATCGACCCTGATTCGTCCCTAGCGCCAATAAAACTGTACAGAATATGTCAATAGTGGATAGATAGGTATTTGTGAGGCAAACAGGTCGCTTCTGCGTGAACGGCCACGTCCGCAATCGCCGGCCGCTGTCAACACGCTCCCAAGCGTGATACGCCACACTGGAACAAATACTCATAAACAAATCCACATTTACTCTAAAACTATAGGTTGTCTCGTGTCATTCAGGATTTAATGTAATACTGCTATCTCTCTGATGAATGTAATAATGACTGTCTTGTGGTCTTGCGGCACAAGTATGTGCCGTGCGATCTAGAGGTCCCGGGTTCGATTTCCGGGTCGGGCGAAGTATTATTGGTTTTTCCATTAGGAAATTCACAGCAGCACGGCGTCTAGAAATGTGCTTAAAAACCGGCAATAGGCTCGCCCCCTATTACGTGGGACCGATACCTACTTGGCGAAATGTGGGTGCAGAAATGCACCACTACCTACCCCTTAGGAGAATACAGTCTTGAGGTTGTGTGTGTATGTATATGTACTACTACAACATTATATTTACATGTTTTTGACTTTCGACGGATACCTTACCAAGAAACAACCAAGAGGGGTCTGTCTCGCGTAGGTCTAATCGCCAAACATAAAGAATCTTACTTGCTAACCGAAAAAAAACACTTAGAATATAATAACTATAAATATTAAATATCATAGTTGCAGCACAAAAAAATATTAGACTCCTAAACACTCCTAAACACTCCTAAACTAATATTACTTCATATTAGAACATGTAGATAATTACATGTTACATTAGTCTCACGCTTGAAAAACACATCAACAATTTAGCCAAAACAAATGTGAGGATTGCCTCAGAACGTTGATAATTTGTCAGGTGTTACTTAGTCAAAGAATATTTGAAACGCAGAAAGGACAAACCAAAGACTTTCACCAACATCTTAATTTTTTTACCTTATTTTTATGCTGTATGCTGTAGTATTTATTTTGTTGGATTATCATCATCGTCATCATCAGCCTCAGGATATCCACCCCTGAATATAAGATTTTGAGTAGGATATGTCAGCAGCCTGTATTTGTTAAATCATCAATCATCAGTCTATCGTAACGTACTAAATTCAATATAATTACCAAGTAAAGTAAGGTACTTCAATTTGATTATGTTCATTTAAAGGTTTTTTATGCAATAAAAGGCTCTGAACAAAATGGTGTACATGAACAAAACTTATAATACTCATACTACCCTTTCTCTAATATTTAAAGACGCAGAAGAGGAAGAAAAGGATCGCATGGTAAGATTTTTAATTTACATAAATATTTGACTACTGCAATGCAATAATAGACACCAGCATTGTGTCTGTGAAAGTCATAAATTTTTCTTTGTCGAGATGCGTGGGAACATTGAACATCAGTAGCACACCGTTGGCCCCGCTAACGTCTTCCTCAAGGGGGATGAAATATCTAAACGCGAGTCTCTTAATGGCTCTCATTTATTTCTCCCAGAATCTCGCACTGAGCACTCGTAATTATTGCGTTTCCAGTAGGGGGTTATTAAGTTTTGCTTCGGTTAAAATGAGAAATGGCAGCATTTATTCGATGTTCAACTTGATATCTGAGCACCGAAGGGTTGAAATTTAATTTTATATCATGATAAATATTACGATGTAATTATTTTAATTGTGCGGGCTGGCGCGGTGTTTAATTTTATACATCTTCAGTGATCGTTGGGTTTGTATGTCTACGTGTAGTTACATAAGTACGATGAAAACGATTTTATATTGTAAATGCTCGCGGCTTTGTTTGAAAATGAAATTTCTTACAATATCTTTTACATCATCTTTCAGCCAACGAAACGAGACTGTACAATAGACATTTATAAAATATACTTTTTCAGATAAATACAATTTACTCCTAGTGTTTAGAATAATTACTTATCCAACCCCTATTGATAGACTTCCTGAAAGGCTAATATTTCTTATATTTAAATGAATTACTTAAGCAACTCTGATTGATAAATAAAGTCAATCTCGAAATCGTCACGTAAACCTGGCAATTTATTCTGCGGAAATAAATTGCTACTCGTTTCAAATTACAAATCGGCTTTGTAGTTGTTCCTGACTAATTTCTTCACGATGGTGGCTATTAATAAAATTTGTTTGATTGTTTTTTGTTTAATTAATCGAGATCAATCGATTTTTTTATAAAATGTGTTCTGATGTAACTACTACGATTTACAAGAAAAATAAACTGGCCTTCGTTATCACGAAAAATGTTCAGTAAGTAATTAAATATGAGCTGCAGATGATATAATAATCTATGTTATTATCCTTTTTGTAAAGGTCAAATATCTTCGAAATTCTTATGTATCCTCTACGCACAATACAAGGTTACGAAGCTTTTACTCTTCTTTAATTTAAGAAGCAAGTAGGTACTAATAGCTTGCCCGCTCACATTTTCCAAAAATTGATGCCGATAGCACGACCTCGAGATCGTTTCACTCAATCTTTTCCTATTTTAATTTCTTAAAAAAAAATACAAGTAAAATAATTATTACAAATTAATATTCTAAAAGTCACATTTATTTTTTGTCTCCACAAAATGTAATTCCTCGATTAAAGTACTTAAATGGCTTCCATAACAACGAAACAATTGATCCGGAAATCTTATTGCCAGCCTTTACAGTTTAGCTCCAGAGCGGCTAATATTTTGTGAAAAGCCGGAGGCGTTTGCAAATTTGAAACTTTGTAGAGATAACAAGACGAAGCTAAAGCCCACTTGGTAAGCTCTTCCATCGCTCCTTCGTGTGTTTGTGTTACTAAACAGGGTTTTACTGTTGCCTCACACCTTATGATGTATAATAACTACATCAGGTAGTGCAGTATAATCAAGTTATATAACGCTTAATTAAATACATATATTGAAGCTGCCCTTAGAAGCTACTTCTGAAGCTAGACTTCAGTGTTGGGACTATAGAAACCTAATAAGGAAATCCTTTTACGACATTTTTTCGGGATAAAAATCCTATCTGGGTCCGAAAAAATATTGCTGGGCATGGGCTGCAGCAACTGAGAGGGCTCAGTCCACCACGCTGGCCTAGTGCGGACTGGCAGACTACTCACGAAAGAAATTCCTAAGAACTTTTTTTTTAGATGTGCATTGGTGCTGGTTTGCTCCCGATGTTTTCCTTTGTGTAGTAGTGTAGTAAAGTATGTGATAATTCATTGCGAATACACATATTACTTCGAAAAGCCAGAGTTGTGTGCTTGGAGTTTGAACCTGCGACCACCGAGATTCTCGACGGCGCGCCTTAACCTCGAGGCCATCACTACTTTCACCTTATTCATTGGTTTAGACATGAAAAATATCAGTCAGAATTGCTTTTGTATTTCCAATATAAGTTTAACATAAGTTAGAATGTGTAAAGATAGTGCGGCATCTTGACCGCTTTCTAGAATATTTGTTGTCAAACACGGGGTGTTTGAAGCGTAACATTGTAAACACATAACACGGTTAGTTATCTAAGGTAGTCCGGCGATTTGTGCCTCGGCTTGTAGGTATGCGTCGTGTGCGCGCTTTACACGATGCAAGGAAATATCTTAGCGGAACGTTGTGTAGTATGCTCTACATGAAAATCAAGTTACAAGGACTTTTATTTATTCATCATCATCATCAGCCCATATACATCCCACTGCTAGGCACGGGCCTCCTTTTCAACTGAGAGGGTTCAGGCGTTAGTCTACCACGCTGGCCTAGTGCAGGTTGGCGGACTACACACCTAATAAATTCCTAAGAACTTTTTAGGTGTGCAGATTTCCTCACGATGTATTTCCAACACCATTAAAGTGATAATTAATTGTAAATATAACTTCGATAAGTCAAATGTTGTTGTTCAAAGCGCCTGGGGTTTGAACCCACAACCGCCGAGATCCCGACCGCGCGCCTAAACCTCGAGACCATCACAACTTCTTTTACCTACTGTAATAAAAGTTGAAGATGTATGTACTAGAACCTCGATAAGTTCAAACCCACCAAATCTCAAATGTTTTGTTCCGTTCGTTCCCTTCAAACATCAAACTTCTATTACTCGAAATCCCAAACCTATGTTAGTCGAAATAATATAATATTGACTTCTTGCTTTCTACGTCTGACTTATAAGGCCCCACTGAGTATCGGCTTGCTTTAGAATTAAGATGGCTTAGGCCTTAATCTGGCCATAGTGTTTGTATTAATGACTACACGTACTAACGAAAATCAGTGCCGAGAACTCAGTCTCCTGATGATGTTTTTCTTTATTATATACAAGCTTGTATTATTTCATTATAAGTACCTACATTTTATGGGCTCTTGTCATTTTAGAAAGCTAATAATAATTCTTAATATATAAAACCTTTCGCCAAATGAACGTACCCGTTAAAACTACTATCTGGTATATGTCATCTATAAGCAACCACATTGGTTCGTGGTGTACCCTTTTTGCAACACTTTAAATTAGCACAATAATTTAAAATACCAAAAGTAATCACAACGCTTAAATTTTATTCTTCAAAATATTCCTTAGCTATTAAATTTAGTTCAAGTAGAGCATACATCTTACAAACATGTGTATCAGCGCCGTAGTTCAGTGGTCTCAACTCCAAATGCCCGGAGACCGCCTCGAGGCACGAATGCCAAGACAAACCAAAATCTTAGCGAACGTCCGCCATGTTGGTTTGGTTAATAAGCAAAACTGCACACAGGGGCCGTCGTAACTTACCTG
The DNA here is from genome assembly GCA_907164795.1 of Hemaris fuciformis. Lineage (NCBI taxonomy): Eukaryota > Metazoa > Arthropoda > Insecta > Lepidoptera > Sphingidae > Hemaris > Hemaris fuciformis. Next base: position 10,109,205 of record OU015438.1, on the reverse strand, counting down.
AAGGCTGTTTGAACACATTATGCCCCGCCATACGCAAACTTTCGAACAAAGATCCAATAACCGTACGTTTAGTGTACACAACATGATTTACGGGCTATTATGGCCGATCCATTCCAATATTTAACATGGTTCTTTTTTGGGGCCAGGAAAGCTCCTTATTAAATACGTCTTTTAATGAGAAAGCGAATTTGTTGCCTACTATTTAATGTTCGAATGATAAAATCTGATGATTTTTTGATAAGATAATCAGGTTAATCTGAGATTATTTCAAAATTGGTTGGATATGACTGTGTTAACATAAATGAAACCACGAGAAAAACTAAGGCAGTACATGTGTATAATAATCTCTACGCCGTTGGTTTATTCACAACTTTTTTTTGGTCCTATCACACCATACACCCGCCACGGTAACTCCTGTGCTCCAGGATCAACAGCGGTACGCACAGGATTGACGCCGAGCAATGAAGCTCACAACATTATGGAAAAGGGAGACGCGTGTTTGACCCTTCTTGTTTGGGTGTTTGTGACTCTGATTTGTGAATCATTATACACAATAGTGTATGTCAGCAACGTATCCTTTCGTACTTCGGTCACACGATGCGCAGAGGCGACGGAAATCTAGAGAAATTGATTGTGGTTGGGAACACCGAAGGCAAGAGGTCACGTGGTCGTGCACCAACGAGATGGTCCGATCAAGTGAAAGAGTCGTCGTCCTCCACATTCTATACTGCCGTAAGGGACGCGCTGGACAGAATCCGGTGGAAGCAGATCATCCGCTCCAGATGTCACCCTAATGTTGACCACGATCCTCAGATATGAGGGACCGACCAGAGAGAGATACACAATATAACACTCATACCCAAACCTTCCCTTAAAAAAATGTTGGCTGTCTTATTTATTAAAAAGTAGGTCGTTTTACGTAAGTACCAAAATACAGTAAACAGCCACGTTTCGACAACTCTTTTATAGCTTCAAAAATTATTTAAAAGTTGAGAAATATTTCAATAAGAAGCCGCAAGAATGACTTACAATGAACAAAGTAAGAAGAAAACCTTTAAAAATTTCTTTTTCGTAAATTCAAGTCTTTCGAAATGTATTTTTTATTTTAGTTTTGTTTGCTTGTTGGTTTACATTTAGAACTTATATATTTACAAATTAATGCAGGAAACGAACTTCCTCTACTTTAATTTAACTTAGCTTCGACTGAAATTAGCATTTTTATTATAATTCTACGGTAAAACATATTCTTCTGACTTCGTCTTTAATTACGAATAATTTTTGTATCTTGGGTATCGGAAATTAATAGAGACGTTTTACTCTTACAAGCACAAAGAAATAACGAAAATTTTGACTTGTCTTGCAGGTTAAAAGAAAACCAAATTCTTATGGAGGAATTACAAATAATTAAGTCACTCCTGATAGATATAACCATACAAAAGGGATTGTGATGCCTCAAAGCCCTATCGAGTGTCAAAAATTATTCCGAATACGACACTTGTGCAGAAAATTTCGATTAAAACAAAAACAGGGAGAAATCCCATGGGAGCGCTTAATTTTATAGCAATTAGTACAGGCGGCGGATTCGTCACGAGTGAATGAGTACCCCTTTGAGTATGCATTTACACGGTACGATATATCGGGTCTTAAAAATTATTTAAACTGCTTTAAATAAGTTTTTTCTTTAAAGAATAAGAAGTGATACAAAGTCTACACCGTCTTTTAAATCAAACAGTCAATAGTAAAATAGAAGATGGCGATTAATGTGACATTGATATTTAAATAATTCATTGAAACGTCAATAATTATAAAGCTGAACAGAAATAGCAAGCTAAACGCTTAAAGCTCGTGAAGGGCCGGCAATCAGTACAAGTAATGCGATGCCCTTTAATACATAAATATTATTAGTCACATTAGGCAGTCTAAAAGTTAAGAATACCGCAGTCCGTGGCTGGTTTGTTCCATACCAATAAATTACCTTATAGATACTTTTTTTTCTAACACTTGTGAGAACACTATAAAATAGTATTTCGTGTTTATAGGTATTAAAATTAAATATAGGACTTAATAATTACAAAACCAAAATACATGAGGTTATTTCATAACAAAATATTATATTTTTCAACTGAGTTCATTACTCTCAGAAAATTAAAAAAAAACGTCACAAACGTAACAACAGCCAATCGTGACGTATAAACAGAGCACAAGAGACGACAAACTTGCTCATCTAAGCCGAGTTGTCGGGGAATCGGCAACAAAACGGCCATCTAGCCAACTTCTGACAATAAACACTCGGAGATAACGCTGCGAGTCGAGTTGTGTCTATTGTTGCCAAGATACTGAACACCGTCACTGAAGCGACGCTTAGAAACAAGCTTTCATATCATATGGTTTAGTAGCCTTTTCATCTATGCGGTTTACGTAGATACCTCTATTTGGAGATTGCATTTGACTAAGGATATATAAACTAGTTCCTTCTTCCAAAAGGTTTTCAAGTGGATGGAATGGATCAGTCTATTCGTGTTACCATATATTATTATTTTTATACTTTAGACGTTTTTTTTTACCACAGCTTGTCTGATATAAAGTCTGTGGATACGAGAACCTTCAATTCTAACTAAACATAGATTGCCTATCCATCTATAAAACACAAATTACAGGTATTTCAACGATATGCAAACAGCGATAAATTTTTGTTTTTCATACAAAGGTTGTCGCATTTGTACTGATTTCGCTTCTCAACCCCATCAATTCAAAATACATTCAAGTAGATCTCCGGACCCCAAACGCGTTGTGTCGACTTGAACCATCGAAACTTCGTTAAAATAACACCACTATCTCGTCCATCCCCTCTCGAGACGAATGAAACGGAAATAGTGTATTGAACGCATGTGAAAGAGACGGCAAACGCTAGATAATACCCCATAATCACAGTTTTGTTTTCCAATCGCTACTAACGATTATTGGCGTGTAATTCGGGTGCTATTCCGAAATCGCTTTAGTGCACTAAACACGAGTTGTTAACAAGCACATAGAAATACAAGGTTTTAGATAGTATTGCTGTTCAAAATGTTGGAATAATGTAGGTATGTCTATTGCATCTGAACCTTCTGAATTAAAACTTTTATGATCCTAGAGAATGAAAAGTGTATATGACGTCGGAAGATTGAACAGGCTTTTAAATCTCGTTGTGGATTTAAAATTGGAATTAGATAGGTACGTTTTACTAAAATAATAATCAGATTATAATTCAACCTCATAGAAACTGTAGAAATGGCAGATGTTGGTGTATCGCCATTTACTAACACATTTCCAGACTCCGTGTTGCTACTGAGAATGCCCTAATATGGAAAAACTAAATATTCGAACCGAACCTGGGCTCTTTCGATACCTTCCCTGAATCAAAAAACTATGTAATAAATTGCTTATGTTTAATATCGAAAATATTAATTACTTATTTCCTATAATTTAAACATACAGAACCATTGTTATTCATACGATTTTATGAGAACTATACAATGTACGGTCTCAAAAAAACAAAACAACACAAATCAAACCAGATCTCCCGTTTTTCACACAAAGGAAATACAAGTGGACGGTTATTTTTGAAATTGCAAATTGGCCGCCAATATGCATATTCACAAAACTTTCGTCTCAGTTTCCTGTTTTTTATTCATGGCGTTTAATTATGAATTCCATCAGTAAAGGAATTGTAAATAACAAACGCCTGTTGTAACTTGTTTAGCATAGGAGTAACGACACACACTATCACGCCTACTTAAGTCTCCAAAGTAGTAGACAGAGGTGAATGAAAAAAAAATCTACTTGATATCTGTGAATGTTTTATTTCGCCATGCTTCTAAGAACGTCCCATCGAATGCTAATCTTGAATCTAAAAAATCTAATTATCTTGTCACGTTTGAATAAACTAATAAATTTAAATCAATAACAATCATGATATTGCAATGTATTGTGGTTTGTATGTGTTCAAATCTCACGAAACAAACATTTTTATTAAAAACAGCTTCCAGCGTAACAAAAAGGACCTAACGTAACACAAAAAAGCTAAAATAAATGACTCTTTATTCTGAATGGATATTCGCCTAATCCAATTTTAAAATGTTGCGCAGACCATACATATTATAAAACGAGACTTTGTCGGGAGCTTAACGTTTAAATTAGTTTATCCCCCTAAAGCGGAACCACAACGAAGGGTTGCAAAATTTAAATTACAAATAAAAGCACTGAAAAATATCTACCGAGTGGGTAGTGGCTCAATAACGATGTCTTTTAATTAAAGCGGAAGGGTAATAAAGCGACTTAATTCGGAAACTTGGTCGAAATTATTGTCAAAGACACCCAGGAGTTTTGTAAATTTTGCACAAACTCACGGCGCTGTGAACAAATTGTGACGTCGGCGATGTGGAAACGACTATTTAGCTGAACGACTTATAACTCGTTAACTCATAAAAAGTCCTGATAATATATATTTATTATACCGCCTTTAACAAACGATAGACATTAATAGATAATGGGTCATAATGTTTTGTGGGAGGACGCAAGATGTTATGAAGACGAAATTAACATGAATATCTAAGGTGCTTATTTAATTAATTTATTGAGAAGAATACGCTACATATGAATATGTCAACGGTACTTTTAATCCAACGGTGACACCGATTTTACACGCTCGTGACGGCGACGCGTCACGGTCGGAAGCCCAAAGCACTCAACTGTGCCAGATGCACCATATTGAAATATGCCGCCCGACTGACCGTCCATCTACCCTTGGCAACTGCCCTAAGGAATCCTCCCTTCAATGTGCCTTTACCTGTTTGAGTTGCACGCCTCACTGAATATCCGTAAATATGTAATAGTGAGATGTTTAATATCCGCATATCTCAGATTCACCCAATTCAGCAAAGGAAAAAATGAATAAAAGCTCTATAGAATGATATATTCAATTTTGACATTTCTTAGAAAAATAGGAATATCTTAGTCATAATTAAATTAAGAAATAATTTACCCAACACCATCCCAAAGATGTGATTTTCTTATATATCTGTTTGCGTATTGTTTAATTTAAAAAGTTATCCAATTAATATATAAAATATTGTACAGTTACAGTTATTTTAATTACTTTATAAATACATATATGAGTATCTCTAGATAGATTTTGTTTACTGCCGTCTATAGTTATAAACAAGTTTATTGATTTTACTAGATTCTACCTCTCCTTCTCGGGCCGGAGCGCGATAATACGAATCATCGTAGGTGGCTGTTGCATATCTTTGATTACTTGGTTTAAATTCCAATTGTAAATAATCACCTTCTTCCCGCCTTAATTGACCGTTGTTTTTTCCTTCATATCTGGGGTCTTCATAAATAGTAATCGTTTGTTTTCTGTGGGCAACTACTGGCGCGTTTCTTGGAATCTGCGCAACGGGAGCAGATCGGGATTCATCGTAGCCATAACCATAGCCGTGATAAGGCCCGTAACCATATCCGCCATCATGTCTTAATCCCTGGTCGTCGTAATAACCTGGGCCACCATAATTTCTATCCCAACCAGAGTCTCGTTGCCATCCACGATCGTTCTGCCATTCAGGATCCCTCCGCCCACCAGCTTCATCCCAACGTCTATCATTGTTCCATCCTCTCCTATCATCCCATCCTTTCCAATCCCAACCGAGATCACGATGAACTTCTGGAGCTCTGTATTCGTGAACATTGTGAATATTTCCTCGATCATAAGTATTTTGACCGTTGCGATATTTATTGTAATTTAAAGCATCATCTAAGTAATATTTTTTACCGTAATCTTGGTGCGCATGATGCTTTTTCCCAATGTCCCCGTAGCGATTATAGCTGCCACCATTATAATTATCTCGTAAATATTCTTGTCCATTGTTATGCGAGCCATGGTACCTCCTACCGCCTTGATTGTCGTGACTATTTAGTCTACTATTGTACGCGGCTTGATTACCTTCGTCATCGAAGTCATCAAAGTATGTACTTTTATTGGAAGACTCGTCTTTGTGATAGGAATTCTGAAATCCTTGCTTGTGATGTCCTTTCTTATGACCCTTTTTATACCCCGTAGCATGGCTATCTTCGGCTTTATCCTGTTGCGAATTGTATCCTTTATATGCATTACTGTCAGCAGTTGTTTTCGTATCGTGCTCTTTTTTCAAAAAATTTGCTTCATCATTAGCCTTTGAATAATGATTTTTATGATCGTCGTTAAGTTGACTTTCAAGCTGATGCACTTTTTCTCCTTTTTGCTTATCATGTTTAATTGATTCAGCTGCTTCGTCATGAGCAATATCTTTTAAATGCTCCTCTAAAGCATCTTTTAACACTGATGCACTCACTTGATTAATTAAAATTAACACATAAATGCAACCGAAACTGAACTTAAGTCGAGAACCCATCTCATTACACAGAATCGACTCGAATAACGCGATATGTTGTCGGCAACGCTTTAAGGTAGGTAATGGGCAGGAGAAATATTGTATAAAGAGTTTTATAATGATAAAATCGTGTTGGACTTCATGCTGCATTACTTTACAAAGACAGGAACCACAGAGTATGGAGGAACAATGAGTAAAACCGACACCGAGTGCGTCCGTGACATGACATTATCGAACTAGGCAAGTTGGCCTGTGGGACAATTGATCGAGGCTGACGGGACCCAATCGAGGCCATTCGCTAGAAGGCCAATACATTATTTAAATATTAAGGATTTTTTTCAGGTCACACAGCAATGTCTTATAATAATAAATCCGTTATAAACAGAGTGAAAATTATTCAATAACTAAAATGTGTGCCAAAGACGAATGTGCAAATTGACACGTTTGTAACGAACTTAATGGTCAAAACAAAATGTTTTCATTTCACATCCTAAGATCTAAATCTGGTTTTTAACGTCCCTCAGGAAAGAAACAAAGATAAGTCGGGATCACCGGCCTTCCAGGCCTCATGACCGAGCTGGATCAAGACAATCCCTAGGCCTTCTCAAAAATAAAGGGCACAGTAATTGCGACCCCAGGCTTGACTACGGCACTCGTTAGCATGTGGGCATCCATCCGAGCCGTTGCTCGTCTTTATATTATCCAACATCAGTATGGACGTACCAACCGTAAAACACCCTCAGCCACCCCAGTGACCCCTATCCGTCACTTTTTATACCAGGCTGATGATATCACCATCACCATCATCAGCCCATATACGACCTAGTTCTGGGCACGGGCCTCCTCTACAACTGAGAGAGTTTAAGCCTTAGTCCACCACACTGGCTTAGTGCAGGTTGGCGGACTACACACCTAAGAAAATCCTATGAATGAGAATTAGGTGTGCAGGTTTTCTCGCGATGTTATCCTTCACCGTTAAAGTAGGTACGTAACAATTAATTAATAATACACACATAACTTCGAAAAGTCAGAGGTGTGTGCCTGTTGTTTGAACCCGCGACTGCCGAGATTCTCGAGGGCACGCCTAAACCTCGAACCATCACTACATAGGTTGAGGATATAGTACCTAGTGAGATACTAACGCCCCATAATATACCGAGAGGCAATCGAAAAAAATAGGTATATAGCGTTAAATTCCACTGTACTGAGGTTAAAAGATTAAAATTATGTTTTCAACCAACATTTAAAAAAAATTGTCAATGAGGGAACATTTCTCCATACATCTCCACTTTCAGCTTGCCATACAAAATAAATAAATAAATACATCATACACACACATAGTTCTGGCCCCATACTAAGATCCAAGTCTTGTATCGTAGGTATCAGAAACAATTAGAGATTTGTCGGTCTCACATACACCCAGACCCGAAACAAATATTTGTGGATTATAATACAAACATTTGCCTCGGTGTGAGGATCGAACCCGCGGGCTTTCGTTTCGCTAGCTGGTCGCTAACCAACCGCCGACCGGGGCTGTCAAGATAGTATATTAGTGAAGTGAAATTAATTTGTTTGATGCAATATTTACAACTATACTTAGGACACCCAACAAGTAACGTTATAGAAGATTTTTATTTTTACTAATTTCAAAGCAACTTCAAAGTACCACAATATGGTTGTAAGCAACCGTGAAATTACTGTTACTTGACTATAAGAATCCTCTAATTAATCATCCCGTATCCCCAAAATAAAACGCATTTGGCATTTAAATATATTTATTATGGAAAACCCATACAAATATAAATACTAAAAACCGTGAAAAAAACAGAATGTTTGAATTTTTCTAAAATAAATTACTACAGTGGCTAATTATGCTATTAAGAAATTAAACCTTTAATACAAACAATTTTGGTACTGCGTTTAAAAATACCAACGTTAAATTAATTAAGAGAGTATTTATTAAATAGGAAAAAAATATTAACTAAACAGATAAAAGGTTTTCAAACTGATGGATGTGCAACATTTCAGTAAAAAATAGACATCTTATTCCTATTTTAATCATTTATTACCACCAATAATAAACGTCTTATCAAATGTAAAAAATAATAATCCCATTATTTCCATAATAAGAATTTCTTAATTGCGCTACGGATTTCTAGTTATTAATTAACTCAATAAATAAGTAAATGAGTGTGTCCAGAAATGTAGACAGCCTGATATCTGGTTGGGGCCTCAACCCTGTTAGTAGTTTTAAATTGAAAACGACGTGTAATATTGCAATTAAACATCAATAAGAGTAAATGCAAATAAATCCCAAACGAATGATCGAAATTGAAATCAACTGACATGAATTTATTAATGAAACTCTAAAGGAATAACTGCGATGGATACGAAAGATGAACATTTATTTATTGGAAATATATCATGTAGGAGGGCAAAGGATTCTAAAAAAGGATACCAAGAAGTGACAAGTGAAAGTGTACCAATAGATTGACATGTTGAATTCTATTTAGCACTATGAATACCGTGATATTATATACATACTATCCTTACTAATATTATAAATGCGATTGTAACTCTGTCTGTCTGTCTGTCTGTCTGTCTGTCTCGCTTTCCTGCTAAAACTACTGAACCGATTTAAATGAAATTTGGTACACAGATAGGTTGGAGCCTGGGAAAAAACATAGGATACTTTTTATCCCGGAAAATGTAGTATTCCCGTGGGAATGGGAATAAGTAGCTCTGTCAATATTCTGCTTTTACGCCTAAACCATTTGACCGATATGAATGAATTCTTTTACAGACATAAATGTGATCCTATAAAGTAACATAAAATACATTTTATCCCGGGAATATGTAGGGTTCCCGAGGGATGAGCATATAATGTAATGCGAAAGTAACTGCCTGTGTTATGCTTTCTCGCCTAAATCATTTGACCGATTTCGATGATTTTTAGTATGGGAGTAGATGGAACTCACCAAAGCAACATAGGATACTTTTTATCCCGGAAAATGTAATATTCCCGTAGGAATGGGTATAAGTAGCTCTGTCAATATTCTGCTTTTACGCCTAAACCGTTTGACCGACGTGAATGAATTTTGGTATGGATATAAATGGAACCCTATGAAGTAACATAGACTATATTTTATCCCGGGAGTATGTAGGGTTCCCGTGGGATGCGCATATATTGTAATGCGAATGTAACGCTGCCTGTGTTATACTTTCTGGCCTAAACCATTGGACTGATTTAGATGATTTTTAATATGGGGCTAGATAGGACCCACCGACGCAACATAGGATATTTTTTATCCCGGAAAATGTAGTATTCCCGTGGGAATGGGCTTTCACGCCTATACTATTCACCCGATTTATATGATTTTTGGTTTGAATACAAATGGGACACTATAAAGTAACATAAGCTACATTTTATCCCGGGAATATGTAGGGTTCCCGTGGGATAAGCATATATTGTAATGCGAATGTAACGCTGCCTGTGTTATACTTTCTGGCCTAAACCATTTGACTGATTTAGATGATTTTTAGTATGGGACTAGATAGGACCCACCGACGCAACGTAGAATATTATTTATCCCGGAAAATGTAGTATTCCCGTGAGAATGGGCTATCACGCCTATACTATTCGACCGATTTATATGATTTTTGGTTTGAATACAAATGGGACACTATGAAGTAACATAAGCTACATTTTATCCCGGGAATATGTAGGGTTCCCGTGGGATGAGCATATATTGTAATGCGAAAGTAACACTGCCTGTGTTATGCTTTCACGCCTAAACCATTTGTCCGATTTGAATGAATTTTGGTATGGACATAAATGAGACCTTTAAGGGACATAGGCTATTTTTTAAATAATTCAATAAGTGCCATTTCGGGCACTTAGAAGACGATAGGTGGCATTAGACCATTTAAGATTCTAAGGATTCATTAAGTTACGTTGAATATAGTTAAGTGCGGTTAAGTGTCATAAGGTGGTCTTAAGTTTACTTAGGTGACGTTAAACGCACTTAGGTTACTTACTTGCCATTATTAGATTGGTATTGCTACTGGGTGGTTTTAAGTTCTCTTATGTGATATGTGATTTTGAAGAGTTTACCCATAAGTAACTTTAAGGAAGATTATGTGCGGTTATGTACAATTAAGTGACGATAAGTTTTATTGGTGTATGTTAAGTGACGTTAGGTGCTATTAGTGGATGGTGAGTGACGTCAGGTGCCATTGTCGGATGAATCAGATTCCATTAGTCGAATCCATAAGGCTACAAGTGCCGTTATTGGAAACACGCGACGACAGGTGCCATAATTGGCACTTATGGCAATTTTAGAAGAATTTTAGTGGAACTTAAGGAATAGAAGAGCTATTTTTCCGTTTTATGAATTTAGGTGCCATTTTTGGAACTGAAATTGCGAAAGGCACCATTATTTGAAGTCAGTATCCTGGATGACTTGAATTCACGTTAAATGCCATTTAGCACTGTGGAGTAGTGGTGACTGGTACCGGTACAGTAAAATGTTATCATGTGCATTTTTATGGGGCTCGGTGTCATTATGCGATGTTAAGTGCCATTATACGCACCTAGATGACATTAGATACATTTTCGCGATAAATTTATGAGACGATCTGAGGTTATGAAAAATGTCATAATGTCACTTGAGACGATTCTCAAAAATAGAAATGACCTCCGGTGGTGAATTACTGCAACAATTAGCGTAATTTTTGATTTATAGATTCACTTAGTTAGTTTCTGCACCCAACCCTGAAGTCTACGCAGACGGAGTCGCGGGCAAAAGCTAGTAATAAATATATTTAACAAACATATTTTGCCAGTAATATAGAAATCAAAGCAGTCCAAACTACGTGTTATTTTACGGTTCATATTACTACTCACTGATATAGTGAACAAAATAATAATAATAACAACAAAATAACTTTAGGTATGTAGACAATGAAACAGAACAAACACTCGTATTTTTTACATTTTACAAAAGTAAAAACGCTGTAAATGCTATAATAGTTTTTTTTTTAATTTGAGATATTTATGCTAGTGCTAAACAGCTCCATTCATTTCCTTCTGGCTGAGTGCTGAAAGACGGTCTTTTAGTTCCTGCACGAGATTTTCTCTGGGTACTTCGTCTTCTTGCCTCGTGGAGATGTTCCTTATCTTGATAACTCCTCGTTTGAGCTCCGACTCTCCGAGTACCACGGCTAGCGGAATGCCATTCTCTTCGCAGTGTTGCACTTGATTTAGCATTTTTGGATTTTTCTTATAGGATTGTTCGGTCTGAAAACAAATGAATAATCACTATAATCGTAAAAATATATTTTTAAAGTATTTATCTTCATTATGTTGGTTTTAGTTAACATTGTGCACTTACGACTACTTTTCATTTCTCTTTCTACATCTCCATCCATGGTTGTCTGTAAGACATCGCCTTGTGCGATAAGACCGCCTTTTGCACTAATATAGTCAACTGCATTCTATAGTTTTTATGTTATGTGTACAATAAAGTTTAAAATAAATAAATAAATATTCAATAGAAATTTATTTTTCAAATTTGGTTTTTGGCCCCATGATATAAACTAGCAGAATACGTTCCAGACGTCTCGATTTTGATCCAAATCTGATTTTTTTTTACGGAATTCTCAGTAGCAACACCTCCATGCGTGAAATTGTACAAAAAAATACGACAAAAGGCTCATCCTCCATAACTTCCAAAACAAAGCTGGCAACCCCCCGCCCCCCTCTTCCACTGTTCCCTTTTCACTAATATAAACGTAAGTAAGAGATATACCTTAATGTCAGCGTTCCAGAGTTCAGCGCAGACCTTCATCCGTTCGTGCAGGAAGTTCTTCTGCGCGGACGCCACGTACACCTGCACGTCGCTGGTGCGCACGGCGATGTCGCCGGCCGACAGCTTGGCCTCCAGCACCGAGAACACGCGCTCCACGCCCACACTCACGCCCACGCACGGAACCTGACCGACCATCAACATCACCGCATACAGTACACTAAACTACTTTGCCAAATAGTTCGTTCCTTCTATTGTCGTAGGAGACAGTCGCGGGTTTTGTGGTGCCTGGCGCGTACCTTATTTGAACTTATGTTATGAGCAAATAAAGGATTTGTTATTAAGTTATGTGCCATAGACTTGGTATTATGAGAAAGTCGTGATGGCCTCGAGATTTAAGCACGCGGTCGGGAATCTCGACGGTCGCGGGTTCGAACCCCAAGCACACACCTCTGACTTTGCCAAGTTATGTGTGTATACACAAAGAATTATCACGTACTTTAACGGTGAAGGAAAACATCGTGATGAATCCTGCACACCTAAAAGTTCGTAGGAATTTCTTAGGTGCGTAGTCCGCCAACCCGCACTAGGCCAGCGTGCTATACCTATACTTACATAATTTACCGTTAAATTGCATGACGGGTCATGATAAGTCTTACCTGCTTGTGTTTTGAATCGAACATTCCAACGAGGTTGTCGTATCTGCCTCCTCCAGCAATAGAACCAACAGTTTGTTCCTCATTGCCGATTTTAATTGGGTCTGAAAAACAAAATATTATTTTATATTTTGGATACGGGACCACACTGGCATATCATCATAAGTGCCGTTCAGTCAAATAATATAGGACGTATTAAACTAAATTACAACTCACGAGTCAACACAGCTTCATAAATCACTCCGGTGTAGTAATCCAAGCCTCTTGCTAAACTAAGATCAAATAGGATTTTATCCCGTATACCGAACAGTGCGCAATACTCCAGTAATAACTTGATGCCTTCCAGTCCCTCCACAGCGGCTTTGGTTTTAGAAAGTTTTTCGTCTTTCAGCAATTTGTCCGCTAATTCGACACCTCCGTTCAAACGTACGTATTCGCCGATCCTGTCCGCGGCTTCGGGAGTCACGCCTTTCTCGTTTATCATTTCAGTCCTCACTTCTTCCCATGGAGACTGTAACAAATTAGTGGCGTTACAAAAACTAGCACATATCCACATTTCTATAAATCTTTTTTTTTTCGTAAATGTCTTCAAAAAAATTAACAGACGGGCGGAAACAATAAAAAATGTGTTTTTTTTGGGATGAGAAAAGCGTTTAACAATTCATGTGCATTAACTTGCTGCTATTGTGAAGTCAATCACAGATACGCTATTTTAGATAAAATACGTGAACATTTTAGAAAGTTTATTTCCATAATCCTACTAATTCTACAGATAGTGTATTAAGTTATAGGATATTTACAGCCTCCCTTGCACAATTCATTATACCTACACTGATACATGTATTCTAACAATAACATTCCCTTCATTTTCTCCCGCCAATATGAACACAACAACACTCAAAAATAACGCCACAACTCCTATACAGAGGAACACGGAGCGGATTTGATATTATGATTTGGTCTCTCATACAATTTCTTACAAACTATTTTCTCTGGATACGTAGGTGTATTATTGTCTAAATTATTGATCTATACTTGTTCCGTTTACTTTTAATACGTTTTCAGTAATAAGTAATAATTTTGTTCGACCAATATTATATGCAGGTTACATCGAGATAAAAATGTCAAATGGCCAAAGGTAGGTAATCCTGAAGAGATATCAGTTATCTTTGTTATGTATCAGTACCCAAAAACATATTATTGAAAAATAAACTATACATTACCATCTGACAAATATTAGTACATGTTCTTTAAACAATATTGCAAAAATATGGAATAGTAACAGATATAACAACGCGTGACACTATACTTGTATCAAAGGCAACAAATAAGTCGATCGCGAATTCAAAGTCGAGGACCCTCTGACCCTTTGAAGTTGTGTATGTATTCACGATATAATTCAAACATTTTAATGTTGAAGAAAACATCGTGAGAAAATTATACCAGTTATATGAAAACTACCCGTAGTTTTAGTCCGAATTAGTGCACTAAGACCACAGCCATGACATCCGGTAAAAAAGGCTCGCACTAAGCACTGAGACGTATATGCTAGTACGTAAACGTCACTCATGCATTATTCAATTAAAAAGTAAAAATACTGCATAACATTCGCACGCATTTTTCGACCGGTTCTTACATTACAATTTCTATGCGAATCAAACTAGTTTGTAATAGTAATGAAAGCGAATATACCTTATCTAACTTATCAACTGTGGAACATGTTGCCCTAAACTTGTCCGCGGGAACTCCGCACGCTTCGAACATTCCATCCAGCAACCGCCTGTGGTTGATCTTCAACACATATCGACCAATATCCAATGCGTCCAATATCTCTGTCACTACTTTCAAGCATTCGGCGTCGGGTACCATAGGGTCATAAGCGCCGGCAATGTCGAAATCCTGGAATTTTTATTTATTAATAAATACAAATTAATGAATACAAACAACGTTTTCAAGAATATGAAAACGTATATAAATAATAATATTTTTAATATAGGTATGTTATTGCATGCGTTGCTGAGAGTTTCTTGCGCCTCTCTTTTCCCATAAAATAAATATTTTTTGACTTGTTTTGACTATTGAGATATGCTACCAGAGACGTTAGGCTCACAAAGCCAAAAAAGAATATACTTAGCGCATCAAACATTGGCACTATTTATTTCAGTTAACTTTTCGTAGCAAAGTATACTAAAAAATCATATTGAATAGCATAAATACTCACACATTGATAAAACTCCCTATATCTACCTCTCGTCATGGCTGGATTATCTCTCCTATAAACTTTGGCTATGTGGTATCTTTTCAAATTGGTAATCTTGTTCATTGCCAAGTACCTGGCCAGGGGTACTGTCAAATCGTATCTTAGTGACAATATTTCTCCTCCTTGGTCTTTCAAATCATATATCAGCTTTGAATCTTCACCATATTTGCCCGTGAGGACTTCCTGTAATTAAATAAAGCATGTGAGGAATAAACTCACGCCTGTTTTTCATAAAAGTAATCAGAGGGGTCCATCTACATCAATGTTTTGCCAGCTTTGTTTTAATTTCGACGTAATAGAAGGCGAGTATGGTGCCATTTTTCCAAAATTCTTGCTGCTACTGAGAATTTTTGTATTGGAATAACTCATATTGTACTTGTATGTGGCTACAATTTAGTAACAAATTTATAATGTAATTGAAAATTAATTTAGTCTTTTTTAGTTATTCTGAAAATCAAGAAGAAAAATCTGAAAAAATATTTGAATTAATATTTTATATGTTGCATCATCTTGTATTCCTATACCTCAACCATTAATAGCTCTACAATTACGGTATTATTTCCTAAGAATAGTACAGTTATTGTTAGACATCAAAGTATTAAAATTCTATGAGAGTAAATAAATAAAAAATTGAATTACAAGTGATTAACCAAATATAATATAGTATGTATTTAAATAAAATACTTGTTGATTATGCTGAAGTTTATTCAGGTGGGTCATTGTAACGTTAATAAGCCACATGTAATAATAATAAGCTGGAAAACACACTATTTTGGAAGACAACTGAAACCAATTTATATAAGGTAAGTTCTGGTAAAAGTCAAACATATAAGTACCATCACCCTTCATCAACTAGAGTTACTTTATGCATTTAAGTAATATTCAGGGAGATACTAATTATTTCAAATTATAGTAAAGCTTCCTATGCTTATGATTTGTGTTTTCCTGGACTTATTTTGATAATAGTTTTATTTTTCCCAAATTAATATAAATTTGAAAGATGAGACTTTCTTAATAAGAATAGAGAATATATGAAAATTTTGAACAACTGCATTTTACAGGAGTAGAAAAAAGTTTTGTTATAAGAAAACTCCTCTTAAAATAATATATTTTACACCATTTTATTGGGTTTGTTGGACAGATCAGCTCTCTCTTCCCACATTATAAGATAAAACTTAAACCACACAGCATACAATTAAATACAAATGGTTAAAAATAAATATTAACAAAGATAATTTTTATGTCCATCTTTTGGTTGTCTCATAAATATCTTTAAGATCTTTAAGACCTTGAGAGAAAAAACTGCCAATGGTCTTTCCCTCTGTTTTTTGTTTTGTTTACTCTTTGTAGGTGTAGTGTTAAAAATAATAATGAAAAAAGACATACATAGTTATACAACTTACCTTCAATTCAAACACAGGAGTATCAATACACTCGGCTCCATGCTTTTTAAACACTGCTATAATCTTCTGCAGCACATCATTCCTAATACTCATCTGCTGAGGACTGTAGTCTCGGGTTCCTTTTGGTGTTTTAAGAGTGAATTTTTGTGGACCTGCATCATCTGGGCTGAGTTGGGCTTTAAGCGCCAATAGTTTTGATACCTCCTCTTGAATCTGAAAACAAAAAAGCAATTTTAAATCAATAGTTGCATTATGTTTTTGTTTTTTTTGAAACATTTGAAACTTGAGCATGTCACATTTCCACTTTTATTAAAGTGGTGGATATTTTCTTTTTATTGCTCACAAAAATGCAATATCACAGATGAACCAGTATTAAATTATTAAGTTTTTATTCCAACTAGATATTGAACTTATATTGCCTGTTATTTTAATTTATATATATGTTACTCTGATTTTGACATAAGTATATGGTAGTATAAAATAATTAAACAAAACAGTTTATTTAACCATGCCTTCTAAATATCAACTAAATCTGTGCAAAAACTATATTAATAAATTATTCAGATAAAAGAAATGACAAAAATGTAGGTTGGTGCTACAGTTTTAAGCAAATTTTTATTTCTCATTCTTTGAGAAACTATAAAATGACATTTACACAATTCATAAACCCATTATATAAAGTTAAAATTACAATTCTATAATATGACTGGTAACAAACTTGCATATAAAATCGGCAATATTGATGCAATTCTATTACCTAATTATCTTTTTGTGATCTTAATAAACATTAAGAACTTTCCAATACCTTGCAGCATGATGATGTTGAAATATATTTAGTGAAACTGCTGCTCAGAACATTGTTACGCAAGTTCACCACTGTTGCATGGTTTTTTAACAACCTCAGCAATTTGTATGACATGGTTCACTAGCTTTTTTCCTTGTACAATCACCAATATGATATCTCGTCACCGTGACTTCAATACTTTGTACCCAAAAAGAAAATAAGTAACTATAATTACAATTTTAGTGAACATTGAATTTTTTTTCTGGATGACGAAATGACCATATGTGGAGGTTCAAGTACTGAAAAGGTTATTCTAGGGTGCAACAATTAAAAATACCAGAAAATAGAATTAAATTATTAATTAATAATATGTACACCAATACTAAATTCAATCTAAATAAGGCATTCAATACCCAATTACAAGGACACAAACCTGGTTATCAATGGGTTTAGAACTTTCTTTTGCCATTTGTATAACTTTCGGAAGATTAGATTCAGGCAACACAGATATCTCAGATTGGCTGAAACTCCCCATATGGTACCACCACCTTTTTATATGAATATATTTTTGGAAATCTACATTTTTTAAATCTCTTATTAATTCTACATCACATTTTGTAGGTAAAAAGCCACAAATATAACTATATTGTGATAAATGTTTGTCAATTTCTCCAAAATTACATCCTGCAGGATTATTCTTTCCCTAGAAAATTAAATAAATCTTGTGAGGAAAGGAATGATGTAATGCTATAGAAAAATTGTTCGATTGAACACATTCTAACGTATGTGTATAAATAACCAACCTTTTCATTAGATTCCTTCGCAGCTTTTAATTTTCTAACTAGATCTCCTTGTTCTTTAATCTTCAGCAATAAAGTTTCCGAAGAATCTGCCATAATTTACACTCTAAATAACAATAATTTAATTCCTAAACTAAAACTTCTAATTGTTATCTCAAGGCTACCACAGTCAGTCACCAGTAAAAGTACTCAGAATAATTACACGTTAGCCTCTCGATTTGTAGTGCCTTTCATTTTTTTCATTCACGTATTGAAAGTAACCACAATAGTGATTTGTAGGTTAGTTTACGTTTCATTTCAAGCTATATTTACATATTGTTTGACATTTCTACTATGTAGTTTTATTGTAAAATCAAACTACGTGGGTACTTATTTACATCTGCCATCGCATTAAATAATAATAATAATTTATTAACTTTTTGACTTTCACCATAGTTATAACTTGACTTTCATTTTCATAGGGAATAGGAAATGAAGAAATTTATTTTATTTATTAATAACCACAATTAAGTCGTATAGTTTCAACATTCACGGCGGTTGAAGTTATGTATATATACACAACGAATTATCATTTACCTTAACTGAGAAGGAAAACAGTACGAGATTTGTAACACGCTGTCATTATAATACTCTACGATTTATAAGTCATGATTAAAAGTACCTATTCACACTGAAGTCTAAAGTCAGTGCAATAGTTGAAATTTATAACTTAATCATGAACATAATATTTTTCATTTCTGAAGTAATTAAAGTCCATCATTCCACGATTATTCTTTCTGGAATTCGGATCAACTGATCCGAAGGCTCATTATGAAAATCTTTACAAGAAGTAATAAGAAAAATTATCATGTCACATAAAATTATTCGGCCTAAGAAACTTCCGATCATTAAACAACAAATATTTTCTCGGTATGAGTAAAAAATCCGTAGTCAGTTGTTTCACGAAAAAAGTCGCAACAACATGAAAAGGCTGTAATTTGAATAAGCCTTTTGCCTACTCTTATGAGAGTTTTTTTTTTCTCTTATGGCAAAGAGAGAAAAATTTAAACTGACACATTTGACATTGACGTTGCACTGCAGACAGTAGTACAATAATGGGAAAGAATCGATCAAATGAAAATCTTTATTCAGTATTAATCGATTTGGCAAAAATCGATTTTAATAAAAGTAATCGATTTCTGAGTAAAAACTTGTTTTTTTTTTCTATTTAAATATGCTTTTCATATTTATCAGATTAAAAGTCAAATAAAATTATATGAACAAAAAAATAACCACTTCAAAACTAAAAATCAAAGCGAATGTTCCATTAAACGTTCAAGTTAAGGATTAAGGAAACTAAACATCATTATTGATACATTTTTTTTTAAACCTTTCAAACATACATACATATTGCTGTGGTATTAGCCTTCTTCGTTATAAAATACTTTTACCAAATGCTTTTAGGTGTTTTACGGTTAGAAGACATTTTTATTGTTATCCAACAACTAAATTATTCCACTCTTAACTTGTAAATAATAATGAACTTATTTCGATTTTTTTTTAATCCGTCGCATATATGGCGCTGTTAATGAAAATCGATTTAAAAATGTAACTAATATAATCGATTTATTCAACATCGATTAATATTACTATAAAAATCGATTACAAGAAAACAATAATCGTTTTTAATAAAAATCGTTTGTTTTTTAACATCCCTAGCTGACAGTAATTGTCGTAATTATTCGTAATAATATTTATATGGTGTAGAAAAAAATAAATTATCAAATAAGTGTAATGGATAGGTTTGAATACATAGAGGCGCGATTGTTTGAAGGGGAAAGTTACATCAAAAGAGATAAAAATGTTAAAATATATGACGGAGATGATAAGGTACTAACCTTAGAGTTATAATAATATTAACACATATATGAAATCATACCCAACATATTCACTAGTGTAATGTAACATCCAAATACAAAATTTATTAATGTACCTAAAGTATCTTCGGTCTCAGTAAAACGAAGTGATCTAAAATCGTTTAATATTACTAATATATTCTTCTCATTTCTTAGACACAATTTACCGATGGTGAGGTGGTTCTAACTACCCACAGAATACTGTGGGGCAAGCCTGGGGACATACCAAAGGGCCTGACATGTTTGTCTCTTCATTTGTATTATGTATTCTGCCTGGAAGAAGAAAGTAGTGGTGTATTTGGTCTTGGTGGACCAAAGAGAATTATATTGCATTTAGGACCAGCTCTTCCAGGTATTCATTTTAAACAAAATATCATTAGTATTAAATGATGTAATATTTAATGTTAAGTTAAAAACAATTGTATTTAATGATGTTTTTTTTTTCATTTGTATTAAATGATACAGAATTTATTTCTTCAGTGCTAATACATCATGTATGTAGATGTATGTTTTGTTTTATTTTATTCTTATTTGTTTTTTATTCTTGATGCCTAATGTGCACAGTGTGTTTAAATTTCACAGCATATTTTGTACATAAATTCAAATTCCTGTGTATTATGATGTTATATTCTTATTTAATACTCTTTTTACAGGCAAAAGGCCGGGACCGGCTGTAGTAAGCCCATTTCATTTTGTAAAATTTTCATTCAAAGATGGGATAGACCCAGCCTTTTATAAAGCAGTCAATGATACAGTGGCAGCCAAAGCATGGGAGCGAACAAGCACACTAGCATCTCCAGTCAGTGCTGGTAGCCCTTCTTCTAGTCCAAAACCAGTAGCTCCAGTAAACTCCAAAATGCGTTCAGGGATTGTTGGCATTGAGAGAAGCATTGAGGAGCACCATAGAGCAACAGATGCTAGTATCACAGTTGCTTTTCAAGATCTCACAAAACTCATGGAGAAAGCAAAGGATATGGTGGCTATATCAAAAAATATATCCACAAAGATCAGGGTATACATTCACTTTGTTAATAATTATGATTTGTTGCAGTGGCAGTCCTTCCATAAAAGCCCAAGCCCAGCTAGCCTTACAAAATTCTGAATAATAATCTTTAAGCTTTAAATCTTTATTTAACAAAAGCAATTTGATATATAATGATAATATCCTGACGCCACAATAAAAATAAAATAACCTAAATATTACACAATTAACATGTAACATTTTTGGGCTTTTTGGAAGATATTATAATCTCCTGACACTGCATTATTTATAATTATCTCCAAATGATAATTCTCAATTTATCAACTTTAATAGAAACTTGTTCAATTAGAGTTATTATTTTAATGAAACATCATACTTGTTCCAATTCCCTATGTTCTTGATATGGGAGCATGCACTCCATGCACAGGGATTAGCTCTTGTTCCATTTCATTGTGTGGATGGACAATATTTGTATAGTTAATAAAGTTAGTAGAAATTTATTTCATCATCATCAGCCTCTCTCACATCCACTGCTGGACATAGGCCTTTCCTAGCCATTTATTTATGTATAAATTTATTTATGTATGAATTTATGGAATGCTGACAGCAGATTGCTCTAGAAACCTAGATTATATTTTCAAGAGACTTTATGTCCAACTTAGCATGGCTTATGATGTAGAATTTAATCAATAATTACAATAGTAAATTACATTTGCAGGAGAAGCAAGGTGATATATCTGAAGATGACACAATAAGGTTCAAATCATACCTCATGAGCTTGGGTATTGATGATCCAGTTACCAGAGATGCATTTAGGTCTGATTCCGAATACTACCTAGGATTGGCTCAACAAATATCAGACATGATGGTGGCTGTATTAATGGTATGAAGTATCATCATCAGCCCTATTACGTCCCAATGCTGGGCACGAGCCTCCTCTACAATTGAGAGGGTTTAGACTTTAGTCCACCATGCTGGCCTAGTGCGGGTTGGCGGACTACACACCTAAGAAATTCCTAAGAATTTTTTAGGTGGGCAGGTTTTATCACGATGTTTTCCTTCACCGTTAAAGCAAGTGATAATTCATTGTGAATACACACATATCTTCGAAAAGTCAGAGGTGTGTGCCTGGGGTTTGAACCTGCGACCGCCGAGATTCTCGACCGCGCGCCTAAATCTCGAGGCCATCTCTGCTTTTTGATGGTATGAAGTATGAATACCTATAATTTGAATTTATGAAATAGTTCCTTTAAAATAATTTTAACATTTAAAAGCATAGATATATTAGGGCAAAATTTTCTTAAGTCCGTTTTTAGTTTATATGAACCCAAACAATGGATTATTGCCTTGAAGGCGCCAAAAATTGGCGCGTGCGTGTATAACTATCACATTAGGCAAACTGTTATTGAAGTTTTCTGGAACGGCTGCTCAATGCCAATAGGCTTCCCCCATTTAAAACATAACTAGTGCCCAAATAAGTATCTGTCTACTTTAGATTCAAGAATATGTTCGTATTTCAATTTCTTCAGTTTTATATGTAAAATTTACAATATTTTAAAGAGAATGCTTCAGTGGTTATGAGTATATGGCGTGCGATCAGCGGTTCCCAGTTTCGACTCTCGGCTTGGGTAGGATTTTATGTTAAAAATTATCGGCACAGATCGGCAATACCCTCCCCCTCATTTCATTAAAAACTTATTAAAACGAGAAATGTGGGTGTAGAAACACATCTTTCACTATCTTCCTTGATGCAGATGTAAGTGATTATATTTTTATGTATAATACATTTATTTTTCCAGGATTGTGGCGGAATAATGTCTCTAGCTGATGTGTGGTGTCGAGTGAACAGAGCAAGAGGCTTAGAACTAATATCTCCAGAAGATTTGCTAAATGCTTGCAAGTATGTAAGATCACAATAGTAGTAAATAATAGTGATATTAGCGATACAGGAGAACCTCTAAATGTCAAACATCAAGGAAGACACCAAAAAATCGAGTGTTAGAGTTTTCGACTTATGGAGGTTCGACTTAACGAGGTTTCACAGAAAATTTACTTAAAGCAATGTTGCATTTTATTCTGTGACATTAATTGCTGGCGGCTATGTATATTCAAATAGCATCAGACCAGTACGAGTTTGTCGATTGGTGAAGGATAATTTTTGGTTCCAGTTGTCATTAGATTGGACCGCACCACATTTAATAACACATATATTTTCAAAAGTCGCGATGGCCTCGAGGCTTAGGCACGCGGTCGAGAATCTTGGCGGTCGCGGGTTCAACCCCAGGCACACACCTCTGACTTTTAGAAGTTATGTGTCTATTTACAAAGAATTATCACGTACTTCAACGGTGAAGGAAAACATCGTCATGAAACCTGCACACCTAAAAGTTCTTAGGAATTTCTTACTAACTGGTGGACTAAAGCCTAAACCATCTCAGTTGTAGAGGAGGCCTGTGCCCAGCAGTGGGATGTATATGGGCTGATGATGATGATGATGATATTTTTTTACAGGCTACTGCAGTCTATTGATGCGCCAATGTCGCTTAGGAAATTTCCGAGTGGTGCATGCGTGTTACAACTAAACAGTAACAGAGACGAAGAAGTTGCAAAAACTACTAGTGATTTGGTAAATATTTATGAATTTTTCTTTTATACATATGAATATGATGAATGAACACTTAGCGTGTTCTACCGTCTGTATCATGGTGAATGCTCTGAAGAATTGTTTAAGCTTGTCCCATCCTCTCCTTTCCTTACCAGAACCACGCGTGCTGGCATGCGAAGCCACAGCTTTGTGGTTACAACATCCGCGGCTCGAACCAAAAAGTTCGCCAACTCTTACCTTTGCCGCACCATCAAGCTGTGGAATAGTTTGCCAGCTCACGTGTTCCCTCCTTCCTATGATCCTGGATCCTTTAAGCGAAGCGTGAAGAAGCATTTGTGCAGGCCGGCATGATTGTGTCGACCAGCGGGTGACCATATCGTTTCTCGCTGGTCGGTAGTAATTTTTTGGACTCCACTGTACTTACCATCAGGTACAGTGGAGTCACTTTGCCGTGCCAGAATAAAAAAAAAAAAAAAAAAAAAAAAAATATTGTTACCACTTCAAATATGCTTTTGTTTAAAATCAGTACACAGTAAATAACTTCACCGTAAGGTGTATCCTCAATATTTATTTTTTATTTGAGTGGCAAAAGCATTATTTTGGGGTGCGAAACGCGAGGTCCCTAGTTGGATACCCGCGTGGAAAAAAGTATTGTTTGGATTATCCCTTAAAATGTGACCGCTCTTCTTGGCGCGAAGTAGGCTGTCACGATGTTTTTATCGGAATTTGCCACCTATTACGTGGGAAAATACCTGTCTACCTCTTCGGATATAAAATTTCAGATTAAGGAGATTTTACACTTTTTTTTCTTAATTACAGATCGAAGAAAATGGCTCACTGACACCAGAAAAGTTGTCACAAATCGCAAGTGTTTCTGTGCTGTTAGCACGCGAACGTCTCTACACCACTGAAAGGCTTGGATTAGCGTGTCGAGACGAATCTATAGAAGGCTTGGCTTTCTACCCGAATAGATTCCTAAATGCCACATAAAATCTTGATTGTTTACCTATATTGTAAAATAAAAATAAGGTTTCATAATAAAATACTTATAAATTATTTATTTTTATATTTTTTCTGTAATTTTAATCATGGCAAAGTGCCAACAGCACACCTGGTTGTTCCAAATCAGTGCCGAGAGACTAAGACAAAAAGAAGAAAAAGATAAAGATGGTTTCTGTCAGTGAGAATGGACTCATAATACTGTATGTATCACAATATATTTTAACCCACTAATAGTCGGGCCACACATCTGGCATCGGAAATAATTTCAAATGAATAGCGAAATGGCAATGTGCGCATCATATAACAATAATTTTAACGCGATAATTATTGGACTTTCCAGTTGGTAGAACTCCTATAGGAATCAATACCTAAAGGCCCATTTACACGATGCAAGTTTCTTGCCTGTTGCAAACAATTAAATTGAAGCAATAATTGACTTGCAAGGTCTAAACAACACGTAACATTCTTGATTTGTTATACAAGTTTTGTTTCAAAACTTTTCTTGGTGTAAACAGCACATGCCATAATTTCTTAAGCAATTCTTGTATTCATCAAATTGTGTCCATTGAATCTTTTATATTTTTCTTATTACCATGATTATTATTATATATTGATATTTTCTTAGGTCCAAAACCGTCAATTCCAAATTACTGTGCAAATGCTGCTAGTGCATCATTACGTGGCTACGTGCATCACAATCCTTATTGACATTTTCAGTATCCCATAGACAAACATGATTGTAATAAATCTCAATGAACGTTATTAAATCAGTAGAACCGAATTTTAACACTTTTTGACTCATGTTTTTTAATAAACACAGCTTCTAAAACGTTCAACACTTGAATGAAAAATTCGCCAGCGCAAATACGTGCAATACTTGAAGCAACCCGCTAATAAATGGTACACGCACATACAAGTCTGTGTTTAGACAAGTCAAATCTTGTAGGCAATAATCGCCTAAACATAATTGTATTGGTGTAAACAAAAGACGTTTTCAATAATTTTTTGGCAAGACTTTCTTACAATAATTGCATTCCATTTTTTACTAATACCCGCGTGTAAACAGTTGCTCACAATTCTTGAAGATCAATTATTGCGCGTAACGTATTGCATTCAATTATTGTCCTTGTATGTACAAGAAACTTGCATCGTGTAAATGGGCCTTAAAAGTATTTAATACAGTAAAGGAATATGGAAAAAAGACAATTTAATTTAAAGCACAAAAACGGTTTATTAAAAGCACTGCTTCTACTTTCACATAAGCTGACTCATACAAGATAAACACATTTATTATTATAAACATTACTCATTCCTTACTACTTTCCCATTCTGTAAACCTTCTCACAAAATATTCTCAATCTTACAATTCAATATTCTCTTACATCTACTACAAGATATGATGGAGAAATATTAAATACAGTAAATAGTTATATAAATATTTATATAGTGCCATCACTTATTGTTCCATAAGTACAAAAATAATCCAACAACATTACATTTTAGTTTAAAAAGCTATTAGACACTTGTATTGAGTGATCACAGTTACACCAAACTATTGAAGCTATTGTAGTAAGGTGCTTCTCAGTTGTATAGATTTTCTTAATATAACATCATTATTAATAAAGCTGTATTACATAATCGAAGCTGATTTGAACTTTAGCAAAATTTATAACAGTGAATATTGCACAATATCAATTGGACAGTTTTGTAATACTGCTTTCATCTATGCTAGAAGCCAAAACTCTACTATCACAAAATGTGAAGCCAAATATCTATCCTAAATTGTAGCGGAATGTTTTAATATTCAATTGCACTCTTGAAATCTTTTGGTGGTTGATGAAGTTTACCACAAAGCTCCCAAGCTTTGAAATCATCACAGGAGCGGACATTCTCTACGTAACACTCAACACCTCTATAAAATGGTAACTTCATTTCTTCATTTATAATTTCTGACAAACGGTGTAGAAATGCTATGTTCTTAGCAAGACTGTCTTTTATTGTGGTTGCTAGGGGGCGTTCTGTGCACTGAACTATGTCAAGCTAAAATGGGAAATGGTTAGTGTAAAAAAATTGTAATGATAATGATCAAAAACATTTAAGACATGTTGGTTTTATTGACATTTATTGTTTATATAATTTTCATTCAGGCAGTTTTTATGAACTGATATACCTGTATCATGCGTCACTAGTTTTTCCTTATAAATTAATAATGGTTATCTCATGACTTTGTCTAGTGACATTGGATTGGATCTATATCTATCAAATAATATAGATGCTATATTGTTAAACTAGAAACAAGACTTGTAAGTGAATCCTATGAAATCCTTTATAGAATATGAATATTGTTACTATATATCTAAGTTGTTTGGAAAATGTTAGAAAGCACCAGTACATTGTATTACCTTCTCATCTACACTGTTTGGTTGTAGCCCAAGATATGTGTTTAAACACTCTGAAAGTGTCTTAACTTTGCTTGGCAGACAACCCTTCTTATTTCTCATGATTAAGAGGTCACCAACCTAAAATCAAAAAGTAACAAATAAGAACATCATCATATTTAGCCCATATACACCCCACTGCTGGGCACGAGCCTCTTACCAGGCACACACAGGCCACTAAGCTGGCCTAGTGCGGGTTGGCGGACCACAAATAAAGACAGCTGAAAAATTGGCCAATTTAATATTTGTGTTGAGCAATATCTACCTGAGTATCAAACACAGATTTCAGCTTTACATTGTGTTTGTGATATAAGCAGTCAGATATCTTCCTACAGTCATGAACAATTTTTTTTGGGACATCATTTTGAAGCAGTTCTTTTAAGCCAGCATCAAATGCATGGAATTGCATCACTTGTATGTCAAAAATATAGATTTGCTGAACAGTAGACAGTATCAAGAATGGCATTTTGCATTTTCTGCCCATAATTGCTCCATCAGTGCTGAGGCCAATATAGTTATACTGATTCAAATCAGTTATAGCCTCATGAAAAGTGTTGTCAACTTGATTTATATAAATATACTTCTTTGATATTTTAATAATATCCTCGCACTCTTTTTGTGATATTTTTAATACTTTTTGTTCAGTTGGTTCTTGCAGTTTAACTATGTCTCTTATTTCAGTTTCATAATAATGAAGGATTCCGTCACTTTTGTCGCCCTGCGGCATTTCTTTCACGTCATATAAAGATATCTTGGACATATCGTTGGTCATTCCGTAAAATCTTCCTTCAAAAACTTCGCAGTTTTTGGTGTGTACTTGTATGAGTTCCCCTTTCATATACAATTTCTCCATTATAGAAGTTTGGCGATAATGGAGTGTCTAATACTAATACTTAATCTTTCTTGACCGGTTTAGATGGAGTTTCCGATTCACTATACGCCTTAAAGATGTATAATCCAAGTGTTACGTGCAAAACGATTACCGCGACCACTGCCGAGTAAACGCTGCTATTAACTGGCTCCAGACGCAGAATGCCATCAAATAATACGCTTTTCGCCAAGAAAAATGATAACACTGGTACTATAATAATGACTAAGCAGTACTTAATCACCGTCCGAAAGACTTGAAAATCGGGTAGTTCCTGAAATAAAATAGGTTATTGGGTTAATGTCGTAAAATGGATAAAAATACTAACATTTACCTGTGCATTTTTTTAATTTGATTTTCGTAACTTACATTTGCACGACCTTCAATCATCATAAGACAAATTAAACGAAAAATAAATAGTAAAATCAAAAAACACCAGCAACCACTTCAACCTTCATCAAAGATCGATCACATGAATGAATGAGTGACATTTTCCATAAGAAACTGGATAGACCGAATGGGAAGCACATCCAATAATATCGGCAGTGTCAACAAGCAAACATTCAATGATTCAACCACATATCCGATTGTCTTGTTTGAATAGTTAATATTATTTTATTCTGGTAAGACTTTTTCTTATCTTAAGAAAATTAATTACTTTTATTTTATTTAAAATACTTTGTATTATTTTTTTTGTGTTTTCAAGAAGCGAAAGTGGTGTGTTTGGACCGTGGCATTTGGCGCTCTATAGTCTCTGCCAACCTTAACGGGAGACAGGCGTGAGTTTATGTATGTATGTATGTAGAAAACTGGTAAAGAGAGTTGGTGTAAGTGGCAGTGGCGGATTTACCAGCAGGCTGAGTAGGCTGGAGCCTAGGGCGGCAGATTTTAGGGGGCGGCAAATTTGCCCCATTGTTTTTTTGTTTAAATAAAAACTATTCCAAAACAAATTAATATGCACTAAAAAGTAAAAAATAATTGCGTATTCTTCTATAAACTAATAATCAACTTACCTTTTTCTCTTCATCAAAATGTAGTTACGATCTATGTATGTGTTTACCTAACATATATACTTCAAATTTAACTCAAACACATACCTATGAATAATAAACAATGATCAAAATATTTTTAGAGTTCTCCTAAGTAAAATGAAATGCAAAATAAACTACTTTAAAGTCAAACGAATTATTACGATAATATAATTTGTTAAATTGTCATTCGTATAAAAGTTAATGTGTAAAAAAATAATTAAAGTATTCTAGTATTATTATTGCTAGGTATAAAATAACGCCAAAATAAAAAAAGAAGAACAAGAACAGTTTATCAGTAAAACGATGAAAATTTACAGTTTTCTTAAAAGTGGAAGGATAGAATACTGCTTTTATTGTAAGACCAGGAACTTCAACCACATGCAGTGATACACTACAATCTGAAAAGCTCGGATTTCAAGTTCGGACTCTAGGCCTGTGAACGCTGTTGTACTTTAAGATTGTGTGCTATCACTGACTCTGTTCCTTCTGCATATCAATGACCTATTACTTAATAATAACATCCATAGTTATGCGGATCATAGTACTAGGGATGCCTTATATTCTGGTCGCGCAAATTCCTCTTAGGAACAAGTCAATGAGGGCCGGAATAAGCTTGTTTCGGAAATCGACTATTTGTTGGATCAAGCCGCAGACTAGGGCGTACAGAATTTAGTCCGGGGCTTTGGATCGTGATCCTTGGGGGCGGCCGTACCGGTTGGCATTCAATAAATTACGCCCACCGGCGCCCTCCTCTCACCCAAAGTCTCCGTCCGGAGCTCCTGAGTCGAAGAGAAGTCGTTGTTGCTCTCTTTCCGGCCACCCCGGATTTTACTCCGATGCCACCACGTCCGTGGTCGGTGAGGGACGGATCGTTGGTGGGATCATTTACGTGTTCGGCAGGGGAGTCCGCGGAGGTTATTATTCCAGGCGTTACGCCTGAGGAGCTTCAGCAACAGTACTGCGGCTGCGGAGAAAGAACACCGCCCCGGTGCTCGACGGCATCCCAGGACGTGTGTGGGTCCAAGTCGTCGAGTACCTGGGTGAGAGGCTCCGCGTGTCTAGAGAAGGGCGTCTTCCCGTTGCGTTGGAAGACTGGGAAGATGGTCCTGCTGAGAAAGAAGGAACGTCCCGCAGAGTCGCCATCGGCCTACCGGCCCATAGTGTTGACGAGGTCACCAAGATCTTTGAGCGTATCATTCATACGCGCCTCGTCGAGCATCCGAGAAGGGTCGGTCTGGACCTGGCATCGTGCCAGTATGGGTTTCGGAAAGGCCGATCAACTGTCACCGCAATTCTGCGGATGAAGACGCACGCAGAGAGAGGCAGTAGCCCAGGGCAAAGTCATGGTGGCGGTGTCACTCGACATCGTCAACGCCTTTGACACATTGCCCTAGCCCTGCATAGAGGAAACTCTTCGGTACCACGTGGTGCCGCCTTATCTCCGACGCCTGGTGCACTCATACCTTTCCAACAGGGATGTAGTATATCCGGGCGCTGACGGGTGGCACCGTAGAGAATTGTGCGGTGTCCCACAGAGGTCGGTCCTAGGACCCCTTCTGTGGAACATCGGGTACGATTGGGTGCTCCGTGGTGCCAATCTCCGGGGCGCCGGCGTAGTTTGTTATGCTGACGACACGTTGGTGACTGCGTGTGCCGAGACCTTTCCGAAAGCCGTCAAACTCGCCGCGCGAGGCACATGCCACGTGAGGAGGAAAATTCGGCGACTGGGCCTCGCGGTTGCCCTTCAGAAATCCGAGGCCATCTGCTTCCACGGGCCTCGGAAGCAGCCACCTAAAGGGGGCTATCTCACGATTGAGGGCGTGGAAATCCACATCGCCTCCACGATGAAATATCTTGGTGTCATGTTGTGGATAGCCGGTGGAATTTTTGCACCCACTTCGGCAGCGGACGCGTTATCTGCTCTGCTGTCCAATCTCGAAGGTCTCGGCATCCCCTGCCATTGTTTTTCAACTCCTCCTTATATTGTCTTTCTGATTAACTTCGTTTCGGGATTATGACAAATTTAGGTCCCCTTAGATCCGCTGAGCTTCATTGCTCGGTGTCATTACTGTGCGTGCCGCTGTTGATCCTGGAGCACAGGAGTTACAGTGGCGGGTGTGAGGTGGGATAGGGACA
The DNA here is from genome assembly GCA_907164795.1 of Hemaris fuciformis. Classification (NCBI taxonomy): domain Eukaryota; kingdom Metazoa; phylum Arthropoda; class Insecta; order Lepidoptera; family Sphingidae; genus Hemaris; species Hemaris fuciformis. The sequence continues at coordinate 10,078,128 of OU015438.1, read as the reverse complement.
ACATCCCCTGCCGAGGATTGTTCGCGGGAGTCGTGCGATCAATAGCCTTATACGATTGCCCCGTTTGGGCCGAAATATAATATATACATCTATGCTGGGTCGGAAGGCGCCGGTGAGTCCGACACACCCTCGCCCCTCCGGGGGTGGAATGGTCCGTAAATAGGATTTTCCCCGCAGAAAAAAAAAAGCCCCACCGTACCAGATTCTTCCATTTGACCGCATTCAACGAAATGCCGCTCGAATCATCGATAACCAGATTCTAACTGACAATATTGACCCCCTGGCATTGCGAAGAGACGTTGCGTCTCTATGTGCCCTGTATTGCATTTACCATGGGGAGTGCTCTGATGAACTTTTTGGCGTAATACCTGTTGCTGAATTTCACTACCGCACCACACGCCAGAAATTGAATTTCCATCCCTACGATCTGGATGAATGGCGTTCCTCAACAGTGTGGTTCCTTCTTTGTGGAATCAGCTTTCCTCGGCGGTATTTTGTAATGGATTCGACTTAAGGACCTTCAAGAAAAGAACCTATATTTGCCTCAAAGGCCGGCAACACACCGATGATTCCTCTGGTATTGTGGGTGTTCATGGGCGGTGTTGACCACTTGACATCAGGTGGCTCACTAGCACGTTTGCCTCCTTTCTCGTTAAAAAAAAATATTTTGTCTTTTATACGGTATCGAAATGCAGAGGTCAGAAGGGGCGGCAAAAATTTGAATAGCCTACAGGCGGCAAATGTCTTAATCCGCCACTGGTAAGTGGCAAAAAGCTGCATCTGAAGGTACGTCACAGGAGTTTGACCACGAAAATCCTTTTCTATGTGATAAAGTATTGGAAATTATGAAGCCAATTTGTGAGAGTTTATCGTCGGAGGAGTTATTAACTCGAGTCTCTAAAAACTTTGATTTGAACTTTCCCGACGAAACATATTCATTCCGTAACTCACATCATTAAAATTGCTATGTTTATTGCTGTTTGCATATTTAATGAAGGCTTCTTTCCACTTTTGAAAATGATGATTAAATTTGAGGGTTGAATCGCGATCCATACGGTCGTGTGCCAACTTTTTGAGATCCCCACTTCATCAGCTATTCAAAAAAATTGCGTTAAATTCATGCCTCTAGACCAGAATACCGCCTTAATAACGCTTGTTTACTTAACTAAATCCAAAATTTCATAAAAGTAGGTTAACAGTTATCAAAATTATGAATGTTAAAAAGCGGCATTGATATGACTGACTGATTTATAGATCAAACAACTACTAACCCAACTCCAGGTGACCTAGAAACTTGATATTTGGTATTAAGGTAGACTATCACGGATACAAAGGAAAAAATCTTAAAACTGAAGATTAATGAAAATCAATTATGAAAATAGAAAAGAATGGTGGTATGTTAACCGACGTGTTCAATAGATAACGCTGTACCAAATTCCGAATTGTGCTAAAATCAGCGTAAACGGCGGAAAATAAAGTAATTTTCATAAAAAAAATCATAACAATAATGTTGATATTGATGACGAATTTCTAAACAAAAAGTAAAGATATCCCATACAAAACATAAATGTGAAATGGAAGCCAAGTTTAGTATAAAATATGAATCGATGATTACTTCACCATCAAAATAACTTAGATCTATATGGATTATGGATGCCAATTGCCAACATCTGTGTGTAAGTGTGTGAAGATCCTAAAATTAATTAGCAAGAATATGCATAATTCTTAAATAGTTTTATAAAAACTTCTCGTTTCTTGGTACAAATACAATGACCCTTCAGCAGTTTTTAATTGAAATAACGGTTTTCAAGTTTCTGACCTTATTTTAAATTTAATTATGCAATGATGTGTCTGAATTGTCATTTTCAGTTTCGGCACACCCAAAAATTTAAATGTAAATATGTAATGATACAAAACCTAAACAGCTCATCGAATGTTTTGCAGTCCTGTGTAATTTGTATTTTTGCGTATTGTTACTGGATTTTTAAGAGGCATAGCCACATTATACCCCCCCCCCCCAAGCTTGTCTTCCTTGTTCGATCCCTACATCGATGTTTCTACTTTAATGGACGAAATGAAAGGATTATTTTCCTGAAGTACGACAATTATTATTAAAACTTTACTGCAATATATTACTTAATAAAATTTGCAAGTGACTAGTTAGGATACAGAATTACGCATAAATAAACTAAAATGTTTTATTTACACTAAAAAACTTTCTATTTTTCACGGTTACTGCGTATGAAAACGCGTTCAAAATTATCTCTTTATAAATGTGATAATTATCTTTCCTTTTATGTGGTGATGTGAATGCTTTTTGTCACATTGCAGTCAACTTTGTACAGTAATGAACATACAAACAAAAAATAACACACAGGCTTTTATTTAACTACTATAAAATGATTAAAACCCATCACTGCATATTCTTCATATTTCTTGTAAGTTTTTCTAAATTTTAATAAAAATTAAATTATGGAAGGAGCAACGTTATATTATATTTATTTGAAAGTATTGAGACAATACGATTGTTGAATTTATCGCAGATTGGGAATAGCGGGACATTTATAGATTTTATCGATGTTTACAAAAGTATTCTTCAGTGGAAAAATCTGAGCTTACTGAATTTTAGCGAGGTCAGTCATAAATCCAAAAATAAACAATATTTCCTAAATATTTTTACGTTGCTTTTTTAACTGTAAGTAATCAAATAAATATTTTTGTGCTGATAGATTGGCGCAGCAACTAGTGGTGTTTTTGATATAAATCAAGTTAAAAATAAAATACTTCAATGGAAATCACAGAAAATAGCAGCACTCTGTCCAACAAATGGGTATGTATTTCTAGTAGAAATAATTCATGCACTGTATTATTTTTTCGTTTACAATATGTTAATTACAGACCGCAACTACAAAACTTGTTAAACCTGGTATGCAGCACTGCTCAGCCAACTAATGTGACGTTGCGGGACGCATGTATAACTTGTTTTTCGCGAGTAACAGCTATGCAAGAAGTAAGATGTTTGTTAATCAACATTAATTGTATAAATCGTTGAAGAGAACTACGTGAAATTATTTTATTTCAGGGACCTCAAGAATTAAATGCATTGAGTACTTGTGCAACTCAATACTTTACGAACACGTCATATGCAAGTTGCGCTACTGCTCTAATGGTACCTATCTATTTTCTGAAAATTTTATCAGATTATGAGCATACTGCTATTTTTTCTCAAAATTAATGTGTTTTTATTATATTCATAGGCTTTGTCCACATCTGCTTTAAATGTACAACCCTCCGGTTGCTACATGGGATACTGTGATTTCGTACGATGTTTGCGAAGAACTAACTCCGTTAATTTGGTAAGTTCTGAATACAGAAATATTTATTAAAAACAAAAATGGTTTAACAGCAATTTCAGATACAGGTATATTTTATTTTCTTTCAGATAACTCAGTGTACCAGAGAAGCAAGAACAGGAGTTAATATTACTTTAGATGCTGACAATGTCAGATTTTATACCAACGTTACTTCTTGTATACTGGCTAAAGCCCGATGTGGTTCATTCAATCCCATTACTGGAGATCCTCAGGTCCCTGGATATACCTCCTCGGGAATGAGGGTCAGTAATGCTCTTCAGTTTTCATCAACTGGAGAATTAAGAATACTTGCATTTTCAGCAAGTACTCCCGTAGCGAATTCATTTTGTTCATCTTTGAACAATCTTACGGAAACAAATTGGCTTACTAATGTTTGCTAATTATGTAAAAATAAGATGTAAAATTATAGATGCTGGATTACACACAATACTAAGAAAATTAAAAACGAAACTAGAGTTCACTGGAACTGATTAGTGCTCATTTATTTGTAAATATTAGAAATCAAATTTTAAATTAATAAAGACCTCAACGTGATTAGTTGGGACTTGGAATAGTGTGTCTGACTGACTGTGTAGCCTGGGGTACGAGGGACTTATAGAAAGCCAAAAGAAACCAAAGATGTAATTGATGGTTATAAAACTTTAGTAGCCGTTTGAATAGCCACTACAACACGCAAGGTGTAAAACTTCCTATTAGTAAAAAACGCAAGCGATGAATAGATAATATTTAGATTTGTGTCGTGTGTCGACTGGTGGCGGATACTCGTTGATCTTCGGTTGGCGCTTTAATTCGATTGCACTGTTCTTATCCAAATATCACTAATACCTACTTATACTGGTTGGTGCTGGCATGGCGCAATCACGATGGCAGAATATAAAAATGCTTTAGCATTTAAGCCCCTGGATTAAATGATTAATGATATTTAATGCTTCGTAAACCCAGACTAGGCCAGCGTGGTGGACTAAGGCTTAAACCCTCTCAGCTGTAGAGGCCAGCTCCAGCAATGGGACGTATATATTACTTTGTTTTTAAAAATGAATTTGACGTTGATATTTTAACTGGTCATTCTAGATGCTTCATGCTAGAAATCTGACGATACTCAGGTAACAAGGTACGGACACGGAGTACGACATTTGTCATTTACACTTGTTTGTCAAGTATGCTGAATATATTTTTGAATTTTATCATCAATTATTCAAACTTTATGACTGTAATCAGGGAATCTTGGGATTGTGTCAGTTTTCCGCTATAGTGCTGCATTTGCTCTGTAAGTGTTATCTTATAAAGTTACATAATTTTTTGAAGTTCCGGTTACTTGTTAATCTTTTCGTCAAATAACAGACTACTTCAGTAAAAAAGTGTAAATATTAGCGATTTATTATAAAAATGGCTTATTTGTACTAATTAAATAATATAACACTATACTACAGTGCCAGATGCTTTGGATATGATAGCATCTGATTAATAAAATGAAATACAATTACAAACTTAAGTACCTATTATAAATAAAGTAACAATCATTAACAAGTAGTTTAGAATAATAAAAATGTTTTATTAAGTCTTAGTTTTATTTTCAGAACAACTCTTAGAAACTTTTGACTTATTGTTTTTTAATTTCTTCTTCGTTTTCTTGGTAAATTGTATAGAGTCCTCACTATCGGAATTTTCGGATACATTATTTGTTTTTGTACTTTTCTTATTTTGTACGGCAGTTGCGACATAGGCTCCTTTTCTGAATTGTAATTTTGCTGGTCTAATGTCACCTAAATTATTTTTATGGTTAACATTTTGTGTATTGCGTGGTATTTCTGTAAAGCTGGTATTATTTCCATATGAACTCTCAGATTTTGAGTGTTTTAATCTGAAATATATAAAGATGGATTTATTAATAAAATTTTAACAATTCTTAATTTTTCTATTATGAAAGATTATACCTAATAAAATCATTGAGTTAATAGTATAAAACCTTATAATGGCAAATTGTGGTATAACCAAATTGATGTAAATAGAATAATATGTTTACACCACAAAGTATTACAATTAATAAAACATTTGAATATAAACATAATAGCGAACAAACAATATGTTACAAACCACAAATATACTACTTGAACAGGAAATTTTATGGTTACTTCTTTTTACACCAAATAAACAAAATATGCTTCAGTCCATCTTGGCCTGCATATATACAATTTTTTTATATTACAATAATTATTATTAATTTATTATAATAAAAGACAAGCAAGTTTAAAATATGGGAATTTTTCTTACATTATAGTGAACCTGAAGATTTAAAAAAATGCCTAATTGCAGTGGTTCACATAATTAAATATTTTCTGAACTCTCAGACGTGACCAATTTTGGGAATTTCACAAATATTTATCACTGTATAGGTATTAAATCTGACTTCATTAATTTAGAGATAGCCTATTGCTAGATGGTCTATGTTGAATTAATTGTGTTCAATATTCATATTGGTAACCTGACAGCCCCGTGGCGCAGTTGGCTAGATATCAGCTTGCAAAACAAAAGGCTGCAGGTTTGATCCCCGCACCAAGATAAATGTTTGTGTGATCCACTAATATTTGTTTCGGGTCTGGGTGTTTGTGAGACCGAAAAGTCTGTTGTAGCTCCTGATACCCACGACACAGGACTTGTATCCTAGTGTGGGGTCTGAACTATGTATGTGACTGTTGGGTGTATAAAAAAAATTAACATAATTAACTACAGTAGAAACTCAATTAACGAGCGCTCAGTTATATGGATTTGTGATTATTAGGACCACCAACCGCGACCAATTTTTTTGTTAAAACACCACAAAAATTAAATAAATTAAATACCTACAAGTTGAATTTACTCATAGGTATGCAATCATCGGTGAATTCGACACACCCTCGCCCCCCCAGGGGTGGGATGGTCTGTAAGTAGGATTTTCACCGCAAAAAAAAAGAAGGTATGCAATCATGTTTATTTGTCAAAAAAATCTCTAAATAAACATTGATTTCCCTTGATATATATTTTTTGTTTGAAGAAACACATACTAAATATTATGTACCACATATGCAAGAAACTTGCTTTTTTTCATACATTTCATTATCCGAATACCTAACAACAACAATTAGTCTGGTTAATCAAGTTTATACTGTATTCAGTTTCGTTTATTGCTCTATCTCTTACAAATAAATTGTAATCTAAATTTGTTTGTACTCACTTGCCCTTCTTTTTTGCAGTCTTGGTAAATTTATTTATTGGTTCTAAAGTGTCAGTTACACTGGTGGTTGTCTTTGATTGTAGCTTTTTACTTTTAGATTTCTTTTTCTTCTTGTCTTCTTTGATTTTATTTCGTTCCCCTTCTATTTCTTCTAATTTCTTGGAACAAGACCTGTGAAATAAATAGATACTAAAGTAAATACTTTTCTTGGGTTAAAAATTATGTCAGTGTTTGGTAGCTGTGACAAGCATAATGCCCTAAAAATTAAATCATTTCATTTTTACCAGTTTTAAAAGTGAAGAGACAATGAAATACTATTAATTTTCAAGGTAAAGAGATAACTTATAAAAAAAATATAGTGGCCCTACAACTTTATGTATTAAAATTGTGTAGTGTTTACCTCAACAATGCTTCACTATCAGTGAAATAAGAGTTCATAGCAAAACTGGAAATTCCCCAAGACAAGGGTCCTTTTTCCTCTGGATAAACTCCACTCCACACATTCCTTTTTAAAGAGTTTAATTTAACTTGCAGTTCTGAGCGCTGTGTGTGCCGATTTTTTATTTCTGATAAACACCTTTTAACAAATTTTAAATAAATGTACACCTTATTTTATTATTAAAATTAGTAATGATATGATATCAGATGCATTTTGTAAATTCAACATAATAAAATTGCTGTTTTTCATACACATTTGGACACAGGACATCTAATTTGTGCATCCGTGGGAGCAACAGATCAGAAGCGAGAGAAAGTTGTTTATAATTATTACAAAGATAGTTCCTATTAGTTACTAACTTTGCAGGTGGCAAGCATTTAAATTGGTGCCATGATGCAGGATGTAGTTTTGGTTTATCTGAGGGTTGATTAAACATAGACACACTGCGAGGCCTCTTGGATTTGCTTGTCTTTTTTTCGCGATCAGAATGATGCGGCGAATCACTCGTCTGAAAAATAAAGATAAATGATTAATCATTGAACTTGGAAAGTTGTAATAGGTATATATACTGTTGTTGTATTATACATACTGTTGCTCGAACTATTTTTAGTTCAGGTGGCATTTTCTTTTTTTTCTTAGGTTTCGTCTTTCCTGGCGAATGCAACAACTTATGAACTCTTCTTACAGGACTTAAATTTTCTTCGAATGAATCTGCATCCGATGATGCATCCGACATCGCATCAGATGTTAAATCTATTGTAGCTCTCGATACCTGTAATGAGACATTTTAAATCCAGAGCTGTAAACCAAACATCAGAAATATTTCCCTTTTGTTACCTGTAATGTTTGGCGTTTGGTCTTCTTTTTCTCTTGTTTCTTCGTCCTTTCCAATTTCGGCCTTATCTTACGAGATTTCTGTAACTCATTTTTTTAAAATATGTAGTAAAAAAATGTTATTTAATTTGGTAAATTATAGCTGGTGATTACCTCTATTAAACATCTATTGATGTCTGGAAATATTGGCGATGGTGGTGGCACCAATTGATCTTTTCCAGTTTTTTCCGTTGTAGCAACAGCTTCAGAACTGCTGCTTGATGTATCTCCTTCGTCACTAGTAATGAACAATATAATAGCTACTTTTTCAACAGTTAAACAGTAAGCATGTTCAAATTTCTTTTGATCGAATTAATGCATTATACCTTGAATAATCCGATAGGTCTATATTAGTTGGCTCGTCGGCATTAGAACCCTCTTTTAAAAGCCTCGTAACAATTTTCGTTCTCAATCTTTCCTTACTAGGGTCTTCATCATAAAAGTCCAGCAGGGTCTCGCAAAATGTACGACCAAGGCTCTCATAGTCTTGGACTGAGAAGTGAGTTGACATCCTACTACCCAATTCGGATCCTCCAAATGATGCTTCCATTGTGTAACTATTGGCTACTCCTAACATCCATATGACAACTCTTCCCGTGCCCTCTTTACTACGCTGTATTCTAAATTTGCAGTTTTCAAAAGAGAACTGTAAACATATTCTTGAAATGAGATAATAAAATTGTAAAATTAATTCAATGTTAGCATATTATACCTTATCTGCAGCGTTCTTGTGTAACATTAATGGAAATACTTGTTCTTGCAATCGTTTATCAGAAGTTTTTCGGCTTTCGCATCCATAGATAAATATGTTGTGTTTACGTGAGTGCGCGTGTAAATCTACGTACATAGCGACACCACATTCTTCTTGCAGTCTGTAAAGTATAAACCGATTTAAATAAACAGTTCCGTAACTTTTTATGGAATAGTAGTATTCATCTTACCTACGTATCATTACTTTGGTATGCCAAACTGGTGGGTACGTTTCCCGTATTACAGTTCTGTATTGCCTATTTAGGTCCTTTCCGGTTAACGAACAACGATTGTTGCCAACAATCACCTGTCACAAAAAGGTAATATTATTTATAAAATTATGGCATGTTATTGCCATTCGTGTTTGTGTGAACAATGAGTGTTTCATACTCACTCCATCCGGATTTAACATAGGCACCAATTTAAATATAAATTTTTCGCGCAATTCGCGTGCTTGATTCGAATCGCCTGTTAAATAGTCCATAAATCCTTTCATCATCCATGAAGATGGAGTTTCTCCTGGGTGCACTCTCGCTGTGATTATAACTGCTTTCTTTTTCTGCATTTAAATTTATAGCATAAAATATTTCATGTTTAAACGTTATGTGTCAATATTTAATATAATAGATCAGAACCTTTTGATCCATTTCGCTAGGATTAGGAGGTGCGGTGACCGTCAAATAATACACATTATTTCCAGCTAACGTTCTGCATAAAAGTCTTAATTTTGCGAAGGTTGACTTTACTGGATGCGACTGTAACCTTGACAAATATTCTTGTAGGTCTGAATACGTGTATGGATAACAATGTGCTATGTAAACAGCATCGTCTGTGTGCGGAAATTCAATATTGAATGTTAGAGTGTAGCTCGGGAATTGTTCTTCTTCTTCACTCCTGCAAAGTAATTAGTTTTAATACAATTTTAATTTAGAAATGTTATATTTTATATTATGTAAATAGTTACTCACGTAGAATCATTTTTATAGTATGCAATGTTATCACCACATCGCCTCCATCCGATCGAGTGCAACTGTGCGTCCTTCGTGGAGTATAGTAAAGGTCGCATGCCTTCGTTATATAAGCTTTCAGCCTTGGATAAGTTTACTATCGAAAATCTGTAAATAATTTTCAAGTTTTCCTATCATTTTAACTGAAAGTTAATTTTTATAAGTAAAAAATACATAGTGTGTGATGAAATAAAATAAAGTCTTCGGTAGAGTTATAGAAAAGATAGACGCCAGTAGATTAGTCAAACAGATTCATGGCACGAAAGTAGATAATAGGGGCCGCCGTTACTGTCTTGAATTTATTGTACAAAAAATAGTTTTTAGGTATTATTGTAAGAAGGTCTTATAGGGATGTCTTGCGTAATAGCAGTGCAATAAACTAGATTACAACGATGATTGTCTTTATTTTATTTCAAACAAATGAAAACAATCTGTTATATATTATGTATATGAACAACAATCATTGACAGCCCCGTGGCGCAGTTGGCTAGACACCAGCTTGCGAAACGAGAGACCGTGGGTTCGATCCCCGCACCGAGACAAATGTTTGTGTGATCCACAAATATTTGTTTCGGGTCTGGGTGTATGTGAGACCGAAAAGTCTCTCGTAGTTTCTGATACCCACGACACAAGGCTTGTATCTTAGTGTGGGATCAGAACTATGTACGTGACTGTTGGGTGTATTTATTATTTATTTATTTAATCAAATAAATACATGGTGCAATGAGTGATTTTAAAATAAAATACGTAATAAGTAATTTCACCTGTACATCATTTGTTTTTTAGTATTCGTTACTCTAAAATAAAACCATTGCATGTGTCGGTTTGTGTACAGATCTGTCCGTAAATGAAGTTCGTAGTATGCTGATGTGATCCGTATTGCTTTTGCCAAGTTGCCACTTTCGAATCGTGATTCGAACTTTAATTCATCTTCGCCACCGGCACTAGCGCAAGCCGAAAGATATAGCCGAGATCCACCAACTGTAGATCGACTAAACTGAAATTGGTAATAATTTTATACTCAAAATCAAAACATGTAATAATTCCCGATAATAAGTTCCCGAACAGAGACGTCAAATCAATTTTATGTAGCTAGTCAGGTTCAGGTCAGTTGTTAGAACGTGTATGATTTCCAACATGGATCTCCAGCCAAGTGATCGGTGTGCGTGCTGAAGTTGCGTCTACACTGGTATAGATCTTGTGATATAAGGCTAGGCTCGTGGCATCGTCTTTGTTGTTTGTGGTTAACGCCCCAACATGACGGGTATGCCAATATAGTATACACACATCCGAATATAGCAGGAGCAACTCGGGATGCTTTTCGTCTCATGATGTACAACTCCCTCACAAAACGTAATGGCGTCTGAGAGGTTTTAGTAATTATGCCAGTGTGGGTTTCTAATAAGGCTTCATACATCCATAAAATCTATGCGTGCTACCCAGTAAAAGGCCAGGGACGAATAAAGCCACATTTAATTGGGTTTAGATAATTTACTTAGGTTATGAGATCTGTACTTACGTAATTCACCGCACTCATTGGATAGTATTGGAATATAACCGTACCAGCTTCTTCTCCGACTGGCTGTGGTTTTAATTCTTTGCCGGTCGCAGTATAATATGGTTCGGGTGCGGCAGGACTCCAAACAATGTGTTGTATTCGTTCTTCAACTACCTACATTTCGTTTGAGAGGATTTTTAATAAAAATACGAGATTTTTGTTTAAAAAAGTGTTGAAAACATTCTCTTACTTGGCATTCGGAAGGCCACCGGGGAGCTTGCTGCGGACAATCAAGTTCCTTTGGAAGCGCAAACAAATCGCGCGGCTCTTTTAGTTTTGCTGTTGTTCGAAATGTTGCTATGTCAGTGTTTATTTCTAATTGGTTAGTTTTAATGTTGTTTTTTAGAAAATTCGATATAAATGTTCCTGAAATTGCGATTTTTTTTAAACGAAATCAGATTCAGTATTGCAAGCTTATAGTAAGTTTTAAATTAACAGGATTTCCGATTTGTTAATCACAATATTCTTACTGTTATTATTTATAAGTACATCAATGTCTATACAAAGCCTAATTTTCATATTTGATTGCAAGTTAAACCTCCATAAAAACTGCTTAAACACAACCGGGGTTTCAGCGTTGAAGACTTCACTTTCAGCTAATTGCCTTAACACGCGACTTTCTACTGAGCGCCTCAAATTATTGTTTATGAAAAGTGAATGTGAATCAAGTGTTTGTTGACGCATAGTGTAGGTTTTATAAACTGCAAGTTTTCGAAGTTAATTGTTTTGTAAATATCTCGTAAACGATATTATCTGTTATAAGCTATTTCGGAAATGAAATATTAATAAATTTCTACTAATTTACCTTTGCTATATATTGGAAACAAAGACGCTTGTAATGCCTTCACGTGTTCTAAATTAGCGATTAACAGATGATCTTGTATAAGAGGACTAATGGATGGCAATGTAAGGGTAACAGTAGTATTGTTAATATATTCCCGTTTTCGTTGTTCCTCCATTTCTATTATCATGACATTGTCCTGGGTTCTTTCTAGGTGTTTCCACCATAACATTTTAAAATCGTTCACAGTCAACAACATTCGCAACTGTTCGTTAACTCTGATGAACAGTTGTCTTTTTCGGTTTTCCTCTCCATAACAGCGCGTATATCACCATGGCTACACAATTGTTTAGATGTTTTATGGACTGTTATCAGGTTAGGGCGTGTAAACCCTGCGGGTTGCGCGACGATCCGAACAGTACTGACGACTTCAAAAATAGGGGTTTATACTTTCGGTTATTGGATGAAAGACGATTGTCCGGATTGGCCTATTAATGTCATGCTTCAACCTCGACTGTATAAAGCTTATTAGGTGATTGGTGACGTCAGATAGTTATTCATGCGAATACTTGGAATTTATGGAAATTTCAATACGGGGAAGCTATGATTGATATCGGATTTTGATGCACATTTAGGCCACACTACTCATAACCATGAACATAAATTTGATTTATTTGCTTTAAACACGAATGCTATTTTAAACACGTTTATACAGTTTATATTTTTTACTTTAAACATACCTTTATTAGTTTGTGAAACTTCATTTCCAATCTCCAAATTTTGCTCTTCCATAGCTAAATCACTTAGTAATATAGTACATTATTGTAAACGCCTACAATAATCGCACAGGAAATCCTCTATAACTTAGTAATTCTTTCGGCATTTACGTAGGCCTGTGCTTATTCGGGGTTCCTAGCTCTTACAAAATTTATTCGACACTTCTGTTTAGACAGGTTGTTAGGCGTGTGTTGAGTTGTTGCCTCGTAAATTTCAACTTTATCACATGGTTTTTACAATGTATACGTGTTTATACTTGTGTCATGTTCTTTTAGAACTGCAATTAGTACGTGTTGGTTTAAGCGTGTCAAAAATGCATATTTAATGGAATAAAGTTGATTAATGTTCACTGATCTAAGTGTGTGTATTGTAGCTAATCACTGCGGTGTTAGTTTCCGCGAAAGCTTGAAAGGTTACTGCACTTTCGTATGAAAACTCGTGGAGCTCGTGTAGAAAACGAAAACTTCCTAGCTGCCTTCTAATGGTCGTAAACTTTAATGATGCCGTAGATATAACAACGAACAGAATAAATTTTAATGTAAACTTTTCTAGGCATTCTAACTTTTTTACGACGTGGTTAGTTTTTTTATTTTTAATTTATGATATTTTGTTGTTTTTAAAGTAATGTATTATCGTTGTAGGCAATATCAATAATCAAATATTAAAGCCGACTCTATTTCTGTTATATTGAAGTCATGGCTGACTTAAGAGTCTCCTTTTTCACCTACTTGAGGGTCAGAAGGAAGCTTATTTAAATTATTTAAGTTACAAATTAATTATTGAACACACCTAAATATATTAACCTTAACCTAATTCTGGAGACCGGCCTTCAGGTCTATTCAAACGTGTCGCTAATAATATCAGTTTTGGAATTCATGAGGTTTCTTTTAGTAGATACTTATTTTAATTCTGTGTGAGAATATGTAGGTAATAATTTATGACTTTCCTCCTTTTATAATTATTTTTATCGCCATTGTTATATTATTAAAGACATTTCTATATTTTGTGAGGACTATAACACATCAATCATTGAGAAGCATATTACGTCTTTACCTAAAAACTTTGGAATGACGTTATTATTAAGATTATTCAGACATCTTTTCGTGACTTGACGCCTAACAGACGCCTCTCTATAAGATAATTTTCACGAACACACATGAAAACTTGGATATTATAATAATATGTAAATATGGAAATATTATTTTTATTTTTATAAAAAATATAGTAACTTACGATTTATACATGTTCCATAACTCGAGCATATATGATTTATGCCTAAGGCCTCAATTATACGGAAGCTTCATTGCTTGATCTCGCTGCAATATAAATGCAAAGCTGATATTATTTAATGTTTTTAAAATAAAATTTGTAATTTTATGATTTCGAATTTTAACTTTATCTTGTATTTATGTATGATAAGGGAGCATCTACTTAAATTTTTAATCATTGATAGGTTTACTTGTAGAGAAGAAAAAATATTCTAAATGGTTTCTTGTAAGATATTAATATTGGCATATTCGCCTTATCTTGGGCATAATCAAAAAATAACTGAGCTATGATGTAATATGTTCCATTTCATATGATGACATAAGGTTAGGAGTGAAACTTTTATCCACTGGTACAATCAAAAATACATAGATGTTCGTTTTCAACGTTGCTAAGGGTGACGTTGTAGTGAAATCGATACCATTCTTTGCAAGTACTCGTATCCTAATCACGGATTTTTTCAGTTAAGGTTAATATAATATATACTTATCAATATACACACTGTGTAGTATAGTTACATAGTTAGACTAATATTTTTTTCTCAACATGGTGCCTCCATGAAATGAATGTTCCGTTGTGCCTATTTTGAAGTTACACGTACGTATGTCATAAAAATAATGATATTTGCTGGTGTTCAATAGCACGCCATGGATTTTCCAAATCTTTTTAAAATATTTGTGGCCATTTTAACATAAAAATTGATAATAATCTTTTCGGTAATGTTGAAAATTATGGTCTGTATCTTATAAGTATCTGATCATTATTTTAAAAAAAATTGCTTTGCTCCAAATTTTACGCTGGGCATTATTTCAAGATTCATATTATGAATCATGCACATAAAACGCTGGAAAACCTGCTCGTTCTCATTCGTATCCTAATTATATCAATTATAGAAAATACGATGAATTTGTTATCAATTACTGATGATTTTAAATATTTTTTCCAGCGATTGTGATGTTCGCGACAAATGTTCTATTGATATACACTATGTCATATATATGTGCTGTTTTGTAAGAGACGCGTGGAGCCAACCCTTAGCCTGTGGGGTGATTGGCCGCGCCGTGGCACCGACTGGCGCGGATCGATCCGACGTTACACTATCAAAACTTATTGTTTTTTGTCATTCATCCCGTCAATGGAAGTTGATTTCGTTCGCCGTTTTTGCTGATAGATTCGATTTTGTATAAATCGGTGAGGCTATATTTAGATAAGGAGTAAGTTTATTGAACCTTACAGTTACAATTCTGAAAATTTAAATCGTATTTATCATCTGTTAAAAACTTGATTATAACTAAACAAAGAAATGAAAAGATATATTCACTGCTGTAAACTCTATAGGATACATTATCATTGCATCTATTTTTCGACAATTTTTTTATCATGCGTATTTCCGACTCTGTGCTGCCATTGAGAATTTTCTAAAGGTAACGCTCAATAACACTCAGGAACCGAACTGGAGACCTCTCCGTCGCACGATACATACATATTATACTGTAGATCAAACTAGGAAAAAAAAAACTTGATGAATAACCCTAAGAACACAGCTTGGCCGCGGAATCGCACTCGAATCTGATCATACGAGCTAATTTACGACACACAAAATTATTTATTGCCTTCGAAACCAAACGACGCCAATCCTAGGACACATTTAACATGCAATTGTACAATTTTTCTTTGTCCTCAGGTAATATTAATACAAAAATGGGTCGGATAGTGACGGTGGCAGTATGCACGTTGAATCAATGGGCTCTCGACTTCGAAGGGAATCTGAATCGAATATTGCAGTCGATACAGGAAGCTAAGGAAATGGGAGCCCTCTACCGGACAGGACCGGAGTTGGAGATATGGTGAGATGCTTATTTTATTGATATAAACGCCTCTAGTACACGCATTGACATTCGAAATGTTTTTGGTGTGCTGACGTATAGGCAGGCCCAGCTCGGCTGTATAATATCAACGCGTAGCTTAGCTCTTAGGGCTTTCCTTTGGGATTAGATTAAGATTGATATGTATTCGCTAAGTCGTGATGACCTCGAGGTTTAGGCACGCGGTCGAGAATCTCGACGGTCGCGGGTTCAAACCCCAGGCACACGCCTCTAACTTTTCGAAGTTATGCATGTAATTAGAAAGAATTATCAAGTACTTCAAAGGTAAAGGAAAACATCGTGATGAAACCTGCACACCTAAAAGTTCTTAGGAAATTCTTAGGTGTGTAGTCCGCCAACCCGCACTAGGCCAACGTGGTCGACTAAGGCCTAAACCCTCTCAGTTGTAGAGGAGGCCCGTGTTCAGCAGTGTATATTCGCTAATAATATTAATAGCATATTAATTTTGCTAATACATGACGCTGTTTTTAACAGTAGCTTAAAACTGAAGCTCAACTTCATATTTGTACGGTTTATTAACAGCGGTTACAGTTGCGAAGACCACTTCCATGAACCGGACACATATCTACACAGCTGGCAAGTCCTTGCCGAGCTGCTAAAGTCTGCCACTTGCAAAGATATGCTCATAGACGTGGGTATGCCGGTACAGCATCGCAACGTGTCATACAACTGCCGTGTCGCTTTTTACAACAAAAAAATACTGCTTATTCGGCCAAAGATGCTGTTGTGTGAAGACGGGAATTACAGGGAGACTAGATGGTTCTCTTGTTGGACTAAGGTAAGTTTTATTATTATATGAGAGGGCTACACTATATTGTAATATAATATTTATAAGTTAATGTTTTTATTTTATAAAGTTGTCTTTTTTAATGAAATTCTTACATTTTAATCTGTTTTTTTTCACGACACGGCCTTTTACTTACTAAGTAGCTAGTGAGTTTTAGTAAACAATATTGTTTTTGCTATCAGGGTGTACAGAAATGAATGGTCTCAATTCCGCAATGAAAGCTTGTTAATTGTAATTTGTTCCCAAGGACCGACAAACAGAGGAGTATTATTTACCGAGAATGATATCGGCGATCACCAACCAAACGACAGTGCCTATTGGCGACGCGGTTATTGCCACAAGAGACACCTGTATCGGATTCGAAATATGCGAGGAGTTGTGGAACCCGCAAAGGTACCTATATTTATGTATATTTGATAATTGTAGAGTTATTTTAGAAATATAGAAAATTTTGTAGCATTACTTATGTACTAGTATAGGAGAAAGGGTTCATTGGGCGTTTATAAATAAGAACGTGTTACCGTGATGGCAGATCACGCAATGCATACGATCATATGAGAGAACCCTATTTTTCGTGCGCATTTTCAGAATCCGTGTTGCGATTAAGAATTCCCCTAACAACACTTTGCCAGACATAAAAACCCAACTCGTAAACTCTAAATCGGCAAATCAAGCCATTGTTATTGAAAGTTCATTTTTTGTCTATTTCAGTCGCCACATCCCTTTAAGTCTGGACGGAGCAGAGATCATAGTGAACGGTTCAGGCAGCTATATGGAGTTGCGCAAGGCATACGTCACTGTGGATCTAGTGAAAAGTGCTACTTTCAAAAGTGGCGGTGCTTATCTGTTCAGTAATTTGAGGGGCTGTGATGGTCAGCGGGTTTACTTTAATGGTTGTTCGTGTGTCGCTGTCAATGGTCAGATTGTCAGCCGGGGATTGCAGTTCGCTTTGCATGATGTCGTGAGTAATATGTATAATAAGATTTTGACTGTAGTTCACAATATGGGTGTTTAGTATTGAGGAGTCATGTCAAAGTTTTGCTTCTAAAAGTAGGCTTAAAATATTAAGTATATTTAATTCTGTTTAACTGATTGATGTGACTTATTCGTTTATAAAATTGCTTATACTCGTGTTGCTAGAAACAGAATGCTCCCAACATATCGCTCAGGAAATCACTGAAGAAGCTAGGCATTTTCATTTAGGCAATGGAAATCTTATTTTATTTCATTTTATTTGTAGGAAGTAATCACAGCAACGATAGACCTAGAAGACATACGGTCGTACCGAGCCCAGAATCGATCCCGCTCACACTTGGCAGCTTCCAACAAGCCTTTCCCTAGGATAAATGTGGACTTCGCGCTGTCAGACGATGATGACTTGTATCGTACCACGAGCACGCCCATAGAATGGAAATATTTAACACCCGAGGAGGAAATTGAACTAGGTATGCCAAAGGATTATAATCAAATAATTGTTAATAACTCTTACGGAATGAACATGCGGTGTGTAAATGAACGATATAGAGATTTATTTCCGACCCGGGCAAAGTACACCAAGGGGTCTAGTACTATCGCACCGACACCCAAAGCTAAGCGTAATATGGTCTTAAAACATATTATGAATATGTCTCACAACCTGACAAGATTATGTCATTTGTTCATAACTGGTACACATACAAAGGCTGATACCAAAACGACTTATTTGTGTGTAGAGTCACGCCATACAATCCTTATATTATAAGACCACTAAGTCAACGTGAAGGCCTGACCTGGTGAAGGTCGCAGGTCGTCGCTGGATGCAGGCTGCCTCCAACAGGTCACTATGAAAGTCATTGGGGGAGGCCTATGTTCAACAGTGGACTTCCTTAGGCTGATGATGATGATGATGATGAGGATGAAGTCAACGTGAAAGCCTAAGACCTTAAAAGCTCATGCCAAACAGTTTTACTAATATTGGCTGATAGAATTCTAAACACTATGATCGCCTGTTCCAAGGAAAACAATATTTTACAACTTTCAGCATCCCATTACAGGCATATAATCTTTTCATATTTATGATGAGCAGGTCCAGCGTGTTGGCTTTGGGATTACTTGCGGAGGTCAGGACAGGGTGGTTTCTTCCTCCCTCTGAGTGGTGGCGTGGATTCCACCAGTACAGCTTGTATCGTCTTCTCCATGTGCACACAGATTTGCGATGCCATACAGAAGGGAGGTTAGTATGAGTAACTTATCTGTGATTGTTTTAAAAATTGATTTAACAGGCTATAATCGTCTTCTTAAGGTCTTACTAACAGTTATATAGACTTATAGTAAGTTTTTTTTTGTCACCTGTATATATTAAATTAAAAATTACACTGATCTAATGCCAAAAATGTTTGCATGTATGTAGAAGGTATATTTAAATCAAAAATCTTCCAAATTTGCCAATGCAACTAGTGTTCATAAAAAATTGATTATTATGTTGCTTTTTTCGTATTTTAATTATTTATGCATCTTAGGTCTGACGTATTTTGATACTTGTTTCAGTTCCGACTGCCTTGCCTTACCAAAAAACATAATATGTTAAGATATCATGGAGTATGGTTAATAATAATTTTACTTATATTGTAATCGTAACTGAAGAGCCATTTTTGCGTGACATTAGCGTTAAATTTCAGAAACACAAGTGCTGTACGATGTACGCAAAATTCTTTGTCAATCGGACTACACGCCCTCAGACCCCATGGAGTTGTGTAACAGACTTTTGGTTACTTGCTACATGGCGTCGGAAAATTCTAGCTCCGAGACAAAACAAAGAGCGTCACAGGTAATTATACAAAGAGAACCACTCATTTATCTCGTTTGTTCCTTGCAAAAATATTTTTTTCTCTTCAAAGGTAGTCTCTAAATAAATATACTTAGGTTGATCTCGCATTTATATGTAGACAGAAACATGTAAAAAAAATATTATGTATATAATTTGTATTGCCCAGTACTAGGATTATACCAAGAAAAACATACATACATACATACATAAACTCACGCCTGTATTCCCCGAAGGGGTAGGCAGAGGTGCATTTCTGCATCCACATTTCGCGAAGTATGTATCAGTCCCACGTAATAGGGGGCGAGCCTATTGCCGATTTTCGGGCACATTTCCAGACTCCGTGCTGTTACCGAGAATTTCCTAATGGAAAAACCCAATATCACTGCCCGACCCGGGAATCGAACCCAGGACCTCTAGATCGCACGGTACATACTTGTGCCGCGAGACCACGAGGCAGTCCAAAAACCAACTAACCAAGAAAAAGAGCATAAATATAGAGCTGGATAAAAACAAAAAACTTTACAGCAAAGAATAAATTTTGACAAACGACGACTCCATCCATACAAATAAAATTAAAATGTTTTTGTGATAATAAAAACTTATAAATGAATTAATTGTTCAGACACCAAAGTATATTTTTGTCACCTATACAAATTGTTTTTTTTTACACATAAACTCACGCCTGTATTCCCCGAAGGGGTAGGCAGAGGTGCATTTCTGCACCCACATTTCGCCAGGGATGTATCAGTCCCACGTAATAGGGGGCGAGCCTATTGCCGTTTTTCGGGCACATTTCCAGACTCCGTGCTGTTACTGAGAATTTCCTAATGGAAAAATCCAATAACACTTTGCCCGACCCGGGAATCGAACCCAGGACCTCTAGATCGCACGGCACATACTTGTACCGCGAAACCACGAGGCAGTTTTTTTTTATTAATATCATTTTATTTGGTTTTCATCTCATAAGCAGTGATGTAAAGCAGTGATGGCTTCGAGGTTTAGGCGCGCGGTCGAGAATTTCGGCGGTCGCAGGTTCAAACCCCAGGCACAAACCTCTGACTTTTCGAAGTTATGTGTGTATTCACAATTAATTATCACTTGCTTTAACGGTGAAGGAAAACATCGTGATAAAACCTGCTGCACACCTAAAAGTTCTTAGGAATTTCTTAGGTGTGTAGTCCGCCAACCCGCACTAGGCCAGCGTGGTGGACTAAGGCCTAAACCCTCTCACTTGTAGAGGAGGCCCGTGCCCAGCAGTGGGACGTATATGGGCTGATGATGATGATGATGATCTCGTAACAAATAAATTTGTTCTTTCAGCTTGCCAGTCAAATAGGCAGTTACCATTTCCCAATCGTCATCGATGCCGCTGTGAGCGCAGTCATCGGCATATTCACTGCCGCCACTGGACTCGTGCCCAAGTTCAGGAACAGGGGCGGTTGTCCACGACAGAATCTTGCTCTGCAGAATATTCAAGTTAGTATGACGTATTGACAGATTATATCGCGGCGGGTGAAGTCATCGTTCCTCGAGCAGGTAGAAATATTCATAAAAATAATAACGTAATAGTCAGATTCATGTTTCTGATCCAACACTAAGATTAAAGTATTGATGCTATCTGCAAGTGTGTGCAATTTTTCAGTCCCTTAAACTCCTATATTTAACCAAGGTTTTATTGGGTCCTTTTCACTGGTTTTCATAGTTGATTTCTTGAATCTTCCTGCCTCATTGGCTATGGGTACTGTTTGTGATAAATTAACATTCATTAAACTATATTTTTTTACAAATTAAAGTTATTATTAAGTTTTTTCACTCTTGTTGAAACTGTTGTTAACTCGAGACCGAACTTGACCTTAGGTCTGAATTTGATTGGAATGATTTCACCAAGAGTAGTGATTGTAATATTCGGCTGTATGTATTTTGTAAATTGCTGACACAACGTTGTCAATACTTCTGTGTAAGGTTCTCTCACTAATTCTGCTTACACCAATCTGAGATCTTAGAGGGAGTATAAAAGGGGTAAATATAGTATTTAAGGTGGTTTTGAGGGTAGGCAAAGGCCTTACTCTCAGTTGTAGAGAAGGCCCGTGCTATAGCAGTGATATACAGGGTGTATTCAGAACGTGATCGGAAACTAAGGCGGATAATAGTTGAGGTGATTACAAATACCGTGACACAAAAATAAATTGTCGGAGTTTTTTTTAACGCCAATGGGTTTGTAATCACCGTCGTTGTTACCTGCCTTAGTTTCCGATCACGGTCTGAATACACCTGTATATATAATGTTGGAAAACGATGGCAGCATTGAGCTGAGCTGGAGTTGTTGTTGTTGTTGCGTAGGCCCGGCTGCGCATGGTGCTGTCGTACCTGTTGGCGCAGCTGATGCTGTGGGCGCGCGGGCGGCCGGGCGGGCTGCTGGTGCTGGGCTCCTCCAACGTGGACGAGGCGCTGCGCGGGTACATGACCAAGTACGACTGCTCCAGCGCCGACGTCAACCCCATCGGCGGCATCTCCAAGACCGATCTCAAGTCCTTCCTGCAGTACGCTAAGAACAGGTGCTTTACAATATTCTGCAGTGGCTCAATCTACTTTTGCTGGGTTATGCTGTTTTGTTAAGCTTCCTGTAACTATCTGCAACAATTTTGACGCACCAATTTTTTGTCCTACATAAAACCCCGTTCGTACGTTCCCATCTCTCTCCCAAAAGCTCCTTAATTTTTCCCAAGTTCCCTTCGAGATTCTCTCTCGCTGATTTTGTTTCTACCATCTTCTACATTTCATTCAGTATTCTTCCATTCTTCTACCCAAAGGAGACGGAGTGGAATGGAGCCAAAAAGCACTTAACGAAACATTACCCATAGTAATCTGATATCTGAGGTCTTTAAGGCAGTGGAGTTGACCAGCCTTATTTGACTTCTTGTAATTCAATTAACGACTATTTACTAAAATTTAAAGGATATTGATGACGCTTATAAATAAATTCTGTGTATTACTGAGGTCATTTTTTAAGTCAGTGTAACCGTGACGATTGGGAGTAAAAATATATTTTTACAGATTCTTTTTGCCATCGCTATCGGAGATTCTCAACGCACCGCCGACTGCTGAACTAGAGCCGCTGACGGACGGACAAATAACACAAACAGACGAACAAGACATGGGCATGACGTACGCAGAGCTATCGGAGTTTGGCCGCCTGCGCAAGACTTACAACTGCGGCCCGTATAGCATGTTCCAAAAACTAGTGCATACGTGGAATGATAAGTGTACGCCGCAAGAGGTGAGCTTCATAACTTGTCATTTTAAACTAATATCATGGTTACTGATTTATCGAAAAATACCTCTATAATTTTTCAAAGCTATTCTTAAAATGTTCCAATGATAATTATTTTCATATTTTGCGATGTTAATGACAGTGACGTCACGTCGTGTATCTTTTTTTTTATTTGTTCTGTAACAATGCCAGTCACTTGATTTGATAGTTATCTGACTTTGAATTTCTAAATAAGTATATTTAATTCTTCTAAGTCATAATTTAGGTAGAGGTTCTTTAAAAAACCGTATTGTTGGTTCATTTTTAATAGCTTATTTTTTTAGCTTTAATTGACATTAAACTGTGAATATTAACGTTGAACGCACAGGTGGCTGAGAAAGTGAAGCACTTCTTCCGTTGCTACGCCATCAACCGGCATAAGATGACAGTTCTCACACCCTCGTACCACGCGGAGACTTACAGCCCTGACGACAACAGGTTCGACCACAGACCCTTCCTCTATCGGGTGCACTGGAATTGGCAATTCAAGGCCATCGATGATGCTGTAAGTAGTTTTTTTTATCCATATTGAATGACCGAAGATAATAATCAAGTATCAAGAAAATTTCTTGCCTGTTCTCCTCTAGTGATGCCCGTCCGAATTGGGTGGTAAATTGTGATATAGCTTAATCCTTCATTTACATTCTATGGTTTGAATAAACTTTTTTTTTATAAATCCTAAACAAGCATTTGAACCTATTTATGAAAAAATTTAGTATAGAGGCAATTTTAAACTATTACACAATTAAAATTCAAATTTGCTTTTGTGACTGAATTCATTCGTTCGTTGAAGGACAAACTTTTCCTGCAACCGCTAAACTAGGTGGAAAACAGTATCCCAGGAGATTAGTATGCATACCAAGTATTTATTTTAGTTAAATTTGGTCCACAAATTTTAAACTTATTTAAATTGTTACTAGTCAATGCAAATGCAAAAAATATTAAAAAAGAATCCAGCTCTCGTATCAACTCTGATTTCTGAACCAATTTCTTTTCACATACAAGATCACTTAATAAGATGTAAGTTATGGGTCATTTTTGTTGGCAGGTCTCCCAAATGACTAAAGACAAACGCGGTGCGTCAATAGAAAACCGGGTGAAGCAAGAGCTTAATAAAATAACTCCCAGTAGCTCTACATCAAGTATCAACTTCATGCGAGGCGACAGGAAGGGCGTGCTTATATAATGCAAATATCCAACACAAATGTGGCTCATAATGTTTCAAAAAACTGTCTTATATTGCGATATAGGTGCAGTACTAAAATTCTTTGAATATTGAAATATTTTCATGATCTTTTCATGTAGCAGCAAGATTTTAAACAAAATATTATGGTGCGATATAACAGCGCCTCTATCGGACGTGAGGAGAACTCATATTTGTGGTAATTGTAATGTTGACGAAGATGTGACGTAAGCGTGGCAAAACGCACAAAAATATAATGACGTAAGTTCGATTTTAATTAAATGTCTATAATATTTTTAATGGCTGCCGTTCATACATATTGCAATTTGTTTGTTATATTTTTCAATTTCAATTGATTGTATGTTGTTACATTTGCAATTCTAGTATAAGTAATGTGCTATTGAATATGTGAAAAAAAAATGCTTTCAGAAATAATATTCAGTTTAGAATTATTGACGTTGGTGTTATGAAGTACATAAATAATAATTCCACAAATATTTTTTAGCTGTATGAAAAAGGTAATGTAAGCATCAGTACACAACATAACAGTCTCAAAACAATTTAAATAAGTAGGTACTCGTAAAGGAGCTTTCGTATTGCTTATGTAGCAATAGTACACATTATAATAAATAGATTAACGATCTCTTTAAAGACAAATACGTTCAAGAATATTGTACTAGACAATTAATATTTTAAATACACGAAAGGGTAGGCAGAGGTGCATTACTGCACCCACATTTCGCCACGTTGTATCAGTCCCACGTAATAAGGGGCGAGCCTATTGCCGTTTCTCGGGCACATTTCCAGACTCCGGGCTGCTACTGAGAATTTCCTAATGGAAAAACCCAATAACACTTTGCCCGACCCGGGAATCGAACCCAGGACCTCTAGATCGCACGGCACATACTAGTACCGCGAGACCACGAGGCAGTCTATTATAGTATATTTTAAATACATGGCTACAAGTTAGTGATTGAGTGAATAATTTTTCCTATTTTTTTATTTATTTAAAAATCTAGTGCAGGCATTTGACCACGATCTCACCTGGTGTTAAGCGACGATGAAGTCGACGATGGAGCATGCCTGTCTAGTAGCAGCCTATTCACATTAGATTCTATCAAATGACAAAAAAATATCTTATGACAATAAATAGATTCTATTCTTTTTATGTACCGTTTGTATTTTACCGTTGTATTTTACCGTCAAAAGATTTTCCAGCCTGTTTTACATTTTTGAATGTTTTATATACATCTAAGTACATTGCTATTAACTTTCTAGACGAAATACATTAAACTTAAGTGCCTATGTAAGTGATAATATATATTTTTTAAGTATAATTTACCTAAATGGAATATTCATTGTAACGCCACGAGAGACTAACATAAGGTCTGTGTTATTCCGAGATTTTTTTTAAAAGACCTTTTTATCTTGCTACGATGTGGGGTTTTGGGGTTTTTTGATTAAGAAAGGTGGACATTGATAAGCTTAATAGTTTGATAAACTAAAACTGTTATATGTTCAATAATTTTGTAGAATGTTTGGTGTTCGACTGCAAAGCACATTTGGGCAGAACATAGTCACGATGGAATCAATTAAAAAAAGTTTATAATCAGTGATTAATGATAACGCGCTTTTAAAGTGTTCATTTTGGTTTTTCCATTAGGAAATTATCAATATTAGCACGAAGTCTTAAAATATGCCTGAAAAACGACAATAGGCTCGCCCTCTATTAATTGTGACTTATACATACCTGGCGAAACGTGGGCGTAGAAATGCACTTCTGCCTACCCCTTTAAAGACTACAGGCGTATACATGAATATGTAAGTAAATTTGTATATGTATTTTTAATTGTAATTCTTAATGTTTTTAGGATGTGATTTGTTATCATTCCTTAATAAGTGTGATTACGTTTTGCCCAACTTTGCTCTTTGACGCCAAGGAATATTTATATTTAATACGGAGCGGATGGAGAATATTATATTCAAAATACAACAGTAATGCTTAATTAATATTTGACGTCATTATCGTCAATTGTTTTTATGAAATATAACGCATGTATAATTACGTATATTTGTCCAGCTGTATACCTACGACATATTTCGTACTGAATAAATTAAGCATACAAATAATGATAACAGTTTGAATTTATAGTTTATTTAGTTTGGGTATTTAGACTTCAAAATTATTTCGGAGCAATTTACTTGGCAACATTAGTTTTGCATATTATTGTTGTCCTCCCTCGGGGTAAATTGGGCGCGGGGGTAAATAGGGACTTGTGTGATATCCCTATTCACCCCGTTTAATGGTATTTTTAATATATAGCCTACAATTGAGCTTTAAATAATAATATTATTTTCGTACGATTTTTTCAATTGTTCCTTTAATCGTTAGTAAATATGATGCCGTTGAAATGTTTTATTTTTTTATTTATATGACGACCCCTTCGATTTAAATTTGAGTTTATATTATTAGGTGTGTCTTGGATCACAACTGTATTAAATTGTATTTCATGGGTGGCGCTGTGCAGCCGAGAGGTTTGATTTCCGGATCAAGCACTATTATTGTTTTTTTCCGTTACAAAATTCTCAGTGGCAGGACAGAGTTTGGAACTGTGCCTGAAAGTCTCGTCATATTACATTGGTCTATTGGAAAAATGTGGTTGTAGAAATTTCTTATACCTTCTCCTCCGGGGATGAGTATGTACCTATGTATAAGACCTCATATTTTAATAAAAATTGAAACAACAGAAAATATATTTTTAATGATGATTTTTATTACAGTATTCTACATATAAGTGCTTATTTCATTAATGAAACTATATTAAGTTAGTCGTGAAATTAAAACGACCCTTGTTCTGTATGCTTAGCCGCAGCGTTAGTTCGGGTTTCTTCGGTTTCAGTTTTTCATATTACCGGGCTAATCCTGTGAAGAAAGTAATATTCGTTTATATTATTATGCAACTGCGTCGATGGTCACGCGGCATAGCTTTGTTCTATGTGATCTAAAGGTTCTATTCCCGGGTGGGTCATTGAGCTTCTTCTACTAAGAAATTCTGTTTAGCAGCACGGAGTATCTCCCTTATTAGGTTGAACAAAATTAGAGAAAATTGAGTGCATTAAACCACTGCCCACCATTTTTGATAGGTACTAGCGTGTATGTAAACTAAATCTTCGAAAATTCTAGAAAAATAAAATTAAATTCACTCAACAGTTACATAATTTTGACCCCACACTGAGATTGTGTCTTACGCAAGATTGGGATTACGCGAGAATTTCGGTCTCACAAACACCTAGACCCGAAACAAATATTTCTGGATCACACAAACATTTGTCTCGGTTCGGGAATTGAACCTGCGGCCTCTCGTTTCACAAACTGGTGTCTAGCCATTTGCGCCATGGAGCTGAATAAGACTAGAGAAGTCAATTGAATGCGACTTCTAAAATGAATATGATTTTTGTACTTACTCAGGAAACCTTTTAGAATATCATGGAAGCCATCAGATATGTTTTCCACTTGTGTTGCCATTTGCCTCAATCCAAACATGGAATTACCGGTTTTAGAAGCATCAGCCAAAGAGGTTGCGGATGAACCGGCTGAAAAGAATGTCAGTTGTTAATGTTATGAAAATAACAAAATATTTAATTTAAATCATAAACAACAACTTTTCATATTAATACACAAACCGGGGAAGTATTAGAAAGTAATATTTTATCGAACATAAGATTATTCTGGTTCCCTTCACTTATTCCTTATCTGTGTCGAGTCTTCCCATGAAATGTACGTAATATCTTGAGAACTATAACCACGTTTACGGGGCTATTTAAAAACAAAATCAGGCATTTCACGTAAATAGGAAGGCAAAAAAAATTGAGTTCCTAAATTTGTTACCGTTAGGCCTAAACGCATGAATAATTGTAGATATGCATCTCTGCTCAGCCTTTCAAGGAGTATAAAAAAATTCTTTTTCGATTTAAATTATTTTGTATCATAAAACCTTATTTTTATGTGTAAGACGTATATTTAAAATCAGAATCTCTTACCCTTCGCGGCAGTATCAGCTGCTTTCGCAGCTTCTGTTACAGCACTTGTGGCAGCAGCTTAAACAATAAGTAATAATAATCATAATAATGTGTAATTAAATTTGACAAATATAAATGTATTCAATTATTTTAAAGTACCTGCGCCATCTGGTCTAGCAATCTGTAAAAAAAGTAATTTTAAAGTGTTTTTTTTAAAATACTTAAACAAAATAATAAAAGATAACCAGATCTCTATACTCACAGTTTGCATAAGCAAAGCGGCAGACACGACTAAGAACACAACTTGCTTCATTTTATATATTAATATAAGCCTGTTTACGTTAAGAGCACAGATTAGACTAATTTCGGCAATGCTCGCTTACCACTTTATATATCAAATCCTTTTAACGTCAGAACTTGTTACAATTGTACAAATGAATTCTAGAGAATATTGAAACAATTGTTTTTGCGTAGGAAATATTTTTAACGTGCCATCATTTGTTGACAAATTGCTTTGCAAACTACTAAATCTTTCTAGGCTTTTCATTGCTTGCCTTTTGTTTTCGGCTCTAAAGAAGACGTCGATCTATATAAGAGGTCATTTAACTCAATGTCAAACTTGTTCATATGATCATTATTTGCGTTAATTTATCCGATTTTACATAATAAGTAAATAGTAATAAATTAAATGATTTATATTCAATTTGTTGACTGTTGTTATGTGTTAATCTGATTTATTAATTTATTTAATGACGAAGTGAATAAAACATGAAATATCTTTCGTAACTTATATTTAGACTTATTAATTAAACAGTATCTAAACACGAATACGGCGGCATAAATGTGCATGCCGATGTAGATATGGTAACGTTATTGGTATAAATAGGTTCTTCCAAAGAGGGAAAAGCCATTTGTAATTGCACGGTTATGTATACGAAAGTTGACGATGCAATTCGAAAAATCAAACCCGTGTCAAAGAAAAACATTCCATAGGCTTGTGCCCGAGGATCGCGCACTTCTAAAGTACGGAGAATGGCTTTAGTCAACTGCTGGATCTCAGCTGAAAAAAAAAACGATTTATTAAAAAACAAGGTATTGTAAAATACAAGGCGCCTGACTTTACAGTCCAAAGCTCGTAGATACTTACGCGATATGGTCGGGTTTAGTTGAATATATGAACAGATATGAATCGTTTGTTGTATTTGTTGACAAAACATGTCCATTAGTTGACTGAGGAACAGAGTAAAAAGCCAAGTGCCTGCTGCCCATCCAGATACAACGCTTGCTCGCAATATATCCACCCTCTAAAATTGATTAAAATTCATTTGTAGTGCTTTCTATGCGCATAGATAACATCGTAGCACGAGCTTCTGGAAGGAATTTCGGGAATGTGAAGCAGAGGTTTTTTTACTTCTTATTATTATTTTGGTAAAACCTAACAGGGAACTTGTCTAACGAACCCTCTAGAAGTTTAGTTTACATTAGCCCTGTAGAAGTAAAATAGTGAGAATGAGGCGTTCCTCATTCTCATTCTCATATAAAGCTGTTGCTTTATATGATCCTTTAAATCAAACATAAAAAATATTATGTCGAAGCGTCGACGCATCCCCACTGTGCGCCCAACGTAGGGTATAAATACAGCTGCCCGATCGAGAATGATTTATGATTCATTCGCGCTCGGAACGACGGACCGAACGGAGCTCTGTACTATTTTTTTTGAAATTACCTCCAGAAGTTTTACTGTCACTATTTAAAAAAAAAACAATAACGCACAAGACTCTTCGACAAATACATATTTTATCTTAAATATGCCTATGCATTTAATATGATAGTATGAAGAAAAGAAATGCAAAATATATAAATAATTATAAATATAAATACACCCAACAGTCACATACATAGTTCTGATCCCACACTAAGATACAAGTCTTGTGTCGTGGGTATCAGAAACTACGAGAGACTTTTCGGTCTCACATACACCCAGACCCGAAACAAATATTTGTGGGTCACACAAACATTTGTCTCGGTGCGGGGATCGAACCCGCGGCCTCTCGTTTCGCAAGCTGGTGTCTAGCCAACTGCGCCACGGGGCTGTCAATAATATAATAATATAGCTTTACTCTTTCATTCAACTAGCTTGTCTGCAAGCCTGAAAATTATTTGTGGTCGAAATTCTTAACTTAATCAGGTAGCTAGTTCCAACGTCGTAGGAGATTGAATTTTAAAAGAATATTATTAACACTCTATATCTTATGTACTTACTACATATAAATAAAACCTATAGGTATTATACGTACCGAAGATTTTATGTAGACGATTAATGCTTGAACTGAAACAAAAGTACCCATCGCCACTGTCCACACTCCAAGGATTAGCTAAAAATTACAAGATACACAATAAATTGTAAAAATCAATCTCATATAATTCCTTAATTAGATTTAAAGAAACATAAATGATCTCTGCATGTAGTCAAAAATTTAGGAATTTAAAAATAATTAATTATTTAGTGACTTAGTATTTGTGGCTAAAGTGTAGTATCTGATCCAACATAGGTATTTTGCCTTATCGTCGGTCAGATCTGTTTGTGCATATCAGTTGTAAGTAACAACTAGTTATTCTAATTAATTAAATTTAAATATACTTACAGCAAATCTGTATCCTTGTATGGCAACATCAAATAAGTTAAATAACATTATGAATGCTTGTGTGAATTCCTTCTGTCCTGCCCTCGTATGAAAAGTTATTTTGTTATCAAAACGATCCTTCCAATACAATATACGAAATATAAATAAATTGGGCACGTACTCAGTGTTCATTGCAGACAGTTTCATTAAAGCCATGTTCAGATATTTTACCCGCGTCGACATAAAGCCGAAAATGGCAAGGTAAAAACAATAATCGTCATATACACAGAACAACCAGGCAAAATATGTTATGCCAATCACTTGGATTAACACAGAAACTTTGAAAATAACGGACAAGCATGTGACCACACCCAAAGAAATTACTGTTACTAGAACACAGGAACCAGCAAAATTTCTTATGGTCGCTTTTCTCATAAAAGATGTTTCTTCAGCGCCTAGGAACACGTCTATATTTATACAACGAGTAATAATGTCGTATCCACTGTTTTTGTTGAAAAAAGACGAGTTAATGAGGAATAAATTAGAATAAGTAACAAAATGGATGATTGTTAAAACTTCTGGCATTTTAAGATCTTGTGTAGCCGACGTTGATAAAAGTATTGACGCGCCGATGTTTGCTAAAATTAAAATTAAGAGATTTATAAGTAATGTCTTGTAAGATCTTTCCACAATGCGATTGTATTTTATATCAAATCGTCTGAATCCAGAGTATTTTAATCGCAGGAATATTATGCGGTCGAACTCTTTAATATATTCACGCATTAGCTTTTCACTTTCATTAAGATCCATGTTGACGACAAGTTGTATAGACAATGCGGCCACACAGACTGAAATCGTAAATTCTATTTTACTGAAGTATCCAAAGCAATTAATATAACATTTAAAATCTATACGAAGATTAGATTATTTGTCCCCAGAGAGGCAATAATACATTGTCTGTTTTTTTTGTAAATTGCTACAGATACCGTTTCTAAATTATTAAATTTAATCGACTACGATAAAACTATGCGATCGTTACGGTATTAAAGTTATCGTCATAATTTAATTAAATAATGGATCTATAGGTACGTATCTACCCGTTAGGTACCCACTTTACAACACACTGAGTGACTTTAAAATTTTGGACCAGGCCCTTGAGTGCTTGTGTTTCGACCCAGGAAACTATAAACAGGTAGAAAAAAAGAAAAAAATATATCTTTTTATGTCATGTAAATGTCTCGTTAGTCCCTCGAAATAAATTTCGATTAAGCGAGGTCTTGGTTTCGATTCCCGAGTCGGCACAAATGTGATTGGGATTTTACCTTTGTCAATTTTCAGCAGTGGAACTCTGGACATGTGCCCTATAAGCGAAAATAGGCTGGCCTACTGTGAAGTGAGAATTATAATACAACTGGCGAAGCATAGGTGTGGAAGCTCACCATTTCCAGCAACGTACGAAATTTCAGGTAGTTTCCCTCTTGAAGCATTGCTATTACTTTTTCAGAAGGCGTTGTTGTCGCCATCGTACCTACTTTTATGTCATAAGTGTATAGCTAATGGCGTATACTTATAATAATTATAATTAATAAACAAATGTTTTCTGTAGATTACGACTCCTCAATGTCTTAATTCATTTTTTAAGGTCATTAACAATACCCTAACATTGAAACTGTTTAAACCTTTACGGAAAGCTATTAGTAATATTGCAAGTAAAAGATTTACAAAAATAGTTTTGTTACTTACGCGATAAAAAAGCCGCTTCACATGTTTTTGCGCTGTTAAAAGACTAGCCTATATAGTTTGATTTGGAAGTTTAGTAAATAAAGGCTTAATTTATGGTATAGTTAAGATACAATTTGCATCCTGATAGAGCAAAGTTTAATCTTTTTTACAATATGTTAACGGTGTGTGGTCTTCAAGTCCCATGTAATTGTGTGCCTTACTAGGCGGCGATAAGCTTGCCACCGTGTTGCGGTCGGTGTTGTGCGAGTGGCTTACATCAGGACATCTGCGGGAACAATAAACTATAAGAGCCTTTAACCAGATTTGTTCATTTTATCAAATTTGGGTTGAAAGCCAACTTTTAACGCACGGGGGTATAAAGCAGCGCCTATTAAAATTGTGATCGCAATGATGTACACAATCCTAGTATAATGCTGTTAATAATAAATTAGAGTACCACGCAGTCGTTTCATTCTTGAAATTCCCTCATATTCCTATACACACCGGTTGGACTCCACACATGTCAGAATATCATTTGTCAGAGTTTCCTAGTTTAAATAGATTCGGAACCTCTCAATCGCACACTGTTCGCATACGCCGCCGCGCTATATGTTGTGTGTAAGTATCTAATATTTTGATTGCAACCTTATCAACTTGAAAAAAACTAGAACGTAAGAAATATTAGGGGCGTATATTCAAACAACAGAAAATATTTTAATCATGATATATTGCTTATCAATATAGAGTAACAAAGTGTTTGTTTCTATAAATATGAAACTACAGTTTCACAATGGAATCAAATGCTAATAAATGCAACAGACAAGTGTAACCAAGGCATTGCGCTATCACAATATATCGGAACGGTACCGATGACAAGCCAATATAAAACGATCAGATCTATCAAATCTTACCGATTGTACAAAATATTTTAACAATTATCATTTTTAAATCTCATAAAACCTAAATATTCATTATAAGAAGGTAATTACTTTCTCAAAATTTTACTACTATTTTCTAAATTTAGACATACATATTTACAATATATTAAGTACATATTCTATTCACAAGCTTCGCTGTGAAAGCGCAAATGTATCAATTGAGCATCATAGTCTTAAACCCTCTTAAGTCGGAAGCTCTTCGTCAAGAACATCTTGACGTCTACAATAAACATTATAACAATCGACGCATTAAATAACTCATTTACACATCTACACATACACACACATACACACACACACTCACAGCACAGTCTGTAACTGATCAATACTTTAATTAAATTATATAAATACTTCTAGAAATGCATTTTTACTTGGTACGACATATAGTGAAATCATCGACGGACCTCACCATCAAATTTTACAATTTTGATATTTATATAATAAGTACAAACAAAGAACAAACATAACACTCTATATAGGTAGGTACAAACATATAAAACTTGTGACATAATTTGTGTTAATAATTTGAGAATTAGAAGCTAGTATCACTATTACGAGGAAAGAGATTCTTATACCGTGGATTAAATTTGTAAACAAAGTCTTGTTTTAATATTACATCATGAATCGGACAAAAACAGTCATCCGATTCATATAATGGCTTCATTTCAAATCAGCAACACCGAC
Source organism: Hemaris fuciformis (assembly GCA_907164795.1). Taxonomy (NCBI): domain Eukaryota; kingdom Metazoa; phylum Arthropoda; class Insecta; order Lepidoptera; family Sphingidae; genus Hemaris; species Hemaris fuciformis. Next base: position 10,044,132 of record OU015438.1, on the reverse strand, counting down.
ATCGTCCATTAGCACCATCCTTATCCACCTCGTGATTGTTCAGTGTTTATCTTTACATTCCCCGCTGGTTTGAAATGAAACTTACAAATTTGAGAAATAATCGGACTAAACTACAGATTTAGTCTAACTTATGCTAAACTTAAAGATAACCCCGTACCATCACCAAAGATTGCACATAATACCCGATACTTTGATTTTTTAATTGCAGTCATGCCTAACTACATAGGCTAGTGGATCCATTTCACGCTGACTGTTAAAAAATTTAAGTATTTTTGGGGACTAAAGATCGATATGTCCATTATTATTTTTATGAACTTTGTAGTCTTTAGAAAAATTCACGACAAATTGGAATGTCAACAGTTACTTTGGAAGACATAGATTTATAAAATAACATTTTTGATTTAACATTTATTTGTTTTCTGCACTGGGGAATAAATGTAACTGTTAAATTTAATTTAAAGGCGGACGGAAACAATTTTACAAAATTAGTACCTTCGATTTTTCATGATCCCCATCAATAATAAGTCTTTTTTACAGTTCGTATTCACTTAAGAGCAAATATTCCAATAATTATGAATTACGTAGCTGATAATAGTTTTGGCGGACCGAATATTTACTCCTTGTTGAATATAGAACCGTTAGTCATAACGCCTGCAGTTTAACATGTTCGAACGTACATTTAGTTGTGTACTGGCATTGGTAGCTGGCCTAAAAGTTGATTCGCGAACGCTGCGTTCGTAAATTTGAAATGTCTTTTGTCGTAGAACTTGAGTAGAGCTGGTGAGTAAGGATGTTGCTTTTTTAGATGCATATAATGCTCTTCAGGCTCCGATGTGGTGTGTCCGCATTCTTCACACACGTACATCTATAACAATAAAAGAAAACACATTTAGTATTGTCGGAAGTAAAATAAAACATAAACTGTCTCCATTTGACCATTTAAGTTTTTTTATTAATGGGTGTAATATTTACCTTAGTCCTCCTTTCTTTGTAGGCGTAAGTATGTTGCACACCATGAACTTTTAAACAGTGTGATTCTAGTGAGCATCGTTGAGTGAAAGACTTTTCACACAAATTGCATTTGTAGGGTCGGACTCCTGTGTGCGTCCGTGTGTGCCGTTTCAGGTCGAATGTATCATTGAATCCCTTGCCACAGAAAGTGCACAAGTATCTCTTAACATCCGAGTGGCATTTCATATGTCTGTTTAGAAGCCTCTGTAAGCTAAAGTTCTTTGAGCAGACTCTGCAGACGAACTTCGTGGGATCATCTTCACTCACTAATACTTGTTTGTTTTTCTCTTCTTCTCTCTGTCTCGCGTTGGCTTCCGTCGCTAATGGATTTTTTACTCCGTGTCCGCCATTTATAAATTCTAAGGGTAGCTCTGCTGGTAGACCCAACTGCAAGAAGAAAATTTAAGTTATATTTGGTGATACTGCGTTAAAGTTATAATATATATTTCATGAAGGATGAAAATCAAGGTAAGTTTTGATTTCATTATTTAATTATAAGGCTGATAAATCTTTTAATACAAGTAAGTTAAAGCATAAGTTGATTCAGGCTCGGCGTAATATTTTACAACGTTTATATTACCGAACTTCGATGTCGTCTTTCTCTCATTTATTTAAAAAATAAATTTCAATGGACGACATTGAAGAGGAAAAACGAATCAAAGCTTCGCCTTAAAATCAAATAATGCTTACCCTTTGTTGCAAGATTTGAATTTTGGTATCGGTGACAGAGCCTTTCTTCAGACTTACAGCAGCGGCGGGGCTGAGTGATGCGTTTTCAATGTGACTGCTACCGTCCAGAGAGTTGTTCCCGCCGGGCGATGGCAGCGACACAGCTCCGGGTGAGTCCAGGTCCAAGGAGTGACTAGTGAAGGGGAAACCAGGAGACAGGATCTGCTGCCTTTGTTGCAGCTGGACATGAATCTGTAGCTGCTGCATTTGACCTTCATTATGTGGAAGTAACGCTGCAGAATTAAGTTGCATTAGGAAGTCTGGTCGCTCTTTTACGAAGTTGTACGAGGAACTTTGTTCTTGGCTGGCGATTGCAAAATAGTTCTTTTCATAATACTGTCTACTGAAATTTACTTGTTCTGTTAACGTTTCGATGTCAACAGGATTGTGTACAGAATCAGGCGTTATTGATGATGATTCTCGTAGTTCGGAATCAGTGATTGATTCCACTTGAGTATCTAGAAGATGAGCGAAATCTTCCGTAGAATCGGATAGATTACCTAATATACCCTCATTTGGTCCAGGAAACGTTAACGTTGCATTGAATTGATAGTTGTCAATGACATCCTCTGCCATTTCTACAACCATGGGATCAAAATTATTTCCATAATTTCCAATAGCACCTAAGTTTTCTAGTTTGTTCTCGTAATCTATGTCTTCATCTTTAAGAGCTAATCCATAATGAGCATTTTGCATGAGTGAATATTGTTTACTTTGTTCTGGGAAGTTTGTGGTGTTTTCATTATTTTCACAATCCATGTTGAATCCATTGATGATATTGAATTCGTTTGAAAAATTACTATTGGCATTAAAAGTATTTTGGCCACTTTTGGTTGACGGGCCCAGAGTTTCATAAAATGGTGGAAGACTGCCTGTGGGTGGACTGTTTGGACCGTAATTAGAACGTCCATCTCGCCCATTACCACCACTTCCCGATCCTCCTCCGATGGCTCCACCCCCTCCTGATGAGGGAACAGTACCACCACCTCCAGAGCTAAAGCTTCCGGAGCCGCCACCACTCTGTGAGCCACTACTTGATCCACTTCCGCCCGTTGAACGTCCATGGCCAGCAGCGGCATTTAAAATACCGGGAACTTTATTAGCAGGGCAATTTCTGAGCACAAGAACAGGCCTTGCTAAAATTCCATTGGCTATTTTGGAACTGCTTGTTCGCCTCTGTTCTCTTATTTTCTTTTCTGTTTCTTCATCTTCTGTTTCACCACGCTTTTTGGCTATAACATAATCTATTGGTTGGTCTTGTTCCGGATCAGATGTCGGGAGTGTGGCGGGAATACTAACGTCTGCTAACTCTTTCTTATTATCACGAAACTGTGACTGAGATGGAGTTCTTTGTATGACTGAAACTTTTTGGCAGGTGACATTGTTGTCGATTCCAGGCGAAGGCGTTGATTCTGGAGATGGTGTATTTCTAGAGGGTAAAACAACTGGCTCGCTGTCTAAAGAGTCTTTTTCCTCTTTAATTAAGGGTTTGTCTTCAGTTTTCTTTTCTTCTGATACAACAGGTAAATATTGCTTACGTTCTGCTTGGGTAAGCACATGTCCCCTGTGGCCATATGGAATATCTCCTCCTAATATAGATGAAATGAATCTCCGTGGTTCTTTTGTCCGTTTTTCATGTGCGTTCTTGTTTCCATTTGAATCTCCGAATACGTCTCGATCTGTAATGAAAGAAATACATTGTTAAAGTAACATCTATGGAAGGCAAAAATAACAAGTACAGTTAAATTAAATCAAATAAGGTAATTTGATTTCTGAATGTACGTATTCTTAAATTTATTAACTACTGACTATGCGTCCTCGGCTTATTACTAACGTATTCATATGGCGTCGGATGTATGAGGCCTCGTTGACGTCACTGGTATGTGCCTCCATAACGGTAATACTCGCCTCCACACACCCATCCATTTTGTGTGTGTATATTATTATGCACTATAATTATTCAAAATTGTACCGAAAAAATGTTCCTTTCTCCCTTATTTTGTGAAGTCTACCACCCTTTTTGGTAACTACTATGAATGTATATTATTCGCCTCATGATTACCAATTTTCATACATTAAATACGGTAATGTATACATTTTAACGTATTACCGAGGTTCAAGATCTTGTTAATATTACCAAATAAATTATACGTAACAAAAGTTTAAACAATTTCAATTGAATTAAATATTATTAAGACTAAGATGAAGCGCGAAGAACACAGAAAATAAAGGCTGTCAGAAAAAAATACAATTATAGCAAAATACGTAGGTAGCGAGTGAAAGTCCCGAAGCTGGTCCAAACGAGTTCCTTTGCCCTTTCTCGGCTTTTGTTGGGATTCAAGGACGATGTCTGGCATTGTCGGGACTTTTTTTCGGTAATTGTATGCGTCTAAGCAGTCGTCTGTGACTATTCAAATACTAATTTCTACGTAACGTTTACTGAAGATAAATTCGTGCATTTTTTGAAAAGGATGCGTGTGCCCGTCGACAATGTTTATAGCGGCACTTAAGACCTGCAAATGGATGCGTAAATATTTTGTGTTTGCGTTTAATGTGTCTTTTTTTCTCAGAAATGACCATTTTCCGTTAGTACTAAGGTACCTAACTACAAAGACGCGTCAGTGAAATGTATGAAAATTAGAACGTATTTTATTTAACAAACTACATAGAAAAATACTATGTAGAATAGAAAAAAAACTATATGTTACGTAGACTTGTAATATGAAATAAGTTAATTTGTTCTTGAAAATATTTATTTAAAGTTTATAAGAATAAAATCATTTTAATATAACCTATAGTTAAGGGGTGAATTTTTATTAAGTTCTTGATTTTAGGTCTTGAGGTTAATTACATTTTACAGGGTTTTTTTTTTATGAATTTATACTCGTAGTATGTTTGTAATATATGCATATTCCTAATTTGACGCTTTAGCATACCAGACAATCGCATTATTTTTATATTTTTGAATTTCGTTTTATAGCCAATTAATGATAAGCGAAACATATAAGTAAATAACTGTCACAAACGTTTTTTGCACGTTAAAAAATAAAAGAATTTCTTTGACTTAACATGCAATAAAATTAGACAAAGATTTTTATAGATAAAAACGAAATAAGACATGGCATTAACAACGCTGCTGGTATGCAAGTCTAGTAGCCGCCAAGATCTGTCTTATTGGTACCGACGATTTGTAAAAAATACATTCCGACTTTAAAATAACTCACGAATTTGGAATTAACCGGGCTTAAAAAGGTGCGGTATGCCGTGCCCGCTTCATGTGCATGCAAAGAGATGGAAATGATAACATTTAAATTGTCCAATGGAGATACATGAGCGCAAGTACACCTCAATGTAAATTAGCATGATCATAAATAATATTTAAAATATACTTTTCTAGAAGGCAGATGTGAAGTTTGCTCAGTTAAAAACTTTTGCCTTATTTTTATCAATCACAAGTAAATTTAGTATGATGAAATAAAAAAGAAATTGCAATAATTGGTGTTCATAATAATGTCTAGATGTATTGAGAAAAAGTAATAAATATTCCAAATTAAGCTTTAAATATTGGAAGCTACTATATTGTTTTCAATGTAATTTATCTGTGATACAAAAAGTAAATTGTTTTTGCGCCCACTAACGATCGCCTGACATTTTAAAACCAGCTGCATTTGACATCAATAGATGTTCTCAGTATGATGCCTATATTGAATTCATTTATTAGAAATTGCTTTCATATTTATATACTGATGCGTAACTTTGGTACGTATTTTCAAAATAAAAACTACAAGCAAGTAAACACACATCGTATAGACAATTGTTGCCAAAGAGTTAAAAGCATCTAATGAATAGTATGTTAGGATAAACAGCTTACTTATTCAACGAGTGTTACGGCTAGCGGTTTCCTCAACTGCCTTGGCTGTGATGAATAAAACGGATTGATTCATGGTCCAGGTAAGACCTTGTTGCGATGTGTCATGTTCTAAATACACCTGAATCAAGATCATAGTAAGCCCTAGCCATCTATGTTAATTGGCTAATTTTAAAATAAATATTCACAATAAAAAAATAATAAAAGTGGGTGATTTTTTTATGTTCCTTATAAACTTCGTTATAGTTCAAACGTTTTAGTCTACCACCTGTACATTGACAGGTCCATAATTGATTATGTCGCTATCTTTTTATCCATGTTTTATTTTTTCAACTATTAAGATATAACGACACGACATTCTAATGATCTACACCGGTAAATCAACATTTTTTACATGAACTAACACTACATATTGTCTGAATATATATTTAAATAAACACATATTACGGTGCGAACTGTAGCATTTCTTATATGCCATTTAAATTGTGCGGTTTTTATTCTAAAACGGTAATTCAAGGCCAGTAATTACCATGTCCATATCTATTCTGTTAGTCGTTTCCTGTAGAGGAATACAGCTCGCAACCTTGACAACGAACATTCATTATTTGGCCATTAACAGCAAGCAGCCTTCTTCGCATCACTTTTGGCTATAATTAACGATTCTCGAGCGGTACACTTCTGTACAGATTAATTTTTGTTATAAATTATTGTACACATTTAATTATTTTTTTAGAAATAAACAATGTTTAATTTTTGAATAATGTTATATTTAAATCAATTCAATTTATGCTGAAATTGATTGATATTTTTTTGTATAATTATTCAAACGGCACTTTACTTCAATTTGGTTTTTACTAAATGTATTAATATAAATTATAGTCGATTTTACATTGGCACCTAAAAATTAATGTAAAGCGGGTTCAATAGTAGCCAGAAATTTTACCTAACTTTTATCCCTAGAGGAACAAGAATAATATGTAGTATTGATTCGTACTATCTTTTTTCTGCGATTTCGTAGAATTCACTATTTATTTTTGTGCATGTTCACCTGTGTAACACGGTCACTATTATTCTTGAGACAAATTTAATATTAGGTATACCTTTCATTAAAATTAGCACGACACAACATTAATCTTTTTGGCACATATTTTGTGTTACGTATTACTTTGTACATTTATCACAATAAAAATGCATTGTTTAGTAATGATTAATTGTAACTTGTCAAACAGACAATGTTATGGTAGGAGCAAAGGTTCTGTTGATTATATTTACAGCAAGGACATTCTCAAGTCTAATACAATCACATTTCTTCCTAACTTTAATGTGTGTTAAAATATGATTAATATGAAATTGGGAATCATCATAGTAAGGTTGCAAACTGAAACCACACATGAGAATCGATAATTGTTTGCAGGCATAAGTATATTGTGTGGTACATAATTGTGACCGAATATTAAACAAATTATTAGATACACGCATTAAGAGCCGGCAGTAAAACTCGCCCGAGGCGTTAATAAAAACTAGCGAGGCGGCGGTCGGCGGGCGGGCTAGCTTGTCCTTGCGCGCTACGGCCGGGGTTATCGGACGCAGTTAGCATTTAACGCATTATAAAACGTAAGACAGCTATAAGAACCGCTCCGGGCAGAGCACATAAAATTCCGTTGAAGTCTTTTTTTCCATTAGTACCGATAGTACACGGTACACGGCAGCGCTCGGCCTCTCCGCCCGCGCCGGCCGCGCCGAAGAATCGGTTAAAAGGTCACTTTGAAGGACATTTTTTGTTTTGAATTATTTATCGCAACTTCACTACATGTGGTCACCGTACGAACATGTGTAGCTCTCGTATACGCCGTATTCGGAGTTAACAGTTAATAATTACTTGTTGTCTTAATGTTGGGAGAGAATTTCGCATTACAACCGCTGACATTGAAGGAAGTAAGAAAATTGTATTAAAATGTGCGGCGCGATTGTTCGCTAGCACAACCTTTGTTACGTTCGCACACTCGTTATCTAGCCGCGAGTCGGAACGAAGTAATATCTGCTGCCTTCCTACGCCCCCGGCCGCGCCGCCTACCGAATTTAATTGCTTAACCTTCCGTATGTTTTTCAAAGCCAATTCTGTTGTACAAAAACGGCGATTCTAATACGTCGCTTCTAAAGCAACGGTCACAAAAACTGTTCAACGCTTTATTATTATTTTGATCACAGCGTGAATCACAACCAGATTTGGCGAGGGTTAATGACCCAAATATGTTTAGCGAAGTGTTCAAGGCTAACCGACTGATTCGACTAGCTAATGTTTTAAAAAAATCCGGTATGCTCAGAGGCGATCAGTCAGATTGTTTTTGACGTTGCTCGATTTCATTTGAGGCAAAGAATTTTTGTTTATGTACATGTCGGAATAGTTGTTACCGTTATCAACATACTCGGAATACAAAACGACGAATAATCACGTTGTCGACGGTATGGATGAGTTTGTCATAATCTGGAGCACATTAGGAAGTCAAACAAGTTGGATGATCCTTGAATTGCAATGCTGTTTGGGAAATCTATACGAGAAGTGAGGAATTTAAATACAGGAACAATGACATTTGGCGCCGTACGCAGGAGTGAGACGGTGAAACAAACGTGTCGTACTGTTATTTGTTATAGGTATAGTAAAGTGGTGTCGAATTGTCCTCAAATGTACCAGTTCGTGGGCGGTCCACAGTAAATTGCTCCAAAATACACGAAATGATTATCTTTTATTGCGGCATGACACAACAATGGAGGAGATGACCTTACGATCGCAAGATTTAAGAGTCGGCTAACCGCTCGCTATTTTATATTACTCGCGTTAATCTACATGACATGTTTATGTGACATTTACATAAATTCCGAATCTTTTACTACAATCTTTTTAACTATACTGTCAGCTTTTTCGAATGGTCGAGGAAATAATCTTTTGATCCTTTCATTACAAAAGCTATGAGGGATTTCGTCGATGGTGGTCGTTAATGTGGTAGATAACACGAATAGTGTTCCAGTCGATGACAAATGGTTGTTATCGAAAATGCCTTTAAGATTCTATGTGCCGTTACGTGTCTAATAACACTTAAAGCAGTCGGTAACAGTTTGTTTGTACTCCAAAGCGGAATATGTAATTATTGTAAAGTGTTTGGTTAAACACCTTTTATTATTTGTATAGTAAGTAAACATGCAACACGTAGATGAGACTCACTGTGTAAATACGCGACCCAATAAGATACTTAGCTGTTTATGACTATTTTAGCCAGTAGTATCTGACGTTACTTAGGAGATAGAATTAGCTAAATTCATTAAATACGTGCACCAAAACAGAATTAATTTGAATCTCGACGGTTAAGTAGGAATAGTATCTCGTGTTCTGAGAACCAAATATTTGTTGGTAATACAGTGACGGTTGTAACATAATAGGGAACGAATTAATAAGGCAATTGACGGAACTAATGAGATTTCTCCTACACGTGTATAAAATTTGCCCAAGTGCTGCAGAAAACCCAAAGAATACAATCGCGCACACGCTATTTGCGCGTGCCGACTTTGTACAGAGCTCGCCCGACTGATGGCTTCACTGTCTACGTCACATTGTTCAAATTACCGTTTCATTTATAAATTACATAAACGAATGCACTAACGTTGAAATCAAATGTTATGTTAAGCAACTGTTTGACAATATTAAATCAAACTGCGCTAAAATCAAAGTCAAATACGATGCATTCAAAATATTTTCCTAGTGAATCAGACAGTAATTATCTCCCGTTGACGTTTATAGAACACATAAAATAGCTGTACTGTTCTGCGGTATTCGACGATCTTTCTATAGTATTTTACAACATCAATCACGGAGCCATTGAGGTTGTTTTTATTGTTTCCTCAATGTAGCAAATTGGTTGCAGAAGTGTCGTCCCTCGTACCACATTTGCTGGTCGGCACCGCGCACCGCAACTTTACCTCGATAACGACACACGACATTTAGCAAATGATCTTGTGGTTATAATTACGCTGTATTTTTGCTGTTAATGAGATGATTGCATTTTACAACAAGTTTATTGATGGCTTTGTATTGGTAGCACTCAAACGTGCTGTCTATAGAATGTTACATGCAATTAAGCAATTTAATTCGTAATTGTGGTTTGAATTTTAAACACAAAAATGGCTGCAAAAGCACCAATATGAAACAAAAGTAATAATAATACAATACAACGATGATATAATAAGATACAATACAATCTGAACGATGTAGATAATTTTTCACAGAATCGATGATTCACATTGAATATATAAAATGGAGACGAATTGCTAAAGGACAGCGTCTAGCCAATTTAAATACCTGCGGCGTACTTGTCAATGTATTAAAATTCTATAAATAGCGTTCATAAGGGCACTAAAAGGCAGATGCGTTGCAATCAGCAGGTACGAATATAATGGATCTGTTGGGACAAGACACGTACATGCGTGCTATAACCACTCACATACAGACGCTAAGTAATAATAAGTATCAGTTTTATGAAAAATTATAACGATAAATATTACAAATGATAACATTTAGATGACTTTAATATATTTTTATTAAGAGTAAAATCGTGTGAGATATTTACGTTTTTATTTTTCACATAAGTAAAGAACTGGCTTGTTTTATCAGTTCGCCCAAAACGATGGATCGATGGCGGCATAAGGACACATAGTTGTGGGGACATGTGTGACCACTGGGAACATTCAGAACACGTCACGTGCACCGCATCTTTGCTCGAAACGCGCAAAAAATAAATGGCGTGCTCTTGTCTAGTGGCTCCAGAACTTATCGGATGTTGGCTATCGACAGACATTTTAAAGTCAACTCCCCACTTAACGATGTTGGATAAACTATTCATTCAAATATTGTTATTCCGTATGCCTTAATAATAAAAATATAATAGAGATACAAAGCGTACATGATCGCTGGACGTGAGTGGGCGTAAAATAAACAATAGAATTGACATTGTCCTGCGAATGATCCACGACGATCAAAGGGTCACATTGACGATCACATTCCAAAAGTAACGTCAGCTCTTAAAACAGTTCTTACTTGTCAATACAAGTTGTTGAACAATTACACGGATTGAAACTATTAATGGACAATTATTCGCAATGAAATAGTTCCAAGAACGGATTTACTGTACCTATTCTGTGCGTAAATCGTTTTTTTATGATCGCCAATCTTTGGAAAGGCCAAGCCTTAAAAAGGTAGCTGTAGTACAATGGAAGCGAGGATACAATAGGCTCGGCCACATGGCGAAATATTTTTTCTTTTTCGGTAACTCGTAAAGATGCAGATTTTACTGTTCGCAAATGGCAACAAGCGATAAGGTTCTTTTTTATCGTTTTAGTTTTAAGCTGTATTTTACTTGAGTTTTATACATATTTCTCAGTAACATAATCTACTTTAATCTCTTAATCCTTTTATTTCAGAGGATTTGTATTATTTTGTTTCTTAGAAAAAAAAACCGTTATTGTTTTATTGAATTAACTATTTTTATTTAATTTTAATAATAACTGATGAGTTTATTGCATTTTCAAAGGATAATGCTAATACTATTGTCAGTTATACAGGAATGTTTAAAAAGCATTCGGGTACAAAAAATGAGCAACACTAAACTCTGATGTATTAAGATCCTTTTTAAAGTAATGTACTGTTTCTGTGATCGGGTACACAGTCACGTTTTACGCAGAGCGTTTACACCGCATGTAAATAAAATATGGATTGAGTGATGTTTTATGCTCCGGTGCGTTTGGTAAGGAGGCGAGACGCGACTAGACCCTTGGCCTTAATACAAACGTCAACAGCGTGCGCGTGCATACGTTAAACATCGCACAAACGTCGCACTCGCCTTCTTCGAGGTGCAGTGCAATGCTTTATTAGGAAAAATAAAAATACCTATATTGTTCAATAAAAGGGAGTTGGAAACATCAATTGTAAAATTTGAAGATTTGTAAGTAGGTTAAAGCACGATTTACATACATTAATGGAGTGTTCATAGAGACTGTAAAATGAATTAACTATCTATGATTCAAAGTCAAAATTGTACTAAAGATAAGCAAAATTCTAGTTGTTCTAATATATCTTTATCACAACCAAAAAGTAAACGTAATGTTATGAAATTTTATGATTAATGATCTCCCATTACCGTATGTAACGCAACCTTCGTGTTAAATTGCTAAGCTAAAGCTCTATGTAAGGTCATCAAACATATTATGAGGAGGCTATTTTCACGCGGTTCACATTTTAGAATAAATTAAGATTGCACAAATGTCACATCATAATAACGCTTGTATCTTTTGGGTTAATGTTTATTACACGATGGAGACCACTGCAACAAAATATTTAGAGGATATGGTCCATTAATGCGTACTAAGTAGGCAGGAAACTGTGTTGTAAAGAACGCAGTTTCTTCCGTCGCGGGAGTAGCCCGTTGAAATCTTTTATATGTAACAGGATTTGACTGGACACGCGTCTCACAAACCCGTTCCATACATATTGTTATACATTATTTTATCAATATAAATACGTTATATGCATATAAATAATACTCTTAGGCAAGACTTATTACTATTAAATTTAAATGATATATGACTAATTATTATTTTTTAAGAAAAATTTAGTTCACTTTTATTTAACGCTCTTAATTTTGACATAAATGTCTGTGGTTATGCATTTTTTTTGGAAAGGCACAAATTCTTACATATTCATTACAGTACTTATAATTATATCATGTAAGGTTAACGTCAGAGTATCAGCGTTGTGTTATGTTAGTATTGTGACGTCATTATAAACGAAATATCGCTGCTTCATATAATTTGTATGCAATACACATTTATTGGGTGACGTATCACGTAATCTAAAGTTTCCATTCGCCATATAATTAAGGGAATAATTATATTTTCTTTGCATTCAATCCATGTAACAATAATAAAACAGAAAGATAGTATCATTTTCGGAGAAGATGACAAGAATACCCAAACACCTTATTCGAAGAACTTGATAATCTTGAACAAGTGCACTATTATAGCAATATATAGGGGCAGTTTTATATTTGCGAACCCTCATGTTTGACTGTTGCACCGCGACCCTCATTATTTACCTCAAGAAAATGAGCTGCACAATAAGCCTCATGCGCTCCCCTATGAATGCACATGCGATGCAGGTAGTGTATGACCTTCGCGAGCAAGTCATCCGCGCCCTTTTCGCTACAGGTGGAAACGCACCTGTAATTACTGGATACCATTTTTAGTTCTATTTTTATGCTTTTAAAAGTCGTCGGAGTACGTGACATGCGGGTTCCGTCATTGATACTGTACACTGTATTGTATACCCAACATGTTGTATTGTTCCTAATTTTGTAGACCAACGCTTTCCATTTTACAAGGTCTTTTTGAATGGCTTTGAGTATCGAGATTTTTTTAATTGTATTTATTTTATATTTTTTATAGAGCAATTGTAAAAAAGGATTTAATGCCTAAGGCATTCTCTGCCCGTCGAACGTATGTCGCTGACAGAAAAAAATGTTAGTATTTTGCTCTTACTAACTTTTATGATTATACCTATGCGTTGCTTGTTATATGAGATTTATAGTTTCCCTAAAAATGTATGTGTAGGCAAATAATAAAAAAGTTTTGATCCTTTTACGAGTATATTATTTTAATGTATGTTTAAACAATGAGTTTAGTCACCTATGGGCGATGCGGGTGCTTTGACTGTATCTGCTCGCTTATTCTCATAGTTCGTAATTTAAATAAAATAAATTAAGCAGCTGAAGGTTAATTTGCATTCAATTGTACAGTTGAATTTTCCTTTATTTAATGGTCTCAAATATTTGTCACTTTTCTGTACATTATGGTGAAAATTTCCTTATTGCTTTTATGATGCAATATTTACAGTAAAAATGCTTAAAACCGTTTAACTATCGTTTTCAATATTAAAAGGAGCAAAGTCGCATCATGAAGGAGACATACATTATAATATAATCGAACAACTACTGTTCTCAAAAACAATGGCTCAAACAAAAAAAAATGTATCATTTCAATTCTAAGAAGTCTAACTGTAAATAGATCTAACATTGCAAATTGAACGATAATAAATCGCGCATGACAGAAAAACAAACAGTCTAATAAAGGAAAATTCAATTATTTACTACCCAAACATCAAGAACTACTATAGTTACCGTCGTATGCGCAGCAAATTTTATGCAAATACAGGACACGCATACGTCATGGAAGTTAATTATATTGAAATGACAGCTGAGATTGCGGTGACTAACCTAAATACAAAGCGAGTGGCGATGGCTGGCGAGCGGAAGTGGAGCCATTGTGCCGCAACCATTGACACCTCGTGCCTACATCATCCGGTTAGTTCCTGTCCGCGTCTGCACCTCTCATTACTGACATTTCGCCCGTAACTGTTTTTTATATAAAAACTGCACCCAATATATAGCCGTCTATATAGATGGTATGTGTATTAACGTGTTGTATCTTCGCGTGGGCGAAGGTAAATCATAATTGAGATCACCCTTGATTCATACGCTGTCAATGACGAACATTTCCAATAGGTAAATCTTAATGATATATTGGCGTTTTCGTTTTAAGCTACGTTATATACCAATTAAATATTTATAAAAGTATTGGTTTTTATTCGTATGATTAGGATAAGACCAAAAGATGTCTTGTAGCATAAAGCTGTTGAATTTGTGATCGTGCCCGTGGATACAACCGATACCACCGAAAACCAAAAAGGACTTACAACTCACATTATTAAGCGAATAAATCAAGTAAGTCATAGATGCTATGTCGATTTTTCGCACGTCTATGAGTGTAAACAATTCATGGAAAAACGCAAAAACACGACAGTTATATCAGTGATTCACGCTTGGTAACTACCTGGGACCGTTAAAATGTGCAGTAGCGGTCGTCGTGTAGTACTTTTGTTTATAATCATTAATTACAACGCAGTGATCATAATAACCGGTTACATTATTGTGACACAAATTAGGCGGGTCACTAATGCAACAGTGCAAATTGCCTTATCTATTAACTTGATAGTACTCTTCCTGGGTAAAATTGATGCAAACGCGAATAATTTTACAAAGAAACGATAGAATCGAGACACGCAAGTAACGCAAGTGATCGCAGGTAGACATTCGTTAGCGGTGTCGGGCCAGAACTGGATTCTGCTCGTATCCTTTTTTTGGGCAGACAAGTGGCCGTTACGAAGGAAATGATAAATAAAAACACCATGGAGGGACAAAATCTTAGCTTGTGTACGACTATTCAGACATGTTTCTAAATACTGCAATGGAACTTCTATATGAGGCTTCAGTTAATGATTACTATAATTCTACCGGTATAGAGCAACTTGTGACATACAATTGAGAATATTTGGGTGTTTTAAATAATAATAAATAAGCAATCCCATTAAGACGCTCAGAAGAAAACACTGAAAAATAAACAAGGATAACAGAAGATTATTTAACAGCTAAACTTACCAAGGCATTCCTTGTCCTTATCCTTCTTGGACAGGAGGGGTATGGGCCCATCATCGAGAGGGGAACCAGGGCAAAGAGGGTCAGCTTTGCTGGCAAGCAGCTCCTGCCCCTCCTGCAAGCCCAGTTGCTGCTCATGCAGCCGTTTCTTGATGAGGAAGATCTTCGGCATTTTCGGGCGCTAGTAAACACTGCACTCGATCCTTCTGTTCGTCTCTGTCACTAGGTCTTTTAAAATTCACAAGTTTGCATCTTACAACACTGCACGTTAAGTTTCCTCGCGTTGTTGATATTTGTTTTGTGCGTGGAGGCTAGCGGCACATGCGATACCGTTGGCCGCTGCGAAAGAACTGAGAGTTAGTGTGCGGTGCTCGCGACACCGTTGCCCGAACAGGTCCACCCCCGCTCCCGCCCGCGCCGGCGCCGCCCGCGGGCCCGTGCGCCAGCGCCCATGCGCCCGTGCGCCCGCGCACCGAACCGCGCCGAGCACACCGCCACCTCGGCACGGCCACCGCTCCATGCACACAACCACAAATTCCAGTAAAAGTGCTATATTGTTTTGTCCTAGCCGACGTTGCCGCAACAATACCTGTCGTATAATTTGACCCTTTTGTGATTAGTTAATTGTTACTTGTCTCCCGTTGTGCTCGAAATAGTGCAGTGGGAATCGACTTGCAAACAGTTATCACGCCAGCTTCACTTTTTGTTATTGTTACTTTGTTTGACGAGTTCAATGAAAGTGCGCCTCTAACGAGTATAATCTATGTAAAGAAAAGTGTTATTATTATTTATACATCCTGGAAATGACAAGGCAAATTCTTGTCATATAATCCTTCTGCCAAAGTATGGTTTTTAATCAATCTGTTAGTGGTTTATTGCTATAACTATAAATGGACGTATCTGATTAAATGTGTTATTACTAATGTATTCGCAATTATATTTTGCATATTCATGCCTACGAGTGCTTTCCGTTATTTCCTCGGTCGGGTAAAGCCTTAGTCAGGTAAACATTTGTGTACTTCTTTTTAGTGCCGGGACGTAGGATTATCTTGCATATTCATAACGTATTATTTTGTTAGAACTGAGCAAGTTTCAGGTATAGACCCCACAGACATCGTTGTCGGCAGCTTTCAATCAGAACAGATTTACAAAACAATGGATACAGATACGAACACAGTTTGGAAGGGAATTTTTCCTTTCAGACGCGTTGGGATTTACACAACGGAATTTATGAAACGGCATCAATAAACTTTACAACTGCAATTGTCTGTGCATATTTTGTAAAACTTAATTTTAATCTTTTGTTTAGTCCGTTGCAGTTGATGTCGGCGCTTTTGTAGTTAGTGGAAATCAAAATGAATTTTGTATACCAAATGTCGGCGTTGGGTATTTTATTACCTTTTACTTTTATACTAGTCATTTCAACTTTTATTAGTACAGTTGCCAAAAATGGTTTCTAAATTATTGTCGGCACCCTACTAATAAGTCGTCGACCGATCGCTATTGGATGTATCTGCGTATCTATTGATGTTTTTATCTACATACATAATTATAGCCTACGCTCGCCCCGTTAAAGTACGTCTACCTTTGCAAGGATCATTATACCATATTAGTGTATTCGGAAAATTTTGCCTTCGTTTATTTTATTAAAGTGCGACTTTAGAATAGAAACGAGGGGGATAAATATTTCATCATCATTCATCATCAGACCATATATGTCCCACTGCTGGGCACGGGCCTCCTCTACAACTGAGAGGGTCTAGGCCTGATGATGAAACATATCAAGACATGCTATTAAATCATGTCACAATTTTTGCGCTGTTCAATGTCTTAACAAATAAATAAATTAATAGAAGGCGCATTTTTGCCGATTACTTTCCAAATTTTCCGCTTCGATGACTGTAAACTTAGAACACGATATACCAACCGGGTATGGAACCAGGACGACTCGATCGCACGCCGTATAATTATCTTGGGGAGCAACGAGATAATGCTATTTAAGATAGTAACTGAATCTCAATATACACAGGTATCGTGCAGATTGAGTTGACCAAGAAAGTGAATGGTCCTCAATTATTATATGTATACAATGTACGTATACTTCTTTTTCGTGGAACTTCCCATAAGTAGTATAAATATTTTTAAGAACTTCCTGTCCTATTCCTCCGAAGTGTTATATTACATTCAGAAGATGTATTTTGCCGAAACGTGGCAAAGGCTTTTAAGTAACGCAATGGAGTGTAAATTTGTCGCATAATATGAGAGCTTTGAATTACCTTTTTGAGGTAAGAAGAGATTAAGTCATGCTAGCGGTTTATGTTATCTTCTTTTTACTTGGATTTATATTTTTTTTCGGTTTACACTTAATAGTACATATAGTTTGAAACTTTACAAAAGATTCGGATGCGAAAAATGAAATAAATTTGTTATTTATATTTGAGGAAGTAACTGTTCTATTTAGTTTGCATGAGTAGTTAAACCTTTTTTTGCTTTAAATTATTAAATTATGCTAGGTTTTATTGCGATAGTTGAGATTTACGACCAACTTAATAGAAAAGGAAAATAGGTATATATGTAATGTGAAAAACATAAATATTTGAATACGAATTCCCTGGGCGGATTAAATATTACTCCACTGGAACCTTAAGTAATCTTTCTCATTCATAAAGTAGGTGGATATCTAAATATATTCTGTAAATTTATGCTTTAATATATTAAGTATCCCGATAACGTTTCCATTTTAAAGATCATAAATCATTTTTACAGCAAAATACTCCTAACGAGACTATAAAGTGGCAAGATGTTGTTCCACAACGAAAATAAAGCAAAACTATAATACGCTACCGAATTGGTCCTTTTTATTTTTTTCAACTGAAATAAAAAATGGTAGCAATTTTTGCATCGTCTGCGTCGGTTTTTGTGATTACTCGTAAAAAACAGACGTTAGGTGTCTTGCTTTATTTCTATTTGTGACTGCGAAAGTTAACGTTCAAAATAAACGTTACAAAGTTTAAATTACATATTACTTTATAAGACTAAATGTTATATTATGTACTTGATCATGGTTTGTTGTGATAATTGAAGGAAGAATTCCTTAATACTCTGTTGGGAACAAGTCTAAAATTGCTACGCTTAAGTTCAAAATGCTTGCAAATACGCTTTAGAAGACTTTAAGTTACGTCGAATTTCGTATAAAGAACTCATAAGACTTATGGTATTCCCCAAGAGTTTTGCTTCACTTTTAAAGTAAACGATATAGATAATATCTTCTAATTTACAGAATAATTTAAAAACACACCGATTGATAAGGATTTTAGACCCCATTAACAATTTAGCAGTCTGTTATTCAAACAACGTTATGTAATAAATATACAGTTACTTCTGTCCTAACATTAACTGCATAAATGTTATGTAGTATAAGAACTTACAACTGCGCTGCGGAGGCTATTGAAAAGTCTGTGGTTAAAAAATTGAAAGACGGGAATTCTTTTATAGATATAAGCCAATTTTATTTAAGTGTTTTTATTTGCACTGCTGTGATCTGATGACACCGGAACAAAAGACTTAGCGTGCTCTTCGAAGCATGCAGACATTTGTCATTTTCGGTCGCTGAATAAGATCGTTCAACTTCTACGCGAATCTGCTTAAAGCAATAATGACGATTGAAGACTGAATAAATAAATGAGTGGTTATAGAATAAACTTTTTTTTATATTACACAATAAATGCTCTTTTTTTGCACAGTATTTGATTAACAACTTCTAACTATATTTGCTACAGACCGAAGAAATTTTTATATTCTGATCTGCTTAGTATTATTTGAATGCATATGTTAACACGGTTCCAACAAGACAAAAAGTTCCAGTGACGTCGTCTGTCAAGCGTCGGGTAACGTGGGTGATCCCGCAAGATAACACTGATAAGATGTAGACAGTACAAAAATAAATTATGTGTTCATAATTTTGAGAAATATTTGACTTAAATATAGTTAACTTAACTGAATTAATACTCGGAAATCAAACTCTACACTAGCTGTAACTCAACTTAAAGATTTTTTTCATGAATAATATGTGCCGAGATAAAATTGTAAGTCATAGGTAAAGGTTTGATTTTTTAAATATAATATACACAATCACGCCTATGGTAGGCAGAGGTAAATTTTCCATTATTATGTAACGTCCTAAAAGTCCAAAATTAAGTTTTACAGATGATATTACACTCAAGCCTTGTAATACTTTGTTAACAATAAAAGAAAAGAAAGTAAATTAAAGTTCAATTATTATACTTATTATTTTTATTCTGAAAAAATAATCGTAAAGTATTTATAGCCGGAGTGCAGTGGACCGGCGGTGGATGCGTGCGCGTCGATTGTGCAATGATTGCCCGCGCCCGTGCCGTCTGCGCTTGCGCCGGTTCCGCGCCGTTGCCTCCACTCAAGTTCTCGGCAACGTTAACCTTCTTCAAGTCCATTGCAGAAGCGCTGGCTAATATTGGCGCAAATGTTTGGCTTAGATGACAAACTAATGGCGAACTAAATATGTACTATTTTATTTCACATAGTAGTTGTATGTGTACCTAATTAAGTAATTGGGTCATCATATATATCATCAATAGAATATGCTTTTTCGGATTAGTAAACAAATAAACATACCCATCAATCATACAGACAGTCCTGTTTATTAAGATTTTTTTCATAATTCGTCCTGCTGACGAGGATTTCCTAATGGAAAACCCAATAATACTATGCCCGACCCGAGATCTCCAAGTCGTACCTATTATGTGGGGTAATACGAAAAATAGCAGAAGAATACATCTGTACTTCATCACCAGCCCACATACGTACCACTGCTGGGCACGGGCCTCCTCTACAACTGAGAGGGTTTAGGTCTGAGTCCACCACGCTGGCCTAGTGCAGGTTGGCGGACCGCCAACTTATGTACTTACCCTTAAGCTAATACAGTCGTAAGATAGTTTCTAGATACATATGCTAAAGAAGTAATAACGCTAAATATTTTAATCATTAATTTTGCGAAGCTGTAAGTTTTTCTACGGGCAGTGGTTCCATCCCGTACAAGCGGGTTCATTCATGCTGAATATATCTAGATAACGACGCTTGATGATTTATTTACTATAGTTTATTAAGTTTTGAAAGGTATTTGCATAAAGTACGAATTCCAACATTAATGAGCGTGTGAGGGCATAAGAATATTTCCGTAGAGAAGGTTCGAACTGTTGAATAATTCATGAATACGTGATGTAAAATTGTTAATGTTATCAAAACGAATTAATATTTTATGATTTAGCAGATAATTATAACGGTCTCATTTCATGTGTTAACGTTTACCGTTACCGTAAACATTATGAGTGTCATAGAAAAATGTAAATAATAAAATGCTTTTTCATGCAATTATTTGAAGAGTATCGGTTCATCTTTATCATCATCACCATCATCATCATCATCATCAGCCCATATACGTCCCACTGCTGGGCACCGGCCTCCTCTACAACTGAGAGGGTTGGCGGACTACACACCTAAGAAATTCCTAAGAATTTCTTATGCACGTTTCATCACGATGTTTTCCTTCACCGTTAAAGTTCCTACATTATAATACTTTGTGAATACACACATAACTTCGAAAAGTCACAGGTATGTGCCTGGGGCTTAAACCCGCGACCGTCGAGATTCCCGACCGCGTGCCTAAACCTCGTGGCCATCTTTATTATGGTCAGAGTGAATTGTGAACGTTGTCTGTGTCGCTTGGCCAATTAATAATAAAATATTTTTTTAAATCGGATTCGGTATTTTATTTCGGTATAAGATAAATTATTATAGAGATGTTCACTCTTGCTTACATTCCCGCTTAGATAGCTGTATTTATATAATGGACAATATTATTATTAAATATGGGTCTATTGCATTTTCAAGAAGTACTCATATTTGCCTCAGACATCCTTCTTTTATTTGGAAAAAGCTGGCATTTTAGGCCCTTAGGCCCCATTTAAAAAAAAGCCAGCAACGAATTTTCTTGACGCGCAGTTGAAATAAAAGTGTTAATTTACATCCATCCAAGTAATTCTTATAGTACATTAATGTTTATTCATCTTCAACAGCTGTTTTGAGCCGATATACGTATTCACTTATAATCATGTGACCTGTATTTATTATAATTCATATGAAATTACCTTATCAAATGCTAAGTTATGATGTCACTTGCCATACACGTAACTTATGCCAAAGTTAATATTCACAGTAAAAATACTGTAAACAAATTCCATTATAAGTTTCGCTAGAGGCTAGATAAATGGCGCACGGTTGTATAAAGTGACTTAAGGTGTGTGCTTAGTCTGCAAAGGGTAGTATTACAGTCAAACTGCTAAGGGGCTTAGTAATAAATTATAAACGCACAACTTGAAAAGCAAGCTTCTTCTTTCAAGTGTGTCGTGTGTATGGATCGATGATCGCGCGATATTACGAAGAAACAGTGCGTTCACAATGGTTTTCAAAAGTTTGCACGTAGAGGAAAAACAAGAAATAAGGTAATCTACGCGTCTACTGTCCATGAGACTAAGAGTGCAGTGATTAATATACGTACAGAGGTGCATTTCTGCACCCACATTTCGCTAGGTATGTACCAAGTCCCACGTGATAGGGGGCGAGCCTGTTGCACATTTCCAGACGCCGCCGTGCTGCTGATGGGAATTTCCTATAATAAAGAAACCCAATAAAACTGTGCCCGAACCGGGAATCGCATCCGGGACTTCTAGATCGCACGGTATAGGTATACTTGCACCGCGAGACCACGAGGCGGTCAATTTGTTCAAAATGTTGGAGAAAATTTGACAGATACATGTACATACTACATACAGATACATTTTTAACGTAGTTGATGGAACTTGGGAGTAAAAAGACAACAGCTATCCCCCTCGAGATTCCAGGGGTAAATGGAAGTAGATAAATAAATACATTTTATTAACATGCTCCTTGTTTGTTCTACAGTGGAAAGAGGTTAGGTTTCAGTCCCCCGTATCAGTACAAAACGGATTTTTAGATCGTATCGACATCGCTGGATGCAATTGACTTATACTGTATATCTTATATAAAGCTGTTTATATTATTAAAATTTTCTCGGCGATGGCGTAAGACCTTTAAGACTATAATTGTATTAGCATATAGTTTCTATAGTAAAGTTTCCTCAACAAGATCATAAACAACGGTTATAGTGACGTAATTTGTTGTCCGTTTTTCGCACGTGTTTGAACTACATATGGCTATGACTTTTTTATTAAGGATTGGGCATAATAGGGACTTGTTTAAATGCGTTTAAAATCCTTATTACATGTATACACATGAAACTTTTGACAGTCTGCACTGTCCGCTTTTGGCTCGACTCCACAATAACCGATATGATAGCCCTTATACAGTTATGAAGTTAGTGGTCTACTGTATGTTTTGTCTCTTTTTATTGTTTGTTTGTTTATGTGTCTATGTTGGTCCCGTGATAGGGGCTTATGGAAGAATAAAATATACTCCGCCGACTCTAAATAGAATTGGGAACAGGGCAAGAGGATGATGATGACATTGGTTCCGCAGCATAAGTGTGTGGCGTGCGATCGAGAAGTATGAGTTTGATTCCTGTGTTGAGCAAATATTGAAAAAATTTAGTAGCAGCTGAAGTATGGGAATTTGTTTGAACAACGATAGTAAGATCGCTACCTTTAAATTGGGAAAGAGTAAGCTGAATCCCTCTCTACTTCTTAGTACCTACGTTGTATGAATGTCTTTTGATGTGTTTGAAATATATACTAGCTAATTTTCAAATTTTTATCATAAAAGCTGAGGTCGATTCCCGGATCCGCCAAATATATAGGTATATTTAATTTTTCCATTAGGAAATTCTTAGTAGCAGCACGGAGTTTGGAATTGTGCCCGAAAAACATCAATAGCCTCGCCTCTATTACGTGGGCGATATGTGGCTGCATATATGCATCTCTGTCTCACCGTAAAGGCGTGAGGTTATGTATGTATTATAACAAATAAATATAATAAAAATAGTGCAAATATTTGCGCATGTCGACATACTGTACACTACATAAGCAACAGCGCAACGGTAACTCCACCATATATTCTAGATGATTGAGCTCGAACACGCGCGACGTAACATCACGGGGAATTGCAATAGTATTAATGTATAGAACCGGTTCACTGATTACTGATCAACTGGACAGTCATATTATTCAATTGGTCGCACGAGACTACCATTTTGTGCACTCCCATCGCTTATGTATTCTTATTTTACCTTAGCATTAAACGATCATAGATCAAGTGATTTATGTATGGAACCCATGTAATTATCTTGTCGACGTTATGCAGTAAAGTGGTATTTTGTATCTTTCGTTTTTGCGTCAAATAAATGTCATCTCTTCAAAACATATTTGGATGCGTCATGGTTTTTTCTTCGTCTTCTGATGAATTTAAGTGGAATATTGATAAATAATATGCTTTGCAACACGTTTACATCCATAAAATCATTCTTTACTCGCATTTACTACTGTATATTAAGTATTGCGACTAACAAGCGTCCCATTGCTTTTGGCACCTTAATGTTATATTAAATTGTATAACAGATTAGCTGGGCATACTAAATTTAATTTAAATACTTAAATATTAACAAAGTGATTAAAGGAGAACATACTGTATACAACGGTGAATGAAAACGTTACTAAAAGTTTTTATTGACTATGAAGTTCGCCGGCCTATACAATGCCAGCTCGACATGATGAACTTAGAACTCAACTCTCCCAATCGTAGAGAAGACCCAGTTGACCTGTGGGACAACAAGGGATGATGATAGTACAGTATAAAAAGTGGTAGAACTTCGTACTTACCAACACATGGCAACCACGAAAGGAAGCATAAAATTATCTCATATAATGTTTTAAATGGAATCCAAACAAAAAATTAACAAATAGCATCAATTAAAAGAAATAACTCAATGAAGCAACAACGTCAAATTATGTTGTTATTGTCACACTAACAGATATTACAGACGATGCTACAAGAACATAATTTGCTATTTCCTACATACTTGTCGCCTCGTGGCAATCATCTGCACTTACAACATTATCACACTTATTGCAAGTAAATGCCGCTATTCTCCAATAAACTGTGTTTTTTTATCATTTTATCATCGATAAATACATTTGGTGGTGAGTGGGCTGTTTGTTTTCCTTCTCAGCGTCCTACTTACCCGACGTCCAACCTGTTGCATTATCGAGCGGTTTCTCTGTGTTTGTCATTTATTCTCAGTTAAGCTTGGGAATATATTAAGCAACATAAATTGGGATACATTTTTGATTCATCATTTGGTATACTTTATTTTTTTTGTTTTGTTTGTCATAAAGGATGATAATCTGTGATGAAAAGTTTTTAGTTTACATTATGTTTCTACATGTTGTACATATACGTGGTTCCTAATAACCGATTTTCCTGCTGATACATGTTATCGTAAAGAGGTTATTATTATATTGAATCAGAATGATGTGTGATGGTGTTGTTGGTTATTTTTAAGAAAGGGGATGGTGAAGTGAATTTTGAGTGGACGTAATAAAATAACTTATACCTGCTATTTGTAATGCAGTTCAAACGGCATGACTCTACTCAGTTGTAAAGTAAGTAGATAGGCAGCAACGGAAATCATATGGCCGATGATGATACAAATTCAGAATTTTTGAGCCCTTCTTGAAGAAAAATTGAGAAATATTGAGTTCTATAACAATATCATTTATAAATTTAATGTAACTTGTGCGACTAGAAGTGATATACTACGAATCAAGTGCAATGTAATTTTATATTTATAGATTACAAAAAGGATCCAAGACATTGACACATCTTAACTTCAAATCTTTATTATCTTGGCGTTACACCCGCAGTCCCTGCAGGTTATTAATGGGATCCTGCCACGTAATGAGTTATTGAATAAGATAAATTAGGCTTTAACATCAAAAAATTAAAAATACTGACATTTCCACCAATCGCCGGAGACATTATCACCCGCACGAAAAAAACGAGGTTAAACTGAACAGTAAGCGAGCCTAAATTTATTTAAACACATAACATTCCTACTTTGTATATGTGTATTGCGGATTAAAGCTGTGGCGGGCGTGAGCCATAAACGTCTTAAGTCATCGATTTAAATTCTTTGCTGTTGGAAATGGTAGATAATCGTTATTATTTATTAGAATTTGTTTTTTCATGTTGCTTATAATCCATTTTGGTTTTGAATAATATTGAAATTTTAGGTTTTATTTATATAGTCATGGAAATTTAGCCACAGATTATTTTTTGTAGGTAGGTACCTACTGGCAAAGTGATGGTAAGTTAATTACGATCGACTAGATCCGATTACGATAATCACAACCAGTCGACACAATTGTGTTGGCCTCATCCAAACCAGATGTAGACAGAATGATCCTCGCCGTTTTTGTTTGTCACACAGGCCTTTTTTGCCAGTAGGCTTCACTTCAATTCATGTAGAGAGTTTTGTTATGTTGTTTTTCTCCACAATTGAATGTTTAATTTGTAATGACTGATTTAAATTTACACGTTTTAGAGGTTTGCGCCTCGGGTTCAATAAATAAATAAACCCTGCAGTCGCATACCTAGTTTTGAGCCTATACTAAGAACAAGTTTTCATCATAAACTACGAGAGAATTTACGGTCTCAAAAACATCCAGGTCTGAAACAAATATTTGTGGATCACATAAATATTTGTCTCGGTGCGGCGATCGAACTCGCTGCCTCTCGTTTCACAAGCTTGTGTCTAGCCAACTGCGCCACGGGGCTATTAATTCCACAAATTACTTGTACGACTGTAAATTAAACTAATTTTAGAGTCAGTTTTTCCTGACCTACAAACATATATTAATGGACTTGTTTGATCTATGTGATGCTATAAGGCGTCTTTGGAGGAAAACATGCAAAACAAATCTTTGCTCTGCTGAATATGTATGTGCCTATATATGTAGGTATGGTGTGGCTACGTGATTCGCTACATGTCACGCGTAAGTTTGTGGTTTTTCAATTCAATATATACTACTGGAAAAAATTAAGGGATCAAAAAATAAATCCCAATTTTTGGGCGATTTTCAACAAGCTGTAACTTCGAGAGAAATGGTCGTATAGGAAATAAAAAAAAAGTAAATTGTAGCTTCAAGTGTCTAGTTTCTGGATTAGAACATTAAAATTTTGTAGCGTCAGCGATTTTTGAGTAATCTTAGAAAAACCAGCAACCAAAAAATAATTCATTTTTTTTTAGTTTTTCTTTTTGGTCTCCGGGCGTGGAAAAAAATGTTTTTGCTTAACCACTATAAGGATCGGATATAATGTTTATTTAGCTTTAATTTCTTGTTTTTAACACCTTGATACGTTCACTTCTCGCCGAGATATCGGTCTTCAAATGGAAAAGGATCCTTTTGTCTTTAATTATCGATATCTCAGCAACCAATGATTGCACAGGAAGTTAGAGGTAGGTTTCAAGAACTTGAATGAATATCCTTAAACGACTAGCTTTTGTTTTTTGGAAAAAACCAATGTTCTTTTTGTCACATGAATTTGAAAATGTAACAAAAAGGGGCTTTTGGCGGTTTTTTGGAAAATCAAGTGCTGGTTCGAAAATATTGAGGAAACCAATAATTTTAAGTGTGCATTTTACAATTCAATATGTCCACAAAAACCCTAGTAAGTGCCAAATTAATCCAGCCAGCCGTTTTTTTATTTCACTCGAACGAATTTTTGAAAAAATTAAAGGATCACGTTTTATGCTAATTTCGTTAATTTTATAACGAGTATTACCACCCCTAGTATCAATAACGGCTCTCTAACGTTCAGCCATGGTTATGCAGGCAGTAATTTTAGGCTGCAAAATGGTATTCCAAGTTGGCTGAAGCGCGCACTCCAAGGCACCTAAGTTCTGAAAATTTGGATAGGTACTCTCTGCGCAACCGACGGACCATAATGTCCCAAACAATGTGCTCTATGGGGTTGAGGTCTGGACTCATTGCTGGGTGTCGCAACAATGTGATGTCATGCCGCTCAAAGAAGCGCCTGGTAATGTTGGCCGTGTGTGGACGTGCGTTATCTTGCATGAATACGAACGACATCAGATTTTTTCGCCTGCGCAGAACAATGGGTCTTAGAATTTGGTTGATGTAGCGCCTAGCCGTTAATTTCTCGCGTACAATTACCAAAGGTGTTCTCCAATTTCGTGAAACGCCGCCTCATACCATGACTGATCCACCACCGTAGGCAACGCCTGGACGGACGAAGTTCTGGCGAAAACGTTCTCCACGACGCCGCTAAACGAGAGGACGTCGGTCGTTACCATGCAGATTGAAACGAGACTCGTCGGTGAATGAAACATTTGTCCATTGCGTCAAGTTCCAATTTTGGTTGGCGTTAGCATACGCCAAACGAGATCGACAATGTCTCGCTGTCAACGTGTGTTCTCGAAGACGGTTGATGACTGTTCGAGAGCAAATGTTTCGCACTTGATGCAGCCGTCGCTGTTGCTGTTGTCTGCGATTAGGGAAGTTTCGAGCAACAATATTCGCATTGACGAAAGCTTGTCGTCGAACTTCTCTAATAATTGCCTGATCATCGCGGACATTAGTGATTCGATGGCGACCTTGTCCGGGGCGACGATTGTATTGGTTTGTCTCTTGGTATCTGGCACAAGCTCGAGATACGACGGATTGACTGACACCCATCCGGACGGCAACTGCATGTTGACTGTAACCTTCGTCAATTAGAGTCACTAACCGAACAACTTCGACCTCCGATAAATGTCTTTTAACCATGACTAAAAATCAAAAAGAAAGAAATTCTAAATTTTGACAAAATCTCAGAAACGTGATCCTTTAATTTTTTCAAAAATTCGTTCGAGTGAAATAAAAAAACGGCTGGCTGGATTAATTTGGCACTTGGTAGGGTTTTTGTGGACATATTGAATTGTAAAATGCACACTTAACATTATTGGTTTCCTCAATATTTTCGAACCAGCACTTGATTTTCCAAAAAACCGCCAAAAGCCCCTTTTTTGTTACATTTTCAAATTCATGTGACAAAAAGAACATTGTTTTTTTCCAAAAAACAAAAGCTAGTCGTTTAAGGATATTCATTCAAGTTCTTGAAACCTACCTCTAACTTCCTGTGCAATCATTGGTTGCTGAGATATCGATAATTAAAGACAAAAGGATCCTTTTCCATTTGAAGACCGATATCTCGGCGAGAAGTGAACGTATCAAGGTGTTAAAAACAAGAAATTAAAGCTAAATAAACATTATATAATTCGATGAATTCCAACCACCGGAGCAGGCCAGGTTTCGGAGGGGCTTTAGCACCGTAGACCACATACATACACTTAGGCAAATAATCCAAAAAACTGAGGAATACAACCAACCCCTCTGCCTCGCGTATGTGGACTACGAGAAAGCTTTTGACACCGTCGAGACCTGGGCTGTTCTGGAGTCCATGCAGAGATGCCTGATCGACTACCGCTACATCCAGGTGATGAGAAGTCTGTACGAAGCCGCATCGATGACCGTCCAAGTACAAGAACACAGCACGAAGCCAATCCAACTGCAGCGAGGGGTAAGACAGGGAGACGTAATTTCTCCGAAACTGTTTACCAACGCATTGGAGGACGCTTTTAAGACGCTCGACTGGAAAGGACGGGGCATCAACATTAACGGCCAGTACATCTCTCATCTGCGATTCGCGGATGACATCGTCGTGATGGCGGAATCTCTGCAGGATCTGGAGGAAATGCTCAACAGCCTTGACCGATCTTCAAGACAAATAGGACTCGGGATGAACATAGACAAAACGAAGGTAATGTTTAACAGTCATGTTCTCCCGAGGCCCGTAGTCGTAGGGAATGCCACTCTCGAAGTTGTCCAAGAATACACCTATCTTGGCCAAACCATTCAACTAGGCCGGCACAACTTCGAGAGTGAGGCAGACAGAAGAATACGGTTGGGCTGGGCGGCATTCGGGAAGCTAAGTCATATTCTCAAGTCGTCGATGCCTCAGTGCCTCAAGACGAAAGTCTTTAATCAGTGCGTCCTACCCGTAATGACATACGGAGCCGAAACGTGGACACTCACTAAAGGTCTGGTCCACAAATTTAAAGTCACTCAGCGTGCCATGGAGCGGGCAATGCTTGGAGTTTCTCTGGTGGATAGAATCCGTAATGAAGTCATCCGCCAGAGAACCGGAGTCACTGACATTGCCCGCAGGATTAGCACGCTAAAGTGGAAGTGGGCCGGCCATGTCTGCCGACGGACGGACGGCCGTTGGAGCAGACAAGTGTTGGAGTGGAGACCGCGCTTAGGTAGACGTAGTGTAGGACGCCCTGCAGCACGATGGTCCGACGACTTGAGAAAGGTGGCGGGTAGCGGATGGATAAGGGCTGCTCAAGACCGGGATGGTTGGCGCCTACTTGGGGAGGCCTTCGTTCAGCAGTGGACGGCGATAGGCTGAGAATAAACATTATATCCGATCCTTATAGTGGTTAAGCAAAAACATATTTTTCCACGCCCGGAGACCAAAAAGAAAAACTAAAAAAAAATGAATTATTTTTTGGTTGCTGGTTTTTCTAAGATTACTCATAAACCGCTGACGCTACAAAATTTTAATGTTCTAATCCAGAAACTAGACACTTGGAGCTACAATTTGCTTTTTTTAAATTTCCTATACGATAATTTCTCTCGAAGTTACGGCCTGTTGAAAATCGCCCAAAAATTGGGATTTATTTTTTGATCCCTTAATTTTTTCCAGTAGTGTAGAAAGATGTAACTCGCTCCCTTTGGAGATCAGAATGTGCTCAAACCGTTGTACGTATAAGCACAAGGTTCGTCAACTGCTGGCTCGTGAAACTGCAGAATGTTCACAACTATAATTTTCTGTCTATTTTTGTATTATATGTATCTATTTTATGTGTATGTGTATTTATATATGTGTGCGTATATGTTTATTATATATTTGTATTTTGTAAATAGTATTGCTTTCCTGCCTCATCTCATCTCTGCATCACCCTAGGTTCGACTGTTAGAGAATGCCTTAGGCATTAAGCCCACCTATACAAGCTTTGTATGAAGTATAAATAAATGTAAACAGATGAAATATTGACGAGCACGTAGTGCGCCAGTAATAAACCTCACGCCTGTATTCCCCGAAGGGGTAGGCAGAGGTGCATTTCAGCACCCACATTTCGCTAGGTAGGTATGTAATAGGACATGTGTGCCATGTAATAGGGGGCGAGCCTATTGCCGTATTTCAGGCACATTTCGAGACCGCGTGCTGCTACTGAGTATTAGAATACTACGATGTAGACATCGCACGGCACATACTTGTACCGCGAGATCACGAGGAAGCTTTATTTTTTATTTAAATGTTCATAAAAACTGCACATGAATACAAACTCTGTCTCACCAGTTTATCCGAAGGGGTAGGCTAGTTTCATTTATACAACCACATTTCCCTAGACATTTGATCCTAAAGAGAATCCATAGAGGTTTTTATAGTACCTTTGTTGCTCTTCTACTCCTAAGATTTTCCTGGTGGAAAAATCTAAGCAATAGTTCCTAGGATAAAAAACCAGATTCGAAATCTAAGATTCATACGCACGCACACGCTAACAATAATGAACGGCAATTAATTTTGGTAAATCAGCAAAAAAATTCCATAAAATTATAAAGTTGGCAAAAAATATCTGTTGGAATCAAGGATATCGCTATGTGTGGAATACAACTGTTAATTTTAAAAAAGAATGAAATTATGGATGTTCTTTACCCTCCATCTTGGACACTAATCCAAAAAGAGAAAATTATGAAAGATGGCGATGACTTGGCATTGCATACTTTTAGAGGCCCAGCTATTTTTAAAAAGTGAATAAGTTTTGATTACCTCAGTTGGTTCTTCTGTCATATAAAGCCGAATAATTTTATCATAAAGGTAAATCTTTTATTGAAGTTTAAGGACTTTTGCCTGCTTGTCGCTACTTGTGACAATCATACAAAATACCTATGGTCTGGGTCTTTGTGACACCGCAAAATCCCTTGCAATTGATACGGCGTAAGATTAGATTTTAGTATTCAGAAATATGTATTTTGTTGTCCCGTGAAGTTACATCTTCAAAGACATTATTTAGTTTTTTTAAATATTTTAAGTTTTTTTTTAGTGATCGCTTTTGGAATTGTAGGTGCGCGTATCGACAATATTTCTGTCTAATTCACTCTAGCAATAAAACGTGAATATACAATTGTGTAATTGATACAGTTTTCCAATGTGAATCTGACGTTTGTTGAATGTTTCAAAATGAGATCAGATTTATCATGAATGTACATATCGTATGACTAAGTAAAGCGTCTTAGAATAATAGATATGAAAGTTGTGTAACTTTCCCTAATATTTATGCAAATACGGAAGCGGGATGTACCTGTAGTGCATGTTTATGTGTCCTGTGACCTATATAGTGCTTTGCAACGGTACTTTTACTCATATATTGTTTATTATTCAGCAGAACGCGCAATGTTACGATAGGTTTCGAAAGACGGGCTTAGTGCTTACGTAATCATGGCCAGATCTTATCTGTCATGCTTGCATGCTATGATTTCATTCACGTCATTCATATGTTACGATACAAAGGGTTTAAATATATATAAATAAATGCATGATTTTTGCGTTTATGTAATTGTCGGAATCGTGTGGTAGAAGCATGTTTTATTCACCGAATTCTGAATACAGATGTACATGGTTTAAATACAGCTTGCAAGCGGTTGCGTTTCCGTCATAGCAATCGAAGAATATTTTAATATACCTTAACGAAGTGGAAATTACATCATGTACGTAAAAGCTCCATTAAGAGTTCAATTGTGAGGCACCGAGAACACTTCGTTAGGTGAATTAAACGTCAGAAAATTCTCAGGCTTTATGTTCACGCGCATCTAAGTACTTGGCCATACCGGTTGTCAAAAGGCCTGGTGAGTGCGCGAGCGCGGCGGCGCGGCGTGCGGCGGTGCGCGGCGGTGCGGCGGTGCGGCGGGTCGCGCGGGACGGGAGCCGGGTACAGCGACCGCAATAGCGCTGGTTGCCGCATCGCAGCCACCATTGCCAAGATCACGGCTCGCGCATGCGCGGCGAATGTCAGCCACGTCACGATCGTGCTTCGTGCTATCGCGATTGGATCGTTCGAATTTCGAACACAGAATGCTATCACGACGACGGCTAAACGTCGTCGGTGTCACAAAAGAAGATGACACGCGTCATCCACTCCGCGACGCAGCGTTTTGCGGATATTTATAAGGTCCTCATGCGTTCAACTGTAACTGATATAATATTCAAATCCGACGACAAATTGTATTCATGAAGTCACTTTCTAAAATACAATTCTAAATCGAGAAAATTCGAGCGAGCTTTTTACGAATAAGCGGATCTTATTTGAAAATCATTACACACGACATAAATACATTAACATGTTTGTTTCCTTCAGTTGCACGGAACCGGCGTCGAGCACTTACGTATGTAAATTTATATCTGCTCGGCGCCCACCGTCCAGCGCCGCATGCTACTGCTCGCCTAAAGGAGCGTCCGAGTGCCGATCACGCACTCTTCCCGTTCCCCAAACGAGCCGTTATTATGCAACCGGCTCACATAAGCGCGGCCGTTTTTTGCTCGCCGTCCCCACGGTAAATAGCGTTCCAAGACTCCCAACGAGCTTTGGTTCGTCGTCATGTACGTATAATAGCCCTTGCCCTATCTTTATATGGGCCGAGCCGTAGGCTCCCGCAATCCTCATTCAATTCACGTAAGGTAGCGGCCCTAAGGACCGGGTTTTTGTAACAGCGCAACAGGTAGAAAGGAAAGGATTGCGAGTGGCGAGTGAGACGACACAACGTGATGGCGGCCCTCTCGCTCCGACCGCACCGCCTCAGGAATGCCGTACGATTTGTGCTCATGCAGACAACTTGTACAATGTGTATCGGTGGATATGTACGCGGGGCATAACCAACACACACTGCCCTAATGCGTACGGGTCATGTAGCGGGATTCACTCAGTTTAGCCAGTGAAATTATATTGAAAGGGAATCTGATGCTTTTTTGACATTTGCAATTAATATCGCATAAAAAATGGATTGTTTTCTTATGGGTATTGTTATCTTAAACAATTAAGTCGCAATGTTAGACAGATTGTCTTATTGCTTGGTATTGTTATATGATCGCGATTGATAGCATAAAATTATAATTCATACATATTTATGTGTAATATATTTTATTATTTAAAGTAAGTAATACTGTCGTGTAAGGATCTTTTAAGACAGCATTTGCAGGCAATTGACTTGCCTACCACAAATATAAACGGAGGCGTGGCTTATGTAAGGCAACTTTAGCTTTGTTTGCATGTTTTTGCTTTTAAATAATGACATGCTACTTCGGTCAAATATTTTATTTTAAGGGGATATATATTTTTAGTCTCTTAATTTGCACGTAGAGTCCATGCATTCAAAACGCATAAATCGCATAAAAAAGTGATTTATTGATATCAATCTAGCAATCAAATTAATTTTAATTATAATGTTCTTATAATACAAATTAAATTCATTGTTTAACCCTAACATCAAAATTCATAATCGCAAAAATATCCAAATAAATAAATGACTAGACATATGTCCTGCACATTTTTTTACTCAATAATAATACAAAATAAACAAGAGAACCGGTACGCGACAAGTGGGCAAACACTATTAAAATCTTCGTTCCAAAGCGATAATTGAAGAGAATCCTGTTGAGTCAATTTACGATTGAAGTGGCAAAGACGTTTGGATGTCATCAACTAGATGTACAAATATGTACATGTTTGTTTTCGCATACATTGTGATAATAAGTGGGGACATTTATGATACAGGAATAGTTTTGATAATTCATTTCTGTGTATTATATTAATTATCGAGGTAATTTATGTAGTCTTGATGTATGACGCATTTTAACGGCGAAGAGAAATATCGTGAGGAAACTGCATAAACTAAAAGTTATTCGCGAGGAATATCAGAGATGACTACCTTAATCCCACTGGTGTTGCTGTACGACGCCAAAAGTAAAAGAGCTGATTGTACGTGATTCTATAATAAATTATAAACATAAAATACAAAGATAACTTCTTCAGCTTATCAAGTCAATTCTTGGTAAGAAGATAAAAATATGACTTAATTATTATGTGCCGTTAAATCGCTTTCTATAGTAATCGGAATTATATAAAGTATATAATTTAATTAGTATGTCTCATAGTGCAGTTTTTAAGGGTTAGATATTTGATATACAAATAATGAAAAATTATGGGTTTAGCATGGTAAAGAGTCCAATAATGGCGCTCTCTCTGGGTCGAAAAGGAAGTAAAACTTGGTTGGCTAAGGCCTCAATCCGAATTATTAAGAGCAGTTTTTGAATCATGTATTAATATAATCATTGAAAGCGATAATAAAACTTTTTAGTTAATGAGATACCGCTGTGAGACTTCCTCAGTATATTTAATATGCAATAAAATTATTGCAGTGCTTTGAAGCAGATTGTTGTAATAATTGTGTTTTTATACTTAATGTGGTGTGTGTACCGAGTGGGGTTAAGGTATTAAAATATTCTTCAATGTATTGATGAAAGAAAAAAATACAATAAAATATTTTTAATTTGTTTATTATAAAGAACGTTAATAAGGACAATCTTGCCCTTAAACCTCTGAGTGATTTCATAAAGACATTTCAGTAAATAGAGCATAAAGAATTCAAGTGTGAAACGTAAAGAGCGAACGAAAAAAAAACAAGACTTAATTACACATAATGAAGAGATTGGAGTTGTCACAGCGCTCATGAAGGATTCACAATTAATTTACAAAAAGTACCATTATATAAACACGGCATAATAATTTGGTTGCAGAGGCGACGTCAGCCATGTTCTTGGGTATACATGTAACCGCTGGTCATATAAAAAGTTACCTCCGAGATCCGGTCACACAGGTCTGTAGATCGACGACCTCCGCACGCCGTTTGACTTATGGAAATTACTTTTCTTGCTCCACCTGACTGATAGTCTGGGATATTTCTAATTGATCATCAAATACACGCGTTTGTGTGTAGTCTTAATCTATTTAAACAAAATATTGGGTACTGTCACCAAAAATATTCATAATGTTTAATAGTCGCCTTATGCGGGCATCCTTTTATAATTGTGTTACGGTTCTCTTTAAGATTTTCTTGTAAAGTATATTTGCAGGTACTATTATAATTGAAATTACTTATTGTTGAGTATTGAACGAGTAAAAATATTTATTTTTTAAATTCGTTTTATTGTCTGCTGAATCAGTTTATTTACGATTTAAATTTGTGTATATTTGGTTTCCTTATTTGATCGTGTGCTATAATAAGGAGTTTCTAATAAGAGTATCGTTTACGTATTTTGTTTTAGAGCTACTTTATTAGGAGTCTATAATGATAGCTAAATTTTCCCTAATCTTAGAATTTGAAAAGTAATGCAATAAACAAATTCTGTTTTATGTTTATCAAATACAAATATGCCTCTTGAATGTGTAATGCGATAACATACAATAGATATCGCAAAATTTAATATTTCCAAAGTTACGGAGTATCAAGAAATACGAATGTAGAGAGCACCTTTCTTCGTCTTACATCAGTGTTGATAACGTTACGCTGCTTATGACCGGTTACGAGCGCCGCGCACTGCAAGCACACTTACCGATTACTTGTTTCTATGAGAAAATATATTTATAGCATTTCCTTAGTGTCCATCTTTCTTAGATTTACCTTAGGATGTTTAATGTTTTTGATGACACATAAAAAAACTAAATAGATGATTAATTTAGGTAAGTAGCCCAGGTCAGAGAAAAATTGTGAGCAATGGGGAGACCTAAGCCCAGCAGTGGGTAAATTTTGCTCAGAATGATGATGATGAACAATGAGATTATTAGTTAACAGCTTAAACTTTTGTTAGAAATTGCTGGTTGTATCAAGACTGTTTTTACTTTAAAATAAAATCTTTATATAGTATTACGTATTACATATAGCGTTTGAAAGTAGGATTTAAATTGTCACAGCAGTGTAAGCTCTAAGCTTGAGTAGTTTATTTCTTTTATTAATAATGTTGAGACTCGAGATTGAACGGAAATGAACTAATGGAATTGTATAATATGTTTTTTAAGAATGATGAAGTGTTTATGAAATTAAAATAGAGACATGTATGTGCAGTTAAACGTTTGAAAATGAGTTTTATGGTAAAAAATGTCATTTATTAAATATTTTTTTCACAGATTCATTATTTCAAAAATGACGTTGATGCACCATTGTGAGTGGAGATGGTACAAATAGAGCCGGTGTAAGCATTACCACGTAGCAACTTAGCTATTACAAAGCGAACGATGTTGCAATTCAAGTGCCGAAGCTGGTTTAGCGGTCGCGCTCGGCGGTGCAGCACGATCTGACGTTCCGCTGTGTGCCGGCGCACGCCTCCCCCACCCTCCCCCTCGCCCCTTTATCCCCTTCCCCCTCACACCTTCAAAGTTGGCCCTGACCAAGACACAGACCCCACGAAGGCGAATTACGAAATTGCTATCGACGGAACTTGTTTCTACAGCGCCTCATGTTGTGAAGACGTGCGTGCTCAAATTGGGAATTGGGAACATCAGCCCACTTCGTTGTTTATATCCATTGTGTAGTATAAGCCTTTTTCTCTGATGTATTAGCGATAAGTGATTTTACTTTCTTGCCAGTTATTCATTAATAGTATGCGTGGCTTCGAAGAGATAATTATAATTGGTAGTAAATAGACGCGGCTAAAGATTTAATTGGAGGATGCGAAAGATTTTATTGTTTATGACCACCAGATAAATGTTAGTAATTTGATGTATTTAATTTACACGTTTTGCATTTGGTTGACTATATTTCTGTATTGGTTTTAAAGTATCTTTAACATCGTAACTGCTATAAAGACGGACTTTAGAGTATAAGGATATGCATGATTAAAAAATTTAGGCTTTTATTGTAGATGCTATTATGTTTCTTGTCAGTGATAGGTTCTCTCATTCTCTTTATGATCTTTAATTCCATCTTCGCTAGTTGAGAATTAAACTTTTATATTTCATTATTCTCTGTGTTATTAAATTGCCTTCATATTGTTTGATACGGCAATTTTATCGAGTACTGAATTTATAAAAGATATTGTTATTAAAGCTTTGACGGCAAGATTTATTAATTAAAACTTATGTTCAATTATAGCAGACAACGCCCATAACACATTATAAGATTAACATCGATGAAGTGAATATTTGGAATGAAGATAAAAATTTCTTCGCATTAAGTTACTGATTATTATTTTATGCCATTTAAAATGATTTTGATGGGTTGAAGCACAAAATGCATATTACTTAGAAAAAGTTGTCTTTTTGTAAAAGAAAATAATGTTTGTTAATTCTCTTCCGCAGTAGGAGATATAGATCAGGCTGCAATAATATTTAGATACTGCAGTCAATAGTGTAGTCTAACATTGAAAATTTTAATAACAACTAACTACTACTACTATCCGCCTAAAACTCTTACGTTAATTTAGTAACTATATTGTCTAAAAAATCCTATGTGCTTCCTCCTATGAACTACCAGGTCATGTCTATTTAGAGAGGTACGCCTATCAACCTTATTTATAAACGTTATTAGTGGTCTCCACAATTACTACCTTGCCTGGCTATGTTTTATGGCTCATATGACAAGAAACACCATACAGTAGTGATAAATGTACAAAACATTTATAAATAAAGCACCGTTCGAATGATATTTCAGATATTTTTATCAGAAATACATGCATGATTAAGAAAAATCACGTATTCCTTTATCGTTAAAGTTAGGGATAATATATTTTTTATTTATTTATTCTAAGTTTATTTAGGGACTTAATGGTATGTCAGTCCCATCGTACCCTAAACATAATCTATCTTAAAACTAAAATTTAAAGCAAAAATAAAGTTAATTAATAACATTAATGCATTAACATATTAAACAGAATAAATTATGAATATGAATGCTCGACATTATTATCATCATCATCATCAGCCCATACACGTCCCACTGCTGGGCACGGGCCTCTTCTACAACTGAGAGGGTTTAGGCCTTAGTCCACCACGCTGGCCTAGTACGGGTTGGCGGACTACATACCTAAGAAATGTTAATGAAATATTCACAAAGAATTATCGCGTAATTTAACGGTGAAGGAAAACATCGTGATGAAACCTGCAAACCTAAAGGTTCTTAGGAATTTCTTAATGTGAGTGGCTAAATCACATGGCAATAAATATAAAAGAGGCTTAACAATATTATATATCAACTTGTTTATACGGAATGCAATTGTGAACAATTAGCAATTCCTCTCTAACAAGCTCATTTGTCGGCCGCGCAGTCATTAACATTTTGCCACTGTCTTTAATTGTTTCTTTTTATTGCAAGGCGAGGGCTTTTGAAGAGTTATAATTTCATCCGTTTAATGGTTCATTGAGAATTATTGAGGAATCGCGAGTAGTTGTTTGAGAATAGTAAAAGCGGGATTTATAGGACAACAAAGTACAATCAAGTTTAAACTGCCCTGTCTCTTTGGTCCCGAAGTTTAAATTGCCACGGACCATCGAGAGCTCTTATAGTCCCAGATTGATTTTCGGAAGGCATAAAGTATGATTGGGTTGTCCGTCAGGGAATGATCATCATAAACAAATCAGTTAATGTTCCCAGTACACAACAATTGCTCCTTTTTACGTGGTAGTTTAAAATGAACGTGAAATATAAAAAAATATCTGTTTCTACCCCTTGACCTATTTTATACAATTGTTTTTTTAACATTTTAAGCTTTCCAGAAAAAAAAGGTACTGAACCCTTTGAAGAAAGTTTTGAATAAAAATATAACATGGAAAGTAAAATTCATGTTACAACCTTTTCATATAGGCATTGTTTTACAATAAAAGGTATAACTTAAACTAAGTTGCAAGCAACGTTTGTTGCCTTTTGTTTCATACATCCAACCGGAAACATTAAAGAAAGAAACCATGCCTTCTTAATGAAGTACTTCATTAAGAAGGCATGGTTTCTTTCTTTACAAGAAAATGGAAAGGATTGCGGAGTACTAATTGAATTTTTACTACTCTTAGTTTATTTCTCCCAGTTATTCAATTGTTTTTATTTTAGAATAATCGGTCTTGCGCTTTATACACTAAACACGGAATCAATGTCGAAATAGGAAAGCTCTTGCTAAACAATACAATTATTTCGATTTACTTGTTACTTGCATATTGGAAGATCCCGGAAGCAGCACACTTTTTATATTGGGTGTAAAACTCGACGTAATGACTCATGCACGTTTGACGCGTTCCAGGACTAGTCTGTAGGTAATGCTAGTCGGATACACATCCGACTAGTACTAGCTTGGCATAATTGTATCGACTAGTAAGGGATGATCGTAGTAATTTCTTACCAGTTGACATCTTAGACTGCACTGCACTTTACTTAAGCGGTAGTGTTGTCACTTTGCCGTACCAGTGTTAAAAATGAAAGCATTTGGCCAATTTACACTAGGTATGTTTTTATTATTGAAAGATTTAAAATCGATTTTATATGCTTTCATTTAATGCAAGTTAAGGTTTTCATAATAAGGTCCTTCAGGAATATTTATCCATTAATTTCTATTGTTATGACATCTTTATTTTTAGACCGCGTTTAAAAACTTAGCATTTTTTGAGTGGTATTCGTTTCTGCAATTTAAATATTACGTCAATTATATAAGGTATATAAGATTATAAAAGAAAGTCAAAAAATTGGTCAAATAAAAAAAATATGTTTGAATTTTGATTGTTTTTTTTTTATTGAAGCACCTAAATATATTCCTGTCGCGATTCAACGTATTTCAATGCGATTAATTTAGCCAAATTGCTTTAGCAGGTGATGTTAATGATATAATGTAGACAATTGCGTGTTTGGACATCGTGTGTCGGCGCAGATTTTTGATATAACATCGCAATGTTAAACGATAAAAACAATTATTTTTATGACAATCCCGCAGCTGCGCACACAAAAAAATCATTTAAATCAAAATTGTACTTGAGGATTGAACAAAATTGTATTGAGGTCCTGAATTAATGGAGTCAGAACTAAAATTTGCGCAGGATGCTATAAATTTAGAACATACAGTTAGGGTGTTTCTGTAGTAATTGATTTACACGATGCGTTCTGCTTTTCTGGCAAACATTTTAAATGTATTTAGACTGTAATAAATATAATACATTTAATGTTTGTGTTTAGGGACAGAATAAAAATAACTTATTTGAAAAAAATATTAAGTTTCGGAAAATAAAAAGCAAATTAAATGAGTAAAATAAATTAAACGTAACTGTTAATATCGAAGTATTAGAAATAAAAATTGATATGCTGGTCACAAGTAAAATTGCGTTTGCAGTAATTGTATTTTTTAATACTTGTAAGTTTAATAGACGTCTATTACTTTTTGCCATTAAAGACCATTGCTGGTCAGCGGATAGGTTCTGCAGTTACTTTGTGCAATATAAATCTTTGATTCGCGTTGTATTGGATAGTAACTGTTGATTTTTTCTTATAATTTTATTATTAACCAACTTAATTGATTTAGTGTTTTATTTTGTAATTTCTGCTTCAAGCTTTTAAGCCATGAATTTCAAATAAAAGATGCGGTGATTTTATCAATTCACTAGAATATGATGACTATTTCTTTACTAACAAATCTTGATAGACTGAACATTAATAACTTTATACATCGTATAAATTCTTTGGAGGTTTATTGTTTTATCAATGCTGATATTTTGTTTCCATCAGGTGTAATCCTTTTAATAGCTATAATCTACTTTGTAGTATCGGGTAATAACGACGTGGGTCACACTAAGAGGAGTCCTATGTCAGTGACCACTACATATATTTATTTATTCTATAAATTGCATCTTAGCGTTACCTCCTATGGATATTATGATTATTAGCCGTTTAGCAGACTTAAATACTTAGTGATGTAAAAACATTTTATTTGCCAACCC
This sequence comes from Hemaris fuciformis, assembly GCA_907164795.1. NCBI lineage: Eukaryota > Metazoa > Arthropoda > Insecta > Lepidoptera > Sphingidae > Hemaris > Hemaris fuciformis. The sequence continues at coordinate 10,002,842 of OU015438.1, read as the reverse complement.
GCACTAGGCCAGCGTGGTGGACTTAGGCCTAAACCCTCTCAGCAGGGGGACGTATATGGGCTGATGATGATGATTTACTTTTTTATCACTGAGTATTTATTTATTATCTCGGTCTCGCTACCAATTTTTGGTCTCGCCTAAAGGTGACTACCAGTTCTATTTTTGAAAGATCTTTATCAATACATTTCAGAAATAAATAGCGTGTGTACCAAACACACTTACAATGAGTTCAAAACAGTTGGATGTGACAAAGAGGCGCATGCATATTCATGTACCGTGCCCCCTTTACTAATGTCGCGGCGAAATGTTGCGCCGGCGCTCGTCTGACACGGTTACCTTGTCGCCGCTCATTCCAGACGCTTTATGCTATATAACAGACCTTTTATATCTGAGATCAGTTGGTCGTAACACCTTGACGACCTTCAATTCGTCTAGGGCTCACCCGTGCCTTTGTTGGGACCATTTATTCAATTTTATTAATTAAATTGTGTTTTAATGTTACGTTGAAATAAGCAATCATCTATTTCGATGTCAAAAATTCAGATTGGATTCTACCATGAAAAGTTACTATAATTTTAAATAACAACAACGTGACGCTCTAACATACATATACATAACATGTAATATGTATCTATAGTAGGTATTGTAGTAAAAATGAATTTTTATGATTTGTTCGACATAACTAGCAGATTTTTTGCGAACAAGCTAGTATAAAAAACGCACAATATTTTTTTATCACTAATTTGCAGTAGTTCAGCGTAGTGAACCTTTCCAAACTCTGGATAAGGTCTGTGCCCATCAGTGCTACGTATTTTATGAGGTTATGCACATTTTATAGAAGTATATTAATCTTTTTGGTATATAGATTACCTGAATCAGTAACATAAATTTTATTTGATTTGAATAGCTACAATTTATAGAACTGATCGTCCGCAGCATGAAAACTAATTTTGGTGAATCCATAAGATTTTATTTTATTATTCTGAAGCTGTGAAAGATGATTGGAATAGTTTTCTTGACTTCGATTTTATAATTATATAGTCTATCTATAGTATTATGGGATTTAATTTTAGCGAATGACCTGCACTATTCCGATCTTAATGTTCAATTTCTACTTAATAACAGTAAAATATGTATGTTTGGTGTTTTTATGACTAAGAATAGTGGTAAATGATCCTTGTCAACACAACACAATTAGATCGTAGTTCTAAAATAAGCCGGCGATAGTGAGGACTCTTAAGTCACGTCATGCAATCTAATTTATATCACCAATATAATGTCTTTAATAAGACTGCGACTGTTTTAAAATATTTTTTCAAAAAACGGGTTCCATGTTCCACTTGGAAGCTAAATTTTACTCGGTTTATATTTCAAACATTATTTACTTATTATTATTATTTTATTTGACTGCCATGAGTCATTCTAGACATACTTTTAAACGAATGGTACAAATCATAACATATTCAATACAAAGTTCAGTAAATAAATGCCGATGTATTCATAGTACCCCGGGCTTATAGAGTAAACGAACCGGGCTCTATACAAACTTCTTTCGCTTCCTGCACACTCATCAATCTTGTGCAGTCATCATTATTGAATCTTTTATAGTCTGAGCGGCACCATTAATTATACTAGTGAAAAAAGTAACAAGAACTTTAATAAATTGTTTAAAAAAATCATTAATAGGTACAGTTTATTGTGAAATCAAAAGATCACAGTTCAACGCATTGTTCCTGATTTGTGTCTGTGTCGTAATTTCTCAACAATCGAGGCCTATTGGTAAATTTAAAACGCCCTTCACCTGTAAATAAAAATACTTTAAGATCTAAAAATTATTTATGGTGAAATATGTCTTCGAAGCGAGCTCACTGTTTTAAAATGGTAGAATGTGTAAGGATAACTCTACGTTAGTGTGAGTTATATATCAATTCATATCTATATTGGCCTCGTGGTCTCACAGCACAAATATGTACCGTGCGATCTAGAGGTTCAGGGTTCGATTCCCAGGTCGGGCAAAGTGTTATTGGGTTTTTCCATTAGGAAATTCTCAGTAGCTGCACGGAGTCTGGAAATGTTCCCGAAAAACGGCAATAGGCTCGCCCCCTATTACGTGGGACTGATATATACCTGGCGAAATGTGGGTGCAGAAATGCACCTCTGCCTACTCCTTCAGGGAATACAGGCGTGAGGTTATGTATGTATCTATGTGCTAAAAAAATAATTATTATGAATTTGGTTCGTAAATATATTATGAAGAATTTATACGGGTTGGAATAATTTGCTTAACTTTTTATTTGGCTTCTTTACTGGATAGGGTAGCAGTTGGAATCAACTATAGTTACTTCTTCTTCCTAATATAAAAAAGAACATCCGTTCGTTGGACCAAACCGGCGCCTGTATTTTTACAATTAATCCAACTAAAAATAATACCCAGACAACAATAGAGAAGCATCAAGAAAATGCGATATTGACTACAATTAGGACATTGTCACCTGCATTTTAATATTCAATAGACAGTATAATGAATAATTTACATTATAACACGTATGATTAAGTGACGGTACCTATATGGTAATATCTTACAGCTAATTAAAGAGTTTTTATATGATTAAGAATTGGAAATATAATCGAAACATTGTTTTCAAATTTTAAAGGACTGTTTGCAATTTTTTTCCACTGTTAAATGCGAGGTTTCGCTAATTCATTTTTGAAATATATTTTTGTCATAAATAAATACACCCAACAGTCACATGCATTCTTACCCCACATTAAGATACGAGTCTTGTGTCGTGGGTGTTAGAAACTGCGCGAGACTTTTTGGTCTCACAAATACACAGCCCCGAAACAAATATTTGTGGATCACATAGAAACTTGTCTCGGTGCGGGAATCAAACCAGCGGCCTCTTGTTTCACAAGCTGGTGCCTAGCCAGTTATGTGTGTAATATATGAATCATCATCATGATCATCAACCCATACCTATACGTCCCACTGCTGGGCACGGGCCTCCTCTACAACTGAGAGGGTTATAATAAATGTTATAAAATATGAATAATGAGACTAATTTTTAAAGACTCCTATAGAAAACTTATCCAGCTATTATAATATTCCAATTCTCACACTTTTTATTATTACATTGTCTTAGAAAATTTGAGGAATCGTGAAATCAGAATAATTTTAGTCAACAATACTGCTGTTATTGTTAGGGTGGTCAATAACCAGCAGTAGATATAGTAAAATTTTAAGATAATATTTTTGTATACAGGCAAAAGCTTCTTTAATCCTGTCCTCATAGTGCGATCTATGGCTTCAGACACATTTTAAATATGTATAAAGTAATAAGATGCGCCTTGATGGTCTGAACGAAGACTGTACGCAGGTTATGTCACAACAATTATTTTTACTGTTACGTTATCAATTATCTGGAAGTTTGTACTGATTAATAGCAAATAGTTGAAAAAACAATTTTGTGCAAAAATATTTGTCGTGTTGTGTTGGTCATAGATTCGAGTTCGGGCAATGGCTGCTATGCCAACGACCCCAAGGGATTCGCGCGTGATGAATGACCGCGATACTAGCATCGGGTTTTTTTTGCTGTACGACGTCATCGTACAAATCCGACAGGTTGTCTGTGGTAGGTGAACTTTTATGACATAGGAAACTTGAATCAGTTGCGCCAAAAATTATAAATTTGACACATATTTTTTAATTTGGGGCTAATAGTCTATATTTGTCAGTAATAATTCAAGTATTTGCAAAACAATTCCTATAAAAAAATTTATTTATAGTAATTGAATTTTTGCATTTCGCTTTTAATTGACGAGGGTACCAAATCCTACAATTTTTTTTTTTGTTAAAACTACAATATATCTAAAAGAGTCGATATGGTGTATTTTTCTCTATAAATAGTTAGCACGGTTCTTCGTTTTTCATCAAATCAACTGTGTATACAAACCTCTTTGTTCTATCGGATAGTCGCAGTTTCTTGTTGAAAATTAGCAATGCGATAATTGATGATGCAAAATATAATTCACAGCTGAATATTCCGTGTACTAGATGATTCGTGTGGTGTAATACGTAGTTTATAAATGGAAATAGATATACGTTATATGAATCTACTGCTTGGTAATTCTCATGCTGTTTTTTTTTTCAAAATTACTGCAATTTTCAGTGTTCATACGTAGTTTATATATGGACATAGATATACGTTATATGAATCTACTGCTTGGTAATTCTCATGCTGTATTTTTTTCAAAATTACTTCAATTCTCAGTATTCATAGACACAGTCCTTGTCACGTAGTAAAATACAAATCCTCTGTTGTTGGGTTTCAGCACAGAGACAAATATTTATCATACAATAAAATTTGCACCCGTGCGAAAATCGAACCAGCCGTCTCTAGTCAAGTGTGTTTGCTGGAGGTAGGATATTCGTATCCGCCCGGATAGCGACCACCGTACACAGGGCGTAAAACCCGCTATAGTGGCACATGCAAGTGTGCCGCGTTCCGGGATCAGCCAGTGTATATCCGGTTTTCGGGGGGGCTTCAATCATGGTGAAAGGATGACCGTGCCGGCATTTTTTGGCTGGTTTCTCGCGGTCGGTCCTTTGTTCATCATGGTATTAGTCCCCCAAACTTCTTCACAAGATAGGTGAAGAGGTTTTCGGCCGGCATGATTGCGTCGACCAACGGGAGATCATCATCTCTAGCTGGTCGGCACTTTTTCTGGACTCCATTACACTTACCATCAGGTGCAATGGGGTCACTTTGCCGTGCCAGTATAAAAAAAAGTGTGTGTGTGTACTTATGTACACGCGTTAGAAGGTATAAGTACTTCATACATAAATATATATTTTCTTAAATAATATAATAATATTGTCAGAAATAAGTTGGTGTGGGTGGCAACACTGCATTGGCGACTATAGAGCAAGCGCGGGAAAACGACAGAGATCGTATATTTTCTTGATCGTCCTGACAGTTTTATACGCGTCTTATTATTTGGTTACTATAGTTACGGTATCAGAACGAATAACAGTCATTTTTTTTAAAGATTTTAATAATTAAGTTTTTGGTTTCTAACATCAGAAGTGGGATTCGAACTTACGTCATACTAATGAGGATATAAGTTCCAGGTCAAGCGCAACGAGTGTCGTTGGCGGAAGACCGCTGACGGATAGTGGCGTTGTGGTGCCCTGTGTGGCCTCCACACCTACAAGGAGCTCGACTACCCCTTTAACTCCTGCCACAAGTCATCAGTGTCACAAACTCCGTACGACTGCATTAGTACAATTCGTAAGACATATAAGTACTTCAAACCCGGTAAGATCTAACAACATTTATATTTCAACTTTTGATCCGCCTTTAAATGATTTTTATGTTTGGTGCGATGAGGTCGACCACGTGATCGACAATATACGCACGTGCGTATTGCTATAATCAGTGTTATGATGAGAAGGGCTATGAGCAATGGTCAGAATAGGCCAAGCGCGTATAAAATTAAAGCATTAATAAAATAACCCTGGCAATGTAAAACAAGCGAGACAATTTTTGATTACCCGTTTGACTAGTAAACCTGTTCTCGATATTTTAATACCACTTTACTTACTGATACCGTCTCAATGGTGACGATGGTGATGATGATGGTGATTATTATTATTACTTACTGAAGTGCATACTAATGCTTCATACATGATGTTGTGGAAGGGCAAATAGACGCCCGTTTGAGCTGCATTTTTTTAAGATGTCATACCGATGTTTTAATTATTTGTGTACGCAGATAATTCAGTTTTAGTTTTTTTTTAATTAGCTTGTGAGTGTGTGTATTGGCTTTGACGTCATGGGAAATGTGTTCAGTGGAAGAGACCCACGTAAACCCTGTGTGCGCATGGTATTGGGTTGACCCTGACACATGGGAAGGTATCGGGTTGCGTTGGTTGCGCCGCCGACAAAAGACCTGTGTAAAGCCTAACCCACCTAGGTATCTGGGGTGACCTACAAAAGACTGGTGTAAGACCTGTTCAAACGAAACATGGGCGTCTGGTTGCGTGGGAAAAGACCTGTGTAAATCCTAACGCCTACCTATTTTTCTGGGGTGACTTACAAAAGACTGGCGTAAGACCTGTGCAAGCGAACATGGGCGTCTGGTTGCGTGGGAACAGACCTGTAAGAATTCTATTCCTAGTCCTAATCATATGATGAATCTAACATTTTATCTACTAACCGAGTCTATACGAGTGTTGTTAAATAATGTAGCAAGGTACTTTGTCTCCGGTGTAGTGTGTGTTCACAGATGGGGCGGAGGACCATGACAACGAACCAGTAGCCCAGGGAGGTAATATACCCGGGCCATTGACGATGTCCGGCTAAGGGCTTCACGGGCCTGAAAAGGGCTTCGAGGACGTAGCCCCGTCAGGAGAGGCCGTGTCAGAAATAAGTTGGTGTGGGTGGCAACACTGCATTGGCGACTATAGAGCAAGCGCGGGAAAACGACAGAGATCGTATATTTTCTTGATCGTCCTGACAGTTTTATACGCGTCTTATTATTTGGTTACTATAGTTACGGTATCAGAACGAATAACAGTCATTTTTTTTAAAGATTTTAATAATTAAGTTTTTGGTTTCTAACAATATATTATAAAATAATTATTAATTTTTTTTATTTATACATAAAATTTGTTAATATACCAGAAATAAAACAAACGAAATAAATTTTTTTTTTTTTGATAATAATGTAATAATTAATTAACGATGTAAATAAATTATACATACCGACAATTAACCTCAAATCTATAAATGCACTCAAAACAGTTTATTCAAATTAGTTTTATCACTAATATTCAATATATATATATATTGTCAGAAATAAGTTGGTGTGGGTGGCAACACTGCATTGGCGAATATAGAGCAAGCGCGGGAAAACGACACAGATCGTATATTTTCTTGATCGGCCTGAAAGTTTTTACGCGTCTTATTATTTGGTTACTATAGTTACGGCATCAGGTCAAATAACAGTCATTTTAAAAGATTTGAATAATTAAATTTTAGTTTCTAACAATATAGATATACTAATAAATAAATAAAATAATCAAAACTACTTAAAATTAAAAATATATGTCAATCCCTTTTTATTACTGTCACTATTCTACATTCTTAAAATTTAAAACAAACTTTTTCTGAATAACTTTTTGGTGTCGGTGTGCGCGCGCATCGTAAAAAATTCACTCTCATCATTTTTCCCTAACGCGCCAAAAGAAGTATAACTTCAAAAAAAACCACGGAGGCTGACGTCATTACGAACTGTCACATGCTAAATTGCCCATTAAATATTTTTTTTTTAAAAACAAATACCTTATACATGGCATGTAAGTAAGTATAAAGTGCCTTTGGTAGTTTGATTAAAGTTAGAAATAAAAATTAAATACTGTTTCTATAATCTAGGATATACAACTAAAGAACAATAATAATTTTCGCAGTCATTCTGCAATAATATCAACAGCCTGCAGTGTATACAATTCCATTCATTATTTCTTGTTAATTCATTTTACTAGGCTTCCTTGTTGAACTCATTTGACTTTATTATAACAAGAGTAGTAGTAATTAATATTTATTTCCTAAAAAAAAAACACATGTACCTTTTAATACATACATATATGTCACTTCTAGGAATAATGTGTAGGTTCAGATATGAAATATGATTATTTATTCGAGCATAACGTTTAACGCAAATGATCTGGGGGTTGACCAAGGTATTTATAGTTTATTTATTTATATTGTAAGCTGTTAAATAACCATAATTGCACGCACTTTTAGGCACAATGCAGTCCATATAGTATAGAATGGCATAAAACAATTGATTAGCAGTACTAGCTCATTATAGCGGATATCTTGTGTTTGTGATCAGATAAATGAACACAAACAAGTACTATAAGTTACTAAGTCACATTCCAAACTTTTAAAACTATACTATAGAATAGACACGGGGAGAGTAATATTTGAATATCCTAACGGAAAAGTAGTATAAGGCGAAGACATGAATGGAATTGTCTGCCCAATTTAGATGTTGAGGTGTAATAAAAGTTTGGTTCAATCATCGCACGTCCGCGTGACAATGAGCGGCGGAAACGCCAGCGTCGGCGGCGTCGTCCGGTATCACCTGCCGACCAACACACGCCTCTCTACGCAACCTGAATTATTTCTAATTAATCATGTGCCTTACATCAATTTATTATTGAACTTTAGCATGTCTTTAATATTGTTTTAGTTTTTTTTTTTACATATTTGCGGTTTTGTGGTGGTTTTTTGTTTTTTGTAAGTCTAAGTTTACCTCTTCTATTCCTTTATTTTCTTCTTCGGTTGTGAAGTTCCTTTGAAGTTAATATAAGTAAGGTAATGGCACTAGTAGTTGACCATGTACCTGTAGTTGACCACCAATGCACATAAACAGATAAAATAAGAATTTGCGGCATATTTTTAAACTAATTCCATATTGAGTAGTCAGTGCTGTCATGTGGTCTACGAAGCGCGCAAACTACGACTCCATTATTTTCAAATATTAAAAATAGCCTCCAGTTGTTTGTTGATTGACGCACCGTAAATCTATTATTCGTTTTTTTGTCATAATTTTCTTAAGGATTGAAAAAGTTTGAAGTTAATTATTAACAACTTTGTCACCTTGTTGATGATAAGTGTTTTGCTTTTTTTATTCGTTAGGGATTAATTGAGGTAACAGGGTATTTAAAATACGAAAATTTGTTTACAAGATTGAGATGTGGGGGTGGTCCACTACTGATTCCGTTTTAGCACGATTTTCTAGTAATTGACCAGGATGGTCAACTTCTGATGAATTTCTGTATCATGTAAATGTACTGTACGGAATTATATATGAAGGGCATCATCAATTAGAATTAACTATTTTATTTACTTTTACAATAACTTAATTTTATTTAGTAGTTGACCACCTTTATTGTAAGGTACGATCAGTTACTAAAACCAAATTTTCACCTTGTAGATGTCTGGGAAAAGGGGTACATTCCTAAATTATACTGAAGCTGCAATGCTCTCAGCAGTAAATGTCGTTCGTCTTCATAAAACACCCATAAGAACGGCTGAAAAAAAAATCCTCTCACAATAATGATGGTGTTTTGGAAACCACAATGGAACCATCGGCAACTGCGGTACATATTACTGTTGGTGACGAACTAGTGCTAGTGACGATCCCAGGATCACCAGCAATTAGCATTGCTGATGACATATTTGAAACCACTCTAGATCAATTTGACATCATAGGTCCTAACGATATGCTTGAAAATATGCGTAAACTTTCAACTACTGTTGTCTGATTAAGAATCTGACAAAAGCCTCGGCAAAAAGTAAATGTTGAATTTGTCATATTTAAGTACGGCATTGAGGTTTAGGCACGCGGTCGAGAATCTCGACGGTCGCAGGTTCAAACCCCAGGCACACATGACTGACTTTTCGAAGTTGCATATGTGTGTATTGATAAAGAATTATCACGCACTTTAACGGTGAAGGAAAACATCGCGATGAAACCTGCACACCTAAAAGTTCTTAGGAATTTCTTAGGTGTGTAGTCCGCCAACCCGCACTAAGCCAGCGTGATGGACTAAGGCCTAAACCCTCTCAATTGTAGAGTAGGCCCGTGAACAGTGGGACGTATATGGGCTGATGATGATGATGATGATGAAGTACGATAATAACTTTTATCCCGGAAAAGTACTTAAAGCTATAAAAAAAAAACAGCTACAATATCATCGATGAAAGCAAATGGTCGATTGTGGAAATGGCCAGAACATTTATTAACGAGCGGGGGATGTTATTGTTATTATATTTCAAATAAAACGCAAAGTTGTCTTAATTTGCCTTCTTATTTAACAAATAATTAAAAAATCTGAATGGTCAACTACTGATGCAAAACATGGTCAACTACTAGTTTTTAGGTGGTCAACTACTAAATCTCTTATATTAAGTTTTATTTTCATTTTTTTACCTGAATGCAACCATTGTACAAGAAAAAATACTAGCTCGTTTCGTTAAAAGACTTGCACAGAGTTAACAAAACAAAACACTCATTGAATTCGAATGATGATTAAAGTTAGGCATTAAAAAAGAAATTTCTGTGTCCTTAAGTGGTCAATTACTAGTGCTATTACCTTAATACATATAAATATTATCGCTACTGGTAATAAAACTTAGTACTAATAATTAATTAAAATTATTAAATTACATTAAGCATATTCTAAGATTATTTTTGTCACTCTAGATCTAGCATACATGTGGCCATACATAAAGATGTGTTTAAAAAATATTCTTATGAAACGAATAAAAAATATTTTTCCAAAAATCTGACCTGTTGGAAGCGGCCTGCATCCTAGTCTCAGTTTGTTAGTCAACATTATGAGTGGAGTTTCACAGTTTCCTTTGTCAATACGTTTATATATGTTATACGAGTATGTATACATTAAAACAGGTGTATCTGTGATCTTTCAATCGGAAGTATATAAAGAAACCCGTATGTCATTGAAAGTGTGGGCTTAATGTAGTAGCGTATGCAAATCGCGTGTAACTAGGAAAAGTGATGGTTATCGCAACGTTTAGTTCCTTATAGCATCTGCCATTTGAACTTTATAGTTTTTATTGCATAGTGAGCAGAATCTTTGTCTCTTATGTAGTACTACAATGCTGATTGCAGTATAAATATGCTGTATTATGTGACGCTAAAAGCAGTAACCAAACAAATAGTCTACCTCAACTTTCTTTCGGATAATTGTACAACATTGATAGTTCCACCACATTTACGTTGCATTCAAAAAGTAGCTTTTCATATTATTTACCATCAACATCCAATCCTGAAGAAACCTTATGAGGCTTTCGCCGGTACGTCGCCTTTGCACGAGGTCTCTTTGACAAAGCGATTGAGCTTAAGCTTATAATGACAACTTGTACAAGCACGTTATTTACAATATTCTTGCAATGATTAATAACATGATTTACATCCTGTTGTCTGTTACTACACCACGCTGGTCTCAGGGCCAATAAATAAGCCCATGTGTTTTCCATTGCTGGGCATTGCTTCCTTTACCATTGAAAGAGACTAAGTTTTAATCTACTGGCTCAGAGGAGGCTCGTAGAATTGACATGACTAAAAATCCTTGAAGACAACTCTTTGTTTTTTTGGCATTGTTTAAGTAGTGATGGCTTCGTGGTAAGGCGCGGTCGAGAATCTCGGCGATGGCGTGTTCAAACCCCAGGCATACACATCTAAAATTTTGAAGTGTTGTGTGTATTGACAATGAATTATCACGTACTTTAGTGGTAAAGGAAAACATTGTGAGGATACATACTCACCTAAAAATTCTTAGGAATTTCTTAGGTGAGTAATCCGCCAACCCACATTAGGCCAGCGTGATGGACTAAAGCCTTAACCTTCCCAGTTATAGAGCGGGCACGGGCTCAACGGAACGTATAATATGGGCTGATGATATAGACGATGATAATTTACCACTTAAATCCGTGGTAACTCATAGTGAATACTCGGCTGATATCTAAAAGTTAGAGCTATGCGCAAACAAGTCTATAATACAAACGCGTATATAATAAAAGGTCTAGGCTATTAATATTCCTTTTTGCAAAACAAATAGTAGTGCGTATCAGCCGTGCCATTTATTTGAATAGTGTAGTTGAGTGAAAATGTGTCATCGATGCGGGCGCCCACACGTATCGACGGAAGTACTGCTGATACTGCTTGTATAGTCAACACTGTTTGAACATCACCTACATTGAACGCAATTATGTTCGCCTGTTGAATCATAATACCCTTGTTCTTCGTAGAAGTGACACTGAAGCTTTGGTGCTAATATTTACGAATTTAATGTGATAGAGCCACTTTTGGGATATCTTAGACTTTGGTTCTGAAGATCCAGCTTTTCTTAGGATGACCTAAGAAAACAGGGTTTATCATCATCAGCATCATCAGCCCATATACGTCTTACTGCTGGGCACGGGCCTCCTCTACAACTGAGAGAGTTTAGGCCTAAGTCCACCATGCTGGCCTTGTGCGGGTTGGGGGACTACACACCCGAGAAATTCCTAAGAACTATTAGGTGTGCAGGTTTTATGACGATGTTTTCCTTCACCGTTAAAGTTCGTGATAATTCAATGTGAATACACACATAACTTCGAAAAGTCAGAGGTGTGTGCCTGGGGTTTGAACCGCCGAATTACTCGACCACGCGCCTAAACCTCGAGGCCACCACTGCTTGCTATGAGCTATGTATTTACCTGTTAGGTATGTATTTTATTACTCCTAAACTATTTATTTTTAAACCAGATAATTCTGAATCGGACGAGCCAGTAATACAGTCCTGGAAATTAATAAATACCCTTGCGTGAGTTAATATGTTGGGTTTTACAATTAATATTGTTGTAATTCTCAACCTGGTGGAACTGAATATTCTACTACTAATAGGGGCTTTATCTCATTAACAAATTTATATAATAAACAATGTATTTCTGATTTGATAAAATCTTTGAACTTTAGCAACGATGTGTAATTTTTACATAAACAGTGTGGAGATTTATACGTTTTTCTAACTATGTATACCTGTTTAGTATCAGCAAATGTGTTAAATGTCATTCCATAAAAAATACAGCAAGTGTTATATTTGTAATCCGTAAATGTGAATTTTTAATGCTTATACTTGCCAAACATTCGGCGGATCGAATCTCGAATAAACAAGATATTTCGCGTGTACTGTTAATCTGGCAGTATTTTAAAATTGGCCGAGTCCTTCATCTTGAATTATTGCACAATATATCGGAATATTGAGATCGATAACGGTAAATATACAGAGTTACGTAATTTGCATGAAATTGTGTTCTATTCGTTTCGCTTCGTATGAAAATAGGAAGTCATTGTTTCGAATGTATCTACTTGATCACGCGCAGAATATTTATGAGTTGTACCAAAAATTACATGCTAATTTATTTACTACTTAGTAAATATTTCTAAGAGATGTTAAAATGAGGATACACTCTTCCTATTTGTTATTTGTATGCATTAATAATATTGTTGTATGCATAATAAGCAGGATTTAAAATTTCAGCGAATTAGTACGATTTATTTGATAGTGAAATCAGTGACAAAATACTGTGATGAATGAATTGTACTGAAACTTACGCAATTGCGTGTAAATATCATTACAAATTCTCACCTTGACATTTATATATTTGGTAGGATATTTACTTTCACATAGAGTAAAAAAAATCTGCATGTTTTCTGCTTTTATGAGGTTGTCCGTCCATATTTTGATTGCATATCAAATACTGTGTTTACCTATTTCCATGTTGTTCAAAAGAAAAGAAATAAGTCAAAAACATACGTAGACCGTACCTACTCTGTAATAATAGTGTTTCTTCTTACTAATGCAATTAAAAGTTTCTAGGAAAGTGTGTGTGATAGAGACAAACATCACGATATGAATAAAAAATTATGAATGTTCAATTTCATATAAAAAGGTTGTTTTCACACGGGTAATACAGGCTACCTCCATTAGGTGTCCACGGAGATACGTAATAATTAATTCCATTATAAAATGCAACTCATTCCCGAATCTTTTAATTTTATCGCAATGAGTTTATTGCACACAAGGCTTTGTGCCAGCAAAGTGCGTTGATCTCGCAAGTCCGTAGTTATTTCCGGCGATTTAATCAATTTCATTTTTACCATAACTTGGCAACAGTCCGCGGGTTAACTGTAAACTTGACTTAGCCAGAGGAAGACAGTAAAAACTTAATCGGTAACAACTGGAGCGAATCGGGCGAGCGCACTAATTGTACAACGCCAATTAAATACTATATTGTGCAATATTCGATTCCCGATGTAGTCACGGAATCCGATTGTATCGTTTACATAAAAAAATATTGCTCGCCCAACACTATATGTACGTATATCGGATTTGTTCTTTGAGTCTCTTACAATTTCTAGTTATTGCATTTCTTTATATATTTTATGGGTTGGTGCGACCCCAAGCAGTCTTTTGATAGAGATCTTTATTGCTATCAAACGTCTATTTAAACTATTGCCACTTTTGCAGCGTACTATGAATACAATATAACACAACGTATTAAATATGTTTAGTACTATCAACCATAAATGCATTTTTTTTTCTGACAGAAGTTTCTTCTGGTATTCATAAATTAGTAACATCTGCGGATTGGTTTCAGATATGAGAAGAAATATTTGTGTAGAAATTGTCGGTATTGAGGTTTTCCTTTCTTGTAAGATTTTACAATATTAAAAACCAAAGTTCCAGAATTGATTTATTCATTTATCATCAGGCCATTTACGCCCTACTGCTGGGCTCGGGCCTCCTCTACAACTGAGAGGGGTTAGGCCTTAGTCCACCACGCTGGCCTAATGCAGGTTGGTGGACTACACACCTAAGAATTTTTTAGGTGTGCAGGTTTCATCACGATGTTTTCCTTCACCGTTAAAGTACGTGATATTTCATTATGAATACACACTTAACTTCGAAAAGTCAAATGCCTGGGGTTTGAACTCGCGACCGCCGAGATTCTCGACCGTGCGCCTAAACCACGAAGCCATCTCTACTTTTTACTTTGTGTATTACCTACTATACCATGTTTATTTACATAATTCTACTTAAAATATTTGTGTGAGCTTCTAAATCTTTAAAGGTTCGACCAATTTTAGTGTGTTTAGTGGATTTTTATGTAGTTAATATTCAATTGGAAGCGGTAGGTTTAAGTATTTTTTTAAGAATGTTAGTATTAACCTCCAAGACTCACCAATGCGCTTTTATAATAAGAATTCATCATTCTAAGAGGAGATATTCTACCACATCTGATATTAGATTATAGTTAATATACTTATTATATTTGAAAATTTCCACGTACTCGTAGTAGCCAATTGTTTTATAGCAGTAATTTTCTGCGTAAGGTGAACGAAGTCACACGTTCTCGCAAATTATCACACACTGCCGTCATCAGGTGACATTCTGTTGGACGTTAACGCATTACCTATAAAAACCGACGAGATAACTCACCTTCCCACACGCAAACATTGAAAATTACCTTTTATTAAGAAACAGCTTTATTCTCACGAATAACCAAAAATGCAGACGTCGTTTCAAAGTCGATATGACATCGAAATCCAATTAAAATCTTTCACTGTCCAAGCATTGATATAATTCACGAATATATTCTCGGTTTCAACTTGGCTTCGGTGCTAAATTTAGAATAGACCCATAGGTATCGGAGTCATAATACATTCTCGAGTCCACGTTAGATAAACCAGCTATTCTGAGATGTGCGTCCGTTTGTATAGTCATTGTTGGATGTGGTTGGCGATATAAAATTGTTGGATTGTGGCGAAAAGAGGTCGCCGGGGCGCGGGCGGCGGCGGCCGATGACCGACGACAACCTTATTGCGTTGTGCCATGAGCCAATGTCTAGGGTAAGGTCCTCGGACCCAAAGTAGAGTGGAACTTAAGGCGTGCGTATCTGTAGGCGGACTGGAAACGAATCGGGTTTTTGACAGCGCAAAAGGAGGTTGCATAATTTTAAATGATCAATTATATTGAAACTTGTTTACTTGAAGTTTTTTGTTTGTTTCCAGTTTGTGGTTTTTACAATGAAAGATAAGAAAATATGTTCTACCTTTATTCATAATTTTAACTATTAGCAAGAAATTAAAAATTTATGTATTACTGATCACTAATTCAAATGACAAAGAATATACATAATTAAAAGGGGTTTTTACAACAATCTATAATGATTTAGATGTTCGCGCAATTTCTAAATTCAAAAGTTATTTGAAGTACCGCGCTCTTGGGCCATTCGCCTTAAATCTAAGTATTTCCATTTGGAAGAGGGAGAAAGATAGAGGGTAATGCCCTCCAAAGTTGTTTGTAGCAAAAAATGGGGACACAGAGAGCTGCTCACTTATTTTAGTTAGGTTATGATTCAGCGTGAGAAAACAACATTCATTTTTATTCACATTTTAATATATTCAACAATTGATGTAATTAAAAAGTTTTCATCGTTAAGTAACTAAACTAAAATGTACAATTTTAATTTAAAAATTCGTATTAAATTTAAACGCGGATAAGATATGCAGAGGTGTTTAATCCTATAAATATTAAAACTTATTCCATTCATGCATATTGTTAAATTTTTTTTGCTACGAATTTTTACATTTTTGCAATTACCCGAAGCAATAACCCGATCGATTTTATCCCCGTTTTAAATATACCTCTTCAATTTGATCGTCGCGTGTTACCATCGATCTGCCTGTAAAAACCATCAGCCATTCTGGTACCGATCCATTTAATACGCCCCGTCCTCACGCAAGTACACGACAACGACCTTAAAAATGTATTCAAAATGCTCGGAGACTGTAAACAAGAACGTGCCAAAAACCTTGATTTTGATCTGGGAAGTCAGGGGCGATGCCACTGCCTCCATTTCCTGAATATTTTTTTTCATGTTTTCATTTCTGCTCCCGTTTCTTTAATTCATATGCATTTCGAGCAACTTATACTTTTCTCGTATATACTTTTCTCGTATATTCTTTTCATTTTTATCTTTTTTTATACTTTAATATCAATAGTATAATTAAAATATCCAGTCGCCTGAATGAAAAACTGATGTGATTTAATTGTGTCGTAAAAAGTATACTTAATTGGAAAATCTCATAAAGATGCAATTTGTAACAAGCCAGTAACATATTATAATTTCATCCACGACCCATCCATTAAGTGGATCAACCATTAATTACCTTTTTACAGTACCGTGCACTGTAATTGATAAAGAGATAAATGTTCAACATTTTCTTCTATGGAAAGACATCAACGTGCATGCGTGAGGTGTTGCAATAATCTTATATATAAAAATGAATCGCAAAATGTGTTGGTAAGCGCATAACTCAACAACGCCTGGACCGATTTCGCTAATTCTTTTTTTGTTGTGTTCGCTATCGTTAGGAGAAGGATCTTATGAAAGAAAAAGTTAAGAAAATTGCGAGGAATATAGTAAAAACAACAATTTAATTTTCTCATATAAACTGTTCTACCTAATATTCTGTCAAACATTTTATGTTTATCCCGTCAATATGGTTAAGGGTCCCCTCAAATTAAAGAACGTATTTAAATAAAGGTTTTGAATCGACAACATATATCCAGAATATTCGAATAATTGCATATTTTAGATTTTAAAAATGTAGAATAATGTCAGTAATAAAAAGGGATTGACATATTTATTGGTTGTCAAATATTTATGCGTGCGTTCAGAAATGTATTTTTAAACTCCTTGGTTGTACCTGATTTACAAACGAAGGCAGGTTCGGTTTGAAATCTAAAACACCCACAACTATGCAATGGAATGCGCTTGGCGTTAAGAAAATTGTTGAGTAATGTTATTCACGTGACGATACTGAAAAGACAACTTAGAGATGAATTGGTGCTTGAGAATTCATCAATTAGATTGATCTAAGATTTCATTGATCCTAACGGGTATGACCATTGAGTTCAAACGAATTCAGTTCCCGATTCGTCATGCCTTCGCAATGACGATTAACAAAAGATGTTTGTGATTTTTTAGACAATTAAAAAATATATTAAAAATGTATATCACAAGGTGCATCATCATCATCATCAGCCCATATATGTACGACCCACTGCTTGGCATAGGCCTTCTCTGCAACTGAGAGGGTTTAGGCTTCAGTCCACCACACTGATGCTTCAATGAAGAGAATTAAAACCGACTAGGTACATCCCATCCCATATGTACATGTTTAATTAAATCATGACTTGCGGAGACACGATTGATGCATTTAATTTTCGGACTTATTTATTTCTGTATTTTTATCTCAATAAAGTGCTGAACTTAATATTTATTTACATACAATCAAAAATAAAATTCAGGTAATATGTAAATATGTTACATTCAATTACTGTTAGGGGATACGAAGTTTTCCGGGTCAGCTATTATAAATTTTAATGTTTTGTTTGTTACGCTTTCACGCCAAAACTACTTAACCGATTATCATGAAAATTTGTACACATAGTCTTCGAGATATAAAAAAGGACATAGGATTCTTCTTATTAAAAAAAAATACGGAGGATAAAAGAATTGAAAAATGATTGAAAAAAGATTTGAATGACTTTTGGTATGCAGATAGGTGGGACCCACCGAAGTAACATAGGTGGGAATGGTTATCCTTACTATTTATATAAATGTGAATGTAGGGATGTTTGTTACGCTTTCACGCAAAAACAAAAATTTTGGTATGACCATAAATGAGACCCTGTGAAGTAACATAGGCTATCTATGTTTTATCCCAGGAAAATGTAATGTTCCCATTGGGATAAACATATTATAAAAAATACGAAAATAACTGTCAGAGTTTTACTTTTACGCCTCAACTATTTGAATTGATTTGACTTTTTTTTAAATTCAGTAAGTGCCATTTTGGGCACTTGAGGAACGATTTATAGATTCACTTATTATCTTTCTGCGCCCAACCCTGAAGTCTACGCGGACGGGGTCGCGGGCAAAAGCTATAAAAATATAAAAATTGCGATTACAAAACAGGTGTTGTTCGTAGAAGGGTGTGTTTCGAACTGTGACACAAGAATTTTATATATATACATATATGTAGATGTATATGTATATCTCACTCTATACAATTTTGACCATATTTTTTTGTTTAATTTGTATATCGATCAAAGCAATGACTGTTATACGTATCATTATAATTTTTCAGTGCTATTATCATTTATTTACATTTTAATAAAAAAAAATCAAATTAAAATGGTCAGTATAAGATAGAGGTTGAATGTAGAAGGATGAAAATTTATGATTATAATAATTTATCAATGCTGAATCATAAAAAATAAAGAAAATAAAGTCAATTGAAAAAAAAACATACCCCCTAAATGTTAAACCCTTAAATGTTGACCGATTCTCAGACCTACCTACAATATACACACAATATTTCATAAAAATCAGTCGAGCCGTTTCGGAGGAGTTTGCCAAAAAACACCACGACACGAGAATTTTATATATATGGCAAAACAAAGTTTGCCGGGTCAGCTAGTATTATAATAAATTATACAGAATGTATATTTACACCTTCTAATGTAGGATTTTGTGTGAAGTTAATTTTACATTTATAAGCAGACGCACAGGCGTTCCTCAAAGGGGTAGGCAGAGATGCATTTCTGCACCCATTTTTCGCCAGGTTTGAATGAGTCCGAGTCACCGTGTCATAGTAGCCAATCTGCTCTATAATGTCAAACCGTGGGTTACAATACAATAAAAATACATTATTTTATTAACATTATCGAAATTGTTAAAGATTAGAAAATAAATATTTTATAAGCTACTTTTTCGTATAGAAAATAAACAAATTCGCTACTGGATAAATATATAAACTTACGCCGAATATATTAAGATGAGTGTAGGATTTTATTATGAGTCGTATTATTTGTGTCTAAAAATATAGACATAAAGTTGAAGTAGAAGAGTTTTTGATTGGAGTCATAGGTAAGAAAAAGTGATAAATTTATTTATTTATTGCGATATTCTCAGTAGCAGGATGGAGCCGTGATAATGTACTTAAAAAAGGCAATAGGCTCGCTATTAATTACATAGGAATCAAAAGACACATGGCGAAACGTGGGTGCAGAAATCCCAGTTGTTTGCTATTTTGTATTTAAAAATGATACCACGTGGACAGTTTATTCAAAAGTCTCGTATTATCGTTTTTATAATTTTTTCCATAAATAAGTAGATTCACACAGAATTATAGTAAGTTTTTTTAATGGCCTGTATATAAAGATTACGGTACCGAAAATTTTTTTTTTAAAAGAAATGGGTAAATACTAAAAAATGTTGCATTAATCAGTTTTATAATAAGCATAACAAATTAATCCTTCAAACATAATTTTGCATTCAAAATGTCGGTCAAGCAAGGATATAAACAACGAGTGCTGTACATACGTATGTCCATACGAAAAAAATTAACTTCACACTTGCAAAATAAAAAGTGCCAATGCATTTTGAGCTCAATTGCAACTTGTGAAAGTTTGAAATTCATTGACGTTATACAATTTAAATATTTAACGTAGGATCAGCAATCGACGGCACAGGTATTTTTTTATTACAACGACATAAATATGAAATGGCTATACATGCCGGTATAGAAATAACCTTAAAAAAATTGAATTAGATTGTACTTTAGATTATAATAAAAAACATTTTATTACTAATTTTTAGTATAGGTACTTTGAACTCTTATTAGAGTCCAAAATATTATAAAATATTTGTTGTAACTTTTTATTTTGCTGGCGTTACCCTTTTTACAGATTTTTCTTTCTATGTGTTGGAGGCTCCGGCGTGTACAGACTAACGGTAACCGCTCACGTGTCTCCGAGAAGCCATCGACCCTCGGCGGCCTCCGCGCAATATTCTACGCGCAATAACTCTTCGTCTCCAATAAAAAGACTTATCTACAATTTTTATTTAAACAACATATTATCTTAATACAAAACATGAAAAGCTTTTTTTACTTTGTCGTTTTTATGACACGTATTACGTTATGTTCACACAATACAGGAGTCGCTTCAATCGATTGCTTGAATATAAATCTTGTTGGAAAAATAATTTAAATTTTATTTATTGTGGTTTAGAGTTGAAAATCGGTTGTGATATACGGAAAACTCAAGTATGAAGATCGGATTATCTATTTATTCATACATTTAGGCAGTAATGTATTATTAATAACCATATTACAAGCAAACAATAAGCTCTTGTGAAATAATCATGTTATTACGTTATGAAATTTATGTATTATTAATTTTATTTTTAATGGAAAATTTCAAAATATTGAAAGTGGTAAACTATAACTTGAAAAACAGAAATTTAAAAACATCACCCATTGCAGGCTGATGATACATAGCAGTGAATTCCTATTACCACAATAGCGGCTGAACTTATTTTATAACTATGACAAAAAAATAAATTAAAGACTCATTTATTTGGACTGGATATCAAACCCCTAAGCAGTGATGGCCTCGAGGTTTAGGCGCGCGGTCGAGAATTTCGGCGGTCGCAGGTTCAAACCCCAGGCACACACCTCTGACTTTACGAAGTTATGTGTGTATTAACAATGAATTATCACATGCTTTAACGATGAAGGAAAAACATCGTGATAAAGCCTGCACACCTAAAAGTTCTTAGGAATTTCTTAGGTGTGTAGTCCGCCAACCCGCACTAGGTCACCGTGTTGGACTAGGGCCTAAACCCTCTCAGTTGTAGATAGGCCCATGCCCAGCAGTGGGACGTATTTGGGCTAAAGTTATCAATTGCTAATTGAGTTTGACCATCACAACATATGTAATTTTTGAATACAAACACGTTCTTGAAAGACAGTTAAGAACAGTTAAATTGAATTTAATAAGGGATATTACCATTTGATCACGTGAAGTGATCCCATTGCAAGTAAAATGAAAGCATTATGGAAATGGATAGATGTCATACGGTCCTTCTCTAGATTTATCTAGCCTAGGTTTTATTCACACCGTTGATCAAATTAGGTACGATTGATATCATTCTTAATTATTATTTGGTTTCTACGAGTACTATGTCTTCATTTGATTACATTATTACATCAAGGTTTGTAGGAAATTTATTTCAATTGTAAGGATTAGTGGAGATGTTAGAGAAATCTATATAAGCCGAATAGACCTTGTTGGTGGATTTCATAAAGTTCGGAGGAAACTTTAAGGATAGTTAGTGGTACTGGTATCTTGTACATACTGGGGCATTCAGCTTATGAAGATTGTCCTCAATCTGGCTCTTGATACTGTCATTCTATATATTTCTCAAATTTAATTATCCATACATATGAAATGTATAATTCAGTGTAAATTGAAAAAAATAAAATAAAAAAAAATTACAAAAAAAACACACACATTCAATTGTGCGTCACTGTGAAGAGAGTAAAATTTAATTCAAAAATATAATTACAATTGGAAATTTGTAGACTTTTTAAATATATAATTTGTGCTCAATATCTACAAGGCTAAACTTTCGATGTCACGTGTGTCACGTGCAAAGAGGACAAGGTCAATGACTTGACGTCATTACGGGCAAAGAAGTGTCATCGTAACGGATTATGGGACTCTATAGTATTTTCAAGCCTGTTCCATTTATTTGTTTTTAAACAGAAGTCGGCCAAACGTTACTAGGTCTTAATGACAAAAAATATTTAGGCATATAAAGTAGATTCAGAAGAAGGCTGCTAGATAGCTGATAATCTTGCTAAAAAGGCCTGTACTGAAGGTAAAAATTATACACTAAAATTAAATTACACCGAAAAAATATCAGAATGCAAAATGATTTGCTACAATCTATACAAAGAATATTTTGATCAAAGAAGTAAAGAAAAAGGTATCTGGTATAAGACTGTGCAATGTCAACCTCCTCGCGTGCCCTGGTTTGTGACAAGTAAGGACTTTTGTAGATCCTATATTGTTTTGGCGCATAGGATTCGATCTGGCCATTATTCGTCTAGAAAATTTAGTTTTTTAATGAAGAAAGTTAATTCGCCAAATTGTGAAGTTTGTGGGGTTCTGGATGATGTACAGCACCTCTTGACAGACTGTGCCAAATTTCAAGTTAAAAGAGACCAACTAATTCGTAAATTACAACTTAATGTATATGATGTTGGCAATTTCACTCAAATTTTGTCTCAACCAACTTCTGAAGAGGCTGGAATGCTGTTTAATATGTTAATGCATTAATGTTATTAATTAACTTTATTTTGTCTCCAAATTTTAGTCTTAAGGTAGATTATGTTTAGGATACGATGGAACTGACATACCATTGTTGGTCATAAGTCCCTATATAAACTTAGAATAGAAAAATAAAAAAAAGAAGGCTGCTACTATATTAGTAAGATAAAATTTATTCAAGGTTTGCAAAATAATATATGTCATGAATTAATAAATAAATAAATCAGCCCATTTACGTCCCACTGCAGGGCATGAGCCTCCTCTACAACTAAGTGGCTAAGTTAAAATAAAAATATATGTTAGTGTAATCATATAGTATACATATATTACGCTATGTTACATCATGCTACAGTCTATGCCATTCAAGACATAAGTACTAAATTATATAGAAACTTAGACATTCCTTTGTACAAACTTGTATCCTCTAATTTGACCCTGTTGAGATTAATTTTGTCGAGAAAATTGATTTTGACTTAGGTGTATTTCCATGTTAAAAATAAAAATAACAGAGTGTGCTCGAAAAAATTGCCTAAAAATAAGATTGGAAAGAGACATCGGTAATAGTCCATCGCCCGACTTCGATAGGATTAATTCAATTTGTTATCAGAGTAGATTGTTAAAATATTGTCTACTAAGATCGTTAAATTTAGACTGTAATAACATAGACATTTGAAGAAAACTATACCAGAAACTTGAAATTTACATGTACTTACTTCTTATATTTATATTTACCTATATCTAAAAAAACAGGTATTTAATTTAACTTAACATACACAATTTAGATGCTAAAAATTCCTTCATAGCAAAATTCGTGCCAGAATTCATTGTGATAGGAATCAAACTGATTGTTTTATGGGACATTTTTTTCGCACACTTTATTAATCAGTATTCTTTTCGCGTTCGGTATTTTCCTTAAGAAGTAGGACGTGGTTTTTTTGTACATTCCAAGATTTGGTAACATACCATGACGTGCTGTAGAGAAGAATTCAATAGCAGGTGCAGTTTTGCAAATTTTTTTTTACTGTTCAACATGTATAATCGTGCGTAGTCTTTACAAGTACTAAATAAATATTTATATACGGTCAATGAGTTGCGATATATTATGTAGGGGCTTCTGGCACTAGTGGCTTAACTGACGAAAAATATTATTATTTAAAACAAATAGAAAATTGTATGTATAGATGCATGCAGCATCTCTTTGAATTAATATACTCATATTGTTTTCTATATGCAGGTTACATATAGAAAACAGTAACCTACGTACCCTTTTATCGTAGTACCAATCAATGTGGCGCTTTTTTTTAATGTTACAATTATGTTTTAAATTTTTAAGTTAATTCAATTATCCCATCTCAGATTCATAATCTCAATGACAGTATTGCAAACATACGAAACCTTAAGACAAATGTAAATTTTATTATCGATTGCACCAAATACCTGGACATAGTTACGTAAATATTGTCAAGCATCGACAAATGTATCGTCTTTATGTTGTTGTGTGACAATGTTTGTTGTCGTCGCGTACAATAGCGTGTGATTTCGATGTTTACCTGCCAACTTACCAGACATTTAACGCAACCAGGATCTATACTGTTGTGTCGGTGACGTATTTGAGTAGTACCTATACATTTTAGTATCGTTTACTTCTACAAATCATTGTTGTGGATTTAATTTTCGCTTGAAATACGGAATTGGACGTGGCTATAGGTAAGCCTTATCGAATTTTTCAATCTACAAAGATGTTCATCCAATAATGCAAGCGTCTTCTTTATTCAAAAAATAATGTATTTGTTAATCTCTACCAAGGGATAAGGTATCATCAATCGCTGAAGAACAACTGCTTAATTGTTCAGTATGGAATAATTCCATTTTGTATCGTAACCAAACAGTCGTCATACATATATAAGAATAGAATATTTGATAACTAGTATATTTTAATATAATTTTACCTATTTACGAATCAATTTTTAAACTGCTTAACATATCTCCAGTTACCACACAAATTTGTATTGGCGTATGAAGTGGAAAATTCTGGAATATAAAGCAGGAGATAGTTTATTGATTATTCGTTTCGAAACGGACGTGGAAATTTAATATCATCAACATAAACACGTCATCACTCGACATTAATGGTCAATGAGATGTAATTATTGGTATGCAAATATAGTTAATACATGGTGATACTTTTTTAATTGCTGTAGTAGTAGTAAAGATAGACTATCCGCATACAAAAGCAGCATTTATGTTGCACATGATATTTTTTCGTATAATTAGACCACTGAGGCATTTATATACATTTTATCTTTAAAGTGCGGAATAAATGATTCATATTATCTCGCTCTACCTAAATATTTGTGAATCAAACACGACAGTACGTTACATTATAAACATTACTCTTGTTTAAAAATGTTATTTTAGTCAGCCTGAATTAGGTGGCTGTTGGAAAGTAGACAAAATTTTCATTTGTACCATACAGCTTCGGGAAAGTTTGCCTCATCATCAGCCTATATAAGTACATACGTCCCACTGCTGGGCACCGGCCTCCTCTATAACTGAATAGTTTCAGGCCTTAGTCAACCACGCCGGCCTAGTGTGGGTTGGCGGACTACACACCTAAGAAATTCTGAAGAATTTTTAGATGTGCAGGTTGCCTCACGATATTTTCCTTAATCCTTCAAGTACGTGATAATTGAATAGTCATTTAAATACACACATAACTTCGAAAATTTAGAGTTGTGTACCTGGGGCTTAAACCTGCGACCGCCGAGATTCTCGACCTCGCACCTATACCTCGACTACCATCACTATGAGACTTTGCCTTGCAAAAACTTTATTTTTTATTGAAACGTAAATGAGTAGAAATGGAAGGATTATTTTTGAGCTTGTACAATTACATTTGTTAAATGAACCGTCGCATCAAAGGAACAACACTCGACCCAGCCTGACTCTTTGATTCTTAACCAGCTTGACGTAATATAACTGCCGGACTCCAGCCTAAGACCTACATTTTATTCTATTTTCTTTCTAAACGGAATCCGTATTTGTTACATTTTTATTGGCATAAAGTATGCCATATTTTATTTAATTTGCTATACAGTAAGTTTATTTTAAGTATATCAATAAGATAAGTGCAAAATCGCTTTCAACAATAGTCCAAATCTCATTATAAATATTAGTCAAGGCTACCAAAACTTCCGTAATTTGATAGGGTTGCTATAAATAGAAGTGGTCTTATTTAGTCTTTGTAGGATCTACTTGCGAAATAGAAAAAATATACAAGACATAGTGCGATATTACATAACTATGTCTGGGTCTTATAAGTTCGTATGTGCATATTATATATAATACATATGAAAAAGATCACGTGGCCATTATAATACGGTTCTTGTTGATTTTGACTATGAATACTTATTTAATGATTTTCATGAACACTTAAAATGGACTAGGTGTATAATGATGTTGAAAACAAAACATTGAATTCTACAAAAAGGTCTTGGAATCAGGCACTAACAGTATTACTATTAGTACGTAGGTATATACCAATATTTCCTTTTGGAGATTTTATTCCAACATATTCCAGGGAAATTTTCTGTATTTGATGATTGATGTTACGCTTTAATAGTTACTTAATTTGTTTCGTTATTTTGAATCTTTAAAAATACCTAATTATTTCAAAGCCTCTGTGTCGTATACGACTGACATTTTGACAATATAAACAGCTCTATGACTCTGGCCTTGAAACAGATCACGTAAAATCAGGTTGTCAAGATTTTCTGTGTTAAGGGTCATATTAATATATGGTGCGTCTGTAAATATTTTTTTATGAAAAAGGTGGTAATCTCTCACTTAACAGTTCTTAACATCAACTGTAGTGTCGTAGTCGTCTCAGAATACAACAAAAAAAAAACTACGCAGATTAGTATAAAAGAAGATAAAACGAAGATATTTTTAATAATATTAAAATCATTTTAGTAATAGAAACTCTTACGTTAGGACTTAGTCTGAAAAAATATACAGATCAAAATAGTTCCAACAAATATCTTGGCGAAATTCTCCGGCTTAAATATTAATAGCACAAAGGAAATTTTCCATCAATGGAACTGTTAAAAAAACGTGACCGTGTCGACTAGAAAACACACTAATGGTGCTTCACTTTAGCCGTTCTTTGCATCGGCAACATTGAATTGCAGAACGGAAAAAAAAAACACGTAAGATGTTATGTCTTATACAGGAGACACCGTAACTTATATGTTGGGATCGAAAATGTTACATCACCATTTGATTTGTTATCCAAATCAACGTAACAATCGATTTATTTATGTTGATTTCACTTTTCCATTTGATAGTATTTTCGTAAACAAGATTAGGAGAGTATCACACTATCGAAACGTGATTTAGCTCAAGAGACGCATGTTTCATCTGAATTTTATTACTTTTTAATATATCCTGTGATAGCTATTTAACACTTTAATTTGAGGCTTTATTAAAAAGAAACATATGAAAAAAAGAAATAAAATTATTCAATAAATCCATGACAAATAAATCTACAAAAATCTCTAAACTATTATTTCTTATAAAATTTAGTTTTAGATTCAGATAGATGTAAAAAGTATATGTAAGTGAAGTAATTCCTACACTTAGCTTTAAATGTTATCTCGAAACTACGAACGGTCTTTGACCAACAGTCAGCAAGGACAGAGAGGAGACCGAGGTCTCCTCATAATAATGAGTGACCGCACATATGATTTCCTGTAGAATTATGTCTCGGATCTAATGACTTGTTCTAAAATATATTTTTTGTGTGATTCATTAATGCTATCACATACTCGTATACTGCCTTAGTCAGAGTTAGGTAGACCTATGTTTTTCCATCCCACGTAAAAAAAGGGCTAGCATACTGCGGTTTTACAGTGAAATTTCGAGACTCTGTGCTTCTACTGAGATTTTTTTGATAGAAGAGACCAATAACACTTTGTTCAGGTGTATGAGCGTAAGTTTAAAAATTGTTAAGACATTTATGAGAGAGAAAAACTGATTTACAAGAGAAAAATATATTAAATATATTCATAGTAACAAAAATGCTGATGTAATACTTCTCATTGGTTTACAATTTATCTGTTATTATTGCACATTCTAGACTTCGGCGTGTCATGTCTCTTTGCATCTATCACTTATTCAGTGAATGTGTTAATATTTAAATGAATTTAGAAAAGGAAAAAAATAATGGAAATATGTATGTTGTATGTTTACATTACAATACGTCGATGTAATTTTGTCATTACAAAATCATGCCACACATCCTTTTCACTAAAAATTGGTTATCAATGGCGATGGATACAAAGGCAGTAGTAGTTAATCAGATCTTTCTTGACCTAAACTTAATAAGCATTGTAATTTGTTTATCTATACAAATAAATAAAATTGGAGTGTCTGTTTTTTAATATTGAAAAACCGCTTTTTAATAAATGAATATGGATGTATACACGGTACATATACCAAAATAACGTTTTTTTACAATTTTTGTCTGTCTGTCTGTCTGTTTGTTCCAGCTAATCCTTGAAACGGGTGGGCCAATTTAAACGGGACTTTCACTGGCAGATAGATGATGTAATAAGGAGTAACTTAGGTTAAAAAAAAACTGTTAGGCGAAACGAAGTTCGCCGGGTCAGCTAGTCCAATATATAAACAATTTCCGCTAATCAGAATTGGACTCGCCTCTTTGACATAGGCCTAAAATATACCCACAAAATATGGGCTAGAGATACACTTGAGCTTACTCGTCAGCGGATAGAGTGTAACTATATAATGTATCTATATATATACTTTTACATTTCTGTGTGCGTATGTGAATAGTCAGACAACAATCGCTAGTTAAGGCAGCGTTCTCCTGTCACTCACTTTACACGCTCACTTCAAGGATACAAGAAGTTTTGACATTTGACACCGTGTTCATTTGTCAAATCCAATAGTTGTTTATAATGTTTTTTAAATATTTTAATATAAAATGATTGCCTCGTGGTCTCGCGGCACAAGTATGCGCCGTACGATTTAGATTCCCGGGTTCGATTCCCGAGTCAAGCAAAGTTTTATTGGGTTTTTTCCATTAGGAAATTCTCATTAGCGGCAAGGAAGACTTGTGAATGGAATGTTAAAAAAAAACAACAATCGGCTCACCGCCTATCACGTGGGACTGATACATACCTGGCGAAAAATGGGTGCTGAAATGCACCTCGGCCTATGCCTTCGAGGAATACATCCGTGAGGTTATGTATAAGTACGATAAATCTTTTTGGGAGCTTATATGTACTTTTGTTTTTTTGGTATGTGCCTATCAAATGAATTGTCACTTTTTCACTGTTTCAACGATCACAGTACTTCAATATATACTTTGTGATTTGTGAAATGCTGATCTCATTGCACGTAAAAATATCATCATTACCATGCTACCGTTCAAATCACCACTGTCCACGTACAATAGATGTGCATAGCCGAATTTAATAATATACTGTCAGGTGCAAGTTCCTCTACGTTGGATCGCATCGTTCCCACGGTCGAGTTATTATGGTGCCCCATTGTGCCTTGGCCCCCGCAATTCATAAGCGTCTCACAAAAGGTTGGGGGTGAATCTCTACAGGTAGTCGAACTTACGAGGAAATACGTTAGAACCGTTGATTTCACGTGCTATCACAATGAACTCAAAGTTATTGAAGTTGTGGGCGGTTGGACGTTTTCTTTCACATAGCTTTTTATGTAAACAATTTTGTAGCGATTTGATTTAATACAGAATCGACTTAACGGTCCTCGCATTAATACTTTGTGATAAGAAATTTAATTTTTAAAGAGACAAACTGAATGATCGTTTTCAACATTAATAATTTCTTGAACGCTTATATCAACCGTTTAACCGTTTATAATAGTCGTTTGTTGTGTCTGGATCCAAATAGAATTTTAATTTTTTGTAAAATTTGTATAAAATATTTTGTAATCCAATTTATGTTGACGTTGTGATACAGTCTGCTAATATAAATATATACACCAAGCAATGACATTCAAAATCCTTATTCTACCTAAATTTTTTTTTTCAAGTTTTATATTACTGTCATCAGAAACCATAAGAAAATTTTCGATCCCACAAAAACCCAGTTCTAAGAAGGTAGTTGTGGGTCCCACAAACATTTATATCTGTGCCGCGATCTCATATTACAGGACAATTTCAGATCTTACAGGCTCTTTTACAAGTTGCTACGCAATGGTTTCATACAAAACCTTCTTTGGAAATCTTTAACCACCACCATCCAACAGTGATGTTGACTTTCTGCATATTCCTCTTATTACTTTGGTAAGGGTTTTTTTTATAATAATAATTCTTGATAACACTAATTTTCCGAAGTATGTATAGAGATTTTTCGGGGTACAAACGGTAACTGAAAGTGTGAGCGCTTTTATCATTTTGAAATCAGTATTATTACGCAACGCATCCTACTGTCAGTATCAACTCACTTCGCGTTCTCTCGGTCATTCTATGTAAATGCTTGCGTGTTGTAAATTACAATGTTTCAATTCAGCGCGTCATTAAAAAGTAGACGGTTTTATCGCCCTGGCAACACTTGATTAATTACTAAAACTCAATGTAACATTTAACAATGTGAACCATACAAGGTCATGGAAAAGGAAGTAAGGCTACTTTATGGCGGCAGCCATCGATTTGTCCGTTTAAACTACCGATTTATGGGTTGACCTCGAAAGTAAAGCATTTTTAATCGTAGGTCTCGAAGGTGACTCTTGCATCGTTATACCAATTTTCTTTATTATCTGCCTAAGCACTGACTTCCGTTGAAACTATTTTATGAGATAATTCTAATTTTTGGAGCATAACCATCTTTATGAGTGAGTCAGGTTGTTTCAATGTATCAAAATTCTCATGGAGAGGCCTTAGGTTTGGGTACGGTGTCTTCCATCATTGCTAAATTTCTTCTTACTTAATTATTAATTTTAACGAAAAAAAACAGTAGGGTATGTGATTCTTTGACTGCTACCGGTATCATATGTATTTGAATATAATAAAACAAAAATATAACCAGTATCTAGTATTTTTTGGTAATGTAAGAACCAATACTTTTTCTTGGTAAGAAGTAACTTGTAAAACACAAATACTTTTATCGTGAAAAAGGTGTGTTTATATAACAAATAGTTAACAACCATTTACATCTTTCATATTATTAAGATTCTTCGTTTTATCTACAATCATGGTTGCGTTAGTTGGATTAACTCGCAGTGTTATAACATCAATTTGTGGTGATAAAGTTCCCACGGGATGCGGAAAAACGGGAATATTGAGTACAAACCTCGAACGAATTGTATAATCCTACTTTATTTCAGCACAAGATTTGGTACTTTTTTGCGTTAGAATTTGTGAATGTCAACTAGCAACAACCTTGAAGTAAACGTACTGTTATTGGATAAAAAATCATGCAAAAACTATTCAGTTATATCATGATTATGTTAAATATTTATATAATTTATATTCCCCGCGTGATCGTACTCAGATTTTTTGAAGTTATGTAATATTATTAATAACCTTCGTAAGAAAATCCACGTACTTCAGAGTTTTGCACTAACTATTTCTTTACTACGGCTCCATAAAACTAGATACATATTTATGTACTCCAAAAAATGTTTGGCCATCTGGCGGTTATTTGGATGATATCTCCGATAGCAATAAGACCGCTATTTGTTTCACTGTAATAATAATAATTATTATATATTGGTACATATTTCACTTTCATTGCATAATGTGCGTGGTGTACATTACTGTGTAAGTACTCATTATTTATTGCAATAAATAAGAATAAAAAAAAATAGAAAACATGGCTCAATGCAATAAGACCGCCAATTTTACGTACTTTTTAATTAATTTTGTAGAGACTTGAATATAATTGTTTCTTTATGATGTTTTTCAATAAAGTGTTATTGTATTTTCTTGTAAATCAATGCCCATCTAATAAGCTTGATCGTATAAAATCTTGGACCAAACTGATTGATTTGCTGTAGGAACAACAAATTCGTTAATAAATTAAGTCACGCGGTCTTACTTACAGGATATAGTATTATGCGAGAGTCATTAATTTGCACAATTTCCTAGCATTAATATGCAAAGAGATTTATAATATTTAACATAATTATACCCGTCTCCATCTACCATATTAAAAAATTAAAGCTATAAATTATACATAATACTCTAACATAATACTCTACAACTCGTATCCAAGACAAATAGTTTATATTCGGATGTATAAAAATGCGAATGGAAAGAGGTAGGTTATAATATTTATTTGTTTATTTATTTATTTACACTTAATACATACATGATGTAAAGGTGGACTTAATGCCTGAGGCATTCTCTTCCAGTCGAACCTTAGATGGTGCAGAGATGAAAAGCGTAGGTGTAAATTAAATTATGATATACTACACACGATATTAAAGCTAATACATAAATACAATATATAAAACATAAATATCATAAATACATAATAAAATTATAATATATATACATAAATAAATACATAAAGGTTTAAAATACAATAAATACATACAAACTATTGTTGTGAAGAATCTGCCATTCTGTTTGTCAACAACTTTCGAACTTTCAACTTGAACGCATAACGATTCGTACTCGTCCTGATTTCTAAGGGAAGTGCATTCCAGAGGAGTATAGACTGCACAGGAAAAGAAGAATGAATGAAATCGGAGGTGTGCGATGGGCATAGAAGAAGAAGAAGGTTATTTGAAGATCGTAGATTTAAATAGGGGGTAATGTAGGAAGGGACATTAGGAGAAGTTAAGAAAGAATATAGTGTACTGAGCGCGCGAAGATTTCGACGCTGACGAATGGGCAACCATTTGAGTTGAGAGCGGAAGGAAGACACATGGTCATACTTGCGGAGATTGAATACATGACAAACATGACGAGGTCGTGCCGACGCGCACCGACTGCTGACGTCCCTGAACATAAGATAAGAACCAATCCACTGCATCTGACGAGATCATTAGATAGGAAAGGATAGAGAGTAGGATATCGTGACTAACAGTATTGAAGGCATTTGAAAAATCTACCAAGGCCAATACTGAGACCTTGGTGTCCTCCATGCCCGCCCGAATATCGTTAGTCACTTTTAGGAGAGCGGAGACAGTGCTGTGTCCAGGTCTGAACCCTGATTGGTAGGGACTGATTAAATTATTCTGGTACACAAACCTGGACAATTGCTTGTGAGCACAAGCTTCAAGCACCTTGGAAAGAAATGGGAGGATGGAGATTGGGCGATAATGATTGGGCAAAGACGGGTTTGGGATTTTAGGAAGAGGGATGACTACGGCATTTTTCCACGCGGTTGGGAAAAAGCCAGTACTAAAGGAAGAATTAATAATGTTTGTGATAGGTTGAAGGAGCCAGTCAAGGATTGCTGCGATCATGCGACGACTTACGTTGTCACAGCCAGTAGCGTTGGATTTAATGGAGAGGATTATCTTTTTGATGTCGTCCGATGCAACTGGAGGAAAATGGAAGGGATTAATATGAGGTCGAGGAAGTTCAGCTAAAAACTCCAGCGTGTCGTACGCTTTTGGTTTGGTGATCCATGGGTACAGTTGTTGTGAAGTGAGTGTTTATGTCATCCAAACCAATTGTCTTCTGGAAATCATTATGTTTTTGCTTGCCAATGCCTAGTGTTTTTAAAAACTTCCAAACATCAGCAGAGCGAGAAGAAGAGATATTATCGAGAATATGGCGGCGTTTTGCGTTACGTATCATCTGGTTACACCGATTTCTTGCCATCCTGTAAAGATTCAAGTTGTCCTCCGTACGATTCTTACGAAGCTTCTGGTATACCCTATCTCTCCGTCTCATTGCCATACGAACATCGTTCGTCATCCATGGAGCAGGAGGACGTTTAAGTTTGATCTTCTTAACCGGAGCATGTCGGTCAAATAGTGAAAGAACGGTATTATTAAAGATCCAAACTTTTTCGTCAACTGTGCTCGCTCTGGACAGATGTTCCCAGTCCAGCTCAGCAGCATTTTTACAAAGTTTGTCATGATCTATACGGCCAAAACAACGCATGTACAAAACTTTAGGCAGGGATTTAGGAGGTTTTAGGGCATAGGACAAATGAATAAGGTCATGGTGAGAGAAGCCAGGAGCTTGCAACTGACCATGACGTGATACAAGGGAAGGAGAGGAGGTGAGGATTAAATCAAGCCAGGTGCTGTCTCCATCAGTATTGTGGTGAGTGGGCTGGAGGGGAAGGATATGCAAGTTGGCGGATTCAGTGATGTCAAGGAGTTTACGGGAACGGGGGGAACTGGAGGCCAGGAGGTTGGTATTGAAATCTCCCATGATGATGTAGTGTGCATATTGAGACCCTAAAGATTCCAGAACCGTTTCGAGACTGGAGAAGTAGTCTGAAGAAGGAGGACAGTAAACAACACCAAGTACAGCTTTCACTCCCCTGAAACAAACCTCAAGAAAAAGATACTCAACGGTGGGATTGCTATCTGTAGGTGAGGAAGCTAAAATTTTATATGTAAAGACAGATTTGAGATAAATAGCTACGCCACCTCCTCTCCTACTGATTCTGTCATTTCGGATTAAATTAAAACCTTGGAGAGGATAAGCGTTGGAAGAAAGTTGAGGTTTGAGCCAAGTCTCAGAAATCAGGACGGCATGAACGGCATGAACGTCCGTGAAAGTTACAGATAGTTCGCTGAAGTGACTAGGTAAACTTTGCGCATTAATATGACAAACATTAAAAAAACTTTAAACCGAATCACTGAAAGTTTGTCGCAGCATATCACCCAGTCCGTCAGTCACCGAGCAGAAACTATCATCGCTGTTTGAATGGTCAGAATTCACAGAGTAAAAAGAATCATTATCAGAATAGCTCATAATAAAAATTTAAATAAAATAAGTATACTATAGAGTAATATAATAATACTATAGAAACAAATTAAATAATTCTCAAACTAAAACGTACAAGTCGGTGCTGTACTCACATCTCTGCACCACCCGCCAGCTAATTACACACAAGAATCAAAACATTACAAAAAGACATCGAAAAAGAAAATTAAACAAAAACAAACATTGATTAAATATTGGCAACAATAGCGGTTTCCGATCGGATTATACAATGTCAGTTGTCAAACGTAGAATGACATTTGGGGTAGAAAAAAAAATTTTTTTTTAACTAAAATACACAGAGACAATAAATTATGAATGGTGTGGGTATGAATAATTAATACAGTTGTAACTGACATTGTATCGGAATGACAATGCGCTCTTAATTGTGATCAATAATACGACGAAAGTAGTTAATTTTTACGAGATTTCGCGTTCAATGATGTTGAACTACTTTGGCCAGTGCAGGTTCCGGTCGGAGGCTTGTTGACTGTTGACTTTGAGTGCAGAACTATTAGTTTGTTGAGCTCCTCGGTCGTGGTGATTTTTGTTGTGCTATCGGCGACCTTCACAACAATGGTTCCATCCTGGGTCCAGCAGTCCTGCATACCGAAGTGTTGACGGGACTTGGCGATTATCTGTTGCCGAGGTCTAGTAAGGAACTCCTTTATAGAAGTCGAAGTGCTCTTCAGCCTTGCTTTTGCCTTCCACACCGCAGACCTGTCGTTGGCATCACAAAACCTCACAAGAACCGGTCGTTGATGTTTGTTATTTCGGGCTCCCAAACGATGGCAATTAAGTATTTATCGATGGTTGATGGTTTAAGATGCTGTAATTTTATTAATATAATGTCGTAATTAATGCTATAGTTTCGCTATGTTTATTATGCTATGGATCATTTTTATAATACCTATGTATAAATTACTATAAAGTTCGCTGACATTTGATTTTTAAAAAACGACGAACTTGTTATAAATAAATAAATACAAAACTCACAGACTTCATTACACAATATAAGTCTTGAATTATCAAAATTACCACTGAATTATAGGTCTCACAACACCTAAACTTGTGTATATGTTAACAGATATTTGTCTAGGTTCAAAGATAGGATATTCAATCTTAGTGTACAACAATATACTTTGATGCAGCGATTATTAAATATGCACAGACAATTTCAAGTACAAAATTCAGGGTATGCCATTGAAAAGAGAGAGAGAGAGATCCACAAGGGCTACGTAGTACCCGTAGTACGTACGTAGTACGGGTACATAAGCAAGCCAATTTCATACCTAATAAATAAAAGGCAGACCCAGGCTTAACCAACAATTACTGTTTACCATTATAAATCTTTTATGGTGTCTCGTGTGTAGCCATAAATTCTCATATATCGTAAATTTTAATTATTAAATTACGGACGTCATGACGCGGAAATCATGAAGGCAATGAATAATACAGGAATGATTCGCGTTTAACAATGATAGGGTTATCGAACTGCAGTAACATTTCGTTGAAGGTCCCTAGACCCGAGGTCAAAACTAGATTTTATTTCGAATCGTGATTCAATTTAAAATAGTCGATAAAATGTTGATACCGATCGAGACAAATAACATTACGCGATAGGAAAGTTTTGAAAATGAATACATTTTCGTGTGTTATGCTTTGTCATTGCGTAGTTTATGCGTATAAATGTCAGTTTAACTTATAGATTTATGTTGAATCTATTCTTTCTTTCAGTTATTTAGTCTATATGTATTAATGATGTATAATGCTAATATATATATTTTTTTTCATAATTTCCTGAGCATAAAAATTTTATAATATTCCAGATATAATGCTTACATTCAACATGAAAAATGGAAAAATAAACATGACATTACCTTTTATCTTCTTTGCTTACTTACGTTACACATATCGCTACTGAAATTAAAATTACAAATTTCGTTAGTTAACTAAATACTGTTTAATATACATTAGATAATGTAAATATAAGGAATAAGTTAATGGGTAATATCATTTAATTTGCTGAGTTCATGGTCAATGTTTCCAACAGTTATTTATTTGGAAATATACTGTTAATTCCGTTGAAAGGCAATTAAAATAAGAATTAAACTTTGCAACTATGTAATTAGTTGATTGAGAAAAACTCGTATCCCTTAGGCTAACATGCATAGGACAACGTTCAAATGCATAGTGGTCTACACCAGTGCGTCACAAAACTTGATCAGTCAGGACACTTCTATTTCGAGCAGACTGGTGACTGTGTCGACTGGTGAGTGATCAGTTTTTTTCCAGTCGAAATTACTTGGACAAAACTACACTTACTGTCAACTCAATTGTAGTGTAAAAAGCCGATTGGCGATTGATTAAAAATCTTTCGAATTTGGAATATGTAACATTCATTATGCCTAATATTCGCGCTACTGTTATGATATTAAGTAATAATTATTGTCAGACATTACCAATACGAAATATATTTTATTGCATTACGGTGAACATGTCAAAAGACGAAGTAACAGCTTCAATATTATGCAAGGAGTATAGTTTGCATTCACAGAGCGCACCACTACTACATTGCATGCAATACATTGTCCGTTTGGAATGGGCCAGCTATTTGTGTAACTCACATATCTATACGAACATTTACGAATGCCCGCAGCCAGTTTAATTGCATAGCCTTACCGGACGCAATATATAACTTTTCTTCTTATAGGCCAAAGGTATTTGTACTCGCTCAAATAATTAATTTTATTCTGGTTCTGTTACATGGATTTACTAAAATCCTACTAAAGAGTAATGGTATACATTTAGATGCTTATGTTTGGGTAAATCATGTGTCCCGCTATTGGGCACGGGCCACTTCTAAGGTTGGAAAGGGTAAGATCTTAGAATCGGATGCAAATACCTAAGAAAATCCTCCTATAAAACCATCTCGCATACAGATTTCCTATGCATGTTCTCCTACACATGATTTTCTTAAGAATACACATTGTATGAAATCGTTCATATGTGTATTCGTGGGTTTATTAAAAAAATCGCAGCGTGGATGTAAGCTTATAAGAGTGACAGGTAAACTGATGAGAATGCATAACGTTGCTAGATGCAAGTTACTCTATTTAGTTACTCTATTTGATAGAGGCATTCTATGTATGACTGCTTAGTTGGTCCCGAGCCAATGAGCGGGCATATTATACTCGGTATCACATTCGGTTCCTGGCAATCCTGGGATTATTTACCCCGGAACTTTTTAAGTTGTATCATCATTATCATTAGCCCATATACGTCCCACTGCTAGGCACGGGTCTCCCCTACTACTGAGAAGGTTTAGGCCTTAGTGAGAGGTTTTATAACTGTTGGAAATAAAGTGTGTTGAAATGCACTTGTACCTGTTTCTTCAATGACACCGGCGATAGAATGTACTATGTAGGTATGTATTTCAAATTTTTTAAAGATTTTCATTTTGTGGATATCAATCCAAATCGATTTGTTACAAACAAAAAATTAAAATAGAGTACCTGTTGAGCTTTGCTGTCCAACTGTACCATCCAGTAGCCAGGGACGACTATCTCGTGGGCATGAACTAATTTGTGTAACATAATTACGCCAGCCTGCTGAGACACTTCTTCCAAAGAGCTCTCGTAATTAAAAAGACTAATCTTGTCATAATCTTAAAAAAAAATAACTATTTCATGTTTTTGCATCCTTTCAGTATTTCCCTAGAATTAATTAAACTTTACGTTATTTAAAATATAATGTAAAAATAACTAATAATATGAAATAAAAATATTGTCTCTGTGATGAAAACTTTAAATCATCTTTCGATTGTGCATTTTTTGTCTGAAGCCTGCCTGAATTATATTCTATGAAATACTGTGTGAGTGACCGCAATTCATTACACTATAAAGAAGTGGAAACGATCAAAGCAATTTTAAATAATACTAAGTATCTTATATCTATTATAATATATAAAACTCATTTCACGCAAATGCTAGTTATAATAGGATATCCACTTTATATCCGCTAGCGCCATCTAGAACTGACTGTACTAATGCGAGCCTGTCACTCGAGCTTACAACACACAATAAAAGTGTTCGACGAATGTACACGGCCACATTCAATTCTAAACACGCACACACACAAACAGACCTAGGAAAACGAACATTAGTTGCACGCACACAAGCGCGAAATGTTACAGCCTCTTACGTGAAGAACGTAAGCGACTGCGGAACTCAAGATGGCTGACATTGGCAATGGCAGGTCGTTGAACCGGCGCGAGCGCAGCCTTCAAAGCTCAGATCTAGCATTAGAGAGGTTATTTTCCGTCATGTTTTTTTATTTTTATTCTGTAGGTGTTTTGTTTGATTCAATTTTTTACACGCTGTAATTTTTCGCGCAATTATTTGAAATGTACATGTTTGTAATTCATGATATTTATTAGCAAGACAAATTGTGTAATTAAATATACACAACGGGCCAGTTTATTGTCTGTGATAAGTTATTAACGTACTTTATCAGCGTGTTGTATTTTTTATTATTTGCTATATTTGTTATGGTTTTCACTCACGCGTGATTTAATCTCAAGCGTGATAGCCTTAATTCATTTTAGCAATTAAAAATACTTATGTAATAATAAATCTATTTAATGATTGCCGTTACATTTAAAATATTTTTTAGATTAGTCTCCAGCGTGCTTGGTTTTGGAAAAATATAAATTTATTTAATTCAGCTGTTAATATGTAAAACTCAATAAATACAACTATCTTCAATATAAATTCGTAATATATGCAACAATAACTATGAATAATTTATGATAAATATAATTTACTTCGCATTCAAACTTAACCTAGCGGTGTTTTCGTGTGTACATACGAGCGTGTATAGCGTATATAGATATATTCGACCTTGAACAAAGCGCTAATTAGTTTTAATCAACCGCCGGCAGTATGTAGCACTGTTCACTACTAAAATTTACTTTTTTGCTCATTAAGACAGTTAAAATGAAGACTACTCGTGGTATTAGTCACGCAATACCTGTATTTGTATCTCTAATTTTAACCTTGGAAATGTTTGTGACTAATGTAGCAAATCTAGTGTTGGGTAAAGTAACTTGATGTCGCCACAGAAGTGCATCCGTTCAAGTGGAACGCGGGCCAGAATAATTTGCTAGCAGTATCATTGGTGCGACAGTGGCTCCGCCGCGCGGCCGGTCGCGGCAACCGCGGAATGTAGCTCAACATAACGGTGCGCGCGCGCCGCGAAAAAACTCAAGTTCACTATCACGGAAGATTGCGCGCAGCCACAGACGCCATTACGGCGCGGTTACGTCGCCAACCACGCCGACTACTGGATATTATGCCACTTTGCAACTATGTGTTACACAAGATGCGCAATATTTATTATATTGCAGTTTATCATGAAAATAGGCGGCGTAAAAAATGGGAAAAAAGTCCTCGGTAATGATGATGTATTACTGAGGGTGTGGGCTTAATGACACGACTTCGCGGGAGATCTGACTTCAAACTGTGACGTGCGAAATTTCTCATTAACACCTTTAACATGTAAAATATACGTTAATGAAGTAGTACCTAAAAATATCTACTAAAAATATCTAAAAAAATATTATTCTCAGGCAGAAAACTAAATCAAAACAGAAAGTAGCATATTTTTATTTACTGAAGCAAAAATCTCTCTTCCATTGTTATGTCATGAAACCGTAGCTTGAATATTATTGGAATATACAAAATTCCAAATTTTGTTTTCATAAAAGTAAACGAATTATTGTTCAATATTTAAGCAAAACATACATACACACATTCAGGCAATCGTTTTAAAACACGTTGCTTATACCCTGCGTGTTTTACGCATGCGAATTTATGAGTTGCGTTAAACCAAGGTCGCAGATATCTAAAAACATGTTTGTATGAAGTACCGCTACCTTCAGCTGGAATAGAATGGGCAAATAAAAATGTTAATCAAACAAAACAATAAGTTTTCGCTGAGTTCACACTGGTAGATTCGCTCTCGTAACGACTGACTGTTAGCTTACGAGAACATCCGGTGTGTTTCTCATTCATGGAAAATATTATAAATGTGTCAGGGTTCCGCGTCGCACCTCTTTATTTCATTAATTCACCTTTTGATTTTTAAGTTACAATAGTCTTACTGACAAGTATTTGGATTGTATCGTGCTTACTTTTAGATACCTTTGCAGTGCCAGTATGTAAAATGATCTGGACACAAATGTATCATATTCTTGTCAATACCAAGTTGCTTAAATTAAATTAATGTATCTACAGTGCCTTATTTAGCTTCTCGCTAATATTTTTGTTGAATAAATAGCACGAGACATTGCTGTATTTTAAAAATACATATATTAATGACTAGCATTGACACAGACATATGTTTGAGATAAGATGAACCAAAAAGTAGTCACCTGTTCGTATAATCTCCTTCATA
Source organism: Hemaris fuciformis (assembly GCA_907164795.1). Lineage (NCBI taxonomy): Eukaryota > Metazoa > Arthropoda > Insecta > Lepidoptera > Sphingidae > Hemaris > Hemaris fuciformis. The sequence continues at coordinate 9,961,602 of OU015438.1, read as the reverse complement.
TACGAGTAGATACAGACTATAACTCGACTTGGTGACGTACATAGTACCTTAGATAATCTCATTCACAATCCCAAACGCTACAAAATTGTTCACAACAGTATTCTATGTAGTAAAGATACTAATCCGGTCGAGTCGGCTCAATCGAGTTGAGTTAAAATTTGATTACAGTGTTTATTTGATAAACGTAATCTACTAGTAATAATAAAGGTTGCATTGTATTGGTTTAATTATTTTAATTTGTTTTGATTTATTCAAGTTGTAGTTGATTTTAAATTGATATTTGTGCTTTGAATTGAAGCCTTGTGTTGATTTTATATCCTGCAGGATGTGCACCTATCATTTGTCCAGTAAAGATTCCGTGCTGCTACTTAGAATTCCCAAATGAAAAAAATATAAATAAATAATAAATAAATACACCCAACAGTCACATACATAGTTCTGACCCCACACTAGGATAAGTCCTGTGTCGTGGGTATCAGAAACTACGAGAGACTAATCATAATATCATAATATTTTACCTGACTCAATAATCAAACCTGGGTCCTCTTCGATACTTAGCTTTAGGCGATTAGCGAGGAAAATATCAAACATTTGCAGTAGTGGGACGTAAATGTGCTAATATGGTAGTAGTAGTTTATAACGGTAAAAATATAATGAGTCAGTGTTACTTTCCTTGAATACTGGTTTCCTTAAGAGAACAAATCTGTATGCGTAATCTATATAAACGACCAAGTATTATGAGTTTATGCATAACAATTTTTTTAATCGTTTATAGGCTCTTAGCTTTTTGAATTATGGCATATATCGGCAGTAGCATGTAAGGTACCTGTAACTGGAATTATGACGTAGAACTTGAAAATTTCTGGCGTCTTGAAAGAGTAGAAATATACCTTTGTTTTATCCTTTGGGGGACATAGACGAAAATGATTATATAAATAAATATAATAATAAATACACCCAACAGTCACATACATAGTTCTGATCCCACACTAAGATACAAGTCTTGTGTCGTGGGTATCAGAAACTACGAGAGACTTTTCGGTCTCACATACACCCAGACCCGAAACAAATATTTGTGGATCACACAAACATTTGTCTCGGTGCGGGGATCGAACCCGCGGCCTCCCGTTTCGCAAGCTGGTGTCTAGCCAACTGCGCCACGGGGCTGTCAAATATAATTACCAAATTTCGAGTCTAGTACTGTCCTCTGTAGTTTAATAACGAATATTGCTTGGAGGATGAATACATAAATGAACATTAAACTGGCTGTTTAAAAATGAATATGCGGTTCTTACTGCAGGAAAATGATCAGTAAATGTGTCTTTTAACGTCTCTTCTTGATTTTACTGGGAAGTAACGGTAAAACTTTATTTTCTTAATCACGAATACGTCTATCAAGATAGCATCCTATATTATGACTACTGTAATCCATACAAGTTTGTTTACAGTATGCCCTTTTTAATGTCAAATATCGGGTATGAACAAGAGTTTCTTAAAAAAGGACATGAAAATTTCGGCAAAGAAATACTACACTCATGGATTAAAACTTTAAGGGACGATACATTACACATACTTTCTTTGTGGCAAGAATTTGTCGAGGGTAATTTAGTACAAACAGGTGAACTCTTATTCCCTCATACGGGCTAAATGACTTGTTACACTTTTATGCATATCATGATATAAGTTGAAAATAGACAAAATGGTAGTTTATTTTAAGTGCAGTTCAGTCCAATTAAAGTTACTAGAATCGATTGGTATTATATCTCGTCACTCAATTAATCCCGCAACACTTTACATATGACAGATTTTGAACCGTATGTTTTTCTATCAACAAAATATTAATTATAATATTTTATAAAATACAAAATATTACTAAATATTTAAGTTCTTGGAGATAAAAGTAATTTGAGGATAGGACCAGCATAATCCTAAAAAATATCACCTAGCATGCTATGAATATTTATCTTCATAGATTATAAACCTGACGAAACTCTTTGGCTGACGAACATATATATCGGTGGCTTCTACAACTTACGAACATATTCCTACACTTCTTGCGAACCGAATTTACATTTATAAGCATAAAATAATTCAAAAACAAACTATTTAGAATATAATTTAGATAAAGACACAATGTAATATAGCAAGTATGTTCAGAACCCTATTCTCACGTAGAATAAATGTACTTAGCTATAATATACGAGCAATATCTTGCATCGTCGATTACAACTGTTATGATGTGGGAACTTCATTGTTTAAACTTCAGTGTTATAATTGTGAGTAAAGCGTGGTTTTAAAGGTTACGACTTTGTATGAGTTAATTTTTATATTAAATCATGTAACATTATCATTTAATCATGCGTCTGACAGCAGGAGTCTATTTATGAGCAGCCATAAGTATTGGGCAAAGGTAGTAAAAAAATAATTGTGGACAAAAGGTCAGTATGTAAAAGTATGAATTCCGCAGTGCCGAGAGTATTGTTATATTATTTTTATTTCGGCATAAAAAAGTGACTCTAACACACGTTGATGTAGATAGGCATCTAGTGATGTACATTTTTATGAAAAAAGGACGAACAAAGAGTAAGTATTTCGGGGATTTGTTAAGAAGTGATTCGTTCCCGAATAACATTATTTAGTACTGTACTGAGACCCATACTCTGGGGCTCCGGCTATTTATTATTTAATAAATTGTACTTTATAAATGGTTTTGTAGTACTCGATTAAAGTTTGACGAATATCATACGTTTAACAAACATATTACATACACCGTAAAATAAGTCGTGAAGTAAAGTTTTTGCAATAAATCTTTAATGATACCTCACATAAAACCAAGCATGTCAAATTTCCATACGTAAGTTAAAAATAATTATTGTCCAAATGAATATGTAAAAGGAATTTACAATTTTTTCCTGCACCGTTAGATTGTGATTTGCAAACCGGTATTTAAGTAATCAAAAACTTGTTTTCTTTATAGTTTTTGGAATTTAAACCTTCGGGTTTACTTAACAAAAAGAGAGAATTTTATACCTATAAGAATTTAAATGGCATTATGTCAGTTTAGGCGTACGTCGTGACTTTATATGATAAACAGTTTCTGTTTTGTTCATAAAGGATAAATATGTTTTTTTTACTCCTCCGAGGTATTGGAACAAGAGATTAATTACTAACGTCCTCTCATAAAATAAACAAATTTTGTAAGGACTTTCAACTAGAAAAAAAAAAAAAAAAAATTGTAGGATATATTGCACAAATTTAACTTGCATTCGTTACTTAGTTACAAAATAATTTAAAATTATAACTTAATTTCACAATCGACCTTCCTCACCTGCCCCCTTTATTATTCTTTGATATTATAAAACAAATCATATGCCTTATATGAAGATTCATTGCCATTGTCCAATTCCACGAGGAATTTAAGATCACAGTGATTTTGTGTAGCACCATACTATCTAATTGACCTATATTCGTAACATATGGGTTGACTTCAGACAGCTGATGGTAAGTCAAAAATGGGTTACTATAATTTTAGACGCCATTATCGAGTTGATTTGGTTTATTTCGAAAGAGATCGCTCAGGGCGAATGGTAATAAGGTGTTCGGTATCTGAGTTTTGCACCTTGTGTTATCAAATCTTGTGCATCGACAAAAAAGTGGTTTATTGAAAAACTGGTTGAACAGGTGCGGGAAAGGGTTTGGTGATTTTTATTTCACTTTATCATATCTAATATTATAATATTTTCGGATTGGATTATGCCGAGTAACAAAGATGCAAATTTATAATTATTTCATATGAAATAGTTTATATTATTTAAACTCTTAAAAACCTTTTCAGCGTTTTAGTTTTATTTTAAACTATAACGTGTATGTTTGATGTATCTTTTTTATACGGATTTGCTAAATAATTAATACAGATATTTAAATTTCATAAAATATTATTATATTATTGTTGCTAAAATACGACGTATTGCGATATAATGACTGGTCAACGGAATTGTATTATGTTATAAAAACCTTTATAATCTATGAATTAGGTAAACCAAGCAATGATTTGTTCTTAAATTAACTCATCATCTCATGGGAAGGGAAGATGAATTAATATGCAGTGTCTTTGAGGTCTCCCCTATATATTCTTGTATGCCATTGACCCATCTTAATTATGTATTCTACACAAAAGTTAATAGATAGTTGAACGGAATGTGACGATTAACATATTGTTTTCATATTTTATGTGGGACCGGTCTAAAGTTATCATACCTTATTCATCCAGCAATAGTTAAAACAACTAGTTCTATCCAACATATATCGTAGGTACAAACTCGCAAAAACCGCAAAAGTGCTACATTATCCACAGACTTTAGTAAATACTAGATCTGTCAGCCTTATTTTTTTATATTGGACCCAGCCTTTTTTACAGCTTAGCGTATAATGCCTTAGTTCACTTCGCCTATCACGTGAGGATGAAATTTAAATTTACGTATAATGAAAAATCGTCACAAAAAATGTGTATTAAAAAAGTTTAAGTGTGTCTTTGTGTTAAAAGCTCCAATAGCAATATCTACAGCCTAGGGCTATTTTTTAATATTAAATAATAATTAAATTAGTCTCATACACGTTTAGGTGCTAGGCACTAGTCTTCAATAAATAGGTAACTTTAATCCACAACGAAAGACGGTCGAGTGGATTAGACATACTTATAAAATTCCTTTCAGGTTTCCTCGCTATAGTTTTTTTCTATGATGTTTTAAATGTGTGAGATGTAGTTTTGAATGCACATATAAATAAAAAAAGAACAGTGTAATTGAGATTAAAAATTTCCGACCAATATATTGTCTCCCGAAACACTACGCATCTATATTTAACAAGCAGCGATGGCCTCGAGGTTTAGGCGCGCGGTTGAGAATTTCGACGGTCGCAGGTTCAAACCCCAGGCACACACCTCTGACTTTTCTAAGTTATGTGTGTATTCACAATGAATTATCACTTGCTTTAACGGTGAAGGAAAACATCGGGATAAAACTTGCACACCTAAAAAGTTCTTAGGAATTTCTTAGGTGTGTAGTCCGCCAACCCGCACTAGGCCATCGTGGTGGACTAAGGCTTAAACCCTCTCAGTTGTAGAGGAGGCCCATGCCCAGCAGTGGGACGTATTTGGGCTGATGATGATGATGATGATGATGAATTGAGATGAAAAATTTCCGACCAATATATTGTCTCCCAAAACACTACGCATCTATATCTAAACAATTGCGCACTGAACAACATTCCATTATTAAATATAATTGACAAACCTGCGCCGTTTGACCCTGGGAAAGATTTGAACACAATCGTCTCTAATATAACCGGGGTCTATGGCAAGTGCATCTGCGGCCATCATAGGAAACGCATCGCCTTTGTAATGCCACACCTGCGGCGAACTCCCACGCTCGTGCACTATCCTTACATACATTACTTTATACACGTTTGTTACTACTTACATTGTAGAATGTCTTAGGTAGGATTATAATAAATAAATAAATAATAATAAATAAATACACCCAACAGTCACATACATAGTTCTGATCCCACACTAAGATACAAGTTTGTGTCGTGGGTATCAGAAACTACGAGAGACTTTTCGGTCTCACATACACCCAGACCCGAAACAAATATTTGTGGATCACACAAATATTTGTCTCGGTGCGGGGATCGAACCCGCGGCCTCTCGTTTCGCAAGCTGGTGTCTAGCCAACTGTGCCACGGGGCTGTCATAATACATAAATGTAGCATTAAATTTAGATTGTGTGTCTAGAATAACACCCGCAAGTGATCTTGTTTTATAGGTTGTGTATATGTTGGAATATTGGAATTATTTAACTTGTCTCTTGGCCTCGCGACAGAAAAGTTGCCGTGCAATCCAAAGGTCTAGGATTCGATTCCCGGGTTGGGCATTGTTGTTTTTACATTTAAAAAAAATAGTAGCACGGTGTCTGAAAATAACAATAAACTCAACTCCTTTTACGCAGGAGAAATGCACCTCTACCTACCCCTTCGGGGAATACAGGCGTGAGTTTAAGTACCTATATGTATATGTATGTATGTAATAATAATAGGCTTAAAATTAAGTTAACAAGTGGCGGTCTTATCACTAACTGCGATCTCTTCCAGATAATCTAATTTACACAAGGGATATTTAAAATAGACATGTAGGTACGTATGTAATTATTCAATTTAAATTGTTTATTTAACTTTATTTTCAAAATAATTAAAAACAGACAGATCGCGTGTCAAAGTTGACAAGCGGTGACCTTTAAGACTTTAAATGAATGTTTGTATTTTATTCTTGACTTTCTTCAGTAGTGACTTAGAGATAAAAACACCTGATAGTGAATGTAATGCTGTCAAACATCAAGTCGCATGAAACAATTGATTAATTTTAACCCGTCTAGATAATAATGCTGTTCTCTTCTAAAGTTGGATGTATTAGTTTATTTGTTATTTATTTACAGTTTCTACAGTGAGTGTAAAGGTGGACTTAAGCACTCTCTCCACAACAGGATATAAGATATAAAGAATGAGGATAGCACGATACGCCTTTTTGGCAGGATCAACTAGCCGACATATAATTTGTATTTCCCAAAATAATTAAATGAGAAGGATATTACTTTAGTTTTGATTCAAACGGGATAAGAGGAAAAAAAGTTGTACTTATTACAGTACAACCAAGTTCTGCGCAAACTCTTGACTTATAGCTATTGTATTATGTATTGTAATGTATGATTATTTCGACTGCCTTTAGTTCTCGCGGCTAAAGTATGTGCTGTGCGATCTAGAGGTCACGGGTTCGATTCCCGGGTTGGGCAATGTGTTATTGAGTTTGCAATTAGGAAATTCCCAGTAGCAGCACGTTGTTTGGAAATGTACCCAAAAATGGTAATAGGATCGCCCCCTATTACGTGGGACTGATACATACCTGGCGAAATTGGGTTCAGAAATGCACCTCTCCTTACTTCTTCGGGGAATACATGCCTGAGGTTTTATATGTATGATTATGTAAGATAAATAAATGTTAACATTGCATACCTCGCAATTGTCTGATAGCTAGTATGTGATAACGTCTAACAATAAATACATTCCGTGTAAACACATCGAGAGTGTAGGTTCACCAGCGGAGACCAGGCGTCCATTAGCAGAACACAGTTCTTGCTCGAAGAAACTTAAGTCATACAAAGTAATGAGCACGCATGTCGCACTCACCCGGCTTCCAAGCAATAGCGGTTCTCATTATAGCATTGCAGCCTGCGCACGCGACGATTATCAACCATACTATTAATGTCAGTCGTATAACTATTTCATGTGTGTACTCATACACATACGAGTAAGCTATTGATTATTTTAATTGCACATTATCAAACTTTGGAATCAAACTATAATGAGCTTTGTTCCAATTTTGAATTACCTATCAATAAGTGTTTATTAAAATAAAAAATCATTAATAATTTCAGTGTTGTAAAGATAAAATAGATACGGTGTAAATCGTGTAACTGTACAAAAGAGTTCCTTTTCGAAAGCACAATATTAAAAATATTCATTTTTAGACAACCAGTTTTGAATAAGTAGGATATTTTAATGTGAATAACATTTTTTGTTTCGCTATTTTAGAAGAGTACACAATTTGTTTATACCAAATTGGGAGTTAAATATGGACTTGTCTTAAATTTAAATATATTAGAACACCCTAAATACTTTTTGATTCTGCAAAATCCCGATCCTTTTGGTGCGAAAACTTGACATTTTAGAACTTTACATTAAATGTCCCTTAAAGGCAAGTTAAGACAAATCTTTGGCAATGCAAGAAAAAATTGCATCAATTTACCCGTTTGTATATTATAAATGCCATTAATCTTGGTCCTATTAATTATAATAATTATATATTTATTATTAATACCTTTAAAGGGACTGGCGGTAAAACCAGGTGCCAGTGAAAATATTGTTTGCGACAAGCAACATAATTGGTCAGCATATTCTACATTCATAAACGGTAGAGCAACACAACCGGTTAGACCGATAGTAGTAACACTACTACACTACATACAATACGAAAGCCCCGTGGCGCAGTGTGCTAGACCCCAGCTTGTGAAACGAGAGGCCGCGGGTTCGATCCCAGCACCGAGAACAATGTTTGTGTGATCAACAAATATTTGTTTCTGGGTGTTTGTGAGACCGAAAAGTCTCTCGTAGTTTCTGATACCCACGACACAAGACATGTATCTTAATGTTTGGTCAGAACTATGTATGTGACTGTTGGGTGTATTTATTTATTTAGTCATTATACTAAGAACAATTGTCGCGACACTACTGTATAGCGTTTTGTTCCGTGGGCAAGTATGTCGGGGTACTAATTAGTGGTTGACAGAACATACCTGTCCTAGGGAAAGACAACCGCCTATATGAAAGATATAAAACCGCCGAGACCCATGGAAGTTTACCAGCTATGTTAGGCTTCTGCTAATCCAGAGTCATAATGTTGGTTGTTCAAAGGTAGTACAGCATAGTTGTAGAGTCATTTTTCGCAAATCAGTAACGATTATTGAATACTTTGACACGTGAATTTTTTATGTAGAAAGGTGGGTGGACAATCGGGTCCAATTGGCTGGCACATATTGGATGAGTCTAGCCCATGATAGAGACGAATGGCATAGTAAAAAAGAGGCCTATGAGCGGCAGTGGGATGAAAAGGGCGTTGTATGTTGATGACGTAATATTTATGTACAGTCGCAAGTATTTTCCACATCTTGTGGACAGTCGCCGTACGTTAGTTAGTCCAGGTACGTTAATGCGAAACGCGTGCATTTACGTGGGTTGCTATGGCGCGTTTTAAACTTTTTGTACGGTGGTCGCTGTCAGAGTACATGTATCTCTCACTACTAACAAATTAGGCCTACGGCAATCTCACTTATCGATCGAAATGAAAATCTAGACTATATATTTCTTCCAATATATACGCTTACATACATACATGCTATCAGTGGCGGTACTTCCACAGAAGCCCAAAAGCGTTACACGTTTATTGTGTAATGTCTAGTTTATAATTTTTTATTGTGAAATAGGATGTTTTCATTTATATGTCCAATTGCTTTTGTTAAATAAAGATTTATTATTCGGAGTTTTGAAAGACAAACTGGACTTTTGGGCTTCTATGGAAGTACCGCCACTGCATGCTATGTATGTATTATCCGAAGGGGTAGACAGAGGTGCATTCCTGTACCCACAATTAGCCGGGTACTCCGTGCTGCTACTGAGAGTTTCCTAATGGATAAACCCAATAGCACTTTGCCTGAACTGGGAATCGAACCCGGAACCTCTAGATCGCACAGCACATACTAGTGCCGCGAGACCACGAGGCAGTCGATTAGTACGCTTCTGGACTTAAACTACGAAAGTTTCAATGATTGTCGATTTTGTACTATGACTGGAACTCATTGATCAGATCCAATTCATCATAGAAACATGCCACCTGTAATGATCCTAATTTTCCCACGGCGGATCCTGATTATGCGCTTTCACTATTTTTTTTATTATAAAAACTATATTCTCATACGCTTTTTGCTTTCGATAACGTAAAAAAATCCCTTTCGATTTCCGTTCAGGCGCCATCTGCTTTTATTCTTGTCATGTGTTTGTTTAGATGGATTTTTTGTTCTCTCCGGGATTTCACCGGATGTATCCGGTCGTATCAATGAGCGTGTGGTTTTACGTTTAATTTTGTGCTATTGTGTAAAACACTTTTTGAGAAAATATCAAAGCTGTGATTACATTAACAGCGTGGGTAATGACCGGGCTGGTTATATTAAATTGTTTGTTAATGAAATTTACAATTTGTGGAGAAGAAAAGTGAGACAATAATGTTTTGTAAACACTAAGTGGCAGTCGCTAATGTTTATTGACTTCTTTATGATCCCCTATTGATAACACGTCATTTGTTTTCATATATTGATAATTAATTAGCGTGAATGCAGGCCACATTGTTTAACGTAATATACATAATATGTGTATATGTATCAAAGAATATTTCGATAATATTAATTTTTTCAGCGATTTTAACACGCAGTTTTGGCAAATAAACAACATTACTCACGATCCCTTTTTTTTGTAAAAATACAGCAAAGTTACTTGTTCCGTACATCTTAATTCTACAAAAAAGTCTTTACCTTTATAAACCTCAAGATTTAGAGATTTTTATATTTTTTCGAGTACTATCTAATAATTCAGGCTTGCCTTGCCTTTCCTGACGAATACTCTACCCCTCATACTAAAGCTCCGTCTTAGTACAGCTTGGCTCCAACTCTACAGTATAAAAAGGCCGTACAATAGCTACTCACGTGAAATATGATTTGTAATTATAATGAGCATTAAATGAACGTAGCTTACCTATGTTTTACTAATGTTTTTATAATAAGGCGCGTTATCTATCGGAACTAATTAGTTTCACACCATTGTTCGGTAATTCAAATATTACCTTTACAAATTGCGTTTATTTGCATATTGCATAATACAATGCATTATTGCAACTAATCAATTTAATAAACTCGATAATGCTTTGAGTTCATCGTGTACTAGCAATTAAATTTTAATAAATACTCGTTGAAATATTTACGTGGCTTACTTTTTGTAGTTTGTTAAAGTTTTGTTACTTAAATAATTCATTAATATTTTGTTACTAAAATTGCAATTAAGGGCTTCTCAGTTTTATCATTGATATCTCATCAGAAAAAAATGTCTAATTATATTTCTAGGACATAAATTATACCTAATTAAATTAATTTATGACGCAATTGTTTTATGTCAACTTAATGAAAATAAATATACGACCGGGGCTTATATTTCAGTTTGGTTTATTATATTATGGAGTAATCAAAGGCTTAAGTCAATATTTCAACAACTATTTTAAAAAATAGAACATGAACGTAAGACCGCTTCTCTTAAGTGCCGACACAATGAGAATAATGTCTATTCACAAGTCGGGTGTAACTGTTTCAAAGAAAGTTTTATACCTTTAAATAAATGTTACACTGTCCATTCTTTGCGTAAACAGGTAAATATTTTTAATGCTTAAGACCGTAAGATCAAAGCCGTCGCTGTGGATTACTTTCTTTCGGACAGACTGCTTGATAATTTCGGAGTTGTTAAAATATTATTGAAAAATTTGTCCGAAATTTATTTCCATTTGAATATTTTGTAATGTTATCGTATTTATCGGTAATTATAAATTAGACGTGTAGAATAATTTTATTTGAACAAAAATAATCAAACATATTATGTTACGTTTATTGTACGTAACCTTACGCCTGTATTCCCCAGACGGGTAGGTACTGTTTATCTCTGCACACAAATTTCGCCAGGTATGGAATCAACTTTGGAATCGAACCCGGAATCTCTAGATCTTTTGACATATAATTGTGCTGCGAGGCAACGAGGCAGTCAGCACGTTTATTGTTATTTATAATTCTTATTTTACATTTTTCTTGGTTCTATTGAATATCGACTGCCTCGTGGTCTCGCGGTACAAGTATGTGCCGTGGGATCTAGAGGTCCTGGGTTCGATTCCCGGGTCGGGCAAAGTGTTATTGGGTTTTTCCATTAGGAAATTCTCAGTAACAGCACGGAGTCTGGAAATGTGCCCGAAAAACGGCAATAGGCTCGCCCCCTATTACGTGGGACTGATACATACCTGGCGAAATGTGGGTTTAGAAATGCACCTCTGCCTACCCCTTCGGGGAATACAGGCGTGAGTTTATGTATGTATGTCTATTGAATATATCTTTTTTTCAGTAGGTACATATGAGACTACGTCAGTAAATTAAATTATGAAGAATATTTCTTACGTGTCAATCATATTTCCTTTAAATTACTATTGCTTTAAGGCAAAAAACGTCGAAGTAAAAAACTTATCCCACGGTTTAGACCCACTTGAAATAAATAAGGAACAATCGTTTTTTGTGTATAATTCGCAAAACGTGTCTCACAAAATTGATCTATTCGCAAAATTACTGGAATCCCACAAATATCACATTTACCGGATGTAACGTAACCCTTGACGGAGAAAAGGTAGGTACTTCTCATAAATTGGATCTCCAAAATATGTGACAAATAATGTTCCTTGTTTCCTTTAACATTTATCAAATGTGTAGATGAAAGGTAGCCACGCTATCAGATAGTATGGGATATGATTACATTCCTACAAATTTCTTATATTCAAACATTTTATATATGAGGGGCTTTTGCCGATAATCGCTTCACTGTAGAGATCATTGGGGGAGGCCTATGTTCAGCAGTGAATTTCTTTTGGCTGATGGATTGGATTGGATTGGAAACATTTGAAAAGAAAAGTTAAAAGAGTAGATTTTTTTTTATAATTATCTATTATTTCCAAATTATAGTTAATATATGCATTTTACCGATTTAAAACTTTCCTCACTACATGTAATTTGAAATAGCAACGGTACACTACATCATAAGTAAAGATTACCTTACAATGACTAACATTTGTAAAATAATTATAAACATGAGTTACAACAGTCATGAATGAACGGAAACGCTTAGGAATTTGCTTGGAAAAATTACTCAAAAAACATGAGTACGAATAAAAATAAAAACAGATCCGTCATCATGTCCTGTAATCTGTGAAGCAGATACACACTATTAATAAGGTTTTAGAAAAAAGCCTCGTAATCGAGCTCGTCTATGAACGCATCTGTCGACGTTCCCACGGATGTGAGGAAAGGATTGCACCCTTTCTTGCTACAAACATACGTCGGAAACGTTACCTGCGACTGAATTAAGTTAAATATATATTTTATACAATAAATAACGTTAATCAACACCAATAAATATTCTTATACGGAAATAAAAGTTTTGCAAAAAGTTTGTGAACAGCATAAATTTCCGCTCCTACAAAAGACATCAACGAGAGCTTACAATCTACATCTTTAATTACTGTACATTTCAAAGATTCATTAAATTTTAAAATATTCATTATGAGTTATTTAATTATTGTTATATATCATTATTATTTATTTTCATATTGTGCATACCTGCATTTGTTCTAAGATTGAGTAATTATTAGTCGACTTAATTAGCAGGTGTACAATAATAAAAATAAGTCGACGTAATAAAAACATATGTAACACACATTTATATATTTATTCAAACGGACTCTTTTGACTTTACCCTTTATTATTCTCTTTGTGAAGGCATAATTAGTCCCTTAGGCGACTTTACACGTTTTTATGATGTATGCAGGTGAGCTATGAAATGAATGAAGTAAGACTACTCAGCGGCAGCTATTTTCAGTAAATATTAATTACCTTTATTTTATTATGCTAAATTATGCTCACGGCTTGTAACAACGGCATATAAACGACTTCAACTTACTAACATCTGCGATATGTTTTACTTAGCCTGTTGATTGTGGCGTATGTCGTTAGTCTAGTCTAGTCGTCGCAAATGTATAACACAATTTATAAATGTACTACTTACTAGTTACTTTTGATGCGTTTTATTTATACATTATATTCATTTTGGTTAACTTAATTTATAAAAAGTGTAATGAATAAATCACCTTTCTAATGGACTCTAATATGGTAGTTATTTAAGTCCTCGTTAAGCTAGAAGGCAATAATATCAAAGCAAGGCACGTGCCTACTTTACAACTGAGAGGCTTTAGGTCTTAGTCCACCACGCTGGCCTTGTGTGGGTTGGCGGACTACACACCTAAGAAATTCCTTAGAACATTTAGGTGTGCAGGATTCCTCACGATGTTTTCTTTCACCGTTAAAGTAAGTGATAATACATTGTGAATACACATATAACTTCGAAAAGTTAGAGGTGTGTGTCTGTTTGAACACGCGACCGCAGAGACTTTCAACTGCGTGCCTAAACCTCTAGGCCAACACTACTGATTCAGTGCATTGCTCTTATTAAAACGCTGTAAATATCTATCTACTTAGTCAAAAATCCTAAGAACATACTTAATTTTACCTTCCGATAAATCTCGTATCAGGAAACATCAGGTTTTTGTTTATATTAAAACAAATGAGTATGTTGATGTTGACTTCGGAGACAGATGCAGCGAATAATTGAACCTTCTATTTGGCCATTGATTTTGATCCATTTTGACAAGATAATTAAATTTAATGAATAAATATTTAAATCTGGAAAAAAAACTTATTCTTTAGATATATTTAAAAAGATTTGCAGAATCAAACGAGTTAATATTTTGGCAACTAATATTAATAGATGTACAACATGGCGGAATATTATCATCATCTCACAATTTTTTGGCAAAAGATCGTGAATAAGTTTCTGCGAAAATTATTTCCATCTGCCTTATAACTGCCGGACGGCACGAACCAGAGCATTTAAATTTCGTTTATTATACTTAACCACCATCTTTGGCCTAAACAACATTTAGGAAATTGCTTACTGTCTGTAACCGGGCTTACATTGTAACACCTCCTTATTATCGCTATTGGAAAGCTAATAGTATACAACTTTTACATTTCAATAATTTTTTACTTTGCTCGTATTCAATTTCAAAACAAAATGGTTCTGACTATAGCTCCATAAAAATATTTATGTTGATCAATAATTTTACGAATTTAAATATTATTAGCAAATATTTTCATCATTTATTTATTCAGAGTATAAACATATTTTATAAATGTGTAATTTTAAATTTTATCTTTGGCATGAAATGCAATTTACGATCAGACCCGACACAAAATAATATCACTTCAAGACTCAAACAGTCTTTATTTGATAGGACTTTCGGCCTTAAAGTTAGGAAAGTTAGGGTTGGGTGACCTACATAAAAAATATCATGAATTTCTCTAAAGTCTGTGGAATTCTTCTCATTGTATATTTTTTATCAATGAATAAAGAAACATAAAATTAAAATGACCCACATATGCATTCTAGGTTTGAACTGGAAACGAATCTTTCAGCAACCCGCGCACTAAATCATCGAGCCATCCACCACCAATGGTTTTCATTTACCATATGTTTATTGAATTAACCGCACAGCTCCACCGGCCATACAATGGCGGACAATTGCATTGATGCTCCGACATTAACTCTTTGAACAGTTTGTGCAAGCGCACACCACATGACTCGTATTGTGGCTGCAACCGCAAGCGCAGATTGCGCAGATTCGTCACAATTACTAGTACTTTTTTTTTCAAAATAAAGTTGACGGCGTCTGTCAAGCGATAAAATATTTTATACATATAATAATTCCATGTCTATGCAGGCTGATAAGTTAGATTATTACGCTGGAATGATCACGAGTTAGTTCCCAATACGGTATTTATTTATTACTTTTAATATAGAAAAAAATTGTTAGATCCACTTCACTTGTATAAAAAATATACTACTCTGCATTATTAAATATGTTTAATATTATTTTTAAACCAAGTTTTAAGCATCTAGGCGCAAACACACAGGCCGTGCACTTTCCATTTTTGTGGCTCATTTTTAAACTTCGTATTGTTCCTGAAATTCCTTGAATGAAGAACTCAGCACCTTCCGGATGGAAGCAAGTGTTTTTCCACCATGCGCCAATTATTTTCTGTAAGCAAAGGAAGTTGCTAAATAAAATATATTTGCAGATTTCGTTCGCTTATAGCATGATATACGACGCTACCTTGAGCCCGGCAGATGAGTTCTCGATCATTCCTATAGCAAGGTGTCTACCGATTTACCTATTTATTGAATAACTTTCATTTTGTACCACACTCAATGGATTTGCAAATGACAGCAACACATTGCGTATATTTGGAATTTTGCACCACAAATGGCCATTCCAGGTGCAATTTATGATTGGACGATCCATCATTACAATTTTTGTAAGAAGTTATTAGATGTTTTTGTTATGTGTGTGGAATATATTATAATATCAGATGTACTTTTTGTTTTGACAGCATTATTATGAATGATGAGTTTCTTGAGCTTCTAAAAATTGCATGTCATTTGTTAGTGTCTAAATTACTGAAATATTCAGCAATATACTTCTATACTAATAAAGATAAATATTGTAATTATCATGAATATTACATCAATTTCGACACTGAGTGTACTAAACACTCACAACTGCATCCCCGAAAGGTAGACAGAAGGATATTTCTACATCTACGTTTCGCGAGCACGGTTTTAACTCAAAAGTAATACTCGTATTAATTACACATTGTGCGCCTACGAATTTCAATTCAAATCCTGGGCCCCTGATCGTACGGCACACATTTGTAGCGCAAGATGTATTTTTTATTTTTCGCAACTTAAATTTCCATGCCGTTTTCAATTTATAAATAAAGGTTAATGTTAAGTATATACCTACACAATGGCAATAAGAAAAAAAAACATAATCAATTGAATATTTACGCACACTTATATCAACCAATTTTTTTTTACAAAAATAAATTAAAAAATAAACTACAAATTAATTCAAATTAATATCGGACACTGACTAATAAAAGTCCAAAAGCCATCAACATTTTAAAATACATTAGATAATAATCTAAGATGAAGAACAGCGTTCGAAGGCAGTACTCGTAAGTTGAAGGACCGATTAATATATTTGTTTAGCCTTAATTACATTACAAATAGTGGTTGGTTGGATGGCTATTGCGATATGTTTGATGTGGGTCCACGTTGATGCTTTCCTGAGATGTTTGCTAATGCGCTCGGTAGTCTACGTTCTCAGACGGACGATCAGTCCAAAAACAGGTTTATTATTTAGACAAAACAAATCTACGCTTCGTATGGAAAATATTTATCATACTAGTAATTCTTTCTGGTTAGGTATATCAATAGCGCATGAGATATGTAACGTGATAAAAATTATATCGTCATTTTTACATTAAGCTGAGCTAGGCATTAGTAAGAGCCCAAATATGATCCTGGATCCTTTAAGCGAAGCGTGAAGAAGCATTTGTGCAGGCCGGCATGATTGTGTCGACCAGCGGGTGACCATATCGTTTCTCGCTGGTCGGTTTTAATTTTTTGGACTCCACTGTCCTTACCGTCAGGTACAGTGGAGTCACTTTGTCGTGCCAGTATATAAAAAAAAAAATTTTTTATTTAATTTAAAATATGGATTTTGAGATCATCGTGCTTCGTAATAAAAACAGTTTTGGATTTTGCCTTACCTACCAAATCTTACTAAATATTCATTCGAATAGCGTATTTTTTTCATATTTTATTTTAGAGAATCTCTAGTTTGTTCTATCTTACCATAAAATAAGATAGGATTGGAAACAATTCTCGTGTCCTCATACAAAATATGTATTTGGATAAGACCAGACCTTTATTATGAAATTTAGGTATTCAAATATGAAAATACAGCTGATCATTTTATTGGAGTTTGTAAATTCCACCTGCTTGTGAGCACCTTGTCCGCGCCACTTAAGTTTTAATTACGTGTAATCATTTTCGATAGTAAAATCATCAATAGTTATTAAACGGCAGTTATTTCCTTATATAAATTGTATTAGTGTTGTAAACTTAAAGCACCGCTTAATGTGTTCTCACGTTCATTACTAGGCGAAGAGGCTTGCGGTGATTACTCTACTATAAAAATAACTCTTCCTGGCCTAAATACCAAAATAACTTACAGTATATAGCACTAGATAGCATATATAAATAACGTAACGTGCTGCATTGTATCTTAATACCTTTGGTCAAGTAGATTTTCTTCCATTTTTATGCTCAATAAAGACATAATGAGATTTTTATTGGTGTTGAAAGGATATAAAAGTTTACTAACAGAATTCACATTTCAAATTTGAAATCCTCATCCCGGTAAAAAATAATTTTATTTCAATATTAATCGTATAATTGAATGCCACTGGTGTAGATAATGTGATGTATCGTTAATTTATAAAATTCAAAATAAATATTGTGAAAATAATAATGTTACATGTTTCTCGTTTATTAGTTTGTATAGTTGGCGAAACAGTATATACTAATTTTTTTTGTTTTATTGACGCCATGATTTCACAGAAAATTTAATTTTGGCGCTTCTTGTGAAATCATTAAGGCTTAAAATCGAACATTTTGGCAATCAAGTAAAAGAAAAACAAAAAATAAATCAATCGACGATTTGACATGAAATAATTCGACTTTTAATTTGTAATTATTCTTATTGTTAATTGATAAAGAGTATATACAGTAATTAAACGCATTAGGTATTTGTCGAAGATTCGTACTCAAATACGATACGATAGAACGAATGATTTAAGAGCTATTCAATGATATTTTTTGCCGCAGACAATTTCCGCGAGCTAGCCCTGTCTTTCCCCGCTGAATAAGTGTCCCTAGATGATGTTGACATTAGCGTAGATATAACTTTCAATAAATTATGTAATTTTTGTATTAAAATAGTATTTTTTTCTAATCTCACTTATTACGGTAACTATTCCTTGCATAAATATTTGAGACAAGGTTCTTCTATAAGTTCTATTTTTATACGTTATATTCGGGTACCGTGTATTTTTATTTTATTTTATATAATATTATTATTCAATAAGATTTAAGAAAACAAAGCATCGTTTATGTAAATCGACTCGTATGTAATATTAAGTAAATGGGCTTTGTTCTGTTTAAAATATACTTGTCAAGATATATACCAAAAAATAATATGAAGTTATGTATAAAAAAATAATATTTTTAAAGTAAGATTTATTTAGGAGATTTTACTGCGGTAATGATGCATGAACAGTACGATATTTATAATTTGGTTCAATTATGTTTAATTAAAGTTCGTTGCATTATGCAGTCTTATTGCAGTAAATCCGATATGTTTATTCTAAATATCATGTTAGGTTCATTTATACATTGGTACGAAGAAAAAGATTATTTCTCTGCACAGCGAAGTAAGACCTATTTTCTCTCCACCATAGAAAACCTTTGCAAAAAGCAAGGTTTTTAAGTCCGCTTTGGAATTGTCACTGACGTGTAGGTTTGAATACGTGTGACACTAAAAATATCTAAAGAATTAGCATGTCCATACATTGCCAACGTACAATAGCGCAGGGTGAACGCCCTCTCATGTCCTCTGAGAGAGTTATAAGCTTAGAGGCCTCTTACTGAAGTCCCCACAACTTAGTTATTTTACTTCAATACTTTGACACTATTCTACATGCTAAAGGTCAAATGGAGTCCTTAAAGCACAATAACAAAATTTGTCGCTGATTACAAATTACTCCAAACAAATAGCTGTTTATACGGCAGAATAACATTAAAATATATACGAAGATGTTTTGGGGTTACAAATATGTACAGACATAATAAATGTTAAAATAATTAACATGTACAAGTAATGTTCTATCAGGAGTAATGTTTTATGTTGTTATCTTGTTGTGTATATATTACTTTAATTAAATATTACTACTGCAGCACTGATAATGATGGCCTCGAGGTTTAGGCGCGTGGTCGAGAATTTCGGCGGTCGCAGGTTCAAACCCCAGGCACACACCTCTGACTTTTCGAAGTTATGTGTGTATTCATAATGAATTATCACTTGCTTTAACGGTGAAGGAAAACATCGTGATAAAACCTGCACACCTAAAAGTTCTTAGGAATTTCTTAGGTGTGTAGTCCGCCAACCCGCACTAGGCCAGCGTGGTGGACTAAGGCCTAAACCCTCTCAGCTGTAGAGGAGGCCCGTGCCCAGCAGTGGGACGTATATGGGCTGATGATGATGATGATGACTGCAGTACTATGTTTGACATAAATGACTGGTCAACTTAAACCTTATAACACAATAACTATTTATCAGTTTCGACCGAATTATTCACTTAACGATCATAGACAAAAACTTGAGTAAAATCTAAACCATTACATATCAAATGACTAACTCATCCCTGATATCGTATCTAAGGGTTCGGAGTTTCGGTCGATAACTAACAACAATAAACGAAAAAAATGCTCTCATATTACTTAGTTGTAGTAAAATTCGAAAATGTATGTATACGGTGTTAGATGTGGTCATTTAAATAATTTTAGACAATTCAAAGTCCAGTTTTAGTAAATCTTATGATTTGAATAGTTTCCAGCGCAATAAAATTTTGGGTCGAAAAACTCATAAACTATTAGATTTACGTATGGATGCGTCGCGTTTTGCACGAATGTGGACGTGCATGGTAATTCGACGACAACCAGTCATTTCATTCGAGATCATATGAGATTCAATGTTCTCGATTTTTATTAATGAGTTTATAAGTTATGTAAATATATTTTATAATAGCTTCAATATAATATGCATCCTAATATGTGTTGTTTATATGATTCTATATTTTTATTTTAGTTCTAATTAAATTTAAATAAATAATATCATAATGAATTTTATAATTGTTTTGGTTAAAATATACGTTGATAAAACATATTAATACAACTAGTGTAATAATTATAAAATATAAAATGCAACTAATTATAAAATGCCACTATTATACAGATATGTATGTATAAAACTTTTCGGTGTATAAGACATTTATCTAAGAAGGTATCAAAAATCTTCTCAGATCTATCTTTTAGATAATCAAAAAGGAGCCAGACGGGTATAGCGTCTCCACGGAAGCTTTAGCTTAATATGCGATTAATATCACGTTATTAATGCTCATATTTTCGTCATAAATTATATTATTAATTAGAAATACGAACATATAAATGTAGTATAATTGGTTTCAACGATCTTTCGATAGTTCTTGTGGATTCTTGTAGCGTTATGTTTTTGCATTTTGAAAAATATTTTGTGTGAATGTCTTGATAAAAATTTATTCGAGTATATTAATATGCATATTAACACAAACCATGCCGCAAAATATCTAAAGGAAAAATGATTTTATTACAGTGTAAAAAAACATGATTTGGATTAATGAATCTTACCGTCCCACATTTAAAAATATATTCGTTCTGGATGGGATGAAAATATTAGAAATACTCCTTTAAAATCATGTTAAATCTCACGATATTGTACACTTCGAATAAACAATTGTAAGGTTTTACAAAAATATACATATTTCTTAGAATTAGAAATAAAAAGAAAACAATGTTTTAGTTAGTTTTAAAATGTAATTATTATGGCAACACTGTCATTAGAATAGTGGGGTAGTTGAGAATTAATAAAAAGTCGAGAAAATAATAAGTAGAAAAAATTGGCCATTGGGACGAGGAACAGTAAAGACGTTGGATAAGGACGAGACGGAGTAAGTCAGATGGACACAGTGTAATTGTACATAAAAAGTGTATAATAAACTTAACAAGTTCAGACGGAGTTTCATTGAATACGCCCAGTTGTAATGGAGTCCTACATCTCAGAAGTGCCGATACCCAACGTAAGTAACAACTAATACTAATTTCTGTTATATTTCTATACTAGCGGTGCAATGTTGATGCTAAATATACTACTGGTACCGCCGCAACCGCTATGTCCTTGCATTTTAAATCTGTAATATCTTCGGAAATATTTATTTGAATTACATGCTGTAAAGGACCATATTGATTTATATTAAATGGACAATGTATTTAAGGTACTTAATTGGATAAGGATTAATACTGTATTGCTTAAAATCACTTTGTAAATAAGCCATTTTTTCCTGTAAAATGTAAAGGATAAAAAAACTGGTTATTGTGGGTTATCCCTAAGAGATAGACATATACCATCGCGGACCTTTTTATTGACCTTTTTAAGGTGTACAATACTGTAGTACATTATTTTGATTTATTTCGTGGGATTCAGCCAACGTTTGCAATGTTAGCGCAAAAATGTTTATTTACGACATCACATTACAAACCTCTAAATTTATCAATGTGTCTCTAAAATATAATGCATGTATTATACATATAAACCTTCCTCTTGAATCACTCTATCTATTAAAAAAAAATGCTTCAAAATCCGTTGCGTACTTTTAAAGATTTAAGCACACATAGGGACAGACAGCGACAGCGACTTTGTTTTATAATATGTAGTGATGATTAGGACTATTGATATTTTTATATTTTAAAATATATTGCATCTTATATTGTATGAATTAACAATCAGTTAGAGAAATTTTATAAAAATAAAAATATACATATACCCTTATCTCACATGTGCTCGTGGGTTCATTTTGTTTGCTTCATGAATGTATATGTAACAAGTTTAGTTGAACAGGTGTATACCTACTAAGCCATAATGTCTTGTTTCGAGTCTTCCAGAGCGAACGGTAAAACGAGCAGGATAAAAATGCCTTAACAAAACCGTATGAGCCGCCGAAATGAAGCCGTGCTCGCAGCCGATGCCGCCAGGACCAGAGCCGAGCAAAACGGCTAGAACCGGAGCGGCAACTAGTCGAAAGGTTGGAACAAGAGCTGCCGCGAAAGTATGAGATTCTTTGAGAATGCGAACTATCTTCGTCAGAGGAGCATCGCGAGGTCGGCGTCTCGTCGCGAACGACTACACGAGGAACGAGAACGCAAGCATCGCACGGATCATAGCAGGTCATGTAATCCCTGTTTTTCCGCTAATGATTTGTTAAGATTATTACAATTCTTGAAGCGTGGTCAAGATTATCAGTCGTTATCACAGAACGCATAATCAATTTTAAATTTCACAAGAACATTATTTTATATTTTGACCCTATAACTAATAAAAATAACAATTAGATATATTGTTGAAGAAAGTAAATGAATGCGCTTCTGTATATGGTTGAGATACGACTATGTTTCATATATCAGTACAGATACTCCAAGGATTGGCCAAAGCCGCGAGCTAAATTTAATTGTGTTCACGTGGCAAGAGTGGCAGTAAAGGCAATAGCCTAATAAATAAATATATTAGCGCTTTTCTATAGGAATGGCCAATACTCATAGGATATGATAGACTGAATGAACCTATTAGACTAATTACTATGAGAAACCAGCATTCAATGTGTCTAGGAGTACATGACAGGAAGTATCTTACTCAAGGTATTTCTGTTTTAACTGTAAGTAGGGACATCCTTATTTCTGATTCCTAAAACTCTTGGTAAAATTTGATGCATGCAATACGATCAGGGGGTAGATGTACTCTTGACTCAACTACTGATTGCGTAAATGCCAGTTTTGTGTAGAGTTGTAGATGTTAGGTTAGTCTATGCTAATAGGACAGTCTTTCACGGAACAACCACACGTCATAAGTTTACAAAAAAACGCGTGTAGCTTAGTTTTGAATATAGTTACTGAATTGCGTTAGTTACACTTATAGAGTTCTATTAGCGTTAGGTTATTTACTGAATATTACTGACTACTGGCTAGTAAATTGGCGTTTTTTTATATTTACTCCGTTAATCAGAGTGTAACAATAACTCCTTGTAACTGTTCATATTTATTGCGAAAGAATTTTGTCTGCCGTGCTGAAAGGATTAATGGAAAAGCTCGTTAACGGGAACCTTTGGGAAACGTGAAAATGATGTTACAAGTATTTCTAATGAGATTTATAGAGAATCGGCTACAGCTCGTGGAAACTCTATTCGTACAGATAAACTAGACTTATTGATGTCTTACACTATTTTAAGTATTACCGCCTCCAAGCTCAGTAAGTTACGGTTTAGTGTAGTACCCGTCACGGAGAATAGAAAGCGTTATACTACGTTTGTTACTTCGTACGGATAATACGAGTTTAAGCGTATGCCGTTTGGGCTAGCAAATTCGCCTGCAGTTTTCCGACATACCATGATGAATGATAATCTTGGCTTGGTACGTTATATTAAGCCTACGTTTCGTCAATATATATTGAAGATTTGTTAATACATGGTCAAACTTTAGTGATGTTAAATACACATTTGAAGATGTGATAATGTTGATCGTAAATGCGTATTATTACTTTATTATACATATTTCGTATTATAGGTACATATTATTACAGTTACTTTATTTATGTGTTCAATTTTTATAAAATAAAATTGATTATCTCTGATATGAAGTAAGCTGTGGAGGAGCTAAGCCGGGTTGCGCCAAAGTCTAGTATAGTGTAATAGAATTTCCACGTGAATGAAAGAATGCTTTAACAGTGTTTAGCTTTGATAAAGTCTTTAAAATAGACAGTAAATTAATAAGTTGTTAATAAAACAGAATGCACGTACAAATGTCGGTCTTATCACTTTAAGCGATCTTTTCCAGACAACCATAAGGTGAACATAGCAGAATTTTTGTTGGTGCATAAATAATTTTGTATATACATAAATACATTACAATAAATAATAAGTTCTAAATAATAGTATTTGAAAATTATAGTTGAAATACAAGAAATAATAATAAGCAATAAGCAGCAATATATATTATGTTAAAGATAAATGTTTATTTAAAAAATTAAAAAAATATATATATGAAAGAAAAAGGCACGCTTTATATAAATTGGCAATGCATTCCAAAGTCTTACAGCTGGTATAGAAAAAGAATTATATATCATAGAAGGAAGAGGAATGGATAGGAGTCCTTATTTGTAAGGAGTTAGTAGAACGCAGAGACCGAGTATTAGCGACATACAAAAGAGGATTTTATATAGAAGAGGGAATAATAAGGCAGTAAAGTCTTTTAACCGGTAGCATACTCAATAAATTAATTTAGTATACTTGTTGAGAAAATATTTAATGGCGTGCAGAATGTAAGAGACTACCTTCTAAATTTTCATAAGTCCTTTGATTACTCGAATCGCTAAGCGCTATTTGCTCTTATTTTATGAATTTTATTGTGACCTACTCTATCGCGTAATCTATTTCCTTAAAGATAACTGAGAATCATGTGAAATAAATATCAGCCGAGATAAGTACCTAGGTATTACTTATGACGTTTGGCTTTTGACACTTAAATTGGGAGAGTTATGTAGGGGTCGCACTATTCTTCCTATAATGATACGAGACGAAATTGAATTGCAAGAAATAATTATATCATACGCGATAAGATTGTTCAATAATTGTATTTGGAAAACAATGATTCCATGCGGTGGGTAGTCGCAAATGGCGCGCACTGGCAAATAGAATGTGTCGAGAAGTATTTAGGGCTAGAAAATACTCTTAGGGGTGAATCGTTTTGTTAAGAAATAAATTCCAAAACAAAAAGCAGATTTGCTGTTTCATATATTCCATATTGATCACCTTCCGTGAAATTAAATCCGTAAGGAAAACTAATTCCTAAAACGGATTAATGCATTGTAAGACATACTTTATACCTTCAGTGGTCTTGGTAGGCTGATTAGTCACAGAGATAGTTGTTTTACTTCCCATCTCTTTAGAATATTTTGCCTTAATAAAGGTTGCATGATTTAAATACAGTGGCAATACCACCAAAATCAAATGGACAAGTTGAGTGATACAATGCCAATAAATGATGGTTAAAATAAAAATGTGATTAAGATTGAACCTTTTTGATACCTGTTATTTTAACTAATACCTGATAATTGTAAATGGTTGAAAATCAATTGATATTATGTGAATATGAGGTGTTATATGTCCAACCCGCACTGGGCCAGCGTGACTGAGGCCTAAACCTTCTTATTTGTGGAGAGGGCCCGTGCAAAGCAGTGGAACGTGATATGATGATATTATGTTGATATGTTTATATGATGATATGATAATATGTTGATATGATGATATAATGATATGTTGATATTATAATCATATAATTATGTGATGATACGATAATACGATGATACGATGATATGATGATACGATGATACGATGATACGATGATACGATGATATGATGATACGATGATATGATGATATAATGATATGATGATATGATGATATGATGATATGATGATATAATTATATGATGATATAATTATATAATTATATGATGATATAATTGTATAATGATGTGATGATATAATGATATGAATAAGAGATATGCAAACTTAAAAAAAAAATGATTTTGTTGCAGGTCTGGGAGCGAGAATTGAATTGGTTCGCACCCTGACTAATGAATGATATACAAAATCCTTGAGAAGTGATTGGTTCAAGGCAACAAAACGACAACTGAGAAGTGATTGGTTCAGTTGATTTGAAAAAGTCCTTGAGAAGTGATTGGTTCAAGGCAACAACATGACAACTGAGAAGTGATTGGTTGAGTTGTTGTGGAAAAGTCCTTGAGAATTGATTGGTTCAAGGCAACAACATGACAACTGAGAAGTGATTGGTTCAGTTGTTGTGGAAAAGTCCTTGAGAAATGATTGGTTCAAGGCAACAACATGACAACCGAGAAGTGATTGATTCGGTTCAATACGACAATAGCAAGCAGCATAGCTACCAAGAATTGATTGGTTTGGTAAGAAGTGATTGGTTCAGGGCAAACTAATGGGCGTTTGAACCATGAATATATATTTGAAAGGTACATAGCGTACACAGATCCTTTAAAAGTTATAGCTTTAATTTGCAAGGTAATTCCATATTTTGAATGGGTTTTTTTTTTTTTTAAGATACATTCAAATTTGATTGATTTTATTAAATTACAAAATTAGTTTTTCGGCATTAGTTGACGGCCGTTGTGTAAGGTTATCACTTGATGCGTGTATGAGGACATACACGTCGTCAGGATGGTCGAGTGTAAGGTTTTACAAAAATATACATATTTCTTAGAATTAGAAATAAAAAGAAAACAATGTTTTAGTTAGTTTTAAAATGTAATTATTATGGCAACACTGTCATTAGAATAGTGGGGTAGTTGAGAATTAATAAAAAGTCGAGAAAATAATAAGTAGAAAAAATTGGCCATTGGGACGAGGAACAGTAAAGACGTTGGATAAGGACGAGACGGAGTAAGTCACATGGACACAGTGTAATTGTACATAAAAAGTGTATAATAAACTTAACAAGTTCAGACGGAGTTTCATTGAATACGCCCAGTTGTAATGGAGTCTTACACAATTAAGTTAATTTTGATTGACACCTACGATTTGTAATGCTTAGTCATAAAATTACTGGGTATTGTTAGGTTATTACTACTAGTTCTGTCCAGTAACACTTTCTTTGTATTTAATGCAAAATTACACAAAAAATTAAAAAAAATCTAACAAGAATATAATAATATAATTATGAATAATGGCATAAATTGTATATATATCTTAACCTGTGCCTTCTATTAATCATTTTTAACATGGCAGCCAATGACGTCATCGAGCCTTATTCGCGGGGAAGGCTGTTTATCGACATATATGCAATTCTTAGAGCGAAATTTCTTAGGCCGTTTTTTCGTCTAATATTTGTACCTCTACCATATTGTTTATCAAAATTCTTATTTTATTAAAACTTAATGACCGCTTTGAATGCAAGTGTCTCTCAGAAAATTCATTCAAAAAAATCTGAAAGCAGCTTAAATTTATCAACATGCTAAGTCCTTTACTATACCTATTCTGTTCTATATCTATCAGATACAAAATATTAGTTTTTTTCGCAGAATAAAATATTAATGGTAAACCATTTTATAACATTAATAAATAAAAGTAAAATCGTTTCAAAAATAAGCACGATGAAATAAAAACATATCGCAATGTCGTCATGTAACACACGAACTCGCGTTCACGTTCTGGGAAACCAAATCAAGTGTTGAAGGTAAAAGCATTTCCTATAGTGATTAATAATGAAAGAGGAAAGTCCAAATCTGCCAGGACCGCTTCCTGGGCCCCATCGCCAGCTCATTACTGACCTACTACCAGATTGTTGACCTCCACATTCACTCCGAACGCCTCTATGTCTTATTTATTTAGTATTTTTGAAATGTATAGCCCTGCTACTATTAAAATCGAACTATTGTTGTTTTAATAGCGTAAAAATGTTTGCAGTTTAGTATTCTAAGTTTTATATAGGTTTAAGATGTTACAATTAAAATATATATAATTTTTATACTCAAAGAGTTCAGTTGACAATTCTATTGACTAATATTAAGATTGTAGCCACAAATTTTATATTGGCTAAATTATAAGCGCTAATTAATTATACTACTAACATGAATAATAAATCATAATTTGATTTCATTATAATATTACATGGTATTTTCGCAATTTTTGCTAACCACCCCGTTTTAAATCAACTCTACATGCTACCATAAATTATAATGTGTGTGATATAACGTGGGATGACATAAATAAACATTCAGAATTCCTTTTTTTGGTTCATCGAGTGCCCTTGTTGGTATTATGCATGATATAATTGTATAAGAACTCGATAAAATAAATTCTTTTGTTGTTAAAAATGTCATAATATTAAGTCACAGTGAATTTTTTAACGACTGAATTAATTTAATTGTAAAAATACCGTATTATGTAAAGCAAGTTAAGTGAAATAATATGCCATCATAAAAAAAGTATTCATATAAGTATTTTTTTATTCTTATTTTATTTATTTATTTATTTATTTATGCTTTTTATACATAATAGCGTATAAAGGCGGACTTAATGCCTAAGGCATTATCTACCAGTCAACCATAAGGTGGTGCAGAGATACATGGTAGGTGCATAAATATTGTTGATACAGAATATATACTCTTATATATATATAAATATATAACCAATAAACATAAATAGTATATTTGTAAAACCTACTTATATAAATATATATTATACATAAATACATAAATATATATACATACATATACAAACTAAGATGATTCTGACAGTCGATTCAAAAATAGTTGCCGAACCCTTACTTTAAAGGAAAAGCGGTTTGTCAACATCCTGATTTCTAGGGGGAGTGCGTTCCATAGAAGGATACACTGAATGAAGAAAGAAGTATGTAGAAAGTCTGAGCTGTGAGAAGGACATGAAAGCAAAAGATTGTTAGACGAGCGAAGATTCCTGTCGTGGTTACTACCTAGATATTGAAAGTGAGAAGTCAGATAAGAGGGCGGAGTAGAAGACTTAATAATTGAGAAAAGAGTAGTGAGTGCGCGAAGAGATCGGCGCTGTCGGATAGGTAACCAATTTAATTGAGATCGGAAAAAGGAAACGTGATCAAATTTGCGAAGGTTAAAAATGAATCGAATGCAGTTATTAAGAAGACGAATCGAATGCAGTTATTATTTTATGTATATGTTTTATGTTTTACTCATAGATTGCGTTGTTTTTAACCACGGTCAGTATGTGGCTATAGTTCTCAGGGCGCACAGCGACTGACCCACATAATAACCGGAGTATTGACCTCACCACCAACGCCGTATAAAATTAACGAAGCGAGATTTTATATTGTAGATTTTCTTGTAATGATATCATCATCACTTTGTAATGTGGTTTTTAGTGCTATTTATTTAGCCATGACTGCGGCTTGCATTTGGACGAGCCTCTTCTACAAAACGCAATGAAGATTCAATGAGGAGCTCTTGGTATTTTATTTTATCATATCTTTTTATTTTGATGCATTTTTTTTTATTATTTATGTTCTTCATGGCCCTAGTAAAAATATGAAAGTTTTAAACATAGAAGGTAATTATTCAAGCAACTATTTTGTTTAACAAGTTAATCAATAAGAACGAGTGAGTATAGCTGTCATCTGTAGCCTTTAGTTTTTAAATAAAATCACAACACTGCTATAACATTGCAAGTAGTGTTAAAATAGAAGTATTTTGAAGCACAACTTAAATGCGCTCTTTACGACAAAACGTAATGTGGATTCTTAATGATGATGCAACAAAAATTCAGTCACGTATGTTCAAAGAACTACGACTGTAGGCCCAATACATTCCTAAGTAGGTACATTGATTCTTAAACATCTATATCTGCTCTAAGTGTGCCAGTTTCTGTGATGACATTTAATATTTGACTCTTGTGGGCACGAGTACTCATGTACATCGCAGTTCAAACAACTTAATAGTGGTTCGTCACGTCAAGTTTGTCTTGGTTCGACGAATTTAGCACATTTCTGTGTCGTGACGCGAGGGTCGAAGACTTCTGTCGTTTTGCTTTCTCATTAGAGCGTTACATTTCTGTATTCGACGCTAGTACAATTTGTACCTACATACATAGTGTACATTTTTTGTACTTTAAATTGGGAAAATGGTACATATTCAGACTTGTTTGCTCGACGTAAACTTGTAATTTCTTTGCATAATGATCGCTGGAAGCACAAGAAATATGGTTATTTCTAGTGTGCTCAGTCATAAAATATAATTATTTGTACGGAAGTTTTTTGCAAGTTCGATAGGATGTTTCTTGCACATATTGTTAAAATATCATCTTGATTACAATATAATTTTTAATGTCGACGTTGATGGAGGCGAGAAGAATATGTTTATCCGGGGGCGTAACTAGAAATTGGGTTTGCGGAGATGCTACGTATTAAACAGCCTTTTAAATTTAAATATCTCGATCAAAATGTTATTCAAAATCTGTTTTTTTTTGTAAACCTCAGAGTTTATATATATTGATACTGTTTTTTCTTTCAATTGATTATAATTTATCTGAGTGTGACATTTATAAACACGGAATATTTGGAAAATATATTTTGGAGGAGAAGTAAATTGCATTAAAGAAACAGAGTAACACGTTCAGATAAACAGGAAGAGAAAGGGAATGTGCAATAGTCTCCCGAAAGGAGGTATAGAGTATTGGAAAACGGTTAATTTTAGGGTTAGAACAAAGAATTAAGAGGAGCGCAAATTGCACGCAGTGAGCGCAGAATCTGGTTTTATTCCCTATACCTATAGTGACGGATTAAGGGCTGACCAGCAGCCGTACAAAATATATAAAATCGCAGTGAATCATCCGGGTCTAAATCTTTATAATATTAATATATCAATATTGTGAAGAGGAAAGGTTTGTATATTCGTATGTTTGTAACGAATAAACGCAAAAACTATAAAACGGATTTAAATGATTTTTGGTATACATATAGGAACTTCCGAAGTAACATAGGCTACTTTTTTTTTATGAAATTATGGGCCCCATCGCAATATTATATAAATTTACTAACTGTACAAATTCCAGATAGCAAAAAATATTTCCTAAAAGTAAAACAAACACACCATTCTGTGAATACTATAGTATGACATCAATTTTATGTAACTAGACATAATTTTTTATATTATCTTGTACAATTTGTAAAAACTTCTAAATATAAGCAGAAGATTCCGTAAAAACTACTGTACATCAAGTTTTTTGGCTCTGCAATTCGTAATATTTACGGTTTCGGCAATTTTTCTTCACTTCTAAGCTTTGTTTCTAAAAATTCATCTGCTTAGAAAAAAACATAAAATCTTTATGTAACTCATCAAAGTCAGGAAACCCCGCAAGTCAGTGAGAACGTGCACATAAACAGGTCTTCGTAATATTTCTGAACAATAAAAAGTAACATTAAATATATATGTACTTTTTACAATAATTTTATTTTTGACATAGCAACTCTCCTAATGGTTTTGGAATGAATGTGGTTAATCCGTGATAAGAAAATTTTTGCTGTCGCGTTTGTGTCACTCAAATAGTAATTTGGCATCAGCTAATCAATAATGTTAGCTCCCAACTGACCATTGTTTTTATTCTTCGACACTAGGCGCCAGATTACCTCACGACGTTTTTCTTCAGTGTACGCGACAATGCATTAAGAATTTCCTAAAACTTTAATAAGTCTATATGTATGTAGTATATTTGTGTCTAAAATGCGAATATGCAACCGCCAAGTTTTCTAGGTAGATTACACACCAAATCCTATAGACTATTTGACAGCCCCGTGGCGCAGTTGGCTAAATATCAGCTTGCAAAACGAGAGGCCGCGGGTTCGATCCCCGCACCGAGACGAATGTTTGTGTGATCCACAAGTATTTGTTTCGGGTGTTTGTGAGACCGAAAAGTCTCTCGTATTTTCTGATACTCACAACACAAGTCATGTGTATTTTAATGTGGTGTCAAAACTATATATGTGACTGTTGGGTGTATTTATTTATGCAATTCATGTTTATCGTGTATGTCTATATGTGATTGAACTCTCCGTGTGGATTATTATTACATGCATAATTATTTCGTAATCTGCAACGATGTACGAAGCATTGGATTGGTTCTTGCCTCTCTGCAGGCTTTTATAAATTACTTGTAAAACTAACAATGTCACTTTACTACTTGTACATGGAACAAACAGGATGTGAACCGGTCGCCAGGCGGGCCTCGGCTAGTAAAAACCAACATCCTACCATAGTTTTAATGATAGCAGCTAGCACTTGTACCTCCGAGCCACTTCATGTGTTTAGCAAGGAATAAATCTTCACATAACCAGCGCTTTTTACGGCCTTGAAGATTTATAATACCCTCTGCGCTTGATTTACTACGAATAATGTTTAAATCTATATTTATTTAACTTTGCTATTTTGGACCTTCTTAGTCATAGCCGTGGTAATTGTGATGGCATTATTACCACATAAGGTAATAGTGGAATAAAAAAAATAGCTAACGTTATGCCGAATTTATTTTATGACTTACTTATTTTTTTTTTTGGTCGAATTGATTTCGTATTCATGTTCGTAAATAAACGAGTACACTGAATAATTTCTAAAACCACGTGCATGAATTAGAATTTTGAAATCATAGCGGCTTTGACTATAGCAATAATTAGATCGACGATATTTCGTTTGTTAAGGCAACAGCTTTATCTCTTGATTGGCTTTTAAAAATATATTCAAACCAAAAAATAAACACGTATTTTTATTGCTTTACAGGAGTCCTATAACAAAACTACAAAGGAACTCATGGGAAAATCTGTGGCTTCATTGATTGCAGTCTGCTTATAAAAGGTATGTGTTACATTGTAATGTCCAACGTCGTGTATCAGGGCATATACATACATATTTTGTGACTTATGCTGTATGACAACATAGTATTATTACGGAAAAAGATTGACAACATTCCCCGAATAAGAATCAATGAAGAGCTCATTGTAGTAATTCTATAAGCAAAAAGATGATTTGCATATACGGACAGAAACTCTTAATCAATATAGTTCTTCCTCAAGGTAAGGTTTACTGTGATCACAGGCCAATTCGAATAGACCAGCGTAAATGTATCGACTGGTTTCGAATTTTGATTTCTTGTCTGAGACTTTTTAAGGCCCGCACCAAACTCATCAGGAGCCTTTTTAATCGTTTTGCTGTACTCGACGACAATATCAAATATTCAAATAATTCTGATTGATTCCAGCGGGAACGTATCAGAAAATGTGATTGAAGCAAGAGAACGAATGATCTCTACCTATATGCGAGGAATACGTGATTGGATATTGTATGTAAGTATTTTAAAGTGTCTAAGGATTTTTTTGTAGCAGCTAATAAAATGGCGGTTTCTAGATTAAAATGTAAGACCTTCTACGACTTCACAATGTTAGGAATAGACTTGTAGATAGTGGGGACAATCGCGTTCATTACATTTAATGTCAGGACGTGGAACCATTACAACCTTCGTGATACAGTTGGCTACACACCAGTTTGTTAAACGAAGTTGTAGGTCTAGTTTCTGGAGCGAAACATATGTGGTTCATAAATATTCAAGGTAGTTCGACCAAAAGTCTCTCGTAGCTTCTAATACACGTGACAGAAGATTTGTAAAATAAATTCATCGATAAATAGGCATTGATTTTATAGCATTCAAGAAATGTTATATACTTTTTAAGACATTGTAATAAATTCCATTGTCTTGACGTTTTGCATTATGCGTGATTCCAAAGCAGGACACGTAATTTTTGTTATAAATCATAAATGCTTATTGTTCGCAAGTATCTATATTCATTCAGGTATTATGTTAAAGGTCCCTTCCTCATTTAAATGTTAAATAAATTCAAACAAGTCAATGTGAGTACTTAAAACGTACTTTGCAAGAAGTTAAGTCGAAAATGAACAAAGACTGAGTATTTACAAGTTCATTTGTAAATAAATCTTAATGTTTCGAAGATAGTTGTTGAACTTTACTTTATGAATGTACACTCATCATGACAAGCGTATATGTTTCTCAAATTGACCAATAACGCGCTCTCAAAGACATTGGAAGCTTGCAATAGAGCAGTACAAAATTCTGAAATAATTAAAATTTCCTTTAGAAACTTATATGGTTCTATAAATATGTATTGTTTTTGTAAGCAGGCTTAGTAGCATTTCGAAAATATTATTCTATTATTTCTATTTCTTCGTTTACTGATAAAATTTGAGATCTCGATGATTCAAAATATTGCTTTTATTGCTATTTGGTTCAAAGGATTGCGATTATTGATATTGTAGTGGCGGTATATTATATTTCATGTAATGTGAAAATAGCTCCATCGGTCGTGATATGTGTTACCCTTTCGGTCTTAAACTTCTTGATCAAGTTTATTGGTCCATAGAATAGGAAAGAAAAATGCTGTTTTTAAATTAATTTTATCCTTCTAAGTCAGCGCATGTTTTAAAGCATACAAACATACATAAGCGTTATTTTTAACAAAATCCATTTATGTCGAGTCTGATTACATGTATGCGAAAACAACCGTATTATGAGTAATCAGAGAGTACATAATATGACAACGTCGCCAACGATAAAATAATATATCATTGCGCTGCATTACACAAGCGGCGGTAATTTTGCGACGTAAATTATTAGTGCGACTGAACGCCGCCATTGCGTACTTCCACTCAAAGAATAAGCAACAGCTGATATATCAGACATGTTCGCTCGTGGATTTTGTGAAAAAAAAATGTTTATTGCGTATTATGTATTGAAAGGTGACTGAATGACATAGTAAGTCTCAGGATGTCGCTGGATACAAATCATTTCATGTCACTGTAGTAGTCTTCAGGAGTTCTACACAATCAATGAATCTACAATTGATACATCGCAGTAAATTAAAAAGAGAGTCATAAAATCAATCAAATATAATGACTATCTAATCGTGGGACATGACGTGAAATTTTGGTTACTGGCATAATCCAAAGACATGCAAAGAGATCTTGCTATTCGAAGCAGCTTGAATTCATCGAAATCCCTTTTCGGCATTTGATTAAGGAATCGTAGGCCTTATTCTCACGAAAGCGAGTTTTATTTATTATCTTCCTAAAATATTACTAGAAATCGATGTAATAAAACCAATTTTATAATAAAGCAAGTTAAAATAATAAAAACACCATTTTTAATTTTTGCTTGTTGTAATAAATCAAAATGCAAAAGGCAGTTACGTAAAATACGAGTTAATCTATACTGCAATTTACGAAACAACGATTGGGTGGAGATTAGAGGAGACTTTATCTTATCGAAATACTGGTCCTTTTAATCCTTTAATAAAGCGCAAAGCTTGTCAATATTGCACTCAAATGACGTAGAACTCTGTGACCATATTCGTACACAGAGATAATAATTTAAAATATACTGTAGAGATCCTTAGCTGTTCGGAGACAGAAAGACAATTATATTGAAGAAATGGGCAAAAAGTGATTATATTATTTTTGAACTACCATAGAAAAATGAAATTCAAAAAGGTCATCTGGAAGTATTTTGTTGTGGCACCTATATGTGCTGCCGTTGAACACTTACGACATGACTAATTGCTGTTTTTGCATCTCTGAAGCTTTTCCACCGTAGGCTGTTAAATGTACTCTCCATGTGTTATGATCTGTGTGTATCGAGGTTGGAGGTGGCGGGGATGCGCGGTAGTGGAGCGCACCGCTGCACGCTCACGGTCAAGGTCTGATCGGCTGCATTGAACACTATTATTACTGCGCACCGTTTGCGACCAACTCTTAGCTCTTTATGACGCCGTGTTGCATAACTTGGTGTATTTTTAGAATCGCACACCCCTTTTTATTTTCTGACTTAAAACTACCTTGGAAGTGAATTCTCTTACTGTATTAGTTCATATTACCCAAGACTTGGCACTGGCGACAACTGTAAGAGGTTATGGAATTTCATTTTGTTATAGCTTCTTAGGTGTGTGTAGTAGTAGACTAAGATCTTACCTCTCTTAGTTTTAGCGGAAGCGCGTGTCCAGTTGTAATTCGTATATGGGCCTAATACTTACATTTTACCAAATTAATAGTCTTTTGCCTCGCTTTATTCGAAGAAGCTTGATAAAACAGCAGACGTGAACATCTTTGAGAAACAGTCTAGATTTTAAACAATATTTTTATGTTTTTACATCATTAGGTACATAAAAATTAGGCTGTTAGGCCTGTTTTAAGATTGAATGAATTTAGCGGAAGTGTCATTCGTTGGCTTACATTATGATGGGTTTCTCTCGTTAAAAAATAACGTAAATATAACAAACATTTACAAGTCATTCCCATAAAGTATTATTAAGTACTAATTCAACTAATAAACAACTTATTTTATAATCATATCACGTAAGCATAAACGTACCATTATAATAGAGATGTCGCATTTTCACCAAAATGTCTAACATTGTAACTAACGATCTTTTCACATTGTTGGGCAGTATTTATGTCACATATGTAGATAGTGGCATAAGTTTACTCTCAGCATTTTATTTTTAAAGAACAATAATATCGATTCGAATACATAAAAGCAAGACAACATTGATCAGTTTTTTACGACAGATATTGGTTCTTCCAATTGTTTTATTTCTGCACAATAAAATACTGACACAATGCTGACAGCCAGCAATTTATAAAATCAATATTAACGAAGAGCCCTTCTGTTTAGCGATGTTAAAAAAAGTTGATTAATATCTTCGTATTTCAAGGTTAAGAACCACCGAAATGAGCAACGCGTTTCTATATACACAGTGTGATTACGAAGAAATTGTGCGGTTAAATGTGCCATAAATAATCCTAACTATCAGCAGCGAGTAAAAAGATTAATTTTATAGTCAGTTATAAAATGTACCGTTGGTATTTTTTTATATTATCCGCGAACTTTTTACGTTCTAATAAGAGGAAAATAAGTTTAATGGAGTGATTTTATTTATGGCTCGGATTAAAATAATTTTACACGTATGCTGTATATACTGTAACTTGTCTCATTTAACATATTTTATCCACGGTAAATTTTGATATAATCCTAATTAACAATTCAAAAGGATTATAGGAGTCTTAACTTAGTTCATATATCAAAAATGACATTATATCTTATACACAAATACATAAGCGTGGTCTCGCGGTACAAGTATGTGCCGTGCGATCTAGAGGTCCTGGGTTCGATTCCCGGGTCGGGCAAAGTGTTATTGGGTTTTTCCATTAGGAAATTCTCAGTAAACAGCACGGAGTCTGGAAATGTGCCCGAAAAACGGCAATAGGCTCGCCCCCTATTACGTGGGACTGATACATACCTGGCGAAATGTGGGTGCAGAAATGCACCTCTGCGTACCCCTTCGGGGAATACAGGCGTGAGTTTATGTATGTATGTATGTACAAATACATAAAATATATGCTTAGATGTCCCTGGGGTAAAGAATAGTAGGCTATTCTTAGTAAGTTAATGACATAAGTGTCATTCCTACTTCTTTCCTTATGCGAACTATCATGATTTTATGCTTATGTACCGATTTAGCAAACATGTCTAAATATCTTGGACTTTAGACAGAGTTACCACGACATATTTAGCAACATTCCCTCACGCCATACAATAGAAACAACCTAGCTTGTAAAGACAATTTTACAATGTTTGTGTCTTTGAACACACACTCTCAGTAAAGTAGTACTTTTGAAGTGGTGTCTCCAAACTTTATTTCAAAACATTTGTGACCAAATATTGTAGAAACAATTTACAACGTAAGATAACGAACCTATTGTGTTTTATGTGGATCGCTCAAAAGTGAATTATAAAAGTATACATGTATATCACAATAAAACAATGTACAAAAGTACATACATGATCGGAGATGTAAAGATAAGAAGCCTGTTCAAACATGGCCACAGCATTCGCACCATCAGTCACTCATTTTTTGTTCGCCCAAAAGTCATGCGTGTAGGCGTCTCGACAAAGAGCCTTGCACAATGACTAACCTTCGTTTTGAAGTTCATTAATGAGACTTTTGGGTTAATGCAATTTCTTGAGTGCTTGTCATATTCTGTAGAACGTTAAGCATTGAGGTATTATTTTAACTCATCGAAAGAGTTGGCATAAATTGAAATTGAGGTGTAACAACAGGCCTGTCGTGTCTATGTCCAACAAGGGATTTGTAAGATGATCACAATGAATTAACGCTATTATTGGTTGGATAAAACGTCTGTTCTTACATTATTGTTAATTAATTTCGAAGAGCTATATATTAGTTATGAGTTGTTTAATGAAAGTCTATTATGGACAATTTCCACGATCAATTACAAGTGACACTTCGGTGTGTAGAAGGCGTTTCGGAAAAGAATACTAGCCGTACATTAATATTTTTGTAGAATTTTTTGTAATAAGTTTTTTTATTATATAATATTGTATTATTCATGCACCAATAGCGAGCTGCTTGTTGAAATATACCCAAATTCCTAGCTTGACATGTTTAAAAAGCAAGGGTATGTTGAGAAAAATATTTTCAGATACTTAAGTTATTTCTTGTTTCTTCGTTTTACAATGAAAATCATTTTAACATAATAAACACATATGCAAATGCACAACAAAAGGTTGAAATGACGTTACTAAATCCTTTTAAAAGAAGATACTTTAAATCTTTTCTGGTCATACAATACGGAGTAATAAATTACTGCATACAAAGACTTTTATTCTACAGGACAAGTAACTCAGTTCATGGTCAACAGAATAATGATTTTAAGGCGCACAAAAATTAGTGCGATGAGTGGATCGATTGGGATGCGTCAGAAAGGCACTGCAATTAAAATTAAGAAATATGGACACAAGAGGTGAATAATTAAATCTAACAAAACGTGTGGCTTACGTGAAGTCACGCTGTTGGCGTATTAGGTTCATTAGGAACATAATTGTGTTTTTTATTTTTTTTATAGGAAGACAAAGTGACCGCATTTATATTCTTTACACGTTTATTATATACTAGTATTGAAATAAAATTTGTTCATTTAGGTACCCATGGAAGTCTCAGGAAAGGGAGTCAAATGACCTGGATAAAATACAGTCCAAATGGTCAATAATATTAGAAACTGAATGACCTTTACCCAGCTGTGAGGGGATACAGGCAAAAATTATAGGTATAAGCGTTAGTTAGCTACTACTTAAGCATGCTTTGGACTGTTCTGTTGATTGACCAATAACGTTAGAGAAAGAAAGTTTATAAGTAAGGCAGAAAGTTATTATTTCGTTATAGCTTACCTCCTCAGAGAAGCAGTATGATAGTTAACTAAATAATAAAAGAGCATGCCCTTTTGTGTAATGAAATATTAAACTTGTAAATCCAACAACTTTTAAAATTGTTATAAGTGTAAACCCTTATGTTATCAAGAAAAGTATATTATTAAATGCCAATTTTAAATTAGCATTCATAAAAAATCATGATTGTTTCTCAGTTGTAGAGGAGGCCCGTACCCAGCAGTTGGACGTACATAGGTATATGGGCCGATGTTGATGATTCATGAATTAAATTAACTGTGTATTCTGTGTATTTTTCTGCTTTTTTTCTTTTTTTGCAGACATTCTTGCTTGCTTTCCCCGTTTTATTTTAACAACTGTTGTATTGTTTGTACGAGTACCTATACATGATAGCATCGACATATTATCTTAGTAAATACCGAAAATATAATTTAAATATTGTGTAACGTTTTATAATTTAAACAGGTATACTTATCCCTGCATCCTCGGAAATATAGGCAGCTATACACATATAGGTGTAGAAATAGAATAAACTCCGTACTGTTACTTAATTCTTATCAAAACTTTACTTGTCCTGTGAGTCGAATCCACGAATGCCTCGAGACTAACGCGGCATTCTAATTACTGTAAAAATAAGGATGCGACTTTAGATACGATGCATCCAGTTTTATTATCTCACTTACGTGTGTTATTGGGTTCACAGAATTATTTGCAGGAACAGCTACGTGACAGTATATTAATTTGGATCCCAATGAAGTCTTCTAATCACCTGATGTAATTTACAAACCGGGCCGTTATCTTACATCGGACCTTAATTGACTTCCTTCGGCGCAAGATTCATTGTTACGTACGTCACGACACATGATTTCAGTATATTTTTTGCAAAATATGCTACTAAATTATGATTTGAGGTTTATGTTGTCGTTATAAGGAATACTAGGCATAAACTGTAATATTTCAGTTTTTAATATTCATGACAATGGGGTATATCGGCTTTTTGGATAGACCAACATTGTCAATCACTGCAGTCTGTCTGGATATTGTATTCTTAAAACTTAATTTAATGAGTAAAAATTGATCGTAGTTTTGTCTGCTTCATGATCTCGCGGTACAAGTATGTGTCGTGTGATGCAGAGGGTTCAATTTACGGGTCGGACAAAGTGCTATACCATTAGGAAATTCTCAGTACAATCACGAAGTCTGGCAATGTTCGCGATAAACGGCAATAGGCTCGCCACCTATTGAAATGTGGGTGATCCCTTCGGAGAATACAGACGTGAGGTTATGTATGTATGTATATATAGCAAATTATCCCTAGAATAATAACAGATGAGTGAAGTCGACTAACTGACACTAGATCAGCTGGTAAAACGAATGTTTACTCCAGTCAAGCATAGGGACAATTTGTATTTATAGGGCCTATTGATTTTTTTTAAGCAGTGATGGCCTTGATGTTTAGGCGCGCGGTCGAGAATTTCGGCGGTCGCAGGTTCAAACCCCAGGCACACACCTCTGACTTTTCGAAGTTATGTGTGTATTCACAATTAATTATCACTTGCTTTAACGGTGAAGGAAAACATCGTGATAAAACCTGCACACCTAAAAGTTCTTAGGAATTTCTTAGGTGTGTAGTCCGCCAACCCGCACTAGGCCAGCGTGGTGGACTTAGGCCTAAACCCTCTCAGTTGTAGAGGAGGCCCGTGCCCAGCAGTGGGACGTATTTGGGCTGATGATGAATGATGAATGAATTAATATTTTTTTTTAAATACAACAACAGTCACAACATGAACTTTTTTTTCGTCGTAAGCCATAACCAAATATGTCTCACCTCACATCTTCCTCGTAAAATACAGGTTTGCACTTATCTTGTTCGGCAAATACGTAAAGTTTATTAGTAATATGACAAACATTAAACGTGGGAACGAGGAAATGTCGGTTGGCCCCTTCCCAGTACAGGACACATTTCTTGGTTTTTACAGTAAAATGTAGCCCCGATTTTCTTTTGCAGTTGTATTTAAAATCCAGTATAAAACATTTTCACGTCAGAATAATCTTTTCAAAATGTTGTTAAATTTGTTGCTTTATTTTATTTTATTAGTCATTATTGTATTTTACACATTGTCTTGTCTGATACGATAAAATTTTCACCACAATATCCCCTGCGCATTAAAAGCGAGGATTGAAAGGGATCATAAGATCGATTGACATACTGCTGTTGTGGTGTGTTGTCCGAGAGCGATACCGAGATGGGCGCACAGATATTTATCACCTCGGCCTGGCAAAACAACGAACTAATTTTGGCGGAATTCCAATTGGATGAGCACGTGGCGAAAGCCTCGAGAGCTTCAGGGCCTTTATGCTACAACGTTTCACAATTATTGAATAGACTCCACCGGCTGTAGAATAGGAACCTAGCCTTTCAGACATACGGGTATAAATGAGCGTGTCCGGCTAGAAGTAACCGAAATACTCCTTTCGATCATTCTCGTTTTTCTAAGAAGCTTCCAGAAGCAGAGTTTCCATCTCGATTTCTGGCATTAGATGCCAGTAGTACGAGTAATATATCGACGTGTGATGACATTTATTCACATGTTTTATCCCCGATGTAATAATATAAATGAATCTATCATTATCTACTACATTATTCGGCTAGTGGTTCTAGCATAGTGTCATTGAAATTATAGAAGTAAAACCATGTTAAAACATAATAGATCATTTAGTATTTGTATGCAACCATTGCCCAATTTCAACTGTGCATCGCAATAAATAAATTTAGTTGTATTACACTTAACCTTTGCCCATGCAGTACGTGATACGCCTAACAAAGAGCCCGCCTTTTGTTTTCATATCAAATCCGTTTAGTTTGACTTTAAACTGGAGCTCAATGACAATGAAAACGGACATGTCCATCTTAAATTTATTATAAAGATTTGTTCTTATTTGGTATGCAGTTAGCACCCCGGCAGACTTGAAGCTCGGAGCGTCCGCACGACGTAGTTTATGAATGAGATACGATTATCTAGAAAGTAATTGAGTTCTCATTACATTGTAAATTGCATTAATTCCGCGAGGACGCCGATCATCAATCTGCGAGTTAAGATTAACACTGTAGGGTTAGTTTTATCTGATCCCATCATCATGTAGTAATCTAATTTTATGGTCTTGTTCATTTTATAGCTTTAAACTTGACTAAAGATATTTCGATTTATACGGAAAGCAAAAAAGGTTAAAATAATAAAATGCAGTTATTTAATTTTTTTAACTAACTGTGTGATAATATTTTATTATACATTTATAATTTTCATAATAATATTACATTACAACTTACAACTTACTGAGCACTTACGTGAAATCCCAATAAGGCTTATCCGAACCGAGTGTCGAACTCGAAACCTTCGATTTCCAATTTATGCTAAGACTCCTACGAGTTGAGATTAAGTAAATTATCATCAGTAAAATCCAGGTAAAGAGGTTAGAACATTCAAAAACACATATTACTTATGGGTTACTCAATTTTCGGAAATAAATATTTCAATAATGTTATTAATTATCTGGTTTATCAGGTGGCTTTCGGTTTCAAACTATACATTTATAGTTGAATTTATTAAACATTTCGAACAATACGATGCATCACGAGGTTTTTAAATGTAAATACGCGATAACAAGAAAATTTATTAAATATTGATTTTTACACAGATGTCTGTCTGGTAAGTCATCGCATTTATATTCAAGTGAGCACATATAGGAGCAGTAGTTTAATATATGTTAAAAAATGTTGCCAAATAAAAGTTCACGTTAACTATTATTTTAACTAGGGATGGCTTCGTGGCTTAGGCCCACGGTTGAGTCAAAATTCTCGGCGGTCGCGGGTTAAACCACAGGCACACGCCTCTGGCTTTTCGAAGTCATGTGTGTATTCACATTGAATTATCACGTACTTAAACGGCGAAGAAAAATATTGTGAGGAAACCTGCACACCTATAAAGATCTTAGGAACTCCTTAGGTGTGTAGTCCAACCACCAACCAACCAACCCGCACTCGCTAACAGGGCTAACGCCCTTATAGGCTAGCGAAAATTCACTACGATTATCTTATTAGCTGAAACGACCACGGTAGCCATTTATTTGACTAAGTCGTAGCTCTGTCACTTACAGAGAGAAAGAAAGTTAAAACCCCACAAAGTAACTCATTGCTGCTACTGGGAGTTTCTAGCAAAAAACCGAAAAGTACTTTCCCTTAAACCCTAAAACTTTATGGGTATAAATGAAAACTGGGATCTCTCAATTGCATGTCGCACACTCATCCTGCGACATGAATCAATCATAAATTACATATACAAACCAGCAGTATTTTTTTTAAATCAGATTGATATTAAAAAATTACAAACACAAGTATGTGCTGTGCGATCTAGAGGTCCTGGGTTTGATTCCCGGGTCGGGCAAAGTGTGTCGGTTTTCCATTAGGAAATTCTCAGTAGCATTACGAAGTCTGGAATTGTGCCCGCAAAACGGTAATATAGGCTCGCCCCCTCCTACGTGGACTGATACATACCTGGCGAAATGTGGGTGCAGAAATGCACATCTGCCTACCCCTTCGGGGAATATAGGCGTGAGGTTATGTATGTACATACATATGTATGTGTACATGTATGATATTAAAAAAAGCTAATTCGAAGACAGACAGTTCCAGCCAGTACGTTTAAACAGCTTAAAACCGAATGCGTCAGAAACAAAACGGCATATCTATTTGGCAGGAGCGCGGCCCGTTGGTCGTGCTGTAAGCCGAGCGCTAGGCCAAGGCCGTGTGACATAACGCGTTACGTGGACTCCGTTAGTGCGCCCCGACACGGCCACCGCTACTCATACTTGTCGCTTTACCTTCATTATTTATGTTATACGGTTTTTTTATCAATGAACTTGATTGGCGTAAATTATTAGAGGCGTGAATTGCGTGCGTCAGGTTTGCTGATTGTTACGTTTTTGTATTATAATATAGATTTAATGGGGTGTTTTATAGGTCAAATTCCTTTTGAAGACTTTTCATAGTAGTATACGGACTAAGCCTATAAATTTATATGCCTATAAATGCATTTTGACAGTTTATTTAAAAGTAAAATGCACTGTTAAAATGTTAGTTATTATTTTTTCTAGAAAACCGAAAATGATCTAACTTTTCAACCGTATTTATTGATATAGGCAGGATGAATAAGTCACGTAAGAGTTAAAATTTGAAGGTCATAAAAAAAATAGCTGTCCCCATGATTACTTCATTATGAATCC
Source organism: Hemaris fuciformis (assembly GCA_907164795.1). Classification (NCBI taxonomy): domain Eukaryota; kingdom Metazoa; phylum Arthropoda; class Insecta; order Lepidoptera; family Sphingidae; genus Hemaris; species Hemaris fuciformis. The sequence goes on along the minus strand of OU015438.1, from coordinate 9,917,112 downwards.
TTTGTAGGGCTAACATTATTTTGCTCAAGTGTACAAGTGATGTGTTGTTTTATTGACTATTTTATTCTCAATCCACCTTTTTATTGCGTTTTTAACTATACATAAGTTTTTTGTCAGTCAAAACTAGTTTCTATTTTAGTTTTCGGAAAATATAATAGCATTATTTTATGTGGAAAACTCGAGGCATAGACTCAATAGTAATAATTCAACAAGTTTTTGACAAACACGTTTGTTAAGTGCAACGCAACGCTCCGACCATATGTTTCCGCGAGACTTCGCGCCGCGGGATGTCATCCAACGGGACAACCAATCAGAGATTACGTGGAAAATAGCGTCAATTCCACATTCTCAAATAGAGAAACACGTTATATGTAGGCGTTGTATGAATAAACCCGATGGAAATGCTCGTTGAGCTTTAAAAATAATTCAAATGTAATGGTGGACGTTAAAATTTATTTCGCGACGTGAGAAATAATTTACGTTGCAAGGTTTTTTGGAATTGCGAAATTTTACGCTCATTTTTCGGTAAAACGACTAACTGGGTATATATTTTCTTCTTATGCATTGATTTCTCTTTACGGTTATAAAAAAATAGAAAGAAAACAGTAGAAGAAGACATATCAATTAAACTTTAAATAGATATAGTTTTATAAATTTAATTCATGAACCTTCCCATTGTCAAAGACATATGTACTTAAATAAATTTAACTACTTAAATAATTATTACCACTTGCATAGCAAACAAAGTTTTCATTTCGCCAATTTTCTTTGGCAATAAATGACTTAAATTCCACATGCCTGCCAAGTCGTACATTCTGGTGCAGAAACACAATAGTCTTGGAAAACTGTTTAATTGCTTGAATTATGATTTATTACATTTAAGTCATAATATAGAAGTAAATAATAAGTAGTAATGATATAGGAAAGACTTTGACTTACGCTATTTGATTTATCCTATAAGTGGAAATTGCTTTGGATTGTGTTTATATTTTTGTTTTGCATTTTTTGATTGTGATTGTTCTGTATATTTCCCAAAAAAAATAAAATAAAAATAAAATAAAATAAAAAAAATAATTTACGAAACCTTAAATAATTAATCTTTCCTATGCCAATAAGCTGATATAGTATACTTTATTCAAATAGATGCACAGGACCTGCGTCGTATAAAGAAGTATAAAGAAGTGTAGGTAGGTTAGGTAGATTAGGGTACGTATACCATATTATCATTTCGAACTCTAAGTTTTTGTTAGGTACATCCATATGTTGTATTGATACTTTACATAATCTCGGGCACAAAGCCCACCTCGTGAATAAATAATATTACACAACTTTCAATAAAATATTGTTTCCATCCAGTGTACACACAATTACCTCAATAATACTGGATTACGAAAGCTGAAAATGATATTATAGAATTAAATGTTTGTATTAAGAAATCTAAATTGCTAAACAAAACATTTGTCGTTTCTCATTATTGTTCTGATAAAGAAACCGTTTATTTCCGTTGCGAATAAATAAGCAAATTGTAATTTTCTCACGGTTTAAGATACTCGTTTTCGATGTTTATTTAAAACGTGTGACCTTCGCGACACGCCTAAAAAAGGATAGGTTGAATAAGAAATACTGAAAGCGGCGAAAAAAAATATAATTGTCGAATTTAAATCACTGCCGAAATAGCCTTATGAATAAAATATTCGCATTTTACTGTCTTACATAATCTCATGAACCAATAACTTAAGAATATATTAAAACTTACGAGTATATACAGCATATAGATGGTTATACGTGATAATAAAATTATATTAGTTGGCTTGGCACCCGGTGTAAATAGAATGGATAACTATATTTTCGATACTATATGGCACAGAGACCATAGAGACTATGACAAGCCTCTTTTTAGACAACATAGATTCACAAAATTAATTAAAGCACAGTTATGTATAGAGTTATTCTTTTCCAAAACCAATAGATGCAACTGTTAAAAATGAAGCCAAAATAATTGTAAACACACTGACAATTGTAATAAGACCCATGATTAATTGAATATGGTATACCTCGGATATGATGTAAGTAAATTGTAGCGTATCACAGCAGTCTGCACATAATGACCAATGTCATGGTTGCTGGTAATATTATACCGCTAATGTAATTGAAGCCACCGAGTAACTAAGATGTTAGTATATTAGTTACATTTGCAAGTACGTCGTGGAGGGAATAATAACAAAAATGTAATGACTGCCTCGTGGTTTCGCGGCACAAGTATGTGATCTTGAGGTCCCGGGTTCGATTGCTGGGTCGGGCAGTGTTATTAGTTTTTTTTTCCATTAGGAAAGAAGAAAAATGCTGGAAATGTACTCGAAAATAGGCTCGGCAAAAGGCTAGTCCACTATTACTTGGGACTGATGCATACCTGGTTAAATATGGGTGCAGAAATGCACGTCTAGTACCGGTAACTCTGAGCCTACGTTTCTGAGGCCAGTTTTAAAGGCATACAAGTACTTAACGTATTTTAAAAAATACACCAATCCTTAAGGAGAATTTACGTGCTTTCGTGTTACATACATTCAGTTTATATTTTTGTTTTGACAGCTTTTTTTGTATGAGCACGGTAAAATCACAGCACTGGACTTGATGTTAATTGCAGTGGTATCTAACTGGAGTATCAACTGGCGAGAGATGGTTATCTGTTATCAGTCAACATGAATATGCATGCCTTCTCGAAACCATGCACATTGGCTGGTCCAGGAACGCGACACACATACATACTTGGGTCACTATGCCGGCGTTTACAATTTAAATATGTAAGTGGCTATTTTATTTATTAGCAAAATTCTATTTATCTTATTAAAGGGAAAATAAATTAATATTTAAAGAACTTCAAATACTCTTAATACATACCACTACACTTAAGATCAAGTGCCGTCCTGAAGAAAATTTTAAAGAAATATTAATTTACTTTCATAAAATTTTTGCATCAGATAAAAAATAATAGAAATAAATGACGTTGGCGCTGTCTAGCTTTTCGCTCATACAAGAATTGAGATAACGTTTTTTTATTTTAAATAATAGAAAATGTTTAACAATTAAGTATTTTTTCTCAAAAGCTAAATTCCGGCTTGGATTCTATTAATTGTATCAAAATATTCTAAATTTCTCTTCAAACAAAAATATATTTAGCTAATATTTTTTTAATGTCGTCATCAACAAACACTCTATATATGTATGTATCTTGACCAACTTTTAGTTTAAAATGATTCGATAGATCCTTAACGTGGGAAGGTTTTATGCAATCGCTAATTAAACCTTGCTTGATATTTGGTTTGTTAAAACAGATGTACGTTTCTATTGTTAATTATCATACTCAAATATGTAGAGCAGAAATTTTAGAGGGTCATTCACGAGGAAATCTTAATCATTCGAATTGCATTGACTTCATTTTTATTTCTAAAAATAGGGAGCTGAAAATCAGATAATTTAGTACATATACCCTCATGCCTGTATCCCAGAAGAGGTATGCAGATATACATTTCAGCACCCACTTTGAGCCAATTTTAAATCCCACGTAAAAGGGGACAAGCTTATGGCCATTTTCCGTACACATTTATAGACTCCCTGCCGCTACTGAGAATTTCTTAATGGAAAAACCCAATAACACTTTCGAACACATATCTTCCAGATCCCAGTGGACGGAAATAGGCTGAGTATATACATATATATGTATACATCAGTGGCGGTACTTCCATAGAAGCCCAAAAGCCCATTTTGTCTTTCCAAATTCTGAATAATCATTTTTAAGCTTTAAATATTTATTTAACAAAAGAAATTACACAATTTCTAGATATTACTTGTATTATATTATTTCTAGATATTACACAATTATCGTTTAAGGCTTTTGGGCTTCTATGGAAGTCCCGCCACTGGTATACATATATATATGTGAATATTAATAACAATATAAGTAAACTAGTTTGTTTTAAGATATGGGAAACATCACGTTTAATTTTATTCGATTAACAGCAAAATTTCGTTCTCGACGCATGAAAATAATGCTATGAGATTTAAAAAAACCGTATTCCATTTAATAAAATAATAATCTTCATCAGCCCATAAATGTCCCACTGCTGGGCACGGGCCTCCTCTATAATTGAGAGGGCTTCCTTCACGGTTAAAGTATGGGATAGTTCATTATGAATACACACATAACTTTAATAAAAATAAAATATCACTTTTCATTAATTTTTTTAGAATAAAGGCTGGTTGCGGTAATGTTACAATCCTTACTGTAATATTTCAACCATCACATTCACTAAATTTCGGGCATTCCAACATATGTTAATGACCGTCGGTTATTCATAAATATGTCACTGTGGTTTTGAGTCCAAGAATCGGTTTAGGAGCTTGAAAGTATGAAGGGGCGGAGACATAGCAATGGTGCTACTAAATGATACTGCGAATAAAACATTCCTTCGATTACGGCAGTAGTTACTGGGAAAATAAATGTACCAACGACTATAAATCGACGTGGTTACACATCTATGTAAGACTTTACTACTATTACTCAAATATCTTGTTATGTCGTTTATAATGGCATATTCTAGTTACAGTTTGTGCATCCACTGCGATTACCATTACACGGATAGAAGTAAAACCAGTTTCAACATCTTACATTAAAGCGTTGATAAGTAATATCGCTGTGAGATTACGCATCTTGTCCCATCTTAAGATGCCCATCAACAGTTACACATCTCACCACAAACTTGGTTTCAACAAAGATTTCTCGAATATGTAAACTTAGAAACCTCAAGATAACTTTTGTTTCCAATCATCTTTGATCAACTTTAAACTTATGTACTCGTATTACAATTGATATATCTTCGATTTTAATGCTTGTGCTGCTGTATTTTTTTTTGATTGTGTCACTTTTCGATGACGGTATGATCGAAATATTGGAAAAAAAAATCAACAGCATAATGGTCTTAATGCTTTCAGAGTACCTAGATATTTGATGATTTACCTGATGATGATGATGATGAGATATTTCTACGGTCACGTTTCGCTACACGTCATGTTTTAAATGAGATGTATATGCTGCTAAAAATTCCTTATATAAAAAAACTTAATAAAACATTCTCCAAGTCACAAAATTGAGCCTGAGACCTCTATCACACGGCACAAACTTATACCGCGAGACCTACACTACTATTAAAATATTTTAATAGTTAAAATATATACGTGTCATTTTATCAACTTAACTGCAATGTTAATATTTTATCTCCGTGTATTTAGCGAACGTTATGTCCGAGAAATTACACTAGACTTCTTCCTTCTTACTTTTAAAATAAAATAAACTTGAACATGAAGAAGTCATGTTAAAATTATGAAAGTAATGATCCAGAGCGTGCAGATACCTTGTCGCAGATAAAGTAACGTTGTAAAGATAATGGTTTGAGTACACAGAAGATATATGTGCACGCTCAGTCCGTTAAAGTCCTTGATATATAATAATGTCTTCATTACCTTACGAGCAAAAATGACAATTACCTATTTACAGACTGAAAAAAAAAATGTTTCTTGCAGCTTTATGTGCCATTCGTAAAACATTTATCCAGTAAAATATTGCAATTACTGGATAAACGCAGCAAGTTCTTTATATTTTTTAATATCTTTATCGCTCAGGCTATTTTGATAGCCTTCTTAGCGCAATTGGTCAACGAGGAGATAATCTGCAGTATCAATAAACATGCACATCACCACAACATTAGTCACGTCCACAGCTGGACTAGGGCATCTTTCTCGAGACTAAAGAAGTTAGGTCTTAGTCCACCGCTCTAGGCAGTTTGATTTTTTTGACGAATTGTCTTGAATCTTACGGAGGGTTATCAAGCGTGGTTATATTCATAGTGCGTCACAATCAACTGCTATAAAAACGACTGAACCCAACTTGAATATTGTAAGTCAGTTCAATATAATTTTAAATATTGCGAGATCGTAATTTGAAATTCGCCCAGACCGTACACAGAACAGAAGACACAGAAGTCCCCAAAAAGGCAATTCTCCTTCTCGATGTAATCGCATGCGGTGATATTTGGCGACGAGTACAGTTACTTATCGATTCGGCTTTGTCTCTGGCATTCGAATTCATCACGACGGGGCGCGTGCTTCGAATTTATTGTGTCACTCGTGAGAACCGCCAAGTGAAGTAATGCGTGAAATGGGTAAACTAAAGGATTTTTAACGTTTTTAAGTATAAATATTCATTGCGTGTCTATAATGTTTAGTCTACTGAAATGCTGTTAAATTAGGCTTCTATTACAGAACTTGAATATCTGAACTTATGCATAAATTCATAAAATTATAGAGTATTTGATGCGCTAAGCCTTCTCTAATTCATAGAGATATTTATTTATATTACATACATATACATATTTCTTTGCCGAATAATTACACTAAAGATATTGACGACCTACCAGATCTAGGAAATCTCTTTCAGATTCTTAATCTGGTATATGGGTTTGGAGTATCATAAACAATTTATAACGATCTTAATTAAAAACAAATTATATATTTGCCAATGATTTATCGGCTTGTTAACCAGAACTTTGCATACAAAACATGATTTACTAAGTGTATCGTATTTACTGTATTGTAGTCAATTAATTTTTATTAATGGATTAACAAGGTTTTTAAGCTTATAAAATTAGTTAAGACATACTAACACAAAAAAATGTATAGTATTTTTTCGATTCGCGTCTTTTCTATTGTCCGGCTAACTTTGCATTCCGTGACATACATACGATCGTATCATAAAGCGAAGAGGGACCGCCATTGATGTGCTCAAAACCGGCAAAGATGTTTTGTATGGCAGAGCGCTAAGAGCTAAGTAGTAAAGGTGACGAGGTACCCAACACAATAGGCAGCTCACTTCGCAAATCTCCGATTCTAATAATATGAAATGCTAATTTACTTAAATGGTAAATGTCAATTGTCTAGGCAATAAAACGTTAAAGCAATTACCAATTACGTTGCTAAATTTGGTTTGAAATGAATCGTTATTACAAAGCTTTACATAAATCAATGTTGGAATTAATCTTTGCACGTGTATATCACGGTTATATTTTAATAAATATTTACAATAAAAAAGGATGCTTTTAGTATACATACCGCTGAAAGTGCAAGTCTGATCTCAATACGTGAATTAGCATGTTATGGCGTCAGAGTTTTCCACGAGACCCCGGCCTATAAACCTGGCTTCAGGAATATATGAATTTGGAATGCATATGCAGCTATGTTCTCCAAGGTTTAGAAGTACACAACACGTGTGAGGACACGAGCGTAACGCGCGCTCCTCAACGTGATCCGAACACAGCCGTTGTTGGCAGAATATGGCAAGCCACGTGAGAACATTCTGGTGCGTTGACTTTATATCACATAGCTTTAACAAATTTATCCAAATCGATAATAACAGTAATGTGTTAAAAATTATACATTCCCAGCAAATATGCGTTAAGATATGCTTTATTTTTCCTTGAAATAAACACGAACTTTTCCGACTTCTAAAATCACCATTCCTCGATTTAAAGATTTAATTTTCAAGTTTGAGTACTGAATCAGCTTCTACTAGAACCCTATAGCGACTAATTCATACATAAGTAATCACATTGCGACCTTCTGAAATCTACGCTATATCGGTCAAACGAATGCTTCATACAATGGTGTATTATAATTTGTAATGAGGTGAAATTGATGTAAAATACTTTAAATATTGCATTTATATAGTATATACAAATGCATACATTTACGTCTTTATTTAAAAGGATAGGCGAAAGTGTATCTCTTTACCGATATTTCGCAGGCAGTGCTTTTTCATGTTCCTTAGGATGAAAGGTTATCGAGATATTCGGGAATATTTCCAGACTCCGTGTTTAATTTATATTTGTGTCAAACAAATAAAGACGGTTCTATGCTATTTTATATCCCTTAATTTTCGGAGTAATTAAAAAAAAAACAAGGAAATACGCTCATTTTTAGTCTTCCTTTTATGAATTCTGATGATAGATCTCTTTCTAGATCAAAGTTGGAAGTGTGGGCAAACGGAGTCACCGGATACAGCAGAGATTAACAATACTCTATACTTGTTACCAAATATAAAGTCTAATTTACTAGCACTATTTAGTAATCAATATTGGACCAATAACTATCCTTAACTTTTTGTTTAAAAATGTATGGTGATGGAGTTTTCTAATAGACACCGGCAGCGCGTTTCACATGCGATCAGCTTGAATAGTGAAGGAGCAGTTATAAAACGTACTACCATGCATTGGAGTCTTAAGTGTCCAATTTTCCAACGATCTTAACGAGAGTGAACGAGAAATATTGAGAAAAATTAAACTTTTTTTTTAAATAGCGCGGAGAAGTAGCAAGGAACAAGATATTGTAAAGCAGATAGAGAATATTAGGAATTTCTTAGATGTGTAGTCCGCCTACCCGCACTAGGCCAGCGTGTCCACCACGCTAAGGCCTGAACCCTCTCAGTTGTCAGGCCGTGCCCTGCGGTGGGACTTATATGGACTGATGATTAAACTATCAAGTTTGCACCAGACCGACTGGGGAGATGTGGCTAAGGTCGTTTCTACCTTGTTAACAATATTTGTTACGCTTACCATCAGATGAGATGTTGTTACTTACAAGTATTAAAAAAGTAACGAAGTCTGGAAATAGGAAAAAAGTTATAGGCTGACCTTCTAATTACATTGGACTTATAAAAAAGTTAAATTACGAAACAGGGAAGTTTAGAAGTTAGAGAGAACTCTGCCTATGCCTTCGGATTACAAGCGTGACTATATATATGTATGTAAATGCTATTATAAAATGAAGGACAAGTCTAGAATAAGGCATGTTATAAAACCTAGACGACATTTAGTAGTTAAATGATTTATGGTCACTTGTATGTAAATAATGAATACTATACATATTATTGTACAGTGTAATTTCATAGCAAAAAGGATTATTAAAGCTTAAATATTTCTCAATCGGTTTCGTCTAAAGTATAGTACATATACAATATTCTAAAATTAACTTCATTTAGATAGAAGTTGGGAATATTAACTTTTAGTTATTGTCTTAAGTCGTTCATAATTTACGTTGTTATTGTGACTCGTCAGAAACCATAAAAAATCTGCTAGTTTCACTGTTAATATTTATACAAACAGAAGGCCTTTTCGGTTTCAATGTATTGTGCCGTAGGGTTTCCAAAATTCCGTAAGACAATAAAATAACACAATAGTGCACTTTTGCTTCAACTCTACTTTCTTTTTCAATTGCTTAACTGTTACATTATAAATGCACAAAATTGGTCCTTTCTGTTAACCCAATTGTCGCAAATACAATACGCGGCCAACTGTTGACAAAACTTTTATAATGCTTGACTTTCAAAAAGAATCTTGTGTTTGTTGTTTACAGAATACAAACACGGAAAGTGTTTCTAATTTAAATTTATTAGTGAGTCTTTTCGGAAAAGATTTGACGCTGGCTGTTGTGAATATGAATCGTTTGCATGTTGTAGCTTATGCATATTAAAATAATATTATTACTATATCTGTAGGTACTTACATACACTCACGTATTTATTCCCGAAGGGATGGCCGAGGTGTTTTGTATTTATACTTCAGAAGCTATGATTTTAAGTTCCACGTAATAGTGGCCAAGTCTTTTGTCGTTTACCGGGTACATCTCCAGACTCCGTGCTGTTATTGAGTGCAAAAATCTCAGTTACAACTAAATTGCTCCACTCGGGAACTCAAGCTGAGGCTTCTTGAAATTAACCGCCTATTTATGCCGCGGTACTTATGGTGCAATCACCAATACTTCAAATTTTTATATTAAGCACAGGATTTCTGCTAGAATATAAATGCATTATTAAATTCAAGCTTCTAAAAATCCACACACCATTGAGGACGGCTTATATTCAATCCAAATTTTGAGAGGCCCGATGCGGGCTCAGATATGTAAGGGCATTATTACATTATTTAGAGGATGCTAGTCGAGATCCCGTCTCGCTCGCACGTACCAGTTTTCCACTCGTAGAAAGAAGACAGCTTACGCTCCGTCCACTCACGTAAGTTGGCCAAAGTGAAATGACCTCTGATGACCATTTTGGCAGTTGCGTCATTCGTCGAGGCTTGAATTCAAAGTTTAGGTACATATTTTTTTGGTACACGACACGAATAAAGATAATAAGCGAGACTGGCATTGACTCTCATTTCGTTTTGACCAAACTTAACAATTCTATTGACTACATTTATGAGGTGGACGATAATAGACTCTTTATGGGGTGATAGAACCTCTTACTTATTCTTTGCATTGAGTTCAAATCAAAAGCAATTTCTTTGTGGCATACACTGATCAGCATTATCTTTATACTAAACACAAACAAAATAATTGGCAGTATATTATGCGTTAGTATTTTAGATAAAATCATGTCCATGCTTTTGTAACTCAGTATTTTAAGTTGATTGACTGGTTAAGTGTTGAATAGAGTGTCTTTTTGACTAGCGTTGAGTTTGATGCGAAATCTACAGCTAAAGCTATCATTAAACACCTGCAATGAACATCGTTTACTCTACACGTAATAATGGGTGTAATAACCAAAAACAAAAATTAGATAATTATATAGAGGCGCGTTCTGTTCAAGTTCAGCACCAACCGCACGCACTAGACACGGTTAAGGAAGGATGAAGCCGACCTACTTGTGGTTCTCTGACCTCCGCCGCAGCCTAGCATAGCATCGCCCCTCTCTTTCCCTCCTCGGCTACCGGATCATTCCCTCTCCCTCACTCCCGGAATATTTTCGCAAAACTCATTTGGAAAATGGCGCAGCAACATGGAGGCGAGATGACGAGTTGCGTGCCAATGAGGTTTTAAGCCTACCTTTGGCAACTGCCCATCTGAACTGAAACTGTGACTCACACGTATGTTGTACTGTAACATCCTGTTAAGATTATACGTTTTATGGGTTTTCTTTTCCTTTATACAAATCTCAATGATGAGTTTGATAAAAAGTTACAGGAAATTAATATCTGAGGCAAAACAACTCGTTTCCAATGCTGCTAAGAAAATTGGGAACAACAATTCCACCACTACACTTAAGAGTTCTTCACGTCGAATCAAACCAAATACATACTTATTTTGCCTTGATTTCTTTAAATTCCTTTAACCCTTAAACCGTAAGTTGTTTTTTAAATATTTTACTTTTAATGATCTTGAAGAAATATATTAAATGAAAGGTTTGCAATGCAGTCTCCAAACAAATATAAAATTGAATTAAAAAAATTAAGTAATACGTGAAGATTTTATAAATCAAATATTATTTCCCTCTGTATAATTCTTTTTACTATTATGACAAGATTAATGTTTTTTATTTCAATGGTTATATTTATTTTGATATTTTACTATAATAGAGTGAAATAAAGGTGTGTGATCTACCAAAACGCACAAGGCCAGCGTGGTAGACTAAGCCCCAACCCCTTTCAGATGTAATGGAGGCCCGTGCCCAGCAGTGGGACATATATGGGCTGATGATAAATGAATAAAATATTGATTGTGAAACAACGTAGAATATTTTATCGAAATTTAATTCGTAAAGAAAACGGAAATGAAATGTATACTTTAACGTTCCATTTGTTATTCTAAATCAATTTATGTATTGAAATAGGTTTGTTGCCGAGCAAACATAGGGTCATAGTCATTCGAAGGGGATATTAAACAATTTTAATTGATATTATCAAAATACTAACAATGATACAGCGATAATGATTATAGACAAAATAGATATGAAAATAATTATTTCTTCTTGTCGTTTAATTTTTATCTTAAAATGCTATTCGATATGTGTGTTGGTATAAAATAATGATGTATTTAGTACATTCTTATGCCGGTCACGGGCCTCGTCTACGGTTTAGGTGGGTATGTGAAGTCCTCACATTTTTAGATTTTGTTTAAATCCACTCAAAACTTTGTGCCTTTGCTCGATTTCGAAGATGGTTTTGCAAAGATGATGTCTTTCCTGATGTTTTGTTGATTGCCGAATATATTTTTTATAGTAAGTATATTTTTTAATCTTTTAAATATTGCTAAGCACTGTTCAACGCTTTTAGCAGAAAACATAGATATGTAAATGTAACGCGCAGAAATTTTAAAGTTAGATTCTCCTTTCTTGATTTAGGCCTTGATGTAGAATTATATTGATGTAGTGGTTCTTTATAATGTATATTATATTATAATTTATAAGTAGTCTTATGTATTTATATTCACCTTTCAAGTTATAAGATTAGGCCCTCTATAATTATATTTCTTGATTTTTTTATTGTATAGGTTTGACAGTGATTTCCTAGCCTAACAAAACGGCTTAGAAAGAGCAAGCAGAAAAAGAGGATGGCGATCTGACAAAAGGTCTAATTAAGGAACATTTCATGTTTTTGAACACATGATTATCTTGGTTGGGTAGAACTATACACATAGTATTGCATAAATTCTACCACCTTATTACTCAAATTTAAATGTGCCCGTAAAAACGGCAATAGGCTCGCCTCCTATTATGTGGCACTGATACATAGCTGGCGAAATGTGGGTGCAGAAATGCACTTCTGCCTACCCCTTTGGGGAATAAAGGCGGGAGGTTATGTCAGTTGTAGTACTTCCATAGAAGCCGAATAATTGTTTATTGTGGGGTCAGGATATTTACATATATGTCAATATGCTTTTGTTATATAAAGATTTAAAGCTTAAAGATTATTATTCGGAATTTTGTAAAGTAAACTGGGCTTCTATGGAGCCACTGGGTTATGTATGTTATGACTCAAATGAGATTAAGTGATTAACTATTGCAGTAACATTGGACCTCACTCGAGGACCTATTGAATTAAGTTGTAAATAGCCTCCGACACCAATTTCTGTGCTCCCCTCTGTAGTAAACAAAGATATGATTAATACAATTTAAATGTGAAGTAAGTTATTACAAATTTGGCTAATACAAAATCTCGGACGCTTACAAAATATACAAGTAAGAGAAAAGAAAAATTACTACTACTCGTTGTGCTTTTATTGTAGAAAAGTAAAAAATATTCTCAGTAGGACTGTCATAAGTTTTGTAAAGGATGGAAACATACCAGTTTGATTCCAGATCATGTATTTTTATGTGGGTTTTCATTTTGCAATATGTACTTGATTTGATTGATATTACACACAACTAAATATGGACGACTAACAGGCGGACTGACGCATTGTATGGAGAAATCATTTAATCTACAAGATATTGATAATAAAATTTATACGGTACTAGAACATTAAAGATATGTTTAATAATAGTTGTACTTTACTAAACAATTGAATCATACAATTATAATGGGCATTTTAACTAAAATGTAGGACGGCACTTCCTCGATTCAGCAAAGGTAAATTCACTATTAGATTAAAACAGAAATGTAAAAAGGCCCGCATAAACGCGTTGTCTACGAGTATTCGTAAACAACATTGAATAACAACAAACATAAAGAAGGGCACGGGCTGAATTTCATTTTCTAAAACACGATCATGCTACAAGGTGGCGCAAAGGCGGAGGTCGATTGCGACACTTGAAAACGAAAGGTATACGAAGGGAGTGATTCCGTTATCCTGCGCTGAACCGAGATGGAAAGCTCCCGTTAAGCGGAGTTAACGTCATACGATGGTATCACACAATGAGTCACGGACGACAGTAGCTCGCCACTCGCCGCGTAGTTCTAATTGATTGTACCATGTCCAAAGATTTCGGTGTAATGTCAAAAAAAAATGTCATCAAATGCTTTTAGGAACATTGCTTTTGAAGTAGCTCCTTTTAAAGATTCATCATTTCGGAAACATTTAGTTATTTGCCTAAGTAAATTAAGAAAGAATTATTGAAAATGAAATTACTTGTTTTAAAAAAAATAAGCTGCTTGTAAACTGCTTATCATTAAGGGGCTATCTTCATAATAAGTCCATCTTGTTAAAACAATCGCTGGAATAACCACTGCATTTTATTTGTTTTTAAAGGCTGATTTATTTTTGATTGGCTGTCTGTCGGCAATACATTCAGGTCGCGAGACTCAAGCGCAGTATGCAAACTACGCAGTTGGTCGAACGTGGACTACTGTCCATATAAATGAACTGCGGTTGGCTCGCCAGCCGCCTCTGCAAGTATCTCCAGCTTTATTGCTGTAACTGTACTCCTTTACGTCATTTTCAAGGACGTTCCGCCAACCTACATGTTTGTATGCCATAACTGTAGGGATGCAGCAAATATTGACATAATATATTGAATATTAGCAGCAAACTATTAACAAACATGTACTGATTGGTTTTGATATAGGTACATATTATATTTTATAAAAAATAAATATTAATACAATCTTAAGTCGTTTAATGAATGTTAGATGTTAAATGGGAATAATTAATATTAAAATAAGAAAGATAACTATACACATACAATCAGACTATTAATATTGCACAAATATTTTATCATTAATTCTAATTTCAATAGAATTATGTTGCATCAAGTTTCATGCAAGATTAAATTCTGTAAAATTTTAAGTCTTAAATATTTTTTATTACACATAATAGGAATAAAATAGATATTAAAAAATGTCTATTTGGCTATCTCAATAAAGTTATGAACATACCATACTTAAATGTTACAAATAAATCTTCCATACACATGCAGTTTACTGGAACAACCAACGGCATGTTGCCAGTGCAATTTTCGGCAAAAATCCAACAAGGCCGGTGTGTTCCAACTATGTAATCATGCCCCAACATTCCATATACATCGACAATTTTCACTATCGATCAAAAACTGACCAGCCAGCAGGCGGCTAATAATAGTCGTATGTAGATTGGCACGTAACTTTGGCGTCGCGTCGATGGCATTGAGTGTGGCCCACTTTGCACTAACGGTACCCACAAGTCCTGACCAAAACACCGGCGCAGCCAACGCGAATATTTCCGCTAATTAACCTGTAACACTCGGAAACATATTATGAGGGCTTTAACCTTCATAATGGCGCTCATTTTGAGTATCTGGCTGCGTTTTTGTCGCTCTGAAAAGTGAGTAAGTGATTTTCAGATGTTGATTATTTTGGCTAAGTTGTTTTGCTCTTTGTTTCACAGCTAAGATGAAATATTACGTTGCAATAACACCGGAATTTAAATTAATGTCATATACCTACATGAAAAAAAATCATATGAAGCATTAGAAAAACACTTCGGTATAGTCTTATTTCACTATCAACTAACCTTTAAAACAACTATGTTTAAAAAAAATATTTAATTGAGTAAATGCTCAAAATATTCAGAATATAACTTAAAAAATATATTTTGGTGATGATTTTATTCAACGCCATCTATGACTATCTTTTGGTACCTTTTCCGCTGTTGCTCAAGTACTTGAGTAATGTTGTTGTAGCATGTTTAGCAGAGAATTTAAGCAAGTAGTTGTTGTTTTCTTCAATAGATGTCGCATCTGCCACAAATTTAAATTAAAATCGTGAACAGTCATTTTAAAGTACACTCAAAGTACATAACTTTCTCAGTCTTCATTTTTTATTTCAAGTAGATAAGGCCTAGAATAATCAATAAATGAGTTTGTTTTTTCAATTTAGAACTGCATCATGGTCTCGCGCCGAGATACAAGCATTTTCCGTGCGATTTAGAAATTCCTGGTTCGATCCCTGGCTGAGGTAAACTGTTAGTAGGTGTTTTCAATAGATATCATCTGGAAATGTGACTCTACATTACTTAAAACATTCCTGGCGAGACCTGGGTGCAGAAATGTACCTCTGCACCATTTAATACGTAAATACAATAAGCGCTTAAACACCATTTACACAAATGGCTTGCTTGTGACCCTATCAAATACAGAGCAAAAACTTCACGTACCATGAAGCGTTCTATTGTCAATTTATCATCGTCAAATGGCGGTTTTCATAATTACCATGACGTTAATAGTTAATTACCATACTCAAGTCACAATATTAATATTATATATATTAAATATATTTACCTTAAGAGAAAAAAAATTAGTCCGCCAAGTCGTCTCAGTTGATGATGAGAAAAAAAAAGTGTCATACCACTTATGTATAACAAAAATTAGAAAAATGTTCTTCTCAGTTATCTATGTAATAATATTATACTTTATTAAGGAATGAATAGCGTAGCTCTAGTTTACGATTACTGGTTTTGTAATAAATAAAAAAATGACAAAATTAGTCTTAGACTATTTAGGCCCTCAATTATCACTAGAACAATTGATTTAGTAAAAGGAATTATTGCATTTACCAATGTCATATTAAAAATAAATTGTTATTATGTTTAATTTATTTAAGGAAATTCTTAGGATCTCCACTATACAGCCCATATACGTCTTTCCGCTTGGCACGGGACTTCTTTTCATTTGCGAAGCCTTTTTGGAATATAATTGCCTAAAAGCAGCATGGAATCCAGAAATATGCTCGTAAAAAACATTAGGTTCGTCCCATTAATCGTGATAAATCATCATTATCATCATCATCATCACCACCACCATCATCATCATCATTATCATCACCAGCCTCTGATTCATAAAACAAGCGAAATATCGGTGCAGACGTACTCGTATGCCTAACCTTCGGCGGTACAGGCGTAATTGTAAATGATTATATTCCATAAATGTCTGCATACGTTATAGAAACATAATTGTTATGCACAAACTTGTAATATAAATACTGGGAAATTAATAATGTAAATATCTGTATCGATAAAACCAGCGTAATTCACGCTACTAGAGAAATAATTGTTATGTTATTTTCCAGTCCAAGAAACCGATAACATTAAAACTACTCGTACATAAGCTACCGGTTAACCTTACAAACGTAACCTCTTCGTGTATTACTGAAGCAAACTTCGTTGCAACAATCCTATCTTGATTTTGGATTAAAAAACGTCCTATCATAAAGTATGATCATTGTTTCTCCAAAATATCTAAAGCTGAGAAAAGTAGTAGACATGGTATTTAATGATTCGTATTATACTATGTACCTAATATCTTAAAAATGAATATGTAGAGAAGTTTGCCTAAAACAAGTTCTTAACCAAGAAATAATTGCAGCAGTTTGTGTTAAACACCCACATAAAATAGAGCATCATTTTTAATTCTGGTAGTTTTCTTTTAAAGTTTATTGAGATTCTTACATCCTATTATATGGTTACCAGACGAATTTTCTGCGCATCGATATTTAAATCAATCTCGCAAATCTGGTAGCATGGCGTAGATGTTTTTCTTAAAGCCACAAAGACCATTTTCGCATTGCTCGAAGGTTTCTCATTGACGTCATCGTACACGAAACCCAAACTAAACGATAGTCCCGGCGGTATCCTGCTGCTACGTGATGAAGATAGATTTATAAACTTAAGCTGCTCCAAATCGGGTATTAGTTTGTAAAGTTTCACGTACACCGGCTCCAGAGTGAGATTACAGAATTTTATATGCTCTGTAGTGACACCGCCTCGCTTGTATTCGATCCTGAATGAGCTCGGGTACGAAACTAACTGGTTCTCGCAGATATACGATGCAGTTTTTTTGATTGGGTTCGAGAAATATTTGGATATTTCTATAAAACGCTCCACTTGAGATTTGAAATTATCATTCGTTTCATACTGCTCCCTTGACTCTTTTCTGTCAAGTTTTATTTGCTGTCGTATTGTTGAAGGCTTTATTTGATCCTGAAGAGAATTTGGAACGCCAATTGGTCGCGATTTCTTTTGGGATAAAATCATTTTTGTATTTCTTGGTTTTTGATTCATTATGATACTTTAATTTGACAAAGTTGCGCCGCGAAATGACATTATTGACGTTACGTGTGTTTACAATATATTTTTGTTTATTATACTCATATCTGAATAAAGAGGAGGTTTAATGAATGTAAATATATAAACAAAACCAAAATATATGTAAGCGCAGGACGATCGGCATAAAAAAATCCGGCCAAGTGCGAGTCGGACTCGCGTGAAAAGGGTTCCGTATACACAAACTTAACATTGGATTTGAAAAATATGTTCTCTGACACATTCCAGCTGCAAATGTAAGTTGGTATGCACAATATTGAGTGATTTACCATGTTATTTTAATACCATGGACTTCCCATAGGTTTTACTCTAATCTATAAGTAGGAAATTAATTACTGTATTTTTTTCAAAATTTTAAATTCAGTAGTTTCAGAGGTAACTTGGAATCTATTTATTTTAAAATTACAAAAAAACCCACTAGATCTTCACAACAAGAACTTCCATTTGATGTGTCACACGATGCCGTTTTCAAATAGTTTTTTTTCCACCTTCCCCCCAGAAATGACCTCCCATATACAGATTTCATCTATTCACGTTACACCTCTTTGCGTTTGGGTCACAGAAATTGATTGTACCAAATTTCAACTTAATCGGTCTAGTAGATTCGGAGATAATTGACTGTGAGCGACGGACA
Organism: Hemaris fuciformis; assembly: GCA_907164795.1. Classification (NCBI taxonomy): domain Eukaryota; kingdom Metazoa; phylum Arthropoda; class Insecta; order Lepidoptera; family Sphingidae; genus Hemaris; species Hemaris fuciformis. Next base: position 9,898,586 of record OU015438.1, on the reverse strand, counting down.
GACGGACACACGAGTGATCCTATAAGGGTTCCGTTTTTTTATTCGGACGAATGGAACCCTAAAAATTATCTTCGAAAGCCTCACGCTTTCGGGAATCAGAGCCAAATGATTGATCTTAATTTTATTATTAATTAATTTAACAAAAAGGTTTGTGTTGTACTCCAGCGCCGTCATATAAAAGAATTCACAAGTATAACACTTGTTGCAATAATTATAAAGGTTCTACAGAAAAGAAAAGAATTCGATAATTGTGAAATTTTTATATTATATTATTAGAAAATAATTAGATAATTGTGTAGGTAAGCGCAAAACTCTAGAACGGTCGGTTCAATTACGGTATTTTTATATTACCAGAATTAAAAAATTGGAAAAATTATACAAAACAACTTGAAAGTATCTACGCACTTTTCTTTCTTATTATTTCTAAACTTTACTTAATGATATGTAAACAAGAAGCTGAAAAATAAATTAACAAGACACCTGAAAGTATCAGCTTCTCTGTAAAACATTACAAATAATGTAATAAGCTATCAAAGTAAGAACGAAAAATAATTAAAAGTCTTAGTAGTTTACTTAAGGTAGTAAACTTCTATCTATAACTGTATAATAATAGAAGTAGAAAACATAATATGCATAACTATATTATACTTCAATATTATACATGCGAAATTAACTCTGTCTGTCTGTTACGCTTTCAAGCGTAAACCGTTGGACCGATTTGACTGATTTTTGATTGTATAGAGATAGATAGAGCCTTGGGAAAGGATATAGGGTTGTTTCAAGCCTGGATAAATACATTGCTCGCAATGAGTACGGATTAAAATTGCCCTAATATAATAAATAAATTATTATAATTTTGTTACTTAATACCTATATTATCTTCTATAGGCAAAATACCAGCTGGATATACAAAATGACACATAATATTTTTCAATTCTTTTTTAGCTCATATAAAGCTAATGCTGTGTCAATAATAAGGCCATAAATCTACAGACATAATTATGTTTAACATAACTAGGCATTTCAGAGTTTATCAATACAATGTAAGCGGTTAAAATGAACATTACGGCAGCACAAATAAATATATTATGTCGGAGGAGGAGGGGCTTTGAAATGTTTTTAAAATGTGTGATTTCAGCAACTCTGACGTCACAATTGTTGGTTTGTGATTATTATTCATATTTTGGGTTTTCCTTACGAAAACTTTGCAACTGACAAGGCTGATAGCCCAGTATTTTTAAGAATAGCAGTGACATCGTTATTATTTATTCGGAGGATTAATTTTGAGAAGATATTTTCAACCCCTGGCATTGCGAAGAAACGTTGCGTCTCTATGTGTTCTGTATAGCATTTACCACGAGGAGTGCTCTGATGAACTTTTTGGCTTAATATCTGCTGCTGAATTTCACTACCGCATCACACGCCAGAAATTTAATTTCCATCCCTACCATCTGGATGAATGGCGTTCCTCAATAGTGCGGTTCAAACAGTTTTTCCTTTCTCGCACAACATCTTTGTGGAATATAGTAATGTATATTTTTTTACACCATCAGATAGTAGAGATTTCAAAGAACAAAAAGCCCACCGACTTTTTTAAAAAAGCTAAAATTTTGACACGAGATTTCTCGATTGAAAATGAGGGTGGTTTTTACGATATTAAGACAAAATAAGGTGAAAAAATAAATATTTCAAATCAAATAAATTACAGTATGTTTGGTACGTGAAAAGGTAGGTTTTCACCAAATTTCGTGAACAAAAAATTATTTTTGTAGAAGATAAAAATTAAAAACTGAAAACTTGGTTATTTAAATTTTTCACATAAATTTTGAGGTTATATGGAAAAAGTATGGATACAAAAGTTGTAGATCTTTTTATTACCTACAACTTTGCGATTTAACTTTTTTGCATAGGAATTGTAGTTTTGCCGGAAATCTAGATAAACCGTTTTCCCCCATAAAACCACCCCCTCACCCTTTCCCGACCTCAGATCGCCCGTAACTTATTTTTTCTTAAATTTATGTTATATTCTCTTCCTTTTCCAATACGTTTCATTCTACTATAATTTAATTTTGTTTTATCGGCACTGGTCTAATATGGAAGCCTATAAATTCTATTACGGGAAATGAGATATTCTTTAAGTTATTATTTTCTGTAAGACAGAATTCCTATATTTAGTTAGACATTAGGTAAGGTAAGTGGCACACTGATAGAAAAGTAATTGCAAGGTCATGAGTATTTATTTCAATAATTATTACAAACAAAAACTGCAGCCTCAAAAACCTAGTGGTACAAGAAACATAATTTTATTTATTAATCGATACAACTTATCAATAACTAAGAATACTCCGTATGAATACATTGCGTATTTTTTCTACGTACCTATTTCATTATGTTTTTTTTTATTTTCACCGTACTGGAAATTTATAATATAAAAATAATTTTCATGCTTCTTACTCTCTTTTTCACAAATGAAAACATTGGCTTCACGCAGTAATAGATGGCGTTAGTAGTCTTCGTAAAACTTGAAATTATTTTTAGTAGAATTGTTTAAAATCGTCCTTTGTAACATAAAGTTAGTATCATCGGTATTCCCGTTTGACACGATGATTACTTTAATGCCAGCTCCTAACATTAACTTACCTTTCGACATTTCAACATGACGGTGGCTTTGCTGTCATATTGGCGCTTAGAAATAAAGTGACCGTCGTTTAGTTAAGAGCGATCACTCATACGCTTTTGGAGCGGAATTCTTTGTCCGTTTCAGAAATAGAGCTACCATCTATACTCCCTGTGACTCCCACTAGTGTTATACTTGAACTTATCCGCGCTACGGAGCAGGGCATCGGACTCAAGCAATAGGTATTTGGTTGCGCAATCCATTTTCCCAACCCCTCTACGAAGAATATTCTGCGAATTCATCCGACTATTTTCTAGCATTAATAAAGTGATAAACAGGAGAGAAGTCATCAAGAACAATAGAAGGGAAGAAAACATAGGAAGGAAAATCATTAATTATTTCTCACATACATATATAATATAGTGTCAGAATGAGTGTCAAAGACTCAGAATCTCAGTGCTATGGAGGCACGCTGTGGCTTTGTGTAGGTGACAGCACAGTTTTGACGTCAAAGGTGTTTAGTAAAGATATCAGGGCCTCTCAGGTGAATAATATACTGAAAAGTACTGCTAAAAGACATAATTGATAAACAAACATATCATTTAAGGACCTATGATCGCATTGAGAACAAAATGTTCTAACTTGATATTCTAATATATTCCGTAACCGTCACAAACCTGCTTCTATGAAAACCGTCATGATATAGGTATATTTAGAAATAAGTATAATACATATTTATAGAATTAAAAATACTTTATTTATTTCCATTGTCCAAAATAAGCCTTTATCAAAAATATTTATGAATGGAAATGAACTAAAACCGGGTTTTTATGTTTTTCTGTGATCGTGACACATAATATTCGCGGGTCATTCACATTTTGACGTATAATATAATGGAAAACATGGTTATTTAGAATTCATAAAGTCGAAGCATATACGGAAAATTCCGTGTAGGTACGAACATCCGAAATGATTTTAACACTTAATTAAGTACCGTGTACGTCCTTGATAAAGGACATTTTCAAGTTAATTTTTTGTAACTTAAACGAGACGTTATAATACGAATTAAGTTTAACTTTAAAATGTCATTTATCAAGGACGTAGAACTTTCAGGATACTGAATACATTTTTTGAGTATTTTTTTTAGGACACTCTTTAAGCTAAGTAAGCTAAGTAACATAATTTGTGATGATCGTCCAAAAAAAAGGTCTGTCAAATTAAGGGACTGCCTCGTGGTCTCGCGGCTCAAGTTTTTGCCGTGCGATTTAGAGGTCCTGGGTTCGCACCTCTGCCTACCCCTTCGGGGAATATAGGCGTGAGACTATGAAAGTATGTAAATTAAGGGCTAAAGTCATTTTGCAGAAGATTAACGAGTGCAATAAAGGTCGGTGTACCCGTTTTGTTAATGCATAACTTGGACGCGCCAAGATTATGCAGCAGTACTCGATTGCTAGTCACTGAACTAGGAACGCATATTTTAAAGGCTACAATATTAACTGGAGAAGCCAAGGTAGACAATGTTTTTATACCATGCATCCCGATCATACCCAATAACTTACCATTTAATTTTAAGCGCCTGCAGTTCCCATCAAAGGTTTCATTTTGAATGACTATCAACAAATCGCGGGGTCAAACCTTACAGGTAGAAGGCATACATTTGGGCACACCATGTTTTTCCCATAGCCAGCTCTACGTAGCTTGCTCACGCGTTTCTAAATCGCAAAATCTACATGTTTATGCTGAATTAAAAAATCGTTCAACATAGCTTACAGGTATCTATCTATTGGAGTAGCTACCTATAACATTAGCATTACCTCCATTTTATTATATACATCCGTACATCTATCCTCGCAAAATATGGCCTTTTATTGTGAGATCATGAGATCAGTGAGATCATTATCGAAAATACTTAGTTTCAATGTATGTACATTTATAATACTCAATATACAGGGTTTAAAAAGACGGTCTGTAATTACGGTAACTATTACCTGTCTTAGTTTACGATCACGGTATTTTTACACCCTGTAGAACTTAAAGGTTTCTCAAAATAATTATGTCTATCTGTTACGCCTTCACAAGTAATCCGCAGAACCAATTTTGATGAATTTTGGTATAAAGATAGATATATATTTAGATGATAATAAGCAACTCGAAATACTTACTAATCTTGCGCAGACGTAGTCGCGGGTACCAGCTAATATCGTATCCTACGAATAAAGGCGTAACTGCAAAATAACAACTTTACAGGAGGAGGTTTTTTGTGTTTTATTTAAACACTAAGGGAGATTTTTGAGTTGTTAACATTTGAAGTGTCGATAAAACTGTTCAGGGTTTGTTATAAAATCATTAATATGATTTTTTTGTCAATATTTCTGTCAAATTTGTTCCTTACGTCTTTATTCTTCGGAATAAAAAGTAAAAACCTGGAAGCAATAGACGTTATGCCTTTTTTCGTCGGAGGATGCCAAGTCGTAAGCGCATTAAGGGCTATTTATTGTTTTAATTTAAAGAACCTGCACACCTAAAAGTTCTTAGGAATCTCTTAGTGTAGTCTGCCAACCCGCACTAGGCCAGCGTAGTGGACTAAGGTCTAAAACCCTCTCAGTTGTAGAGGAGGCCAGTGTCCAGCAGTGGGACGTATATGGGCTGATAATGAATAGTCATATAAATACGCCCCGACAGCCCCGTGGCGTAGTTGGCTAGTAACCAGCTTGCGAAACGAGAGGCCGCGGGTTCGATCCCCGCACCGAGACAAATGTTTGTTTCGGGTCTGGGTGTTTGTGAAACCGAAAATTCTCACGTAGTTTCTGATACCCACGACACAAGACTCGTATCTTAGTGTGGGGTCAGATATATGTGGGTTCATGTGGAGTAGGGGTCAGAACTATGTGACTGTTGGGTGTATTTATTTATTTATTTACTACAACTAATAGAATATCGCGTTACTTATATAGGAAATCTAAAATGAACAAATCAAAATCACAATATGCAAATTCTACGAAAGGCAAAAATCAACATCTTTAATATTTATAATCGAATAACGCGCTACTTAAACTAATCATATTAAAAATTAAAATCTAGAAACAATCAAGTAACAACAATCAAGCAACGAAATCTAAACAACTTTTGGTTAAAATTATCAGACAATAGTATTTCCAAGGAACATAAGTTTTTACGTAAGGTAAGGTAACATAGTTGTTTAATAACATTGTCAGCAAAGAGAATATTAACATCATAAAGTAATAACGACATTGAAAAGGAAAATGAGTGGAAATATAATAATCTGGTTTAAATAATTTTGAACAGGCAAATACATCGAAACAACACAAAGATCTTACACATTTATGTGAAAAATATTATATTACTCCTGAAGAGTTTCATATTTTTTGAAGCGCCCTCAATAACGTAGTGGATGATGTCTCCTTCATTTTGGGTATGGCCAACTTCTAGAAATCTGTGGGTGATACTTTCGACGTCGTATTTTCCGACAATGTATTGATACAATGTAAAGAGAATGCGATTGTGATTTTGGCCAGAGCAGTTATCCGACCAAAATCAGAATTGTTTGATTGGCCTTTCTATCTTAGATTGCATAAATAATATAAGCCACTACATATTTCATTGGCTCCCTTTTTACCATTTACCTCCGACCACATGTAACAATAGCCGGTTTTATGTGCCATATCATAAACAGTAAAATTGTAAAGGTTCAACTTTCTTATATAATAAAAAATGCCCACGTTTCCAAATGGAATGTTATAATTTTTTGCATGTCAAAACAAGCTTTAACTAAGTATCTCGCCATCTTTTCTCAGCTTCAGGTTTTTCAGTTCCTTTATGGGTTCTTGCCGAAGTTTTGTGTCGTAAATGTATGTCATGTTCTGCGTTTTGGTTTTCAGTGGGCTTTAAAATATTTTTGTATGAAATTGAAACAATTTAAACAAATTAATTCGAGTTTGTTAGTAGAGCTAATAAAACGTTAGTTGTAAGTATAAAAAACTCATTAAATATTTTTAGCACACACAATTCCTAATGTTAAAAAGCCCCAACCACCACTAAGACTTTTAACAAAGCCACAAAATATTTTTTACTACTCTGTTATTTAACAATATTAATATTTTACAGTATTTAAAATTGTTAATAAAAGGTAAGTTAATGAAAATAATATTAAATTAATGCATGAAAACTGCATAGAAATGTGAAAACACAACAAAATAAATTTTATCCGAGGAATAAGGCCACAAAAGCGATTAGGGCTAAGAACTCTTCATACTAATACGATATGACAATTCCGTGGAACAAAGCCACAATTACCACAGCGCCTTTTTTCTACGGAGTTCCTATAATTACATCAAAAACAATGATTTATATACGTTTCTCGCTACAACTGGGTAATATTCTTAACATTTCGGTTTTCACACTTCATAATCATAATATTGCATAGAATACTACGCATAATCCACTATAAGAAATAAAAAAAACCAAATGAATTTTAACGCACAGGTGTAAACATTGTTTGTAGGTACTTTCTTCGTGTTGGCTACTTTGGCATATCAATACGACTCATTTTATCCTTTGCCAGGGATATGTCCACTAGTTTCCGTCCTCTTCGTTTCATTATAGTTTAAGCAAATCCTTAGGTATCTCGAAGTTATTAGGTATTATTGCAAACCAACGGCCCAATCGTGCAGCCACGGTGCAGTATGCGCGAATGGTGCTAGTCCGCGGAATAATGGCGGAGTGGCGCCTGAGCCCGACTCACTCCCGCGCCTGCCCCGTGCTCCCGGGACGAAAAAAGACATTGCGACTGTTGTGGCTGTTTCCGTCGGATGATTCCAGAGGATAACAATAGTGGCTATTTTTAAACATTTATTTTCTGGTGGATAAAATGTAATTTTCTGAGTTTTTTTTAATGAAGGTGATGTAATAGGTGTAGCTGATATTAATTATGCAATAAAAATAAAAAGGCACAACGGCCATAGCCCGTGCCCAGCAGTGGAACGTAATATGGGCTGATGATGATGATGATGATGAATAATATCAGCGCACCGTCATATATAGTTATAACTTATAATAGTAATGAGTTTATTAGGATATATTGAAATCTTTAGGATTTAGGATTTAGGAAACATTTATAAGGCATTAAGTTTGTCTGTAATTTCTGCGTTTTAAAGATATACATCTGAACCAATAAGTACGTGAATCACCGAATCACTACTCTATTTATGGCTCACATCGTATAAAAACTGAGTTGAGGGTCGTTACTTATTGTTTTTAGCATTCAAATAGTTCCATGACGTCTTTATAGTCATTATTAAATTAAAACTAATGATCGGTAAGGTTTATCTAAAAATAAAATACTCGTAGTTAAATTTGATTGACTTGATTAAATTTTATTGTACGAGAGGAACGCGTAGCATTTCATAGTAATATTAGCAATTATCGAATATTTATATATTATAATCTCTGAGGCAGATTTAGTTCGATTCCTAGTCTCATATGAGAAATTGCACGTTTGATCACAAAGAAATAGATGTCTCCTTTATAAAACTTTTTTTTTTTTGGATTTGGCTGTTTGTGAGACAAAAAACATCCCTCGTAGTTTTTGATACAATACAGCACTTAAGTACTTAATTTTACTAAACTCTCGGTAAGTTAAACTTTCGACCACCTAATTAATGAAAAATGTACATATCAAATTCTTCCGGATCAGCAATTAAAACATACATGTAAAATGCAAACCAATTACAGTATTACGAATAAAATATGTAACGTTGGCTTCTTCGCCGGTAAAACAATAAATATCTGTATGGGTGACAAATTCTGTGTACAGAAACCTATAATTATTAGTAAGAACAAGAATATTCATAATTCCAAAAAAAAATCTAACATTTTCTTGTTTGTTTTCAATTTTTTAAAACAAAAGTTATCTTACTTTTAGGAAATCTGTAGCATTATCACTTTTATAAAATATAAAAGACTGTGTGTGTTCACTTACTAAAAGCTACAGTCCCAAAAGGTCTTCTTCACATCTCTTTAATAAAGCTGAACATATTTTACAATGTTCATGGCATATAAGTTGACTTCAAAGTAGTAGGAGGATCTTGAATAATAAGGATTCATGTTCATATGATCCCTTACTATTTGTTCAGGGACGATTGTTGAGGGTTAAAGCAATGTCTGAGAAATAAAAGACGCAGTGAGTTCGAGCATAGAATCAAACCTTTAGTTTGAAATAGTTTATATTTTTTGTATACATATTTAATAGATTTTTAAATATGTCATTGTCTTCTTTTAATTTTCAAATAAAAATTGCGGAAAAAACTTAAAATAATTATAATTACCATAATATTCAGCATAAATTAATAAATATGATTTCTTTAAACTGACATAATCATGAGATAAATGTTAATTTTTTATGGTGACTTGGAAAAGTAACAAACACTACGCCCAGTGGCAAATACATAGATTGCGATTCATATAAAGTTTTATCTAACATGAAAGGCAGATCATTCCTGAGAAGTCAACACGACCTCATATAACGTGGTCGTTATCCGAGCGGATACGAATACCCCATATAATACCAGCATATTTCGCCTCAGACAAACTCACTCATGATGATTTTATGTCTTTTTTTCTTCCGCCGCTTATTCTTTACAGCGATAAAACATTCCGAAGCCGTGGAGTATTCTGACGGTTCATAAGTTCTCGTTGAAGTTATTTTCACTTTGGCTTTAAGTCGACTTTTTTGTAAGATAGTGGTATGTACGAATCAAGTCGAGCTGGCCGATTTGTGCCGGTCAAGCTCATTACGTCGTGGTTCTATGAGACTGTAGTAATGCATGCGAATTTTAGAATATTTTAAAATTTGGTTTTCAATAAAACGTAAGTAAATAGCTGTCTGACAGCTTGTCGGTCCGCTTGTGTGGTACCGGTGCAATGCTAAAACTGCACGAGCGACGTCTCCATATACTGGTATTATAGTTTATTTTCAACAATTGCATTTATATTTTATATGAGGGTGAATCCTCATAGTTTTATATTTTGTCCCCCGCTTTGCTGTGGAGGGAAGTTGACTACTCTGTTTCTCCAACTTATTTATATATTTTTTCTGATTGAATTCGTTGCAATATCATGACTAATTAAATTCCCTTAGATTCGCTGAGCTACAGTGCTCGGTGACAATACTGTGCGTGCCGCTGTTGATCCTGGAGCACAGAAGTTGCAGTGGCGGATGTGTAGTGGGTTAGGGCCAAATATTGCTATTATACTTAATGACAAACAAGTTTTAACATATACAAGTAAACATATTATTGTATAAAACAAGCTTGGATCTACGATGGCAATTATACCATTACAATTATAAAATCATCGTGAGGTTATGTGCGGCATACAATTTTTTCTTGGAAACATAAAATCGGCGTGATTAATAAACATCAGCAATTATAAGTTATGACATTTATTAACATATATTAATTAATCCGCCAACTCATAAATAAACTATCAAAACATTGACTTGAACTTATTTGATAGTTATCAATCTTCCAATGTGTAAAATTTGTTCAAAAAGCTATGGAATTTTCCTAACAGCTCTGTTGCCGTCTACAAGTTAATAATTTGGACGCGCAGTTTTCGACCAATTTAAAATATTCCTAAGTGACGCAACAACATAATTCTCTCGTCGTGATTCTAGACTGTTTATGAAGCATGTTTTATAATACGAGGATACGGTCGACTTGTTATGTTGAAGGTATGCGTTGCGTAACAATTGTAGGATCTTCAAATCTTCCACGCACCTTAATGGTTGAAATTTTAGTTAATACACGTTTTATGCCTGCATTTATCGTGGTTTTAACATACGTAAAATACGTCTCTGTGATGTTATAGATAGCCAAGAACTATTAAAATAAATTAATATTTTGAACCCTGCTTGAATTGAAGTACCCAATTTTTTTATTTAATATTCTTGTTAATGCCAATTATTTTTATTAGAATTGTAGTGTTCACGTAATATTAATAATAAATTGTAAGGTAAACGTGAAAATATATCATAATATAAGCGCTGTTCCCCACTCAAACCGGTTCACTATACCTCTGATATCGGACCGAGTGGACGTGGCAGACGCTATTGAAACTAAGCTTTAGTAGTTTTATTTATACAAACCAAACCTGAAACATCTGGACATAACAAGAATCCTTCCTCTTCACAATTTTACTGAGATCCACTTTCAGATAGACGTAAAATAAATCCAAAAAGGGTGATACATTTGCATTTTTTTTTTGTAAAATACATAAGCACATCTTCAAAGATCTTACAACCTTTTCTATTTATTCTAGAAAACATCTAATACGTTAGAATAAATTATTAAACTCATATTATGTTTTTACAAATGTCTTCAAACCGGACCATTATGGTCTACATAATTCTTAAACATGTGAGACTGCTGCATGGTCTCGCGGCAAAGTGTGTGTCGTGTGATGTAAAGTTTCCGGTGTCGATTCCTGGCTTAAGCATGGTTTTCACAATAAAATTCTCAGTAGCAGCACTGAGTTAGGAAACGTGCTGGACAAACGGCAGCGGACTCGCCCCTATTATGTAATTAACGAAAGTGAGTACAGAAAGGCATCTATGCCTATCATTTTATGTGCATATGTTTGATCATATTAGATTGTGGTTCTCAAGGCCAACAAGCTGCACAAACTAAACTTATCTGCGAAACTTACTAATCTAGTTTTTACCATAACTTTTTACAAACAAACCAGTTAGTCTCGGCTGCTGGGCACCGAGGCCCTAACAATGAGTATTCAATGTATAGAGAATAAGAGGAAGTTAAAACGGATGAGGTAACTCTGTCACCCTCCGTAGATGTCCCTCACTGCGACGAAAAAGCCGTAGATTCATCGAACATATGTATTGATGAAGAGAAAAAGTAAGATTATTATTAAGTTACAGAAGAATACGCAATTTTCTTTTTCTTTTTAGCGCATATTTATGTAATGTCTAGTTTATAATTGTTTATTGTGGGGTAAGGATATTCACATTTATATGTCAAATTGCTTTTGTTAACAAAGATATAAAGGTTAAAGATTATTATTCGGAATTTTGTAAGGCAATCAGGACTCTTGGGCTTCTATGCAAGTACCACTACTGATAGCAACCACCGTGTACAAACCAGTTTCAAAGTGACACAACGTCACTAAGGTGGTTTAAAATCTACTATTAAAATACCATTCAAATTCAATAAAATGAACCTGATATAATTAGCCTTACGATGCACAGATTACTGTCAAAACATTAATAAATATGGGTATTAATAAATTATTCAAGGGTATTCATATTGGGTATTCCTTTAATTACATATTTTCACACATACCTAATATATGCTAAAGTAATTATAAATGTTTTGCTTAATTTATATTAATTTAAACCACGTATTCGTAACGATATTCCCTCACAATGTATAAAATTTAAACAAAAACCGTTTGGTAGTTTAAAAAAAATGCGATTAAAGATCATAAGGTTTTCATTGTGGCATCCATGTCGTGGGGCGCTCAGTCACACTTTGTAGGTAAATAGTAAAATTGGTAGACATGTAGAGTATGCGACTTTGCTGCGCCGAAATGTATTGGTAATTTATCTATATATATTCTCAGCCTATCGCCGTCCACTGCTAAACGAAAGCCTCCCGAAGTAGGCGCCAACCATCCCATCATCATCATCAGCCCAAATACGTCCCACTGCTGGGCACGGACCTCCTCTACCATTGAGAGGGTTTAGGCCTTAAGTCTACCACGCTGGCCTAGTGCGCATCCCATATTGATTTAATATCGCACGTTAAAATAAATTATTGTTTTATTGACTTAAATATTGTATGTTATTTTAGTTCTATATTGAAAAAGTGAGTGCATATTTTGCTTAGTTGTGTACGTGGTTTAGTTTGGTATGATGTCAGGCTTAACGTGTGTAGTGCTTACTTGGTAATTTCTACCGATACAACGTTGATAGACCGTTCGATGTAGCGCTGTCTAGTGACCTTTATCATGTTATTATGTTGTTTCCCCTTGAGAAATTTCTGTCCCAATGACTACCTAATTATTTAATCGCGCAGTAAATGGTAATCGACATCGACATATAATGTTATGACCGACCATTCAAAACAATATAAAACTGTCAGCGTCTTATGGTTTCTACATTCTTATATTAACTAAGGCTTACTTATAAACGTTACTTACTTTAGTTCTTCTGCTTTCGTTTTAATGGCTTTAATTTAATTTTACTAGTATAAAGCCTTTTTAAGTTTTCCATCTCCTACTGTATATTATATCTGATTAATTTCGTTGCGGGATCGTGACAAATTAGGTTCCCTTAGATCCGCTGAGCTTCAGTGCTCAGCGTCAATGCTGTGCGTGCCGTTGTTGATCCTGGACTGCAGGAGTTACAGTGGCGGATGTGTGGTGGGATAGGGACAAAAAACGTCTAAAGCCTTAAGACGTTTATTGCAGCTTTTGTAGCTTCCATTAGATCTTTAATTTAGTTATTACTAAAAAATGCTTTCTCTCTTGCTCTCGTTTTCTCTGACGTCACAGGTCAATCAATAGAGCAGGTCAAAGAATATTTACACAAATAGTGACTAAATTAACTAACATTTATAAGTAAGGCCGTTAGTTTGCAAAAATGTTTATGATATAAAATATTTTTCACATAAGGACTTATCCTCATGTTTTCATCTTGAAAAAGTAACTATAAATAACTTATATGGACTTTATGTTTTCATGCCCAAAGCTTAAGAAGGTTGAATTAGAGTAAGGCTGAATGAATGTTTGATACAATCACGCCTGTATCAGAGAAGGGGTTGACAGGGGAGTATTTTTACACTCATATTTTGGAAGAAATATTTTAAGGTCCATATAGTTGGGAATAAGCCCATGTTGGGTATTATCTCATAGAACAAACCAATAACATTGCCTAACTCGGAATCAAACGTTGAATGTTTAGACAGCGCCATGCCATCGGACTAACACGGCTGTAATAACGTTGCTTAATTTAAATATAATTGATGAAAAAAAAACGCTGCGGCATATTAAAGTATTTTTGTGCCAAGTTGACCTACCATAAATCTTCATATTAATACGACCTTAATATTAGTCAAGGTCATTGAGCCGCATGAACTCGGCAAAGCTGAGATACCTTATTTAAACCAAGATGTGTTTTTTCCTTAACACGTACGCTACTAGAATATAGGACAGAGTATTATTATATTGAGGTACATTTTTATTATTGTTCCTGGTTAAAAATGGTATCGCGTTTATACGCGATGCATAACAGGTCTCTATGGGATCTTTGGGATAATGACAGCTAGCACGATTATAATTATAATCAATTTAAGATATGTAAGGTATGTTATTTTTGGTAATGTTAATTTTAATAATAAATTAATTAGAGTCAAGTGTACGTAGGTATTTGTTTTACAGAACATTTTGTTGAATGATTTAACAGAGCTATATTTTTTTTGGATCAAAAAGATCGTAATCGAAAACTTAGGCAATAGCTGCGGTGATTACAAACATACTAACGTTAAAAAAAATCCCGACAATAATATAAATATTGTCGTGTTCCTAACAAGCATAATTATTGCATGTGGTAATTAAAAAAACTTTAAAATTTTAGATTTTTGTCAGGATTTTTTCTGCCAACTCGCACTAGGCCAGCGTGGTGGACTAAGGCCTAAACCCACTCAGTTGTAGAGGCCAGTGCCCAGCAATTGGACGTAGTCACCGTAGTTATTGCTTGTCTTAGTTTTCGATCACGGTCTTTTTACAACCTGTATATGTATCTGTATCAATATTTTTATGATCCACTGCTGGGCCCGAGCGACTTCCATGTATAATAGTGGATAGACTAAAGACCATCACGCTGGCCATTAGGCCACGCATTAGCGTGTTGGCGGACTACATAGGTACACCTAAGTTAATCCCAGTGGGAACTGTTAGGTGTGCATGTTTCCTCCCGGTGTTTCTTTCATTGGAATACTGCGCGGTAACTCATTGTGAATACACGCCTAACTTCGAAAATCAAGATGTTTGTGTTTTCCGAGATTTTGTCGTGATTGTCATTCTCTGACTTCCATCGCTTATCCGTGACTGACATCCTCGAGGCTAAACTTGATAAAAACAGATTAACATACATGGAGTTATCTTACACACAAAAAATGACAAACATAACATAAGTATTATTCTTTTTCTTACTTAAAATTTTATACTAGGAAAATTGTAGCAAAAAATGTAGTATTGTTGTTTATAATGTATTTATTTGTACTTGGTAATAATAAGTTAAGGGTCAGTTGCAATAATAAACCTATTTTATAGCTTGCTGTTAATACGTCAATCCGAATACCAGCCAATCGGAATCAGCCAATATAAAAACAATGTTGAAAAAAAACTATAATACGTACAGAAAACATGGTTGTCTGGAAGAGATCGCTTGAAGCGATAAGACCGCTATTTGTACGTGCATCCTGTTTATGTTTATTTTTTTTCTTTTCTTTTGCTGTGTGTGTACAGTAAAGTTTACTTCTATTCTATTCCATAATAATTCATAACATATATCCCCACAGCGAAGAACTTCAATTATAATTAATGTTACGCTAATATATACCTTATAGGGTAGACGAGGCGTATTTCTAAATCTATGGTAGCTGCTTTTTGAAGTCCCACGTAGTAGGATGAGATCGAGTCTTTCATCATCATCATTATCAGTCCATATACGTCTAGGACATCAGTCTGTGTGAGATTGAGATGGCCCTGAAGCAATTTAAGAACAACAAGGCGCCGGGTGAGGACGGAATCACTTCAGAGTTTCAGAAAGCGGGCGGAACGCCGATACTGAAAGTCCTTCAGAGGCTCTTCAATTCAGTTCTCCTCGAAAGCTCAACGCGAGAGGCATGAAGCAGGAGCGTGGTGGTTCTTCAAAAAAGTTAATAACACTTTGCTAAAGAACAACAGGCTCATCTCGTTCCTGAGCCATGTCTATAAGTTGTTTTCGAGGGTCATCACAAATCGTCTCGAACGCAGGTTTGATGATTCCAGCCTCCCGAACAAGCCAGTTTCTGAAAAGGCTTTAGTACCATAGACCACATTCATACGCTTCTGCAAGTTATACAAAAAACCGAAGAATATAACTTGCTGCTTTGTTTAGCGTTTGTGGACTATGAGAAAGCTTTCGATTCGATCGAGACCTGGGCTGTGATAGAGTCTCTCCAGCGGTGCCATATCGACTATCGGACATCGAGATGTTGAAATGCATATACAGCAACGCCACCATGTCGGTCCGAGTACAAGATCAGAGCACAAAGGCTGTTCCACTCTAGAGAGGCGTTAGACAGGGAGATGTCATATCTCCGAAACTGTTTACTGAGGCGCTGGAAGACGCCGTCAAGCTCTTGCAGTGGAAAAGATACGGCATCAACATCAACGGCAAGTATATCACACACCTACGGTTTGCCGATGATATTGCAGTCTTGGCAGAATCGCTGGAAGACCTTAGCACTATGCTCGAAGACCTCAATGGAGTCTCGCAACACGTGGGTCTGAAAATGAACATGGAAAAAACGAAGGTCATGTCGAATGTCCATGTTGTCTCCACCCCAACCGAAGTTGGGGGCTCGACTCTCGATATTGTAGACGAATATGTTTATTTAGGACATGTGGTCCTATTAGGTAGGTCCAACTAGAGAGAGAGAGGTAAATCGTCGAATCCAATTCGATTGGGCAGCGTTCGGGAAACTACGCGACGTCTTTTCGTCCAAAATACCCCCGTGCCTTAAATCTAAAAGAGAGTTACATCTGCCTCACGGAAAACCAACGTTAAGCGCCAGCTTTGCTGTAGTTTACATTCAAAGGGTATTTATATATATATATATATATATATATATATATAAGTAATTAATTATAATTAATTAATAATAAGTAATTTTTAGTGGGTTTTATCGCAAAAACAATCGTGTCTCCCTTAGATTATTGACCTGATCTGATAGCCTTTTCTACTACCGTTTTCCTAAATTCCTGAGAGTCAGCAATTTGCTCAAATTTATTAAAGTATTGTGGGTGTTCGCAGCTAAATATATTCGATTATCGCCACACATGCCGTTTGCTTGTATCGCGGAACAACGTGATTCAAATAAACTGGTTATGACCATAAATGCGATGCCAACCTATAATAATTTATAGACTAGTGATAAATAATAATATCCGATCGACCGTGAAATTATATTTTACTTAAAAGTGTGCGCTTTGCCTATAGGTGGCTATCCGTGTTAATGATTGAATATGCTTCTATGGAAAATAATTGTTAAATCCGGTTAACTTAGATGACACCGTGACAACTGTTCGGACGACCCACAACCGGGGCGTCCGAAACAAGCTAGTGGGAGTGCAACTGCGCTCTACAACTACGAGACGGCAGAGACTTCTACGTCTCGGAGGCGCACCGGGCGGCTGCGGAATAACAATGGGCGTTTCTCGCCCATGTACTGTGATCGCCCCCACTTGGCGCAAAGATGGCCACCGGGGGGTTTTAGTCGGTATGCCGGTTTATGGATTTTGTTAGGGACCCAGCCCGGCACTAACATCTGCGTCTGCACTAACATCATCGGCACTAACATGCGCGCGGCAACGTCATGTCCACATGACGTCGCCGCGTGCCAGGCTGAAAGACCGGTGACCCCGATATACACTTCCCACCCCCCTCCCCCAGGGCTGGCGGGATGTAGAGCCATAGTCAGCTTTCCCCTCGAGAACAAAAAAAAATATACTACATACGTGCATGTATGTAGTATGCACTCACGCTTGCGTCCCCGGACAGGTAGGCGCAGGGAAATTTTAGAGCATTGGCCTATTGCCGTTTTTCAGGCCCATTTCCAAACTCCATGCTACTATTGACAATTTCCTTACGTAAAAATCTGTTAACACGTTGCCTGACTTAGAAATCAAACCCGAATCTCTAGATTGCTCGAGACACACTTGTACCTCAAGAACATGAGGCATTCGTGTCGTTTACACGCGGTAGCGTGTGAAGCCAAGTTCAAGTAAGTGAACTGGCGTGCAGCACCGTGTGTAATATTACACGAACCATTTGGAGCCACATTTGACCTCGTCATAACTCAAAAACTATTTCCCCTAACCGCGTCAAATTTGGCTCATTTATTGAGACTTACAAGATACATATGTATGTGTTATAATTTAATAAACACATCTCATACGGTTATTTAGATATTAACGTCCAAAAATCGTTTTTTTTAACACTGACTGACCTATATATCAAAACTCTAACCCAGTTCCAGATGACCTAGAAAGTTCAAATTTGGCATGCAGATAGGTAATTAGGTTACATATATTGTATTATAGCCGTCACAAGTTCTAAACCTGTTCGGTTCTTATTTTATTATTCCGAAAATTTGGCATGCTGGTAGAAACTAGCCATCGAACATAATAATTCGTATATGAGAACTAGCCAAGGCAGACCTTAGGTTACAATATATTTTATCCTAAGTTATAAGAAGAAATTATATTTTATGTTGCTATAAATAAATTTCAGGCGTGACCATTGAACTTGGCACTCGTTTAGATATCACTTCTTTTGTCGTTGAAGTCAACAACCAAGGCATATATAGATAATAATATTGAACTTGGCTCTCATTTCACATATATGTTTTTGATAGGATAGATACTATACCGAATAACAAGATATTGGTTAAATTCTGCGAAACGGCAATATTACCTACATATAAATAAATAAAATATAAGAAAATTTTAAATTAATTAATTAAAATCTTTAGTTTTATGACATTTCAAAAAACACATGCCTGAAATTTTCATGGAGATTTATCTTAATTTAAAATTTTAAAAGAATCACGTAACGGTCTATTAAATAGGAAATCCTTGTATTATTGTTATCAATAAACGTTTTAGATGAATATTAAGTAGCTATGATGTCATAATATTTTTATATATTATAACATCAACACGATATGCAATTTTGCAAGGAAATCTATTTAATATAGTAAAGTCCATTTAACCTCGCATTGATCGCAAGGTAACGCGGCCGCTAGCGAAGTATGGACAAACCAATCATTTATATATCGTTATCGATAAAACGTTATTGTATTATTTTTCTGACTGACTGTTACTGTAGTTTTTTATTTATTTTATTTTATTTGGGAAATACACAGAACAATCAAAATCAAAAATATAAAGAAAAAATATAAAACACAATCCAAAACAATTTCCACTAATAGGAACACTTTTTGTTATTTATTTCATCATCATCATCATCAGCCCAAATACGTCCCACTGCTGGGCACGGGCCTCCTCTACAACTGAGAGTGTTTGGCCTTAGTCCACCACGCTGGCCTAGTGCGGGTTGGCGGACTACACACCTACGAAATTTCTAAGAAATTTTTAGGTGTGCAGGTTTTATCACGATGTTTTCCTTCACCGTTAAAGCAAGTGATAATTCATTGTGAATACACACATAACTTCGAAAAGTCAGAGGTGTGTGCCTGGGGTTTGAACCTGCGACCGCCGAAATTCTCGACCGCGCGCCTAAACCTCGAGGCCATCACTGCTTTTGTTGTTATTTATTTACTGTATTTTTTATCAAGTCGATCATAACTATATACATTTAGGTATAACGTGTTTTTGCACGTCGCTGGATGCGAGCCGCTTCAAACAGCACATTCTGGAAGTCTTTAAAGGAGGCATATTATATCTAGCAGGGGACACCATTCGCCTGATAATGGTGATTATATGGAATTAAGGCGGAGAAATCGTGGTAGGTTGCGGTGTCAATCTCAGTATGGGCTAGCTAAAAGTGATTTTTCCGCTGTCAAAATTTTTCCTCATAAAACCTATAACACCCAGATTGGTGACGTCCTGAAAAAGGTACAGGTCAAAAGCGCAAAATAAAGCGTAAAATTTTGTCGACCAGTTTAAAACCGGCTACACAGGCATAGAGCAAAATGATAACTAGATAAGCAGACTATTTATAAATATATTCACAAATATTTGCATTTGAATGCATCTGTTCTTTGATTCAATAAAATAAAAAAGTTGACAATCCAGTTCAGGAATGCATATGCAGATAGACTAGTTGGCATTAGTCTTACATAATATTAGCTACATTAGCTCATATTATAAGAACCCCGTATTTAGATCGAATCAGAAATGAGGAGATCCGTAGTAGAACTATAGTAACCAACTTAGCCTAGCGGATTAGCAAGTTGAAGTGGCAATGGGTCGGGCACATAGCGCGGAGAACTGATGGCTGATGGGGCCAAAAAGTTCTCGAATGGAGGCCATGTACCGGAAAGCGCAGCGTAGGACGTCCACCGACAAGGTGGTCAGACGACCTAGTAAAGGTCGCGAGACGTCGCTGGTTGCAGGCTGCTTCCAACAGGTCGTCCCTGTGGAAGTCATTGGGAGAGGCATGTGTCCAGCAGTGGACTTTTGTGATTGGATTGGGCACGAATCTCTAAAATAAATAAAAACTTGTGAGAAGTTATAGACCTAAAAACGCATAAATAATAATTATCAAACAGGCCGGGAGACAATGCGCTTTTTATTCTGCATAAATCTATGTATTTGTATATGAATCCAACTTCGCGAATCTTCATCTATTAAGGATTATGGTAAATGTCCCGAAGGTCAATGCACTGACGTCAGATTATATAGAATCGTGGAAACTTACCTAATAGCCAAGTTGTTTATACCGTGAATGGTAGATTAATTATTGGTACATGCATGGCAATACGATCTATTTCGCTTTCCTTTATTTATCTAGTTGTGATTCGTTTACTATATTTCCTACTTTATAAACAAATTATAATCATTCAGATTATTACCTTGCTCAATAAATTTATTTTTTATAGCTTTACTAGCTGTCTTGACTTGAAATTACATCATCAGCCCAACTAGGTCCCACTGCTGGGCACGGGCCTCCTCTACAACTGAGAGGGTTTAGGCCTTAGTCCACCACGCTGGCCTAGTGCGGGTTGGCGGACTACACACCTAAGAAATTCCTAAGAAATTTTAGGTGTGCAGGTTTTGTCACGATGTTTTCCTTCACCGTTAAAGCAAGTGATAATTCATTGTGAATACACACATAACTTCGAAAAGTCAGAGGTGTGTGCCTGGGGTTTGAACCTGCGATCGCCGAAATTCTCGACCGCGCGCCTAAGCCTCAAGGCCATCACTGCTTGAAATTACGTTGACACTTAATTTATTATTAAAACTTATAACAGTTTGAAAAAAATAGTCTCTCGTAGTTTATGTTACTCACGAAACAAGACTGGCCTGTAAGGAAGTTCCGTGGGGTGGTGTGGGGGGTTGGGTGGGGTAATAAGTGAAATAACTATGTCCGTAAGTATGTCAGTTACATTGGGCGTATTATATACTGAAATTCAATCGACTATCTTATTCTCGGGAAATTCCGTTTAAATCTATTTATTTTTAGTGAGATCGAGAAGTGAATGTGCAAAACCTAGAAGGCTTGAAACACAAAATTTCCTCTTTGTTAACAAAATATGCTTCTATGACGGAAAGACTACTTATGGATCCTTTAATCTTCCCGTACTTAACATATTTACATACATAAAATGGTAAAGGTAAACATTTTATTGGAGTGGTTTTAAAGAAAATACATACAAACGACTTTAATGGACTTTAAATTTTTGTGTTTTGGTAATGTGGGGAATGCCCACATAAGGCATTTTTCTTGTACGTGTATGTGGAACATAGGCGTGCCTCCGTTTATAATAAAGAAAAGTTAATGTGACTGCCTCGTGGTTTCGCGGTACAGAAGAGGTGTTTCGCCGATTTTGGGGTCTTTAATTCGATACACCGACGGGGCTAAGTGTTATTTAGTTTTTTCATAGCAGCACCGAGTCTAGAAATCTGCCAGAAAGAAGGCAATAGGCAAGTCCCCTATTACGGCAAAATGGAAACACAATTAGCCAAACGTAGGTGCGGAAATGGCTTGCCCTTTGGGGTAACAGGCGTGAGTGTACATAAATGTATGTAAATGTTAATATAAATATGTATATTTTGTACTTTGTTACATGACCTATGACGATAATTAACTTACTAGGCGTATTTTTTTTTTATAAATTGACGATTCGGTCAAAATAAAAATAAATTATGTATTGGTAAAGCAGTGATGGCCTCGAGGTTTAGGCGCGCGGTCGAGAATTTCGGCGGTCGCAGGTTCAAACCCCAGGCACACACCTCTGACTTTTCGAAGTTATGTGTGTATTCACAATGAATTATCACTTGCTTTAACGGTGAAGGAAAACATCGTGATAAAACCTGCACACCTAAGTTCTTAGGTGTGTAGTCCGCCAACCCGCACTAGGCCAGCGTGGTGGACTAAGGTCTAAACTCTCTCAGTTGTAGAGGAGGCTCGTGCCCAGCAGTGGGACGTATATGGGCTGATGATGATGATGATGATTGGTCACATGTCACTAAATAATTCCGTGATATGCTTCATATTCTGGCGGGGAATTATAAAAATACTCGTATTAGAAATGCATTATTAACGTACGGATTATGTAAAACGGAATGGAAATTTGTTTCGGAAGGTGGGCCACCTTATAAAGCTAAAGTCGTAAAAAGATAACATAATAATATAACACAACAATATACGTTTAGGAGACCGGTAACACAAAAATAAACATACATTTTTTTACCGTGTTTAAATGATAAAATAAGTGTAAATCAAACTCGATTTTACCGATCTATCTATATAGACGTGAGAAAATTTGTGCGGCCAGTATTTAAGGCATCCCAGGTACTGTCATCCGCATAAATTATTATAAAGTAACAGATCATGGGATCGGGATACTAAACTAGTATTCCAAGATTTTGTGACTATACCTGAAGAATATGAATGTTGAAAAAGGCGCGTGAACACTGGTGCTAACTTAGGTGCACAAGTCTTTAGTACCATCGGAGGTATTCCGTCTGGCCCACTCGCATATGAATGTCCAGAGAGAGTCGCATTTTATGCCCTGAGCTTTGGTGAAACCGGATCTCCAGCATGGACAGCGTGGTCCTTTGCCAGAGCACTGGTCTTCTCAACGTGCGACAAAATAGCATTGCTGCTTAAGACGAGATTCTATTTTACAGGCATGGCCAGACCAAGGCTGAGACTTACCATCGACTGGCATTACAGAACTAAGGATGATGGGTAAGGGAATCTAAGGGTACTACATCGAGTCGGCAATGGTGTCGACATCTTGCTTGTTGATCTTTGCACCCGGGCATGGAGCTAGTTATAATGTCTTAACTCAATTTCTGTCATAAGACCTCCACGCTTCAGCATTTTCCTTTTCTCAATTAGCGTCCATGACTAGGATATAATAATAGTGGTAGATAGAGCTAAAATGCTCCCAATAACCGACGCACTTAAGGGATATGACTAAGAGAAAGTTACGCATACGTACACATTATTAAATCCCTAATTATATATTAAAAGAAGCGTTAGTTTTTCTTAAAAATTACATAAATTAATTTCATATGTAAAATTGCCTATATAAAAATTAAACATGACTCATACTATTTTAATAATGTTAGTAATTCATGTTGGTCAAGCGATATAAAAAAATGAATACAAAATATATACACAAGATTACGAAATATTATACACAAACATAATACATATTAGCGAACTAACTTTAACCATGAACAAGGATACTTGAGGCCTCAAATCTTTAACCTCCTCCCCTTGCTTTCGCTGCCCCCGTTAATTTCGAAAGGCACTTGAAATTCCTGAAGTACTGTATCATTTCATAGTAACTGCAGCTATTTCATCCATTTATTCCATTAAGTGTGTTGCCTGTAAACAATCAATATACCTAATAAAATTGAAGACGGGTATGAAAAACTAAAGTTTTTTTTTTAGTGGAAAGGTGTTAGTTATGACGATTTCGCGGCTTAGGCGCGCGGTCTTGTCAAAATCTCGGCGGTCACGGATTCAAACCCCATGTACACACCTCTTACTTTTCCAAGTTATGTGTATTATAATATTATAAGGAAAAACATTGTGATGAAACCTGCACACCTAAAAAATGTTAGACATTTCTTAGAAGTGTATTTTTATTTCAAGAGGGGAAAGCTGAGTTAGGTTCCTGACCAACTTCCTACGCCAGCATACCGACTGAACTCTCTCGGTGGCCGTCACTCGCATTTGGGGTAGTACTGTGGCATTGCAGGGCAAGTAGCGCCTTGTATTTTACCCCGCTGCCGCCCGGAGCATCGTTCAAATGTGGAGTCCTCAAAAATTGCTTTAGATCCCCTCCATTACTCTATTTTAGACGCTTACACATTGTGTCCGGGACAGTCAATAGGCGCGTTCTGCTACACATCTCGAGGTTGCTTTCAGTCATTGTACGACCCCCACAGTACGCTCAGCCACCTCAGTGGCCACTGTTAGATGCCTCTTACGACAGGCAGGGGATGCCGTGGTGGAATTCTTACACCCCTAATCCACAGGGCACAGGAGTGTACTCCGATAACCCGGACTAAGCTAGCGTGGTGAGCTAAGGCCTAACCCTTATCGGTTTTCTACAAAAGGCCCGTGCCAAGCAGTGGAACGTATATGGGCTGATGCTTATAAGACATCTGCGTGATTCAGTTTGTTTTCTTGGTGCGCTTCTACGTCTAGATATTTGAGGCAATTTTGAAAGAGATGTATTAGACACGCTTAAGGGGTCCTTTTTTATGACATTGATTGATGAAGTTTATATTAAAGGGTACGTAGTCATGGGCAAGAAAATTAGGACGCTACTACACGCCAGACAATATAGCCACCTGAATGTATCGCGTTCTAAGATCTTTCTGGTTACAATAGATACCGAATAAGAGCTGTAAAGTAAAAACCTACTAGTAAGGATTAGACATGATTGTTTCTCTGCAGTTGCAAGTCTAGTGGACGAGACTGCACTCACCAGCCGGTACGGTCAATTTTTCATGCCAGCGCGGGGATAAAAAGCTACTCAAATCAACAATATTACATACATTTACTCATGTACATACTATATCCCCGGATGGGTAGGCAGAGGTGCATTTTTATAAGGTCCATTCCTGTTTCCCCAGTTATGTTTAACTGCATGTAAGAGACGATTGCAACTTTCTAACACATTTCTAAACCCAGGAATTGTCGATCGCAAGCTAAACACATTGGCTGTGGTACCAACGATACAATCATGCAAAATTATTAAATATTGTACCTATTGTCTGCAGGCCAAAGTCATCTCAATTTACGTCAGCGAAATTTGACAGCACCCGTGTTCTTATGCATACTTTTTGCTCCCAACATTAAGACAAAGCTATCAGAAAAAATAGTTGAAGACCAAAATAAGTTTTCAATATGACAACATAATAATATATGTATGTGTTATGTAATCTTACTTATAGCAGATGTGATTTTTTTTTATTTTAAGCTTTCCTTGTTACGCTTGACCTTAGTAAACAATAATCATCAGCCCATATACGTACCACTGCTGGGCATGGGCATCCTCTATAACTGAGAGGGTTTAGGCCTTAGTCCACCACGCTGGCCTATTGCGGGTTGGCGGACTACACAGCTAAGAAATTCCTAAGAACTTTTTAGGTATGTAGGTTTCCTCACGATGTTTTCCTTCACCGTAAAAGTACGTGATAATTCATTGTGAATACACACATAACTTCAAAAAGTAAGAGGTGTGTGGCTGGGGTTTGTACCCGCGATCGCCAAGATTCTCGACCGCGCGCCTAAACCTCGAGGCCATCACGACTTCAAACACTAAACAGTAACCGATAAACAATCGATTAACATGAATTTTTGCTTCTACAGCTGTCAGGATCTGTTATAAGATGTACCTATTAGAGATACGTGTTCCCGAGGGATGTGTTTTTTAATTCTAAATAAAACATTCTACTTGTTTTTGAATATGCTACTTAGATATCTATTTTATTTTATTTCATACATTTTTCATACTTGTATATATACGATATAAATTAGATATATACAACTTCGAGTATGAAAATAAAAAGCTACTAGGGGACCTTATCGTTAACTGAGATCTCTTCCAGACTAACTACGGTACTGGAATGAAAGGTTGTAGTTGTAGCAGTTGTCTTCAAAAATTTAGAAGGAAAAAAATTAAAATTATAATAATATCTAAACACAGAGTACATTTAATAAAAGGGACAAGTGTAAAGATATACATACATAGGTATTTTATATAAATAAAATCAAGTATGAAATTAAGAGTAGTAAGCTCTGAGAAGCCTTTTTAAATAAATAAAAAAAGGTTTTCGAATTGTCAATGGCAATTCATTCCACAAGCGTACAAAATGGACTGTAAACAAATTACTGAGGAATGTGGAGTTATGCTTAGGTATTATAAGCGTCAGATTTTCTAATGATCTAATAGGTAGTGCATGTGTTTGCTAAGAAAACGGAACCTTTTCTTTAGATAACGAGGAGTTGTGTGATTGAATAAAATTAGAAAAATTAGCAAAAGAATACAAGTATTTCAGCAAATGAAATGAAATGAAATGAAATTGCTTTGAAATGAAATTGCTTTATTTGGTCACGTAGGCAATCAAATAGCACTTATGACAAGTCAATACAGAAAAGAAAAATCTTTTATTATTACATTATAATTTAACTATGGTTCATTTTATGCATAAATTCTAAAGTCCCTCAAGTTTTTCAAATTAGGCTTCGGTGAGATCAAGATAGCTAGTATAACCATAATCAAGGATAAGAAAAAGGAGGAACTGAACGAGCGCAAATAAGTCGTGATTGCCCCGAGGTTTAGGCACGCGGTCGAGAATTTCGGCGATCAGTGTTCTAACCCCAGACACACATCTCTCCCTGACTTTTCGAAGTGTTGTGTCTATTCACAATGAATTATCACGTACTTTAACGGTGAAGGATAACATAGCGATGAAATCTGAAAACCTAAAAGTTCTTAGTAATTTCTTAGGTATGTAGGCCGCCAATCCGCACTAGGCCATCGTGGTGGACTAAAGCCTAAACCCTCTCAGTTGTAGAGGAGACCCGTGCCCGTGTCCCCCCGTGGGACGTACATATATGGGCTGATGAGTGATGATTAACCAGCGCAATCTTTTTAATTCTTTTGCAAAACCAATTCTACTGTTATTATTCTAAAAAATCAAAGTCATTATAGTTATATTTTGAGGAGTGTTTATTTTTTTTCTTCATAACCGGTTGAGTCTATCAAACGTTACGTCATACCAATTTTATATTCGAGTCATAAATTAAAAGCGGTGTTTTTATTAACACTACTTACCATTGGTTGCTATTGGATGTAATTAAAATGTTTAGAGAAATATGCTTAGTGTAAGCGTTGAATTAAATTTATATGAAACCTATTATTTTGAAATTACAAAAATACAATGTAATTTTATTTTACATTGAATAGAAAAACATTTCTGCATGATTCTTCTAAATATGTACTACACAAAACCTTATAGAAAAGAAGTAAAAAATTGTTTCCCATTCGTCTTCATCTCCAGCCTTTCTTTGTCGAGAATATTTATAAAATACACACTCTTTATATTTAAATACATACAAACATAAACTCACGCCTGTCGCCCATTTGAGCAGGCAGAGACTATAGAGCGCCAAATGTTACGGTCCAAACAAACTTCCTTCACTATCTCAACTCACATTATCCTCTTCATGCATGCACGTTGATTTTAAGGACTCTTAATATTACTTTTTTTAATAAATCACCTATTAGATGTTTGTAGGTTCGCCTAGGACTTCCTCGACCGACTAGTTAGTGATCTCTTTCATCGACAGTTTTATGTAATATTAAATATCGTTGATGACTATAATCAAGAAAAGCTCTTAGGCTGATATTATCAGAATAATGCCTCGATGCCTTGAATAGATTGCAGCAGACGTTAGTAACCACTTAGATTCTTTGCAGTTGCGTAGGGACGTTCTCGCTAAACGTGTTCTACCGTCTGTTTAATGGCGAATACTTTGAGGAGATGTTTAATCTTATCCCCTTTCTTCTATCATGCGAGCTGGCTTTCAAAGCCACGACTACGTGGTCATTAAGATTCCGGTACGAAACAAAAAGTTTTCAAATTCATCTCTTTACCACACTACGAAGCTGTGGAGTAGTTATTCAACCCGTATTCCCTCCAGCCTGTAATGCATCTGCATCTCCATCTCAAAAGGTGACTCCATGACTAATGATATATTAAAATATATTTTAAATAGCTATATAGATTATTTTGTGATGAAATTATGCCTTTTCGTGAATAGCATTACTTTTACTATTTACAACATATCTGGTCTCTACTTCGTAGGAGTCGTGCTATGGTAAACTTCGCATTTTATAAACATACATAAACTCACGCCAGTATTCCCCTATGGGGTAGGCAGAGGTGCATATCTACACCCACATTTCGCCAGGTATGTATCAGTCCCACGTAATAGGGGGCGAGCCTATTGCCGTTTTCCAGAGTCCGTGCTGCTACTGAGAATTTCCTAATGGAAAAACCCAATAACACTTTGCCCGACCCGGTAATCGAACCCAGGACCTCTAGATCGCACGGCACATACTTGTACCGCGAGACCACGAGGCAGTCTTCACATTTTATTATCCGGTATAGTCATTGATTTATTAAATTTATATTAATCTGTTTAAAACCCTGAGCAAACATAGTCGAACTTCTTGGTGTCAATTCTGTGCGTGCCACGTGTACAAGTGCACAGGAGTTGCAGAGAAGGGTATGTCGTGGGATAGGGTATAAAATCTTACATGTCTTCACGTGTTACTTAAAAGAGTTTTTAATTACAGATTATTGTTTATGAAAGAAAGAAAGTACTAGAAAATGAATTCCGTGAAAAAATATACATATACAGGGTGTCCCAGCAGTCGACGATAACCCGGAAACGGGGAATAGCCCAAGTCGTAATAGTTATCAGAAAAATATTTAAAAAAATATAAGTTATGTATTTAGAAAAATATAGGGAATTCAAAAAAATCTAGAAAATCTACACCCTGTGACGGTTTTTTCACTACTGTTGCTGCAAATCTCTACTTTTTTAAATTATTATTTTTGTTATGTAATCCTGAATAATGCCTCTGCAAACTGTTATCCAACATTTAGAGCCACCTTGCTATACTTCGGAAGAAAATGACATTGTTTACCAAACCGCATATTTAAAATTTATCATACGCCCAAATTTAACTGACTGTCCTGAAAAAAAAATGTACTACGCGAGTTTGGCAAGTAACTTTAAAAGTTGGCGCATTTAATAAGGAATCTAAAATGGTATAACACTTGCTACATTATTTTTTAAATGTGGCACAATATTTTTTATTTTGCGAAGAAACCCATTTGATCAAATTTTCTTATTAACTAAAGATGACATGATGATGAACTGATAAGTGAGATGGAGAGAATTGTTTTACGATGTGTGAGTGAGACAGATACTCCATTGTCAGGTAGTCCATGGGCACCACGCATCGGAGCAATGATCACTTTTTTATTTTAAATTTAGGCTCTTTTTATTTGGATATCTTAGATTTATTAAGTAATTGCTTAACATCAAATATTTCTTTAGTAAAATTTACAATACATGTTCAAACTGCCTTCCTTCAGCCGCAATACACGCTCGTCATCTTCTTAAAAAAGATCGGGTTATCAGGGGCGAAAATCTTCTATTCCTAACAAATTCAGCTACTTCCATTTATTTTTTGCCGTCGCTCAGGTAAATTTTAAATTGGCTTTAAACAAAAATTTTCTTTCACCGTTCCCCAGTAAAAAATAGCCTAAAGGATTTAAGTCAGGTGAACGGGCTGGCCATTAGATTGTGCCAGCTCGTCCTATCCATCTACTTCGGTATTCTTAATCAAAATATTCTCTAACTGAACTAGCATCACTATCTGTCTCGCTCACACATCGTAAAACGATTCTCTCCATCTCACTCAAATAGTATCTTAAAATTGCTGTCTCGAAGAGCCGAATTGAAACATCTTAAGTTAATAAGAAAATTTGATCAAATGGGTTTCTTCGCAAAATAAAAAATATTGTGCCACATTTAAAAAATAATGTAGCAAGTGTTATACCGTTTTAGATTCCTTATTAAATGCGCCAACTTTTAAAGCTACTTGCCAAACTCGCGTAGTACATTTTTTTTTCAGGACAGTCAGTTAAATTTGGGCGTATAATAAATTTTAAATATGCGGTTTGGTAAACAATGTCATTTTCTTCCGAAGTATAGCAAGGTGGCTCTAAATGTTGGATAACAGTTTGCAGAGGCATTATTCAGGATTACATAACAAAAATAATAATTTAAAAAAGTAGAGATTTGCAACAACAGTAGTGAAAAAACCGTCACAGGGTGTAGATTTTCTAGATTTTTTTGAAATCCCTATATTTTTCTAAATACCTAACTTATATTTTTTTTAATATTTTTCTGATAACTCTTAAGACTTGGGCTATTGCCCGTTTCCGGGTTATCGTCGACTGCTGGGACACCCTGTATATATAACAAATACTGTATATATGACTTTTATGGACAAGTCATTCACGGTCCAGGCCGTTCAATTGTGGAATGCCCTTCCACCTGCTTTTAGGCGAGCGGAATCAATTGTCATTTAAAAGACAAGTAAAAGATTACTACCTTTCTCTATAACCTATCTTTTCTCTTTTCGCATCACTGTTTGTTTGTTATATATGTATGTATAAATGTGTACGCATGTTGTATGTATATGTATGTATATATGTATGTTTATGTATATGTATATATTTATGTCTTTTTAATTTATTTATTTTTTCTTTTTCATAACTTGTACACTTACGACTACCTTCATCTCTTTTCTTACATCTCCATTCTCGGTTGTCTATAAGAGATCGCCCTGTGCGATAAGACCGCCTTTTGTACTAATGTAATATGATGTACTCCCTTGTATTATTATTATGTGTACAATAAAGTTTTAAATAAATAAATATGTATAAAGATAACGCCAGTGCTGCGTCATTCAACTGGTTTCTCTTAATATTATGATCAGCTTAGATTATACTTATTTATTAATAACAGCCATAAATCGTTGTAGCACTGTATTAATATTAACATGCCATTCCCATAGCAAACAGCATGTTATTGAATATCACGCAGCCACCGTGTGATTTTTTTTTTGTTGTACGAAGATATTGGCATTAAATCAGGCATATATTTGGTATACTATAAACTCTAAATAAAACTACTAATAAAAATAACTTTTTTGCATAATATCCATTATTTAAATTACATTCCGTAATGTCTGTTAGATATTCTGCAAATAGAAGAGTCGGTCGATGTTTCATAATTTTGTTTTCAATCTTAATTTTTAGTCGAACATTTAAATATAATTGTCGAAGAATTTTATATAAATTCTGAAAAAAGGATTTACTAATTTTGCAATAAATTTTTCAATACACCACGAAACTAAAATTAATGATACTTTTTACTCCTAATTCTAAAACACGATATAAAACATATCATGTATGTTCATCTAAAAGCAAATGTTATTATGGTATTACAGTCAGGGATAAATACGTTCTCATTCACGTCGATATTCCTGAAGAGCTAAAAAGATGCATACATTTGTTTCGCCAGCTGTTTTAATGCAAGAAGAGCAAATAGCAGAACGAAATGTTTCTATGTTATACTCGTAATCAAGTCCCTTATTGACTTATCCCTTTAGCTACTTAAGCGTTTCAGGGGCGTTTGAATAAAGACATAATTGTATATAAGTAACTAGCTTTTACTCGCGACTCCGTCCGCGTAGACTACAGGGAAAGAAAATAGTAGTCTATTTTACTCCACAGAGTCCCATTTATGTCCATACCAAAAAATCATTCAAATCGGTCATAGACGTGAAATGCGTGGCGCCGCGCACCGGCCGGCCGGCGCCTTGTACTCGTACATCATAATTGCACGTTTGATCATTTTTTCGGTGCGGTGTTATTTTAAAACTGCGATATCTTCTAAGATACTCATTGAAATCAAATGATGTAAGGCAATTTTCTTTTAAATTAAATACTTGTGATGAATAACGTATTTATTTGGATAAGGATTAATATCATCTTTATGAAAACACCTTCACAAATAATGCTTTATATTAGAGCAAATTTGGTTAGCATAAAAATGGTTATAGTGAGCCAACCTTAAAAGATAGACATATATACTGTCGCGGACTTTTCTTTAGAACTTTTAAAGGGGAACAATTCTGTCATACATTATTTTAGCGAAACTTTAACCGTTTTCGCAGCGCACGCAGCGGAAGTTCTCAAAAGGAAAAAAATACCCCCGAATTTGAAACATTATTTATTGGTGCTCCGCTCCTATTGGCCGTAGCGTGATGTTATATAGTCTATAGCCTTCTTCGATAAATGGGCTTGCTAACACGGAAATAATTTTTCAAATCGGACCAGTAGCTTCTGAGATTAGCGCGTTCAACCAAACAAATAAACAAACAAACTCTTCAGCTTTATATATTAGTATAGATAGATGTATACAAAGGATTAGCGAGCTGAAGTGGCAGTGGGCAGGTCACATTTGTCGCAGAACCGACAACCGTTGGGGGAAACGGGTTCTGGAGTGGAGACCGCGACTCGGCAAACGTAGTGTAGGGCGCCCTCTGGCTAGGTGGGGTGACGATATTCGCAAGGTGGCTGGCAGCGGTTGGATGAGGGCCGAAGATCGAGCCCAGTGGCGTGCCATAGGAGAGGCCTATGTCCAGCAGTGGACGTAAGAAAGGCTGCTGATGATGATCATGATGATGATGATGATGTATACAACAGGACACAGCCATAGTAATAACAAATTTATTACTACAAGTGCTATATTGGTATTTATATTGGTGAGATATCTATATTCTTTAGATACTTTGGATCAGCAGTATTCAAAGTAAAAGCAGACGGTTAAACATAGTAGAAGACAGCGGGAAGTAATTAATGAGATCACAGTAATGACATAAACCTTTAAATATTATTGACTATATTTATTAGTGATTATAATTTTTGCGTAGGTAGAGTTTTAATGATAGTGTTTTTTTTAATTCTCCTTTTTACGAGATTCTTCGAATATGTCCAATTATATCTTCTATTACATAAATCGCCATAAAATTGGTTGGTTTTCCCTTCAGAATAGTGTAAAAAAGGTAGTACATCTTGCGGACTGCCTGTTGTATAGCTCTGTTCCACTGGGGCTGTTATTAAATTAATTTTTAAATAATCTCCTAATGAATAAATGTAAAGTATCATTTTAAATATAACTAATAAATGGAAATCCAAGATGAATGCTTGATAAATTGGAAACTTCATTTAACGATATAAGTTATGATAGTAATTCTATAGGCTAGACATAAAATGACTTGATTTAATTTATTATAACCGGTAGCTTTAAAAAAGTTAAGATAGATGAACAACTCTTTATGGCACCCACATAAAAACATAAATAACAAGAAATGAAACAAAACCAAGCGTGGGTATTGGGCCATCTTAATACTGAAAACAATCTCGTCCAGGTATGGTTAAAAGAGATTGTAAATAAAGAGTAATAGTGGTGAAACATTGGTCCTGTAAAGTAGCTGTAAAGAAGCTAGTCATTTGCGTACATATCCATATATTTCTGTAGATGTAGACAGAGGTGTATTTTTACAGGCACATTTTACCAGCTTCGTTATAAGTCCAACATTATAAGGGGCAAGCCAATAGTCGTTTTTGGGGCACATTTCCAGTATCCGTGGCGAGTCCATCCTTAAAACCAAAAGAGCATTTCCCCAAAAAAAAAACTAACAAAGCAGTCATTTGAGAGCTAGCAACATCCATACCATTGACAAAGCAATTTTGCCGTGCAGCATAAGCAACTGGACATCAGGCAATTTCAGGTAGAACTCTATTTCTTAACGATGGTTTTCTCTAATACAGTGGTACTTCTACCACAACTAACAGTGCATCATCTGAAATTCCTGAACCCCACATTCTACATAAAATGCAAGCTAATTATTGTAGGTGTCTGTGGGATGCAGTATCGCACGCGAACAATCGCAGAAAGATATACTCGTATATTTGCAATGGTTACCAGACTAATCAATTAGATGCAAATTATTCACGCATTGTAAACTAATACTGGTTTTCCTCGCTTGTACCTTTGTAACTTATGTCGAAATATGTCAGTTTAATACAATACCATTGATGTCATTCAATATGCAGTCAAACTGATGAAGGTCT
Source organism: Hemaris fuciformis (assembly GCA_907164795.1). NCBI lineage: Eukaryota > Metazoa > Arthropoda > Insecta > Lepidoptera > Sphingidae > Hemaris > Hemaris fuciformis. The sequence continues at coordinate 9,864,664 of OU015438.1, read as the reverse complement.
TATACTTACCTGCCTTATCTACGTAGTCGAAATTTGTGCAAATTATAATGGAAGTCACAAAGTCAAAGTCAAAGTCAGGATCACCTTTATTCAAATAGACTTTTACAAGTGCCTTTGAATCGTCACTATTAAGTTTTTTTTTAACTATTGCCGCTTAGGCACTGGGCCAGCGTGTTGGACTAAGGCCTAAACCCTCTCAGTCGTAGAGGAGGCCCGTGCCCAGCAGTGGGACGTATACGGGCTGATGATTTAGACTCAAATTATCATGTTTGACCGCTCTCTTAATTGACGAAATGATTCTGGACGCCGAATGATCCTTAAAAACAGATTTACGCAATTTTATCTTTATTTTTATCTGCGAAAAGATCGCAATATTGGATCGGTCAGGTAAATGTTTGTTGGACAAGTCGAGTGGTTGGTTTATTTTTTTGGGCTGTCCAAAAACATTGGTAAGGGTCATATTAGGTTAGTTTATTAATATTAAACGCGGCCGTGTTTATATTTGACGTCAATGAGCAGAAATTAGTATACAATTTACGCGCGCCCACCGTGACGGTCTCATTCGTCACGGTCGATAAAGACTAGCTGTGGGACAGATGTGTCCCAAGTCTAGAGAAGTATATTATATTAAATTATGTTGATAAAAATTGTAAACAACCTTCCGGAATGCTGCTCAATCATTACTCCAGTTCTCTCCTTTGAATTGATAGCCCCTTTTAATTTGTAAGGAATCATCGTACTATACTATTTACATACACCACGTATATAAATAGAACATAATAAATTGTTATACAAATACGTCAGTTTAAGTAAAATCTGTTTTTGAAACGAATTTATTCGTAATATTAATTGTATACTCTTGTCACTACACCTAAAATAACATAATGTTATTCAACTGTACAAATATGTATTTATTAAATATTTTCTGAGACCTACGTGTGATCGTACAAAATATAGCAGTGACTGATACTTAATTTAAAAATTCTTACGCTGTTAATTTTTCTATTTCATAAAATAAAACGAAACAATGTCAACATTATGAAACAGAGAAATAAAAACAAATTAAAATGCACTAAAAAGTAAAAAAATAATTGCGTATTCTTCTCTTCATCAATATGTAGTACGATCTATGTGTTTACGACGCAAGAAGCTAGGTAGGTACCTATCCACTTCAAATGTAACTCAATACATACCTATGAATAACAAACAATGATTAAAATATTATTTAACGTTCTCCTAAGTAAAATGAAATTAAAAATTATTAGACTACTTAAAAGTTAATCAAACTATTACGATAATATAATGTAGTTACAATTATTGTTATTCTTGGAGGCGGTGTCATAACCTCCTCCTTTTTTTGAAGTCGGTTAAAAAGCATATGCAAACCGAGAAAAAGTTAAGCTGTGCTGTTTATTTTATACATGGTAAATGGCAACCAGCTAAAGAATAATTAAATGATAAAATGACACCACTGGCATGATATAAATTGCAGCTATTTGGCTTTCCGAGGGATAGTAGTACCACGCTGAATGAGACGCCTTTTTTACCGAAATTCTCATTAGCGTGACCGTACTGTTATTGGAATCATATCATTGGAATAGCGTACATTTTAACTCAGCTCTGGTTTTAAAAAGCGACCACGTGACGTAATTTAGATTTAATAAGATAAATTAATGTACATTAATTAACAAAATAACACATTATAGTGCTACGTCAAGACGATGATTCATTTTGTAATGTTATATACTTAATGTGTGTTTTATTATGTTTAGCTTTGTTACAGAATTGGCAATATTCTATACGGGCATACAATTGTAGTGGTACTCAGTTTAAATAGAAAGAAGGAAAGAAAAAAATGTTTATTGTTACAATTTACATGCAAAAATAAACATTATTAATTACAAAAAAGGAAAAAGAGATAACAAAAACTTAATTATTGCACGTCGCAACAAATAGATGGTCACTCAGCATTAAGCTCCGACATGACGTAAATCAGGGCACAGCGCTGATTTTCAACGACCACCTAAGTCATTGTACGTATTTTCTTTAAATGTCGACAAATGACATGTGTGAACATTCGAAAGAAGCTATGGTGACTTGCACGAAACTGTATCATAGAACGCGATATACTTGCGTAGGCGTCGATGTTTGTACAATGGGTATACAATATAGACGGATTGGAATATTTTTCAAACAGAAAAAGTCCGAAAGTTCGAAGTCCAAGTCCAAAATAAACACCTTTATCTTTGTAATGTTTCGTGGATAATAAATAATTATTTTTTATTATCGCCCATAAAAGTGAACGAAAACATAGTGTGGAAACTTACGTGCTTGGGAGCTCTATTCAAATATGAGAAACCTACAAACTAGATATAACTAGGCAAGTTGTACAAAAGTCTCACATCTCTTAAAATAAGAAAAAGATTCAGCGTTGCGAAGTATATGATTAATGCATTTTATAGGGGCTACCAGAGGATAAAAAATATTTTAATTTTTTTGTTGCGATCTACTAAGATTCCAATAAAATGAGGTCAGTAATAACCTTAAAATAACGAAAACTGATTAAACGGTGGCTGACAATTACACGTGATCTATTGTTTGAAGTGGCAGTTAGAGCCACCCTATAGTCAAAGGAAATTGCGGTACGAGTGTACTAGCTCGCCCATGGTACCAAAATTTCTCAGAAATTAATAATGTTTTTGTATGTGTAGTCCTAATTACAATCTCTTAAATATTATTACAGTATCTCCTTTATAGTTTCTTATGTAGAAACGGTTCGTACTAGCAAATAAAGTGAATTGGTAACAACTGCCAGAACCGGCCAGAAAAAGCCTATTTACTGGGGGGGAATTTTACCCTTGTTCCAAAACTAAATGACCTCATTCCTAATCTTTCTGGGATATTGTGGAATTATATTCTATATATACTTCTGCCTCATATGACGATCTCTATAATGCTTATGAAAAAGGCTTTTGACAGGGGGTCGACAAATTTGCATCATGTTAGTATCCTTTGTTACTACCTTCGAAAATTCTTACATAAAAGGGGGAGGCGTAACGGTGTACATGTAATCGAGTTATAGCATTTTCAACTTATGGAAGATTTCGACATATCAAAATCCGTATTTTGATTCGACAAAAATAGGTTATTTATTCTTATTGTACATTTTAAGTTAGATAGATTGGGCTATGTTCGAGGTCCAATTTAATGTTTCAAGTTATGGAAGGAAATTATGTACCAAAATGCCTTGGCGAGACTCACTGGTTATTTCGACTAATAGAGGGTTGGGATTTCAAGTAATGGAGGTTTCGGTATTTGAAGGAAAGGGAACAAAACATTTAAAAAAAACCCAAAAACACTTCACCCTACCCAGGAATCGATCCCATGACCTCTAGATCGCACGGCACATACTTATGCCGCGAGACCACGAGGCAGTCACATGGTAAAATAAAAAATATTTTAATATCATTGGCCGCTTGTAGGATACTCGTATCCACTCAAGTGATGATGTATATGTATATTATGATGATTGTATATGATACATGATGTATAGAAAGAATGAAAGAAAGAACTATAGCACTGACTTATCCCTGTACCTATAATTATCATCACGCGCAAGATTTATAGTAGCATATGTCCAAGTATATCAAGCCGACATCATTGTGCTAATGTATATTTTTAATCAGTTCTTACCAGTCGACATACTGATTGGAACGCACTGCACTTACCGTCGGTGGCCGGTGCCGATCACTTTATCGTTCTAGTATAAAGAAATGAGCGGACGTTTCTACCTAGTATTAATGTTGAAATAACCTTATTCAACAATAAAAACAAAATATGTGTAATATTAAATTCACTTAACAATTCGAAAACTGCAACAATGTAATTTCTAGAATATACGTAGCATAAAAGGTATTTGTTTTTTGCATATACGGCCAAAGCTACGTATTACGGAGGTGTGACGTCATGGCCGCGTATATAGACGGCTGCGCAGGAGTTTCATAAATAGTCGCGGCGTCCGCAGCTGCCATCATTTGAGGATAACAATACTTAGACATAGCAAGTTAGTGCCGCACCGTCCGCGTTTGTACTGGATATTATAAGGTAGGGGAAATAGTCGATACGGTTAAGTGTTTAAAATATTTAACAAATTAAATTTCGGTTCATATTATGATTTTCGTGATATTGAGTGATATAAAATAATTTATTTGTGTTAATTAATGGTATGTAATTATTTATAATTTTATTTATAAAAAAAAAACAAAGTTATTACACTGTATCATCAAATAATTTCTGGTCATTTACTTAGTAAGTTTTATTTTTATTTAAAATAACAGTCATTAAAGAAATAAAGCTCAATTATTTTTAAAACCATGAGCACATTATTTTTACGTTTCACGATATAATTAGGGGTGGACTCATTGTGATAAAAGACACTAGAACAATATAGAACCCGAATACATTGTTTCTTGTTTTATGAAAATATAAATTCATCATCATCAGCCCATATACGTCCCACTGCTGGGCACGGGCCTCCCCTACAACTGAGAGGGTTTTAGGCCTTAGTCCACCACGCTGGCCTAGTGCGGGTTGGCGGACTACACACCTATAAATTCCTAAGAACTTTTTTAGGTGTGCAGGTTTCATCACGATGTTTTCCTTCACCGTTAAAACAAGTGATAATTCATTGTGAATACACACATAAGTCCGAAAAGTCAGAGGTGTGTGCCTGGGGTTTGAACCCGCGACCGTAGAGATTCTCGAGCGCGTGCCTAAACCACGAGACCTTCACGACTGTACCGTTAAAAAACATATTATAAAAAGACGACGACGTTAGGTGCCTAACTAACGGCAGGTAGGTATAGACATATAAAATAAAAACAAAAAAAAAACTTTACCAAAACATCTGCACGTCTTATTATAATATGTTTTTTTCTAATCCTTCTTAATACGGCGTGGTTTTGTGCCGTCTCGCTTAATGAAGTTTCGATCTAATATACTTATTCAAATAAGCTTAAGAAAAAGTGTAAATTCGCGAAAATAAATAATTCAGCGACTTGAACAATTCTATGTATCCACTTGTTCGTTCCGCGACCGAAATACATAGGTGCGTGTGATCGAGAGGATTCAAAATGCATTCCTGGGTCACCCCTATGACATGAGATTGAAAAACATGGCTGCCGAAACGTGGACTTAGAAAAAAGTAATACAACTGTGCCTATCCCTTCCGGAATATATAATATGTGTGTAGTTTCCACATAGCCCTACTATTTAATTAATGTTAATGAACTGGTGTTGATGAAAAGCCAATGGAAATGTTTCCAGACAATGTTATTTCATGTATTTTGACGTAATAAAATATCTGCTCTTGCCTACATACAGTTAAAAATAAGTAAATATATAAAATACATACAGTTTGGTATTTATTAGGCAACATTGTGTAAACAAGTGGCAATACTGTGTAATATTGTGCTTTACACTATAAATACAACCTTTAATACTGCTTGTTAAATGATAATCTGATTTATCATTTTTACATACAGTATTTAATACACGTGTACAATTAGAATTGGTGATAAGGCATATGAAACAAAATTAATATAACAATGACAATAGTTAAAGGCCAATATGTATAATATTTAAATATTAATAAAAATTTAAATGGCGCGGTGGAAAACAACAGATAATATTGATCATAACTCTTAATAAATAGTTAGATAATAAATACAATAATAAATACACCCAACAGTCACATACATCTGATCCCACACTAAGATACAAGTCTTGTGTCGTGGGTATCAGAAACTACAAGATACTTTTCGGTCTCACATACACCCAGACCCGAAACGAATATTTGTGGATCACACAAACATTTGGTTCGGTGCGGGGGTCGAACCCACGGCATCTCGTTTCGCCAGCTGGTGTCTAGCCAACTGCGCCACGGGGCTGTCACAATTATATGTGCCTGACATAATCAAAATATTAATATATTTAATGTCAGTTTATTTTAAAATATTGCGTTCTATTTAAAAAAAATATGTTAAAAATAATACACATAAAAAATATGGTCAAGATCCCAGACGCATATAATGCGTGCCGAGTCTAATAACACAACTTCCGTTACCTGAATTCTGACTCTTTATTCTTTGAATATGTACTGTTATGATTTATTTTATTCGGTTCAATTTAATTGAGCAGTAAAAAGTTTCATCATCAGCCCATATACGTCCCACTGCTGGGCACGGGCCTCCTCTACAACTGAGAGGGTTTAGGCCTTAGTCCACCACGCTGGCCTAGTGCGGGTTGGCGGACTACACACCTAAGAAATTCCTACGAACTTTTAGGTGTGCAGGTTTCATCACGATGTTTTCCTTCACCGTTAAAGCAAGTGATAATTCTTTGTGAATACACACATAAATTCGAAAAGTCAGAGGTGTGTGCCTGGGGTTTGAACCTGCGACCGTCGAAATTCTCGACCACGCGCCTAAACCTCGAGGCCATCACTGCTGCTGAAAAAGTTTATCAAGTTCCAAATGTCAATTTTTTTTAAATTTACTCTTTTTTTGTCACAAAAAAAATATATATTTAGCAGACATATTAAAATAGATATTATTCAAATGGTTGAACATTAAACAAATTTTCATAACGGTTCTTCCTGTGATAAATCGCTAAAAATAGTATAACCGAGTTCTAAATTGGTAACTTAATTAGAATATAAATAGCTCAATATCTTTTACGATATTCGTCTTCACGTACTTTACTAACGATTCCGAGACGTGAATTTGATCACTTTTTTTAATTGAGAAATTAGATAATGAAATAGCATTTTGGTACAACCGTTTTTTTTTCGAAGAGGATTACTTTTTTGCTACTTACCTACCACAGTTACAAATTAGTTGCCGTTTGTAATAAAAGTGTTTGTTTCGCAGATAAATATAAGCAAGATGAGCTACACCGCAGCTGAAAATGTGGTGCAAAGCAGCACATTTTCTGCTGTTAATCTCTTCTATGTACTTCTGGTGCCGGCTTTAATCCTCTGGTACACTTATTGGCGGATGTCAAGGCGCCGCTTGTACGAGCTGGCGGAAAAACTCAGCGGCCCTCCCGGATGGCCTGTCATTGGAAACGCTTTGGAATTCACTGGAGGATCCGCGGGTGAGTTTTTTATTATTTGGTTTTTTATATTTGAGGCAGTTGTTCGCTTAATTTTTTAAATTATAAAATTCATATTATCAATTATAAATATAATAATACTTAGTGCATTCATTTTCAAAATAACAATTTAATATGATTATTGTTTTGATTTACAACCACAGCATTAGTTACACAAATATTCATTTAATTCATTAAAACAATTATAGTCACTGATTCGGTTCAAAACTAGCATGGCATAAGTATTTCTGCAATATTAAAAAAATGTTCTTTTTTTATTTCGGTTCATTATATTGTCACATAAATATATAAATTTATCTGATTGAAACGAGTTTATATTTTTAAAGAAAAATATATATTCATTGTAAAATTCAAATATTTTGTTATTCAAGATTTTCGATGTCCGGTTTTTTGTTAAGTTATATATTATAAACCACATAAATTATCCTCCTAGTGTAACATAAAATTATAATTGCTATAACGTTTTTTCATATAATATGTTAAGCCTTGAAATTATTTAAAATCATAGTGAAGTCCAGTTAACATTATATAATATACCGCTTAAGACAGAACACACTTTGTTGTGTTGAGGTTGAGTTGCAACGATAATGGACAATCATAGACATAAATACAAATAATCGGTATTTTTGTCCAACAGAAATCTTCAAGAATATCGTAGAGAAGAGCGTGGATTATGATCACGAGTCTGTGGTGAAGCTATGGATTGGACCTAGACTCCTGGTGTTCATTTACGATCCCCGTGACGTCGAAGTTATCCTTAGCAGTCATGTTCACATCGACAAGGCTGATGAGTACAGATTCTTCAAGCCCTGGCTTGGAAACGGACTTCTTATCAGCACAGGTAAGAATTTCTTAATGGAATAAAATAACAATATACATATGTAATTGCAAAATTTTACCAACAGCATTGAATTCGCGTGCACTTAAACGCCGTGGAATATTTCCGATAACTTCTTGCCTTGAACGATTAGAATTAATTGCTAAAAAATTACACAGGTAGAGACATTTTACTAAAATAAATCTGGACGTAATTGTTCACTTGAATTATGGTAATTATTTCGCAGTTATTATGGATAATATCCTAACTAAATAAACTTAAACCCCCCTTAAAATAAATATTTAAAAAAATCTTAGATATACAAAGTTGCCAACTTACAGAGGGCAACAATGATGGATTTAAATCTAATCCTTGTCAATAGTAAAAAATAACTGTTCGATTATTTTGAAATTTAATAAATATATTATCGAATTTAAACCTGATTTCGTTAAGGTCAAAAATGGCGCTCCCATCGCAAACTCATTGCTCCTACATTCCACTTGAACGTCTTGAAGAGCTTCATCGACCTGTTCAACGCTAACTCCCGGGCTGTGGTAGAAAAACTCAAAAAGGAATCCAAGGACTTCGACTGCCACGACTACATGAGCGAATGCACCGTAGAAATATTGCTTGGTAAGTAAATTACTTCTAGAAGACGTGAATGAGTGGAGAAGATATAAACTCATGTCAAAGGTGTGCAAGCTGCAATAATCTTAACATAATTAAAAATTCCAAACATACTTGTTAAAGATTTCCCATAGGATCATCAAAAAAGATTTTTTAATCTTTTAATATTAGTCTGAGTTTCTACAAAGACTAATATTAATCTCAATCCAAAATTTATGGCAGTTTTAAATTCTTTGTGAACAGTGATTAAAACGAGAACATAAAAATTAACCTTCGTAGTAACATAACAAGTTATTTTTTACACTTTTAATCCTAGTCATGGCAATATTCGCTCGACAAATACTTGTCTAAGCAAAACTAAAGCACTCTGCTTTTAATTTTAAAGTATTGTAGATTTTGCGTGATCAACATATTAAGTGATAGAGTTGTATTCATAACCATGTGCTTCACCAAATTCGTCGGCAGTGATTATAACGAATACTAATTTTCCTGAACAAAGCATACATGTTAGCCAGCAATCAAACACGTCTTTATCCTTTGACCAAGATTAATATAAGGTTAAACGATTTAAGAGGCGTTTGCGATGTCGTCACAAATGTTGCCAATCATTTGTCATTCTTTAAATTCAGCGTGATTAAATAAAATTCTTGGACTGTTACTTTACATTACTAAATATTAAGAATTGATATTCTTCGGTCATCATATTCATTATCATAAATAAGACAAACTACTCTTTAACTTAGGCCTACATTGCTATGATTAAAATATGTAAATTAAATAAGCGTGTAATTGCCTTTATTAACATGGACTGACTACGTACTCGTTGCCTGTTCAAGGTCCACGATGATATTGAGTTATTAACTGTAAGCATAACATAAATTTACTATTTTTTGAACTTATTTAAGTGATGATAATTACAAGATATGTATCAGCGTATAAAGCATGTCTACTTAGCGGTGATTGCGTATAAAGCTGATATATTTAAATAGACTGTTGTAATTGTTGTGTTGGAAGTAACGGACAATTATTTGTAATAAATAATAAATAAATAAATAAATACACCCAACAGTCACATACATAGTTCTGACCCCTCATTAAGATACGAGTCTTGTGTCGTGGGTATCAGAAACTACGAGAGACTTTTCGGTCTCACAAACACCCAGACCCGAAACAAATACTTGTGGATCACACAAACATTTGTCTCGGTGCGGGGATCGAACCCGCGGCCTCTCGTTTCGCAAGCTGGTGTCTAGCCAACTGCGCCACGGGGCTGTCAAATATCTATTGTAATAAATAATGTCTATTGTAATAAACTGCTGCCTTACAAACATTGACATTGTTCCGTTTTGTGGTACCGACAATACTCCGCTTGTATTAAGGCCACGTATCAAAGGCAGAAATATTACTTTTTTGTCACGACAAGTCGACACGAACATTAAAGCATTAGTAAAATAGTTGTAAGGACTTACCACCAAGTCTGCAAGTCACGAACATTCATAAAGTTTATTGAAAAGCAGACAAAGAAACTCTCATGTGATTTTTACGGAAAGAAATATATCACATCAAATATCACATTTTTTCCTTTAGTAGCCAAATACTGTGTTGCAGTAGGAAGGACTGACGGCAACGGTCGTCGAGTTCGCACATGTCTGTCTACACGTGTTGTTTTGTCAATCAATCTTAGATGAGGAAAATGAATATTTTAAGAAGTCAGGTCATGCTTGCTCCATGGAACTCACACTGTCGTCATACGACCGCTATCTTAGATCTAGAATGCGTTGCTACATATACCTACATTATTCATACCTAAAATATATTATAATACAAGCAAATATTTTCCGTAAAATTTGTTGGACCAAAGTTATTATTAAGAATTGTTACAACTTCTTTATATGTTGCTAAATGAGACGTGGCCCTTATTTTCCTGTTGCCATATGGTTTTTCAGAGTTATATTAGTATCAGGCGCATGCGAGTAAAATTGTGTTATGTTTCAAGGCGTTTGCGAAAAAATTATGCACAATAAAGAGCAGTTTAAACGTGCGGTCACGTAACTGGCCACGGTGGTGACAACACGTTGGCCCTCACTGGGACTCTAGACCGTGTTCTTGAATACCACAAGAACCTATTAAGTGTTTGCGAAACTGAGATTAGCGATCAGAGGTTGTAACAAAATAACATCCCAAACTTCCTCGCAATAGTTAATGCTTGCAATCAACTATATTCTAGAATATTCAAGCAACGTTACGCAAACTCGCATCGTTATACTCTAGACAGTATTAAGCGCGAAAATGGTATGTCACGTAATGATAATAATGGTTATTACGATGGAAAGGAAGTTGAGATAAATAGGTCACTAAATTGCATTCCGCATTGCATCTACCACGTTTATGGCCATAATTATGTTGGGCTGTTTCAAATGATTAGAATTAATTTATATACTTGGGAAAAGCTAATTCTTTTGTTCTTTTGTTTTGTTAACTAATTTTATATTCTTACTAAAAATGATGAATGATGCTTGTTTTATTTTTCACTTTACAATGTGTTAAAACAAACTGGCAATTAAATAAACAATCAACGATTGGTAATTAAACACAAATTTATTAAACTTTATCGATAACGTACAATGTACATATTATAATATAATATGCAAAATCAATCGGTATAATAATCGTTTAATTTATACGTTTATTTAATACCAGTGCTGCAAGACAAAAATCGTAACTTGATTTATACCAATAAAATAATCGATTTGGCATAAAGGTTACGGACAAAAAGTAATATTCAATTTGATTGGATGGAGCGACCTTCAAGAGGTCACATTCTAAACTCGCAGTAACATAACATGCATATAGAGAATAATATCATACGATAGTGATTCATATACCGACACGTAGTATCTGATTACCTCGTGTCGAGTTTGGCGACCCCCCACGTGAACACGTACTAATGGGCAATATTCACCATTTACGGTACACACTAGCTACTGTTATTGCGATCCTTGTTACGCAATTGTTTTCAATTCAATGGAGGTCAGGTCTTTCTTTTCAACAGTTTCCACATCACCAATGCGAATGGCTGTCTAATGGACAAGCACACAATGTTCGCTTAGAATGTGCTTCCTGCGATAGACGTGACAAACGTGATCATTATCCGATGATCTTGTTGATATAGTTGTAAAGAAATGCCACTATTCACTTATGTCTTCCTTGTTTTGTTTGAAGTTTTAATGATGTCTGTGTCTAGTATAATATAAAAGGCAATTTTGTTTCAGAAACCGCCATGGGTGTGAGCAAAAGTACCCAAGACCAGAGCGGCTTCGATTACGCCATGGCTGTTATGAAAATGTGTGACATCCTCCATCTGAGACATACTAAAATCTGGCTGAGACCAGATCTTCTATTTAAATTCACTGAATATGCTAAGAGTCAGACCAAACTCCTTGGTGTCATTCATGGTTTGACTAAAAAGGTAAAATATTCTAGTCACAACGACATTTTAATATCGTACACCTAATGCATTTCAATGACGCATTTAGACATACGTTGCGTGTCTCAACTGCTTTTATACGCAAAGTCGCTGTGCATTTGTATCTAGGTGCCCTATCTAAATAATTAACTGTAAGACGTCAGCGCTCTAAAAATATAAAATTTATTCTATCCATGTCACACAGTATATATTACAGTTTCATAATAACTTAATCTTACTGTGATTTTAAAGGTTATCAAGAGGAAGAAGGAAGAATTCCAGTCAGGCAAGAGACCTTCAGTCTTAACCGAGAACAGTGACGGCACAACCAGTACTGATATACCTACTGGCAAGATGACTTCCGTTGAAGGCTTATCTTTCGGCCAATCTGCCGGACTTAAGGACGATTTGGACGTTGAGGAAGACGTCGGCCAAAAGAAACGTTTGGCTTTCCTTGACCTGTTGCTTGAGAGTTCCCAAAGCGGGGTTGTCATTACCGACGAGGAAATTAAAGAACAAGTTGACACTATTATGTTTGAGGTAAAGCCGCATATTTCCACGCTAAATAACTTTATGTATTGTAATAAAAATTAAACATATTAAAGCGTAACACGTAATTGTAGGGTCACGACACGACGGCTGCCGGCAGCAGTTTCTTCCTGTCCATGATGGGAATACATCAAGACATCCAAGACAAGGTTATTGAAGAGCTTGATCAAATTTTCGGTGACTCGGATAGGCCCTGCACCTTCCAAGATACTTTGGAAATGAAATATTTGGAAAGATGCCTCATGGAGACTCTTAGGATGTATCCACCAGTACCCATCATTGCTAGACACCTGAAACAGGAAATCGTTCTGCGTAAGTACTCTTAGATTACTGTTATATAGGGGAAACCAGTAAATCTAGAATTCAATAATTTGTTAAATTAAAACGACTTTGAAAAAAAAATTTGAAGTGCAACTCATTATTGTAATACTAGTACTACTAGTATTTGTGAATGGAGTGCGTCCCATGGTCTAATGGTTAATCCATGAAAAACACAGGCTATTATAATAGGTAGCTCTAGAATGACAGCCAAAATAAACCGATCCGAATTGCACTCTATGCCTTGTGATGGTGTTGACATCGCAAACAGTAACATCGTAAAAATCTTAGGGTTGCAACTCGAAAGATCTTTCTCCTGGGGTCCACAGCTTCGTGAGGTCAGCCATAAACTTTTTGCTTTAGTAAGATCCTTGCAAAGATTGCGCAACTTTCTGCTCAGTACCACAAAATTACGCTCGCACAAACACTTCTTCTTCCATCCTTAATTATGCCGATGTCAGCTATCTTGATCTTACGGAAGAACAATTAAAGAAATTTGAGCGCCATCAAAATTTCTGCATCAGATTCATATTTGGCATGCGCAAATATGATCACATTTCTAAATTTCGTACTCAACTCAAGTGGTTATCTATACAACTTCGCTGGAGTAGGTACCCACGTTATTTCTCTTTTTCATAACATTTTTAACTCTGCCACAACTCCCTATCTCAAACCTCGTTTTCAATTCCTACAAATGATTCTCATTCGAGATTCTTGTGGTCTTCAGATAATTTGAAACGTAAAACGCTAGTGCATTCTGAAATTTTCATGAACAATTTCTTCACTGCGTTGCCGCTACATTGTGGAACTCACATCCTGTGACAATAAGATGAGCAACGTTATTGCCATCTTTAAAAAAAATGCTTAAGGACTATTACTTGTCTTGCTGATTGAAAATATGCGTATCTATATATGTATGTATATACATATATTATGTATTTATGCATATTTAAACAATTTTTTCTTCTCTATTAATTTTAAATAAATATTTGAGGTACTATAAATTACTTTTAGCTCATTCAAGGCAAAAAATATATTTGTTTCCTTTTTACAGCTTCTAATGGAAAGGTCGTACCAGCGGGAACTACGCTGGTCGTTGCAACATTCAAGCTGCACCGCCGCCCGGACGTTTACCCCAACCCAGAAAGATTCGACCCCGACAATTTCCTCCCAGAGCGCTCAGCAAACCGACATTATTACGCTTTCGTCCCGTTCTCAGCCGGACCCAGGAGTTGCGTCGGTAAGTCACGTAAATAATAAATATCACGGAAATACCAGTGAATCACACTTACATAGATCTACTTATCTATGCACAATAATTAAACCTGCTTTCCGGATGTTAAATATACACTATCAAAATTTCCGCAGAAAATTAAGGTCAAAATTTGCACATATGTTTGTTTACATACATATTTATTTATAAAAATAAATATTGAGATTTTATCGCAAGAGTTCTTTACTACAACAATAAAGATGTGAATAGTTATTATTATAATTGTTTTAGGACGTAAATATGCCATGTTGAAGCTCAAGATCATCTTGTCGACAATACTGAGAAACTTCCGCGTCCACTCGGACCTTAAAGAGTCTGACTTCAAACTGCAAGCTGACATCATCCTAAAGCGTGCTGAGGGATTCAAAGTTCGTTTGCAACCACGCAAAAGAGTAGCCAAAGCGTAAGAATATAGATAATGTACTTATAATTTGTAACCAAATCAAAGTGTCCCCAGTACTGTTTCATTGCTAGTAAATGGTTACTTTGACGAAGACAAATGCACTGTGTGATATTAGTACAGCAACTAAATAACTATTATTTTAAAGATGCTGACCTATATGGTGGTAGAATTTTTAGGCTCAGGGAGGTTAAAAAGGGGCAAAGATTGTGTATTGCTCAATAATGTTAAACTATTTTTTAAGTTTTGTATATAGGTAATTAAATTATATTCTTTATAAGAGCTGCGACGAATATGGCAAACTAATAAATGTAATTATTTTGGATATTATTATTTTATTTTGTTTGTACCATACTTACACAATCCGCCTTCCTAGGGCACTACTTCATTGGGTATTGACTGCTGCGTAGTTTTCTTATATCCTCAACGGTTTCAATTCTTTCTAGCAACCCACCACCCTCGGAATATTCACCTAGGAGCTCTGATTTCGCTTTCAGTTCTAATTTAGCTCTAAAATTTTATATTATTAGAAAATAATAAAATATACAATCAATAAGTCTTTTTAAGTCTAAAGATATAAAGTAATAAATCAAACCGTAGAACGTCCAACGGAGTGCGATGATGGATCGGGCACATGCAAGGTAGAAAGTCGTGGTGTAGTCTCGTGACCCACCAACCAGCCTTTGATAATTTCCATTCAATAATTTTCATTTGAGCGATTGAGCATGTTCCCGCTTCTCTTATCAAGTTAAAGTATGACGCCATGAGTTCTTGCCCTTAAATAAATTTCATGAGTGTTGATACTTCTTTATTAAATTACATGATCGTCAGAAAACATTAATCAATCTATCATTAATTGAACCATTAGAACAGAAAAAAGAAAATTAATCGGGTTTAATATGAATAAAATAAATACTTCACAACAACGACCAGAAACCATATACCTGCAGATACGGCCATCATGAGCCTAGCTTGTTCGGCTTCTACTTCATAAATTTCATCTCGACGTGATTCATATATATGTATAACGTCATAATCTTTACTAGATGTCAAATCTTTGTCTAGCAATAAATCTGATGTTCTCTGTTTGAATAAAAAACTTTTAAATTTACCACTATTAAATAATACTAACTAAAATAATAGGTTTATCTAAAAATGCAATAAAACTCGAAAAAGTAACAAATAAATTAGCTATTTGATTTTCATAATTTGGTGAAGCGTTAAGAGTGGTTTACTGCTAAATATGCTTAGTAGCAGATGTTGTGTAGCTATGATGAATATTTATATGACCTGCTTAAATCCAAAGCCCATGAAGCAGGAAAATGCTTCAGATAGATGCTGAGTACCCAGTTCAGGTCTTTCTCTCCTAAGGTGCAATTCTCCAAGCAGATGTAAGGCTTGACCTAGCTGCTTTCTCAATCCGTGTTCCATGGCAATAGCTCCCATTTCGGTCAGCAACCTCGCTGCCGCTTCATGATCACGCAATCTGTATAACCAATTTTTTTTTTTTCTCATCCAATATTTTAAAGCAATTCTATAACCTAGTTTTAAACAAATCAGAAAGGGAAGGGATAGTACAGGGAATCAAAATAGTTGTCTAATTGCCTCCGTTACAAAACGGGTACAAAATATTTGACTATGAGGTGTTATCTTCAGTTATAATTTAAAAAATTACCACGAGGCAGCATGTGTGGACTCGGTAGTGCGTTGCAAAACAGTTAATTTCGTTTCCAATAATCAAAAACGAATTAGGTACAGCAAATGTTTCGAATAATTCGGATCTCGAAATTTTATATTAGCATGGCGAAATTTACTATTCGTAATTCACGAGTGAGAAAGAATTACGAATAGTCAACGAAATTACGAAGACTAGGTTGTACCCACGATGGGCGAGACAGTAACGTATGTTGTTATGTACAGAATCTATACAGATATGTACGTGATCCAAGTAATTGGTAAACACTATAACGAACACGACGACCTAATACATGTAAGCTCAAGGATTGAATAGTCAACCATTGCGCATTGCGACAACACACGATTGCATAAATACCATACTGAACATAAATTTCTGCGAGCTGACAAATTCAACCTATAACTAGCTTATTTCTAAAAGCTGTAGAACAACATATAATTGAAATTTATTTTGTTTTATTATGAAAATCTATCGCGCATTCGTTCGAGAATAACGAAAAAAAATATATTATATCATCTTTTAAAGCATAAATTCCGGTTCAGATTTTCTTGCATACCACTTAGTATCAGGTGCTAAGAGCCCGAAGCAATAAAAATCTTGTTATTTTTGTTAGGTGCCAGAGATTTCGGCACGGAAGTGTTTTTTGTTTTTTAAATGCATGAATAGATATGAAATCGTTTCTGCATCTAGATACACCAGATTTTCTAGAATCGTCTTAAAGGGAAAGTTCCCATTACATTTTAGTTTACAAAAAAGTTTTCTTGATTTGATTAGCCAGATTTGACAACAGAAATTTGGAATAGTTTATACGACTTCATTCTTTCGACATCAATCACAGCCGATCGTTTCAATTTCTATTCAAACCATATTTAAGATTCGAGAACTTAACTATAACCGTAATACGTGATCACTTCTTATTTGGGACTCTCAATAGCATTACTCGACCACAACGATGCCTACAAAGCTTTGGAATAGTTTACTTCGATATTCATTTGCATACATTTATAGACATCATTCATGACTTGAATGAGATTTTTCTACTGGAAAATTAATAACAATATTAATATATAGGATTTTAAAACAAAATTATAGTAGTTCATATAGTTGCCCTTGATCAAATGCTTCTAGGATATAAATGTATTATGAATAAGGCTCGCATTAGTGAAGACAAATGCATGCATAATTGCACTTCTTGGAAAGTATATAGTATATATATATATATATATATATATGCGGTATCATAGCAAAGCCAAAGACGTCACATGACCGTGCTACCCGTGTAATTTAATATCTAATTCATTTGCATATATTACCTGTATAAACTTGTTTACTTCAATAGTAAATGATTTGTGTATGATTTGAATATTAGTCATTATTTATTTTATTCATTTACATGAAATCATAATCAATATGGTTAAAAAGTGGTTTTGTTTAAAAAAAAACATAAAAAATTGAAATGTGACATTTAAATGGACTTGCTTCTCTTCTTATCTTTCTTTCTTCCTTTTTTCAATGTATTTTTTGACGGATTTTGACATTGAATGCCTACATTTTAAATACATTAACATGTAAATCTTTTTAAAGATACGATTGTATGCCTCTACACCCAATTCAGTAGTAGAAGATACCTACAATTGATACTGCAATCAGCGGATTTTTATTTTATATTGTTTTTTTGTGAAAGAAACAAAAAAAAATATCGTCTAAAATATAAATACTTTACGAGACAAATGTTTGTGTGATCCTCAAAAATTTGTTTCGGGTCTGGGTGTTTGTGAGACCAAAAAAGTCTCTCGTAGTCTGATACCCACGACAAAGGACTTGTATCCTAGTGTGGAGTCACAACTATGTATGTTGGGTATGTTGGGTATGACTGTTGGGTGTATTTATTATTTCTTATTTATAGGTAACTTTATTTAAAGATTAACTGGATTATAAAAAAAAAAGTAATAAGAGCATATTAAATACGCGTCATCACATAACTGGCAGAACATTTTTTCTTTTTGTATGTACTATTCTTCTAAAACTATAAAAATAAAAATTCGTTATTAACAGTGGAAACTTACGAGATTGTCATATCCAACCATTTCAAGGTTGTGATCGAGCCAAAAATATCACCAAAATATTGGGTTCAAATAGGGATGCCCGTTACGATACGATATATCGGAATATCGATACAGCACTATACGATATAGCGATATTTGATGCGATATTTTGACCATACGATACGCTTCGATATATCGCATTCTTATAAAAATATCGCATTAGTATCGTATCAAACTATGTCGGTGATTAATTTGTATAATTTTAATGTTCCTATTACATCATCACTAAACGATAATAGACAGTGCCATTGAATATATTGTTATTAGTAATAAGAGAATGATAATGTCGACAAAATTGTTTATGGAACAAGAACAGCCGGCTTTTGTTTAGACTTGGAGGTAGATTTAAATAAATCTTTGGACTTTGTAGTACCGTCAAATATGATTAATAAATGTTTAGTTTATGTTCTCTTTTTTCATTCCGTTCGAGTTCGAGCAACAAAACTTTTATTTCAAAATCATTGCAATGGCACTGCCAGTAAAGTCAACTGTGTGGATTTTTTTTTATCAAATCAGATAGCGGTGGAGAGTGTAAATTATGTCACATGTTTGTAAAGACTAAAAATAATACTACGAATTTACAAACTCATTTAAAGAGACATCATCAAAGTGCATTGGATGGCGGTCATACTTCTCGATCAGTATCGTCGTCACAACAAGATATGCGGGTGAGTAGTTCTTTGCCGTTTTTTCACAAATTTAAATCAATGTTATTTGATAAAAATTGGTTTACAATTTTAATATAAACTATTAAATACATATAATTATTTGTTTCTTTTTAAAAAATAGAAGAATATAGTAAAACTACTAAAAAGATAACCCTTTGCACGATATATACTCATTATATCGCATATTAATTGAAAGGCATGCGATACGGTTACGATACGATATATCGATACAAAGGAAATCGATAATATCGCGTATCGATACAGCCAAGTTCGATACAGTTACGATGCGATATATCGATACAATACACTTTTTTGGGCATCCCGAGGTTCAAACCATAGAAAAAAATCTCTGACTTTTCAAAGTTATGAGTGAATAATCAAGTACTTAAACGGCATAGGAAAACATCGAGAGGAAATCTGAATATCTAGTAATTTTTCTAGGCGAAGAAACTAGATTTTTTCGATAGACCTAATTAAGTCAATAATTTAAAGTTATTAATGAATACTTGGGATTTTTTACCTCTGCATGACAGCCGCTAAATGCATTCTCGTCTCGCATAATCCAACTAAGTTGTTGCTCTCCGAGTGAATTTTAAATGCGCGTTCAAAAGTCTTCTGAGCGTTGTTCAAATTATTCATCGCTAATTGACAAATCCCTATTTCTATAATTGCTTCGGCTGTTTTGTCCACGGCGTTCGCTAAAAATAAATTGAAGCTATTTAAGTTGAAATAACATTACTGCCAATGGTCGTGGATGACTGAACTTTAAAACAATTAGTAATAGCAAAAAAGTTTTCAACTTCAGACACGATTTTGATGGAGACTACACTACACCAATGTTTTAAAATAATTCTTGCTAATAATAAAATCCGTTTTTATGAAAAACATATTCTAACATAACCGTATGTGGTTATATGGTTTGGTTGTGCAAGTTTCTATAAATAGTAATAAATATAGTTTATTCGAAGCAAAGGTTAATATAATTAATGTATGATAACATATGCGACAATTGTAGATGTTAAATGCGATATGAATATGCATATGAGTCAACAATACAAGTAACAATTTAATAAACATATGTACATAGTTTGTTGTTAAAGTGTTATGGTAAATTTAATGTACCTACCTATTGCTTCTAACTTTCTCCATCCATCTCGTAAACAATTTTTGTAGTGCGATTACGAAACCGGCTATGACAATATACAGAAATTGCGTGTGCTATTACCATTAGTCGTCATAGAAACATAAAAAGTCGTCATGGCCTCGAGGTTTAGGCACGCGGTCGAGAATTTCGACGGTCGCAGGTTCAGACCCCAGACACACACCTCTGACTCTTCGAAGTTGTGTGTATTCACAAAAAATATCACGTACTTTAACGGTGCAGGAAAACATCATGATGAAACCTACACACCTAAAAGGTTTTAGGAATTTCTTAGGTGTGTAGTTCGCCAACCCGCACTAGACCAGCGTGGTGGACTAAGGCCTAAAACCTCTCAGTCGTAGACGAGGCCCGTGCCCAGCAGTGAGACGTATAAGGGCTGATAATGTAGTATTAGATACTAATTAAATATTGTCTATTTTAAATAGTGAAATTTAATTAAATATTGTCTGTTTCCTTTTGTAACGGGTCTGGTGGTTGAGAGCTTCAACACAAAACTTGGATTAAGTATCAAGTATGTGTCAGTACCTGTATCTTGGTGTCAGAAGATTGTACAGCTTTAGTTTTACAACCACTTTTTTGACTGCATAATAATTTTCATGTAAAATGTTTGATGAATAATATACATTAACACATTCACAAAAAATATGTTAATTGTGGCGTATTTTAAAATTATTGTATTAACAAAAATTTGTGTTTTATGTGTTTAATGAAAATATAATACATGTTTAACAATCGTCGATGTTTATCAAAAACATGATTTATCACTTGTATCTCTAATCATTTGTCGTTGCTACCACGAGCAATGAGGTGAAAAAAAAATGCAGATAAGAGTATATTTAGTCACTGTGATCTTAATTAGTGTATTGGTTTACCTGTGTCCTTGGCAAAAATGAGACTTAGCATGTTTTAGTAGTTTAGGCACACACCTCTGACTTTTCGAAGTTATGTGTGTATTCACAATGAATTATCACTTGCTTTAACGGTGAAGGAAAACATCGTGATAAAACCTGCACACCTAAAAGTTCTTAGGAATATCATAGGTGTGTAGTCCGCCAACCCGCACAAGGCCAGCGTGGTGGACTTAAGGCCTAAACCCTCTCAGTTGTAGAGGAGGCCCATGCCCAGTAGTGGGACGTATATGGGCTGATGATGTATGTTTTAGTAGTATTCAACAAATTTTCATAAGTAAGGCCATTAATGATACGAAAGTGTGATTGTTTGTTTTGCTTTCAAGACTTAACCGCAGTCCTAACTTAAGTTAATATTGGTACATACATACACCAGAACCTAGGGACAGAGTACTTTTTATCACGCAGAATTTCAAGCTACTGACGACACAGTCACTTTTATTACGCATACAAAACAATGATTTCCGTCTAATTAAGTTTGCATAAAAAGGTGTAGGCTAGTCTTGACCTGACCTTTACGATTATACAACGTATAATTACAATTAAACAAGGATTGCACATTATATAATTGAATTGAATAAGTAAAAGCATCGAACAGTCAAACCCATAGTTGCGAAGCCACATTGATGTCGAGTGTAGGGTTGTGAGTATCAAAACTTCCGAGAGAATTTTAATAAATGTACGTATTTCAGATTCGTAATATTGGTGGAGTTTTCAATTCGATCGGATGGACTCATAATAGACCTGATCTATTCATTTATTTTATAGTACCTACCTACATATCCACTTATTCCCACTTGTAATCTAGCTGCATAGTCAGGAGTCGCCAGCTTATTTTAATTCCTTTGTAAAAAGATACGATCTTATTTCTAGTCATCGGGCTCATCCCAAAATCTATGCCGCCACTGAGAATTTCTTAATAGAAACCCATATTCTCTACCATATACGGGAATTAAACCTGGGACCTATTTATCGCATGCGCCAATTTACGCTACGAGACTAATTAGGCAGTATATTTCCTAGAAGAAAAGTTAGATCTTTGAACACAAAAAAAAACAATTAATTGACCTTAAGATACAATCGCAAGGTAACCTTGAGACGTACAATAGTTCATGCAATTCCGGCAACATTGCAAAGTGCTATAAAATGAAATTAAATGTATACATGTCTGTATGGCATGCACGCCCAGCGTCAAATTATTATGCAAATATAATTTAACACATGCATAATCACTACGTGCCTAAATAAACTTAGTTATTACCTGTATTAACTAATTAATTATTATACCTGTGTTAATGCCTAATTTACATTTGTTAAATAATATCCTCAAAAAACTAAATTTTAAATGTATGGAAATAAATAAAATTGGAGTGTCTGTTTGTAATATTGAAATAACCGCTTTTTAATAAATGCATATGGATGTTTACACTGTACATATACCAACATAACTTTTTTTACAATTTTTGTCTGTCTGTTTGTTTGTCAAAAAGGGTGGACCGATTTTGACAGGACTTTTATTGGCAGGTAGCTGATGTAATAAGGAATAACTTAGGCTAAAAAAAAATAAGAATCGACTGTTAGGCGGAACGAAGTTCGTCGGGTCAGCTAGTTATAACTAAAATTATAAATTATAACAATGTAGGTACGTATTCATAAAATTTATCATCAGCCCATACCTCCCACCGCTGGGCACGGGCCTCCTCTACATCTGAGAGAGTTTAGGCCTTAGTTCACCATGGTGGCCTAGTGCGGGTTGGTGGACTACACAGCTAAGAAATTCCTAAGAACTTTTAGGTGTGCAGGTTTCATAACGATGTTTTCCTTCACCGTTGAAGTAAGTGATGAGTCATTATGAATACACACATAACTACGAAAAGTCAGAGGTTTGAACCCGCGGCCGGCGAGATTATCGATCACGCGCCGAGGTCATTACTATATGTACACTTTTCCTTTTTTGTTTCTTTTTATTTACTTAATGAAATTATAGTATGAAAATTAAAGCAAATGCTGAAAGAATTAAGTGCGCCTGCGTTCAAATTATCAAGTTCAAGAAACAACAAGACAAATCCTAATAATTTAAAAAATGTATGACGGTCTACTTTTTATAAATAGCAATGCCCCGCAATAGATTTCTACTATAATGTTGCGTTTATTAGGACAATACCTATAATAGACAAGCACGCACATTCTAAATAATATTTATGCCCCCCTAAAAATTTTATCCATTTGAAGATAGAGCTTTTTAGTCTTGCAAGTAAACTCATTCTTGTTACCAATTTGGTCGTCTACTTATACTGGCAATTGTAACTTTGTTGTGTGCAAGACGGGGTTGGGTCTTATGTTAATACACTACAGTAGCCTGGTTAGTGGACTGTGACGTACCTTAGTAGTTTGTTGTCAAAAAAATTAAGCCTATTTTGCCCCTCCATGATATTTGCCAAAACGAGCAATAATTTATATAGAATACACACAATTATGTAGGTCTCAATAATTCATTGGGACATGAACCCGCAACCGCCGAAATTATCTCACTCATCAAAAATCACAAGAATATTTTTATAAAGATTGTAAGCAGACCGTGGTCGAAAAGGCAGACAATAGTTACACAACAACATACACATTGACGCTAAAAAAAACCCAAAAAATGTCGTATTCCTAATTACCATAGCCAGGGTAATACTATCATACAGTAATTTAACTTCATACAAACGGGCGAAACGGGAGTTATACCTACGCGCCTCGATCGCGGCATGCGCAAGGCATGCAGGCAGTCTCGAATGTGCCACAGTGACAAACGGGCGGTGTTGTTTTTTAAACAGTAATCGCGCGATTTTTATACAAAATAAGTGCAAGTGCCTATTTAATATGATAAGTATATATTGTGTTTATATATTGTGCTGTTTTTGGTTGCATGAAATCTTCTAATCAAAAAATAACATGCATTTTTATTGAACACTTCCTATTCCATTAACAAAATATTTTATTGGTTTAAATAAAAATAAAAAAATATTTACAATCACAAAAATAGATAGAAAGTCAAAGTAGGCAGATAGAATTAAAATTCTGCAGGTTCGCAGCCCTATCGCATGTTTAGGTACGTACCGCGCGGCTGTAGGTATTTATTTCAAAAATGCGGCCGAGTTAAACTACTGTATGATAGTATTACCGTGCTATAGCTATTAATATACATATTACATATACTATTAGTTATTACCTACACTACTTTTCGACCACGGTTTATTTACATCCTGTATAATTTGTTTTCTTGTTTCTATTCCTCTACATAGAACATAATATGAAGTGTAGCTAAACAAATAAAATTAGTGCGATATAGCTATCTCTGCAGATCTATATAGACATGTACACATGTCAGTGGCAACGAACCCGCTTTAAAGAAGAAAAAACAAAATGTGTAACCTTAGCATTTCCATATCAATTACCAACTACGTATAGAAGTAATCAATGCTTTTGAGTAGGATCCAAATCTTACCCTAGTATGCCACGTGAGCTGAAAGTTTATATTTGTTTTGACCAAGTATTTTCGTAGGACCACATTAAATATAAAAATAAAGGTGTTTCAAATTTTAACGAGCAAAAAACAAGGTGGCTTAGTATGTTGCTGAGGTTTTTTATTATTGCACGAATACTTAGTAGGTATATGTCTGAAAACTAATTTAAGTGAATTGTTTGTTGTGTTTTGTTTTGGTTTTGTTTTATTTCATTTTATATTATTTTGTTTACGCGTTTCAAGATGATTGAAACTATTTCACTTTTGTTTGAACTATCGTTCAGCTAATGTACTGTATATGTAATTCTGTAATTAATACACAGGTACTCAAGCTACGGGCTTGCCTATATGACCTGTCGATGCTAAAAATGTACATAATATATGTTTTATAAAATTAATTTAATTTCATTTTATGAAATAACTTTCATTTCATTTCAAACTTCTAACCATCCCGTGCTCTTCTCTCGGCGAGTCTCGACAGCCTTTCCGCTTTAGCTGGGTCAGTTTTGTATACAGCTCTTGCTTTGCTCAGTAACACCCGATGCAACTGTATAGCGGCGGCAGAAAACACCGTATCAGACGGTATCTGTTCGTCATCGTCGTGCGGCTCGGAAAGTGGCCAGTCCTGCAAAAAGGCAATACGGGAACTGACGCTCTTTGTAACATTGAGGTTAACCAAACAATTAACTTTAAACAAAGACGGAGTTCACACAAAGCGATTTATTTTCAACTATTTGATTTCCGCACGCTTGAGTTAGTGATTCACTTATTATTTTTATTTGCTTTGATACTAGCAACATTTTGTTGTCTCTATTATACAAGCGTTCGTACTGCAACGCAAGCTGGTCGCGAACTAATCAACGTAATAAATATACTTAACACCAACAAAATCTTAAAATAATTTTTTTTTTCATTATACGGTTTTAAAGATTAATCTGAACAAAATATACCAGGATGATAAATAATAGAAACGTAATTTCAAAGTAATTAAGTCATTAAAAACATTCTTTGTTTTATTACTGCTGGCGTATTGTATTCTTAAGTTCTACCTGTTATCTCATCTAAACAATTACATAAAAATTATTTTGCGTTGAATACCATGCAGAAAAATGAATTATTTATCGAATTTATTTTATCGTGGAGACACGTGTAAAAGGAAAATGTTGTATATTCAACACAATCATAATGCTTTATTGTATATATAATTTACATATAAGGCCAAAGTCTGAGTTCTAGTACCAAGACTATGAGCTTTATAATAATAATACCCTCTGTACGCAGAGGCCTCTGTACGACTGTAGACAGCAATAATCTGAGTACAAAGCTTTAATTTTTACGTCCCCGTGGCGCAATTGGCTAGACACTAGCTTAAAAAACGACCCGACGACGAGAACGACGACGGATTCAATTCCCGCATCGAGACAAATGTTTGTGTGATCCACAAATATTTGTTTTGGTTCTGGGTGTTTGGGAAACCACTTAGTCTCTCATAGGTTCTGATAGCCACGGCACAATACTTGTATCTTTAATATGGGGTCCGAATTATGTATTTGACTGTTATTCGTATGTATTTTTTTTATTCATTTAAAATTCATTCAGCAAATTATTCATAAACAACATATTTAATTATGTAATAATACTAATTTATTTCTTCATTCACGTTACTAATAATACTATGTTTAATAATTATTAATTATAATACTTGCATCCATGCAGATAAACTAGTTGGCTCGACAGGTTTTATAACAAGGTGCTTTGTTGTGGCTGTCTTTATCAACATGAGTTTATTTATTGGAAAAGTCATTTGGTAAATTGTTGGGTTTTGACTCCGCATTGAATAGTATAGTATAGATTTTTTAAAGTACCTTTCCAATAGCACTATCGCGAACTTCAGTCAATATTAGAAAAGATTCTTCCGGGTCAGCTCCTGGAACTTATTACAATTAGGTTAAGTATTAAATCGTCAGCTAGAGGTTTAGGCGCGCGGTCGAGTCAGCGAGATGCGTTCGTGAGTTTTAATTCTTAACACAGCCCTTTAAAAGTTATGTGTGATTTCAAAATAAAATTTCACGTATTTTAACAATGCAGGACAAAATCATGAGGAAACCTGCACTCGTAAAGGTTCTTAGAAATCTCTCCGCAAAAGATCAGCGTAAGGCCTAACCACTCTTAGTTGTAGAGGAGGACCGTGTCCAGAAATGGGACTTATCAATATATTTTAAAGACTTATAAAACTTTACTCAGAGCATTCAGCATTAGACATAGACCTCAGTTATTGACACTGTGACAATGATGTAAAATTTATTAATAATGTAAACTAAATTATTTTTAATAAAACTAGCTAGGCGTGAGAACGATGCTGACAGTGCTTAGCTTTCAAAAACAGAGAATTAAATAAGGCACTCTCTTTTCCTTTAAATTCTCATTAGTGATAATTGGTCTTTCAACCTTTTCACTTACCGACGCAAAAACAACAGTTAATCTGCTGCTTCGCGTCTTTATTCTGAGGTATTTGTGTCGTACAAACTGGCCGAGTTGGATAGTTTTTATTCTAATCTAAATTGACTATAGATTGATTTAATAAGTTACGGTTTATATACCAGCCTGGGCGATGGATGTGTCTTATTATTGTATATGTAATAAATTGCGGCAAGATTTTATTCAATACTTAAACAGGCCAAGTTCGTTCGTTCACTCAAGTGTTAACTCAAGTTATGCGTGCTTAAGAAGAATATTGCAGTGCTTACATTTATCCAAAAGAAATTTCGCATAGTGGTATTTACAACATCCCTTTTGACGTCCACCATCTATCATGTACTGGCTGCCAACTGCAATTGACGCCAAGAAGAACTTCTCCGCTAGCCATAAAATCCCCTTTTCTTTTTCGGCATAATACATTGCTAAACTTAGAAGTTCTAAGCATTCCTTCTTTGTATTGCCTGAAAATATTCATACATAAATAAGTGAATACACCCATACATACCAAAATTCTGACCCCACACTAAGATACAAGTACTGTGTCGTTGGTATCAAAAACTACGAGAGACTTTTCGGTCTCACAAACAATATTTTTGTGGATCACACAAACATTTTTCTCGGTTCGAGGATCGTACTGTCGGCCACTCCTTTGGCAAGCTGGTATCTAGCCCAACTGCACCACGGGGCTGTCATAGATTATATATTTATATAAATGTTTGTCACAACGTAGAAATTTATTGTTTTATTAATTCTAACTTCAAAGCACATTGAACAGTTTAAGAAAAACTTTGTAATGCTAAAACAGACGAAACCAAAATTATAAGTATCTAATTTTATGATCTTTGTCATGAACCGAAGGTAATCAATATTTAAAAAAATATTATTATATTACACTGTATAGCTTGCGTTATTCACAAGGTCAAAAATTTAACATAATGTTTAAGGTAAATATTAAAATACATATAGATTTTGATTCATCCAAATAAACTTTACGACTTATCAGAAACTCGCTAACCGATATTCGTGTTTTTGTGAGGTAGGTACATTAAGATTCACCAATTTCAATATTTATAACGAATCATGACTCTGAGGTCAAATAACGTCACTGCTTGACGTCGACATATGCCGACCACTCTTTGAAAGACTACCGAAGCAACCAGAGGAACAAGTTAAGAAAGAAAGTTTTATGATGTACCTTTAAGTCAGGGAAAGAAGCAAGTGTTTTACCTTTGTTAGCTTAAGGTTTGCCTCATTGACAAAGGCACGACCGTCTAAAAACTTCCCTAAATGAAGATCAAATAAAAATTATTTTTAATATACTAAAAATGAATTGTAATTTACAGTGGTCCGCCAACCCGCACTAGGCCAGCGTGGTGGACTAAGGGCTAAAACCCTCTCAGTTGTAGGGGAGGCCTGTGCCCAGCAGTGGGACGTATATGGGCTGAACATGATGATGATGAATTTACAGTAACGGTAAAATAAAACTAAAACTAACCCTTATCCCTTTCCTTTTCAGCTTTCTGCAATCCAGCACAAATGTGCTCCAAATAATCTAATCTTTTCCTAAGATCCACGACAATGCCAATATCGTCTTCCGCGACGAGTTGAATATTGTCATATATAAGATCTTGAAGATAGTCCGATGATTCCGTATAGCCTGATTCTCTTAATTCCAGAATAAGACATTGATGAAGTGGCAGCTTCTGTCTGGAAATAATCGCATACATACATACTTTGATGCTTTTACCCCCAAAATCTATATTCCTATTACGTTCTGGCGGTTATGTCCCACGTAATAGAAGGAGAAACTATTGCCAATTAGTGGGGCACATGTCAAAGAAATTTAAAGATAGAACAGGGAAGTAGAAGTTGTCAAAGAAAGATTCGAAAATTAAATATGGGGCCTCTATACGCATGCCGCATAGACACTTATAGGTACCGCGGGACCTATAAAGCGTTTCATGAATGAATGTTTTTTTTTATGTAATGAATATAAAATCAATTACGATATTGAAAAACTAAAATTTAGATAACCCATTCCTGTTATACCTACATATTTACATTCCTTTAACTTATTTACATTTACATTACGATAATCACGTTGTAAAGTTTTTTGAATAAAATTATACGCAAGGAAAACCTTGGCCTAAATAAAATATATAAAAACAACATAATGTTTAATAACTGTTAAATATTTCCATTTATACGCATTTTGTAAATTTATTCATATGTGTGACTGGTTCTGGTGCATCGCGCGAAATATAAACAAATCGGATGGGTTGAAAACTATGCCATGGTGAACGCCATACTAATTCGCAAAGCAAATAGCGTGACGAGACTGGTTTTAAATCGGCATTTCGTCAATAATAATTTGCTTCTCAATAAATTGCATACGGTAATTTTCCAACTTGTATTATATTTCGTAAACATACAAGTATAGTCTGTTTCTTATATTTGTAAAAACATTCATAAATATTTAAAATCAAATTATTAAGTACATATAACACATTATGAAATAAGAAAACCGAAGCTATGGTAAGTTAAGCTGTACTATTAGGTAATTTATTATTGTTAGGTCAACATAATAATATATAGCTGTGCTTACAGCTACTTATCTACTGTATACTATGATTTTACCAAGATCCATGGTCGCTACACTACAGTAAATTGAGCTTCTGGCTATCTCACTCACTGAAAGAAACGCATTTTATTGCTTCATTTGGGTTTTCTGTACAGGGTCGATATAGGTCATCTTAGCTGATTAGTCTATTTCTCTCCAATTTATTAAGTCGTACCAATTACACGTTTGATTAAGTGTGTTTTAAAGTTATTAATATATTGCATGTTACAGTGCTCATGATGATGTTCAATCTATTGTTTTTACTATAAGTTTAATACAAGGATATACGGCATAATTAATTGGTAAATTTATGTTCACTGCTTTATTTAAATAAGGTATTTACACAAGTCAGAAACACTAAACGATCAATATAACAAGCACGAATCCTTTATAATGAGTTTCTGATTAATTATAATACCTTCTGATTCCTTTAGCGTCGAGGACATCTAAACTAAATAATGCTTTATTCCGCAAGTTTTCCAAGCTATTTTTAGTCATGCATGCCATAAGTTTGGGAAGCTGGCGTTTCTTTGGCAGTCCGGCTACCGAATTCATTTTAATGGAGAAATTAATAAAAAATATATCTACGAATTAGAATACATATGTATACATTTAAATATTTTATAAATATTAGGCGATTATTGACAGTTAATTTATTTTTTAAATCATGACATATTATATTCTTTCGAGCCTGTTCTTAAACATTTGTTAAAAAAATATTTGGCACACTGGGTCTTAAGCGACAAAATTTTAGTCACAACTTTTGGTCACAACGATTGCCAAAATATGGTTAAAATTTATAACGAAGACAGGTATGAACGCAAATCACAAGAAATTTAATCACTTTTTTTTGGTTACTTAGTATTTTAAAATCTAATCAATCCTTTCAAATAGACTTACCCGGTAAAATGTATAATCAATCTTTTTTTGAGTCAAGTTAATTTGTGAATGTTGTAGTTCACCTGCGCGTAAAACAAAAACATTTATGTAGTTATATACTTTTATAACCAAATAACAAATCTACAAATACGCAGTTATTAGGTATCTTCAGCCATAATTTACCTTAAAAAATTATCGTAAAGGCCTGTTATCATCGAACTGTATTCTACAATCTCTTCTTTAAGACATCTCGAGAACATTCTTAGTTGTCATTTTGCCGTGCCAGTATCAAAAAGTAACATTTATTGCTAGTAGGCAGTTCCTTAAGTCGTGATGGCCTCGAGGCTTAAGAACGCGGTCGAGAAGCTCGATGGTCGCGGGTTCAAACCACAGGCACACACCGCAGACTTTCGAATTAATTATCACGTACTTTAACGGTGTAGGAAAACATCGTGAGGAAACCTACACACTTACAAAGTTCTTAGGAATTCTTTAGGTAGCTTGTAGAGGAAGCCCGTGCCCAGCTGTGGGACGTATATGGGCTGACGATGATGATAATGATGAGGCTGTTTTTTTGGACAGCGCTGATTTGTATTAGTTGATGATGGCGGTAAACACCCATTAAATCAATTTAACCATACGTGCAAGTGCCTTCATTACGATTGCCCCGTAACATTTCCTCGGAGAAGGGATATTTAGCTATGTTTTTAACTAAAGATTTTATGAAAAAGTTTGATGATCTAGAAAGAAACCCCTTATCCATGGTACTTTCTAAGCAAATGACTATATATCTGTAAATGATAGGTATACAGTTATAGATAGTTATAGATAACTGTAAATATTTTTCTTCCGGGGTGATTGACTTCGAAGTTCAATGCACCTTAAGAGCTCAATCATTTTCTTTTTAAATTTGAATCGTTAACTTTTTTAATATTGTATTAGACGGTGGATATTATGAAGAATAATAGCCGCTCTAACCTGTAATACCGTACAAAAATTATGAGTGAAACAAAAAAAATGTTGACTATAAATCATCTTCAACAAAAAGTTAAGTAGTTTTAAAAGAAGTACTGCAAATTTATACTAATATCAAAAAGCTAAAGAGTTTGTTTGCTTGAATCCGCTTATCTCAGGAACTACTCGTTCAAATTAAAAAATATTTTTATGACGAATAAACCATTTATCGAGAAAGGCTGTAGGCTATATATAAAAAGAATGGCGTCGTATCAAATAAATGTAGTAAAAAGGGGATTTTTTTTTAAGTCTAAATTTTCGCATACAGAGTAGCAGGCAACAGCTATTATAACGTAATTAGGATCATTTGCGAGAAATACATTAAAGAACAAACATAAAGAAGCAGAGTCTAGACCAAAGAAAATATGATTGTGCTGCATTAATTTCGCTTCAAATACCTAATAATACTTAGGTGTTAATGTAAGATCAGAATTGTATGTGTGACCGTTGGTTTTATGCATTTATTGAATAAATGCGAAATCCTGTCATAGTTAATAATAATAAGGTAGTGATGGCCTCGAGGTCGAGAATCTCGACGGTCGCGCGTTCTAACCCCAGGTACACACCTCTGACTTTCGAAGTTATGTGTATTCATAATGAATTATCACTTATTTTAACGGTGAAGTAAAACATCGTGATGAAACCTGCACACCTAAATGTTCTTAGGAATTTCTTAGGTGTGTAGTCCGTTAACCGGCACTAGGCCAGCGTGGTGGACTAAAGCCTAAACCCTCTCAGTTGTAGAAGAGGCACGTGCCCAGTAGTGGGACGTACATGGGCTAATGATGAGGATAAGAATAATAATAAATAAATACACACAACAGTCACATACATATTTCTGACTCCACACTACGATACGGGTGTTGCTTCACGTGTATCAGAAACTACCAGAGACTTTTCGGTCTCACAATCACCCAAACCCTAAACATATATTAATGGATCACACAAACATTTGTCTTGATGGAACCCGCGGCCTCTCGTTTCGCAAGCTGGTATCTAGCCAACTACGCTACGGGGCTGACGTTACTTAACCTGTTATATTACAAACCTTGACAAAAACGGTTACAGTTTGGCAGAAGTCATTTTTAAGCATTCCAACACCGAATATTTTCTTTACAGCTTCTTTATAAAGCTCCCACTATCCCTGAATAGGAAACAATTAGCCCAGTATTACGTTTCATCTGTTATATAAACACTCCCTTATATAGCTCTGGTTCAACGTTTAATTATCTCGGATATCAAAAAACAGCTCCGAAACAAGTGTTGGTTGACTGTGACCTTTTTTCTAACCAACTGCGCAACGGAGGGTGTCAATTATATTATTATAGAACAGACGTATACGTCGGATACGTCTGTAATAGTTTTAAATATACGTACCTATATAAGTTTAATTTGTCTAAGCAAACGCATTGATAGATTTGTATCTAATACTCAATAAACTTTTGAACTGTTATGCTCGACGAAGACGAACAGCAAAATGCAAACATTCATCTACAAACATACATTTTTAAACTCACACGTATATTAACAAAAAGATTAGGCAGAAGTGCATTTCTGCAACATTTCGACAATTTTAGTTTCGCCCCATGTAATAGAAGGCGAGCCTATTGCTGTTTTTCTGGCATAATTCCAGACTCCGTGCTGCTACTGAGAATTTACTAATGAAAAAAACAAATAACACTTTGCCAGACCTGGGCATCAAAGCCGGGACGTCTAATTCGTACGGAAAATATGTACTACTTGTGCCGCGTAAGCACGAAGCAGTCTAAAACGCATCTACTTACTATTCACATATAGCTAATCACTAATCAATTACAATCACCGAAGATATTTCCTTGATATAAAAACAGTAAGTTTTGCTTGATAAAACCCAAATTGGCTTTATAATCATCATTTCATCATCGGGCCTCCTCTACAACTGAGAGGGGTTAGGCCTTAATCCACCACGCTGGGCTAATGCGGGTTGGCGGACTACATATCTAAGAAATTCCTAAGAACTTTTTAGGTATGCACGTTTCTTCACGATGTTTTCCTTCACCGTTAAGTAAGTGATAATTTATTTTGAATCCACACATAACTTAGAAGCCTGGGGTGTGAACCCGCCGAGATTCTCGACCGCGCGCCTAAACATTGAGGGCATCACTACTACTTTATAAAAGCACAAATAATTCCTTTCAATTTTGCAACAAAATGTTTTTCTAAGTACGTGTATTTTATGCGCCTATATTACACACGCGACACATAAAACAAGCAACTGCAAGGCGCCTTTTCATATTTATAAATTACTATGGTTACTTTTAATAACGTCATTCTTCAGCAGCTCTAGGTATGGGATATTGATCTGATACATACATACTAATATAATCTCACGTCTGTATTCGGTAGGCAGAAGTGCAATTCTGCACCCACATTTTGCCTGGTACGTATCAGTCCCACGTAATAGGGGGCGAGAATATAAGCGTTTTTCGGGAACATTTTAACACTCCGCGCTACTACTGAAATTTCTGATGGAAAAAAAAACAATAACAATTTGCCCTGGAATCAAACCCGAGACCTGTAGATTGTACGGCACATACTCGTACATGTGCCCTGAGACTACGAGGTAGTCTGATAAAAATGCTACCAGACTGTCTATGGAAATCCCCACAATTTAGATGAGGTAATCTTATATATAAAAATGAATCGCAAAATGTGTTGGTAAGCGCATAACTCAACAACGCCTGGACCGATTTCGCTAATTCTTTTTTTGTTGTGTTTGCTATTGTCAGGAGAAGGTTCTTATGAAAGAAAAAGTTAAGAAAATTGCGAGGAATATGGTAAAAACAACAATTTAATTTTCTCATATAAACTGTTCTACCTAATATTCTGTCAAACATTTTATGTTTATCCCGTCAATATGGTTAATGGTCCCCTCAAATTAAAGAACGTATTTAAATAAAGGTTTTGAATCGACAACATATATCCAGAATATTCGAATAATTGCGTATTTTAGATTTCAAAAATGTAGAATAATGTCATCAGTAATAAAAAGGGATTGACATATTTATTGGTTGTCAAATATTTATGCGTGCGTTCAGTAATGTATTTTTAAACTCCTTGGTTAACAATTTGCAAACGAAGGCGGGCTCGGCAAAGTCATCACGCTTTGAAATCTAAAACACCCACAACTATGCAATGGAATGCGCTTGGTGTTAAGATTTTTTTAAGTAATGTTATTCACGTTACGATACTGAAAAGACAACTTAGAGGTGAATTGGTGCTTGAGAATTCATCAATTAGATTGATCTAAGGATTTCATTGATACCAACGGGTATGACCATTGAGTTCAAACGAATTCAGTCCCCGATTCGTCTTTCCTTCGCCATGACGATTAACAAAAGACTGTTTGTGATCTAAATTTAGACAATTAAAAAATATATTAAAAATGTATATCACGAGGTGCTTCATCATCATCATCAGCCCATATATGTACGTCCCACTGCTTGGCATAGGCCTTCTCTGCAACTGAGAGGGTTTAGGCTTCAGTCCACCACGCTGGTGCTTCAATGAAGAGAATTGAAACCGACTGTATCCCATGCTGCACAATATGTAGGTACATGTTTAATTTAATCATGACTTGCGGACACACGATCGATGCATTAAATTTTTGTACTTTTTTATTTCTGTATTTTTATCTCAATAAAGTGCTGAACTTAATATTTATTTCCATACAATCAAAAATAAAATTCAGGTAATATGTAACATGACATTCAATGACTGTTAGGCGGTACGAAGTTTGCGGGGTCAGCTATTATAATATTAATGTAAATTTGTTCGTTACGCTTTCACGCCAAAATTACTTAACCGATTATCATGAAAATTTGTACACATAGTCTTCGAGATATAAGATAGGACATAGGATACTTCTTATTAAAAAAATACGGAGGATAAAAGAATTGAACAATGATTGAAAAAAGATTTGAATGACTTTTGGTATGCAGTTAGGTGGGACCCACCGAAGTAACATAGGTGGGAATGGTTATCCTTACTATTATATAAATGTGAATGTAGGGATGTTTATTACGCTTTCACGCAAAAACAAAAATTTTGGTATGAACATAAATGAGACCCTGTGAAGTAACATAGGCTATGTTTTATCCCGGGAAAATGTAATGTTCCCATTGGGATAAACATATTAAAAATACGAAAATAACTGTCAGAGTTTTACTTTTACGCCTCAACCATTTGATCGATTTGGGTGATTTGATGTGATGGATAAAAACGGGACCTTAAAAAAGGACATAGGCACCTTTTTTAAATTCAGTAAGTGCCATTTTGGGCTCTTGAGGGACGATTTATAGATTCACTTATTATCTTTCTGCGCACAACCCTGAAGTCTACGCGGACGGAGTCGCGGGCAAAAGCTATAAAAATTGCGATTACAAAACAGTTGTTGTTCGTAGAAGGGTGAAAAATTTGGGTTATATGTATTTTTCAATGCTGAACCATAAAAAAATAAAAACAAAAAAATGTCCACAAAATAAATAAAAAATACTTTTCGGGTTGGGTATTAAAAATAGATAAATGAAATTTCATGAATATACATATGAAATTTCATAAAAATCGGTCGAGCCGTTTCGGAGGCTGTTTCGAACTGTGACACAAGAATTTTATATATATAGATGTATATGTATATCTCACTCTCTATACAATTTGACCATATTTTTTTGTTTAATTAGTATTTCGATCAAAGCAGTGTCTGTTATACGTATCATTTTAATTTTTCAGTGCTATTATCATTTATTTACATTTTATAAAAAAATTAAAATAAAATGGTAAATATTTCATAAAAATCAGTTGAGCCGTTTCGGAGGAGTTTGCCAAAAAACACCGCGACACGAGAATTTTATATATATGGCAAAACAACGTTTGCCGGGTCAGCTAGTAATATTATAATGAAGCACGTGTCCCTTCTTGTTTCCATATAAATTCCCTTCACGGAGAGTAATTATTCCGAAGCAACCGCAAGCCCACTTATAATATTACTTAGGTTTTTTCTACTTTGTAAATTAATGCAAGTAATTCCAGCACCTGATTGCTTTAATTCAAATAATTATATTTGATTGTTTACTTTAAGCCTTATTTTTAACGCCATTTTGCCTAGATTTATTTAAATAATGTTGGGTCTGTTTTTTTCTGACATTAAAATTATTTTAGCATCACAACTAAATACATTATAGCCAAAGCAATCGTAAAAAATATGCCAGTAATATTGCTTTAGCACCTTTCAGTTGTACAATTACGGGGATGAAAGTACCAAATTAAGCGCTTTCTGTACACTCAGAACGATTTGTTTGTGGAAGTGTTAAAAGCGATATTGCCCGGCGCCGACCTGTCCGACCTAGACTCGGGCGACAGATAACCATAATCAATTTTGTTCCGCCTCTATCTGAAGTTAAATCAGTGTTAAAATTGAGGTATGATTACTGTTTTTCCCACATCTCGGGTTGTTTATTTATTATAAACTGTATTACTAAATGGTATACTAAATTGATATAATTGGTATATTAAATTGAGTCGTGATGGCCTCCAGGTATAAGCACGCGGTCGAGAATCTCGACGGTCGCGGGATCAAACCCCAGGCACACACCTCTGACATTTCGAAGTTATGTGTGTATTCACAATGAATTATCACGTACTTTAACGGTGAAGGAAAACATTGTGATGAAACCTGCGCACCTAAAAGTTCTTAGGAATTTCTTAGGTGCGTAGTCCGCCTACCCGCACTAGGCCAGCGTGGTGGACTAAGGCCTTAAACCCTCTCAGCTGTACAGGAGGCTCGTGCCCAGCAGTGGGACGTACTCGTATAAGGGATGATGATGATACTAAATTTGGAATTCCTCCGAGATTACTTTTCATTGTTACACGATTGGCCGTTATAATCTACTTAAAACGTCAACAAAAACATATTACGTAAGCTTAATAATGTTTATAATACACAATTTCAAAATTAAAACCAGAAGGCATTTTGAAAAATGATACAAGTTATACTGTATTTTAATTTGTGTTCTATTTTACTGAACATAGTGGATAAAATGTTTTGCATAGGGATGCGTAAACAAAATATTCCATTTCCGGCTGGAATATGAACTATATTTGCTAATTCCATTTTCGAAGGTTTTTGTGCACCTTGAAATTATTCCATTATTACGACTTACATAAATTGGGCGTAGAATAAAAATACCGGAACTTGTTAACGTAAGTAAATGTGATTTTTTATTTGATATGAGTTTGGTAGAGCACAAATTATTCGCAAAATTCCTAATGCTTTGATTTTTTATCTACCAGACTTTTAACTTCGGTGGAGACCGGTCCCATTGGTTTTTTATCATCCACATTTACTGAATGCTTCGACGCGACTGGTCTTGTTAGTACTGACGTCACGCTTCTAGACTCAGAATCTTCGTTGTGACTTGATGGATTTTCATCTTCATTTTCGTCATGATTGTCTGGATGTTCTTTGTTCTTCTTGGCATTCTTTATGGCCATCAACATTTCTGTGAAGATAAATTACAATTTCAGTCATGTATTTACAATAAACTCTGCTAGATGCAGGTCTCACTTGATTCTAAAACAAACGAACTGGCTAAGTATAGGCGAAGAGACAAAAGAAAAAAAGAGATAACTATTTTTTGTGTATCCTTGGAAATAATTATTGGATTTTTTTCTAGACAGCCGCTTCAAAGATTTATCCCACAATTAAAATTATACTAATAAAAAAATATGTGATTGTAGAATGGATAAGAATAAGTAAGAATTTTCACAAAAACATGTAAATTCATCTCTTCAGCGAACATTCTGGCGCATGAAATAGTTGTTTAAATTATGCAAACAGACTTGTTAATGGCTTGGAAGTTGTATACCCGCTGGCTTGCTTTGAATCGACAACGTGAACACGACTCGAAGAAAATAAAAGACAGAGGAGTCGTATAAA
The DNA here is from genome assembly GCA_907164795.1 of Hemaris fuciformis. NCBI lineage: Eukaryota > Metazoa > Arthropoda > Insecta > Lepidoptera > Sphingidae > Hemaris > Hemaris fuciformis. Next base: position 9,826,030 of record OU015438.1, on the reverse strand, counting down.
TTTAAAGAGGTAATGTTATTTTCATTAAGTCTGAAAAAATAAGGCAAGATTCCCAGTAGTAGTTTTATTTATGTGCGTACAATGCCAAAAGGTCATCTTGTAAAATATCATGTTCCGTGTCGCTTCAGTAAGTTCGGTTTTAGAATTACACACATTTCTACACAATTATACATATAGGTACATATTTTATCTTTTATACACAATACATGATACACTTCGTAAGATCAAATATTTTTGCCTATACGCATACAAAAAAAGTAGAAAAAAGAAGCAGTGATGGCCTCGAGGATTAGGCGCGCGGTCGAGAATCTAGGCGGTCGCGGGATTAAACCTCTCTGACTATTCGGAGTTATGTGTGTATTCACAATGAATTATCACTTGCTACGGTAAACGAAAACATCGTGATGAAACCTGCACACCTAAAATTTCTTAGGAATTTCTTAGGTGTGTAGTCCGCCAACCCGCACTAGGCCAGCGAGGTGGACTAAGGCCAAAACCCTCTCAGATGTAGGGGAGGCCCGTGCCCAGCAGTGGGTCGTATATGGGCTGATGATGAAGATGATGATGATACAAAAAATGCTAGCCAAATTACCAAACCTACGGGGCCTGTAGATCTCACGGCACATACGTATGTAGGTACTTGTGCCGCGAGGGACCATGATTCTAATTTCGTTACACGTATGGGATATAATTGGGATCGTCTTAATATTTCGTGTACCTACTGTCGGGATTTCATGAAGATGAATTGAACGTATTGGTGTATCTATGACCGAACGTTGTTTGCGTTGCGAAAAAACTTTGATCAATTCTGTCACATAAATATTAATCAGTATTAGACGCTACTCCAGACATTTTTTTCTAGATATAATACGATTCGTCAATAATCAATATCAATATTTTCTGCTTTTTAGTAGTTTGTTTATAATAAGTATAGTTTTGGCACTAAAAGTTCTTTCATATTATCACTATTTTAAATGTAATATTTTAAATTCTCAAAACTAAACTTGAATATTTTAAACAATTTTATGTATAAAACGTATAAACTATTGAATCATTGACGCATTTATTTTTGTAAACTACTATTTTCGGGGTTGTCTGGAAGAGATCGCTAATAGCGATAAGACCGCCCTTTGTGGCACTCTTAGAATTTATTTTAGTTTTATTTTATGTTATTCTTGTTTTTGTGGTGTCCAATAAATAATATTAAATAATAAAAAAATCTGCGATATTAATAATCGTACAAGAGTTTGCTTCTAGTTTGAGCTTTTAGTACCACCTGGCGCTTTAACAGAATATTACGGTTTAGGGACGAACAAGGGTTCAAATTCCTAAAAGCATCACGCTTCTCTTACCATACAAAATTATAAATTCAAAATTATGTTTGCTTTTCTTTGTTTGTTTACGTTCACTCCAGAATCGTTAAACATATTTTGATGTATTTTGGTACTGAAATAAAATTAAAAACAACTATAATAATAAAATCAAATCTATGTTACAAGTCTTGTGTCGCCCGTGCGTTTCTGATTTTATTTATTTTTATTTTTTCTTCGACTAAAAACAAAAAACAACTGTGTACCATAGAAATTAATTCGCGTCATCATAAAATAATTCAATATCCATCATCCATCCATCCATCAGCCAATGAAGGTCCACTGCTGGACATAGGCCTCTCCTAATGACTTCCACAGGGACCTGCAGCCTGCATCCAGCGACGTCCTGCGACCTTACTAGACTGTCTACCTCTCCAGAAGCACAGACCTCAACGTGAATATACGAGAATGAATAAGATTTTTTGTGCGTTTTTGTACCGTTTCTTAATATTGTAGCTGCGCGGTACCTTTGCAGACCTTTGCATTCCCAAGCATTTACTTGCTCCTAAATGGTAGCTTAATTGATACTATCAAAATGAAATAGCTGTTACGACTACATTTCAACTGTCGGATTACATACCATACCACATTGTCGCATTTTAATTAAGAGATTTTAAAATATTGCTCACGCGCCATCATATTATATACTTTGACGTCATCACGAAAGACTTACCGCGCCGGAAATTTGCTGAGAGCGGCATTTTCACAATTTCTAATTTACCAGATACGTATTAGATACTTCCATTGTGAAATGTTGCGACGGAACGGGCCTCCAGGTATTTTTTCATTACTTATTATTATTTCGTGTTTACATCTGTCAATTTGACATTTGAGCATCTATTATATTTTTTTAATTTGGAACACTCTAGGTCATTTGTAAAAGGTTACTTGAAAATGAAACAATCCTTTTCCGTGTACTAAATATAGTTAAATGTTTAATATTGCATAAGAAATAAAGTGCAATATGCTAAATGATACTAAATTAAGCGCATCAAATATTCGTTTTATCGGCTAAGATAATAATATTTGTTTAATTTGTCCATTTGTGTTACTATTTTTAGAATGTTCTATTCGCTTAGGTAACGACTACCATCCAAAGGACTCAAAGCTGCCTTAATATTCAGGTGATCCCAACATATTAGCACTTACAACTACGGTTTTTGTGACGACCTCTGCCAAAACCGCGTTTAAGCATTTCAAGTTTTTCTTTCTGCCGCGATCGTTCACATATGCTTTGTAGGTAAATGTTTAACTAAGTATCAATGTGGATTATGCAATGCTGCCTAGCTGAAGTATTTTAAATATATGACAAGTTAAAATAGTTTTATTAAATTGAATTTTGTAGGAGAAAACACTTTTTTGTTTATGCATTTATAACAAAATAATTACTTACTTAATACTTCATTCACTCAGATATGCAAGTAGTTTAATGTAATGTCATGATGTCGGTAACAATAATATCGATCTGGATATGATTGTAGTGACTTACATTTATAATGATATTTCACAGTCAATACTCTCTTTGGACAGCTTGCGATGGTATTGTGGTCACTTTGTACTTATGCTTTTTCTTGGAACTTACTTACGGTTGTTAGTTGTTGGTAGTTGCATAGATTGGTTACGCTTTTAAATCGGTTTATAAATATTAAAAAATATTGCGAATTACAACTGTAAAACCTTTAGATGATTTTTTTAGCTTAGCATCTTATTTTCTAATATGTCAATGAATGTAAAGGTTTCCCTATTAAGTCATGTATCTACTACTGATGGGACATAGGCCTTAGTCCATGCTGACTTATTGCAAATAACAGAACTACATATAAATAAACGACCAGTTCTTTGTGGAGAACTCTGGCGTATCGCTTAATCACATTATTAACCTACATCTATTTATTTAATTTATTTGGAAAACAAACAGAACATTTACCGTCGAAAATATAAAGTAATAAAATATATAATAATCTCCAAAACAGTTTCCACTAAAAGTATATAAACATTTACATATATTGGTCCAACTGCTGGACAAGAGGTTTTCCAGAATTCCTCGCAATATTTTCTTTGAATGAGTATCTCATAAGTACTGAGGTACTCACATAGAAGTAAGTTTGAAGCTACCTCCTAATGCTGTACAATTTTCGTAGATCGGGTCAAAATTGAATCTAGAAGGTTGTGATAAATAATGATAAGTAATTAAATTGAATTTAACTGACTGAAAAATAATAAATACTTCCTTTTAGTCGTTGACTCAGATTTTCAAAAGTTGAATCTATTCCGTTGTATCATAGAAGTAAGTTTGGAGCTCCCTCCTAATGCTGTAGAATTTTCGTAGATCGGGTCAAAATTGAATCTAGAAGGTTGTGATAAATAATGATAAGTAATTAAATTGAATTTAACTGACTGAAAAATAATAAATACTACCTTTTAGTCGTTGACTCAGATTTTCAAAAGTTAAGTTGAATCTATTCCGTTGTATCATAAACTTCAGTATAATTCAGTACAAATAGTATCTAAGTATGTGTCTATAAGTAAAATCATTAATATATTCTCGAGCATTTTTTGCTCGATCTACGCAAAAGTGGTGGTCTTACGATCAATATAAAAACAACGCGCAATCCTCAATAACTATTTGGAATGATTTATGCTACATGGTTTGACAGGCTATTTTTTTGTGTTTTTAATAACATACACACACACATACACATTCGATCCCCACAACGAGACAAATGTTTGTGTGATCCACAAGCATTTGTTTCAGGTCTGGGTGGTTGTGAGACCAAAAAGTCTCTCGTAGTTTCTGATATCCTCAACACAAGACTTGTACCTTATTGTGGCGTCAAAACTATGGATGTGACTGTTGGGTGTATTTATTTGTAGATACAAATACTAGTCTATTGGGGTTTGGAAGACATTACATTGGACTTAGTTAGTCGTCTTAAATAAATTATTTCACTTATAGATATTCATTTCAGGTTTCTGTCAATTTGTTCAGTCATGAACACAGTTGTAAATACTTACAGCACAGTATATTTGCTACACTATAACATGATAATAGTACCATAAAATACAAAAAGTTGCCACATAAACCGGACAATCATGGCTATAAATACGATGTTGTCGAAACTGATTAACGACAATTCAAATCGTATTTTGAATTATAGGCATCCGGATCTCGGATCAGTACAGTATAGATTGAAAAAAAAGATGATATAAATCATTATAAATGTATATTCATTAATTGGAAAATATGTATAATGTATATGTTTTGTTATTGCAAAGAAAAACGACCTTGTAGTACCATTATAAATGCTAATGTTAATTCCTATGTTTCTGTCACTTTGACCTATTTACAGCTTGCACAATCATAATAAAATTTTACATGTAATTGTATATTGTCAGTGATATAAAAACTGGAAATAAGTTCTATGTTACCCTACTACCCTAGACAATGCCTGAACAGACTAGTTATGAATGAATGAATGAATAAGTGGTAAGTTTTCTTTATGTGGTGTAATTCCCAGCCACATCTCTGAGTTTTCGAAGTTGTATGTGTATTATTACGTAATTATTACTGTAACGGTCAAGGAAAACATCAGCATACTAAAAAGTTCTTAGGAAATCCTGAAGTTTGTGGTCTGTCAAGCCGCAGTAGGGCAACGTGTTGGACAAAGGGCTAACCCCTATTAATTACTGATGAAGTGATTTTAAAATTATGTCATTAATAAAAAATTCAAGAGAAAAAAAGAGAGATAGTTGTAGAGAAAGCCCGTGCCCGGCAGTCAGAAATATATGGACTGATGATGATTGAATAAAAATTACAAAATCAATTTGTCACTAAGGACAAAAGTTGTAATTTATCCGAGTCTAATCACGATGTTGGATACGTTGAAGAAGTTGGTACATGAATAAGATAAATGTTTATTTTCCTTTAATTCAATTCAGTAGACACCAATCTACTACCTTTGGATTCATGTGACGCACGAGGCATTGAGCTCATTGCATCTTTTCTGAAATCGTTCGACCTTTTTACAACACTGATCTTAGCAGTAACAGCAATGAATCACAGCCGCCTGTTAACTAAGGTGATAATTAACATAGCGTCGCGTTAGGAAACTTCCATAGTTGGAAGAAGCGCAGCGAAAAATATTTTTAATTATTGCGGAATGAGCACATGGGGAAAAATGCGAAGCATCATCATCAAACCATATCAGTAGGTACATCCCAAAGATGCGCCGGAACTCAAACAACGTTACAAGTGATTAGGCTATAGTTTCTTAAGAACTTTTGTCTCCACAATTTTCAGTTAGATAACTTCGAAGAATCCTTACATTAATCCACAAGTGCCAAGCGAATCACGATATGTGTCAACCACCACGCAGTGTGTGTTATAACATTATGTAAATATTGCTGTAAATAGGTATATTAGTGAATCAAATATAAAGTTATCCATAGCTTATGTGAGTATGATTTAGCGACTAGGTACTTCATGTCTAAGTGGTAAGAATCCTAGCTAATAATTTAAAGTGCACTGGGGATTTGTATTTATCTTTGACCACCCGGTTGGGTTCAAGGCTAGGAATTAGCTCACGAGGCTAGAAAGGTTTGGTCATACGGATGAAAGTTGTGTGGCCTACAAATATTTTATTTGACCGGCTCTTTTTTTCTTACATGAGGAAATCCCTTTACAGATCGTTCCCGAGCCTAAGGTTCCGAGGTATATCGGACTCAGCGAAGCAATATGTGAATATTGTGGTAATTTTATTATACTGGAATTCATTACCGACTTTAACCGGGTCTGAATGTTTGTGCATTTGAAATCTGTGTTGGTAAGCATGGGCGGCTTGGATTACCGTATCCATTTGTTTGTACCACCATAATAACGAAAACCAGCAGAGGACCACCTGTAAGGACTACCAAGTCGCATTGTGTTTTTTAATATGCTTGAGTGGTTGCCCCTAACAATTCTTATTCTTATACTACATTTTACGATGACACCCTTATGTAATCTTTGCAGAACAGGTATAACCTCCTGGATCCCTGCGTCCTGTAGAAAGAACTAAATGGACGCCCGTGTCAAGTCCTTAATTGAGGTCCAGAAATCACATTCATTTTAGACCTTAATACAAGCGACAGAAGATTCAGGACTCTAGGCTAAATTCTTTATAAAGTATTATCAGCTATTATAGCAGCGTATTTTTTTTCTTATTGGGACCCAGGAGGGTACAGCTGACCACGTTTTGACGGTGTTCATAAATCTTAACTTCTAAAGATTTAGTGTTACCACAAATCACTTCCACTTTAAATTACAATCATATCACGAAAATGCTTATTAGTAACTCGTAAACCCATAAAACCCAGTAAATTTGCCTTATTTCATAATATTTACCTGGATTCCCGAATGCGTATCAAAACTAAGAATACTTTAACATATTTAGCCTAACAAATAATACCAGACTAATCAAACTTGTAACTTAACATATTACATTAGATATTGCATCACTTCATTATTCCATGTAATAAAGTTAGTAGTTACGCATATCCGTGTAATAACACGAAGTTTTACATCATTTAATTTTTTTTTGTTTTGTTTCAAGCCCACTGAGCAAGTAATTTATGACCAGCTGACTGTAAATGTTGATGAGCTCACTAAACAATCTATGTACATGCCGATGAAGCAAAAATCCCAAACTGTGGACACAAGATGATAATCTCATACATACATAAACTCACGCCTGTATTCCCCGAAGGGGTAGGCAGAGGTGCATTTCTGCACCCACATTTCGCCAGGTATGTATATATCAGTCCCACGTAATAGGGGGCGAGCTTATTGCCGCTTTTAGGGCACCGTTCCAGACTCCGTGCTGTTACTGAGAATTTCCTAATGGAAAAACCCAATAACACTTTGCCCGACCCGGGAATCGAACCCAAGACCTCTAGATCGCACGGCACATACTTGTACCGCGAGACCACGAGGCAGTCGATGATAATCTCCGTGTTCAACAATCACCACAGGACAGCCACTGGACAATTATTTGTATAAATTATTACCTTTATGAAATCACAAGAAGGCCCCCATTGACTTTCAAGTGGATATGGATAGTACAACATGAATAGTCAAACGTTGATAATTACCCCACTTCATTAACATACTTTTCACGCCTAAAAATCATAGAGAAAAAAAATAGAGAACAGGTCAGATTTTTTGTGTTGACACAGTGAAGTGCCTTGACTTCATCTCCTGGTAATTTTTATAGATGAATAAGCAATGAATCAATTGGCTTAATTTTTAGAATTAATGACGCTATAAGCGGCTACACCTTGTCCCAGTTGATCTCTTTTAATCATTGCATTAAAATCCTAAAAATATTCTTACAAATTGAAACGCCAATGACGAACGAATTATGTGTTATATTATGTAAATTTATACTCAAATCGAACGTTCAAAAATTAATATTTTTTATAGTGATTAATCAAGCGTGAATGATTTATTAATTATATTAGAATTACCTATATTATAGATAGTAATTAACAAGTTTCATGGGATTTTTATGTTATTAATCAGTCTTTACTTCATTATAAATAACGCGAAACGGATTTAATGTTTTATGTCACACTGTTATTGAATGAACACACCGCATGTTGAAGTTGGACCAACACTGCCTGTAAAACGTCAAACATGTTAGGAATTGTGACGAATGATTTGTTGCTTAATCTGATATATGTGACTCTTAGTGATAAAAAAAATATACAAACACAATGATTTGAGGAAAAATTATAATTTTAGTCTAGATTGACAACAAAACCCACAGCGTTTCAATTCTAATTCTTCAGTTTTGATATATAAAAAATATATATTTAGAAACACATGGGTATATTTAAATTATTATTCATTTAAATATTTTTTATACTATGCTATGAGCTCTTATAAAATTGCTGGTCATGAGCCTTTCTCACAGTTAAGTTTTGACTAGCGTGAATATAAAACGAAACACACTCATACATTTCTTAAATAATTATCAAAATAATATCATTTAGTTGTTCAATATATTTAAAAATATTATTCGGAAAAGGATCTAGAATTTTCGTAATTCTTATAATAACTACTGGCCATGAGCTTTTTACAGCTCTAGCGCGTATTATACCTACCCATTTTTTTGGTAAGATTATATAGATCTTTTTGTTACAAAAGCTAATTATACTAGACGCGAAGACTCAAACGCTGCCACGTGTGACGAAAAGGATGTAAAAATAGTGTGATGTTTTTTTAATTTAGCTTTACCTTGCTATAATAAACAATAAATTTGCAGAAGCGGAAGTCTCACAGCGCATTTACGGCCATAAAAAGGTCTCAATATAGTAACTCTCTAAAAAATAGACCAGTTTACACAATGGCTATTCTAAGGATTTTTTATCCTCAATTAGCACTGAATTCATCCTTCAAGTCATATAAATACTTACATATATGTACCTACAATATATGTGCATTATCATCATAATTATCGGCCCATATAAGTCCCAATGCTGTGGCGGGCTTCTTCTATGGTTGGCATTAATCATTCTCAGTGGTCACTGAGAATCATAAGTGTACCTTATTAATTTATACCGATACAGCAAAATACACTATTCAGCAAGCCTTTAAAAGGATTGTCCTTATGGAATATTTACCAAAAAACTTTACGCTTTTTTTTCATATCTTGGACTGCCTTCAATATTCATGATGTTTGCTGAGATTTTACTGTTTTTTTTAAGATATATATTTCAGAGAAAAAAAATAACCTTTGTATGCGGCTGGTTTCGTCTTTGTCGGTATATCGGTTTTGCTAAAACGGGAGCATAACAAACGTATAAAATACTTAAGCTATACCTAAAACACTTTTAGATGCCGTAATATTTCAGGACCAAGATGATCATCGGTAGAGTAGAAGTCAACACGTATATTTAATTTTAAAACTTTTGAGAAAAAAGTTACATGTATTGTCATGTATTCGTCACTGCCGACCTAAACAAGTTTCGTGTGAACTTTTTCTTTACTTATTTAACAATAACAGCTTTTGTGAAAGTCGCAGAAGCGTGGATAATTCTATCGAAGTTTTGTTAGTGGAAAAGGGTAAAAAACTTTTCTTGCTTGAAATTTAGATAATGCGATCATCCCTATAATCAGTAGGTACAAAGAACGTAAACGTAAAGCGATGAACTTTTCAGAATTGGCATCTTCGTATTGATAGATAAATGCTAGCCGAAATATTGTGCTCAATTTTAAGCTTATTTTAACCAAATATGAGAATAATGTTATTTAAACTCTGACCGCCTCGTGGTCTCACAGCACAAATGTGAGCCGTGCCATCTAAAGATCCCGGGTTCGATTCTCGAATCGGGCAGTGTTATTATATTTTTCCATTACCAAATTCTCAGTAGAACAGTCAGCATGAGGTCTCTAATTATGCCCGAAACACGGCAATAGGCTCGGCCCCTATTATGTGGAATGAAAACATAGTTCGCGAAATTTGGGTGCAGAAATACACCTTTGCCTACCCCTATGGGGAACACAGGCATGAGTGTAAGTATGTACGATGTTTAAAAGTATGTCGTGTTGTACATACGTCGTACCTACCTACTGCTTCAAAAAAAATCCGAAATCAAGGTCAAATAGATTATATAAACCTGTGTTCACTCAAATTAGAATATTGGAGACTTGTTCAATTTGTATTGCCAATTCCGCTTTTGATATGCAAATCAAAATACAAAATACCAGTATCTCTAAGCAGGCTGAATCCTTTTATTTTCCACCGAATATAAAACAAAACTTTCGTATCGATTGACAGACGTAAATATAAATTGTATTACAGTTTGACGCGATTGGACCTTGGATTTTGAAACAAAAAGGCAGCAGCCATTTTCTTTATCGTGAAAAGTTCCACGCCAGCCATCCGTTTCGATCGCTGGCAATTTATTCAGGAGATGATACTGCGTGTTACACAATTACAAGTGCCATATTAGTTTACTAAGCGTGTATTCATGCGCATTCATGCGTATGGAAAAGTCTACTTATTTTTATAAGCAAAAGGATATACATACATATCTATAGATTCATTAAATTGCAAGAATTCAAACACAGATTAATAACACTACTCCAAAATCGGAACAATTTGAAGTAGTACCAACTCCCATATTAAACATAACAGGAACTCAATTTACTCTAGTACCAAACCAAAGGTATAGAGGCTATAAAGGCTCCATAACATGAAACTAGAGGAGAAAGATTGAACATACATAGGCTTCTTGTATCTCCGAAGTGGTAGACTGATTAGTTTTTTTACGTTTAGCTAGCTCTAAATCCCGAGTGCGTGTTTAGTCTATTTCTAATTACTAATGAACATAATTATAATTTTCAAACCGGCAATCCCGCAATATCTCAGTCTATTGCTTCACACAATGCACGACACTTAAATGGAACGTACATAAAACCATGATGTAAAAGTTTTCAGAAATTGATCATAAAATATTACTCACAGCATAATATTGTTTTGCTAGAGAAGTCATGTATGTCATTTTGGTTATAAACGGGTTAAGGCTATGCACCTGCACTCACTGTGTTATGATTTTGAGTCTTATTGCTTTACAACATGTCTGAATTTTGAATAGGTAATAAGAGGTAATGCAAATTGATTCAAAGTGCAGATAGGTTGTTGAGAATTCCATATGACTGTTAGACTTTAACAAGTTTTCATTGTAGCAAACTGCACAGTGTGCAACGGGTGGTATATTGTACTGAATTGTTCTATTCATATTATTCTAAGTATAAATATTGACAACACTTAAGTATATTTGGGACTTCAAAATAATAAAGCTATTACTTTTACATTAACTTTTAAATAAATTCTTTCAATCGATCGACTATCTCAATATTATAATGCATAGATTATAAGCATAGATGTTAAAAATAACCGCATAACATCAAGGAAGGTGTCTTGCAGCCGACACTTATGTAAAAATTATTACTACGTTTTAACATATACATAAGTCGAAGATGGAAGGAAAATGTATTCAAACCAATTAAATAGCCTTTTTTGGAAAGGAATTGCCTCAAAAACTTTTAAGAGAAGGCAATGTAGGTAAGTCAAGTCAAGTAAAGGATAATATATATATGGATGTAATTGTAGCATAAAAGATTGATAATCTCTTCATTCCTCTAGAAGGTGAATATGTGTGTGTGTGTGTCTGTGTTTGTGTGTGTGTGTGTGTATATGTGTGTGAGAGAGAGAGAGTACAGCTCAGAAGAAAATAAAGCGATACAAGCTACCCAGTTCCCAATAGCCGTTTACATCATTCTGCTCAGAGCTGTTGAAAGTTAATGGTGTACAGTAATGTTGCAACACACCAAGCACATATCCGAGTGTCCCACAAATGCCATTCACTTACGTAAATGCTATGGACTAACAAACGCTTTTTACTAGAAATACAGTTAATACTCACATAAGGCTAAATTTATTACCTTCCCGCAAGTATTTAATTATTTTTTTACTGGCACGTTAAAGTGGCAGAACTACCTGGTTTTAATTAAGAAAATAGGATGTGGTACAAGTCTACGTGTTTTACCAAATGCTGTCGTATTTTTTACATGCTCTTTACAATTTATTAAGATTCAATTTTTTATCTTCCATCGGCTCTATCGAATCCCAAATTTTCATTGTGTTTCAAGCCCCACGTAATAGGAGGCGAGCATATTGCCGTTATTTGGGCACATTTCCAGACTCCGTGCTGCCGCTGCCGAGCAATTATATCAGTAGCAGCAAAAGTTATATTACGAGGCACTACATAATTCCCCCTATTACGGGAAAAGAAAACAATAATGTGGGTTGAAATGCTCCTCTGCCTACCTCTTTCGGGAATACAGGTGTAAATAGATATGTGTATGTAGAGAGAAAGAGAGAGAGAGAGAGAGAGAGTAAAAGAAGAAAAGGTAGAATGTGTGTGTAAGGAAGAGAAAAGAATGATATTTTCATTAGGTACATTAAAATAAACAAGCGCGTGGATTTTTTTTTTATTAATATTGTGGTAAGTAAGGCATTTTATCATTGAAATCCCTGCAAAGGAAATAGCACACGGATTTTACAAGAAAATTTGTCATTCATCATTCTACAATTGAGATGGTTTAGGCCTTAGTCCACCACGCTGGCCTAGTGCGGGTTGGCGGGCTACACACCTAAGAAGTTCCTAAGATTTTTTAGGTGTGCAGGTTTTATCACGATGTTTTCCTTCACCGTTAAAGTACGTGATAATTCATTGTGAATACACACATAACTTCGAAAAGTCAGAAGTGTGTGCCTGGGGTTTGAACCCGCGACCGTTGAGATTCTCGATCGCGTGCCTAAACCTCGAGGCCATAACGACTTAAGAAAATTTGTAATGTATTGAAATTGGGTTAACTATAAATAGGGTGTTATTCTTGTAAGATAGATAGTTGTGTTCAGTGGTGCAACGAAGATTAATGGTCTCGTGTCACGAGATGTAAGCTTCACGCGCGTTCACATTGTTCATTAGATGTAATACGAGGGCAGTCCGATAAGTACTTAGCCTACAAAAGAAAAACGAAAATTTTGGAAAAGTGGCGATTTATTTCTCATCACAGTCTTCTTTCAACTCGATTCACTTGACCCAGCGATGCTCCAACTTCTTTAAGCTGTCTGAAAAGAACGTTTTCTGGAGGTCTACAAAGTAGGCCTCCGTGGCGGCGATAACCTCCTCATTCGACTCAAATTTCTGTCCGGCGACGGACTTTTTCAAGTTTGGAAACAAAAAGAAGTCACACGGGGCCTAATCTGGAGAATACGGTAGATGGAGCAGCTGTTCGTAGCCTAATGTGACCAATTTGGCCGTTGCGACGGCGGAGGTGTGAGCCGGTGCGTTGTCATGGTGGAAGAGCACTTTTTTCTTCGCCAAATGGAGCCGTTTTTTCTACAATTCAGCGTTGAATCGGCCCAATAGTTCGGCATAGTAGAGCCCTGTGACCGTTTTGCCCTTCTCCAGGTAGTCGATGTAAATCACACCTTGTGAAACCTAGAAAACGGTGGCCATCACCTTTTCGGCCGATGGGACAGTGTTCGCCTTCTTCGGAGCACATTCGCCGGGTAAAGTCCACTGTTTCGACTGTTTATTGGTCTCTGGTGTGTACCAGTGAATCCATGTTTCGTCGACGGTCACGAAACGACGCAGAAACCCCTTCGGATTGCACCTAAACAGTGTCAAACACTGCTCTGAAGTTGTGTCACTGATGCGCTTGTCGTCCGAAGTGAGCAAACGCGGCAGCCATCGAGCCGACAGCTTTCTCATGCCCAATATTTCATGCAGGATATGACCCACGCGGTCTTTTAAGATGCCTACTGTCTCAGCTATCTCGCGCACCTTCAATCGGCGGTCTGCCAATACAAGATCGGGACTTTTCTCACGTTATCCTCCGTGGTAGCCGTTTTTGGGGCACCTGGGCGTGGCTCATCAAAAACTGACGTGCGACCACGTTGAAACTCGTTAAACCAATTTTTGACGGTCGCCATTGAAGGAGAAGAGTCACCGTAAACAGCATCCAAGCGCTTTTTGATATCGCTGCGCGATTTCCCTTCCAAAAACAAGAATCAAATCACCGGCCGATATTGCTCTTTTTCCATTTTTCGAAAATCCGCGGACACGTCCGCTTACACACGCGGTCAAAACAAAACTACAAATCCAATTCGGCTGAAATTTTGACAATAGCCGTCTACGAAGATGTGCTACATGATGGTAAATTTATCTTACGATAGTGGTGCCATCGGGCGGTGAGGCTAAGTACTTATCGGACTGCCCTCGTAGAAGGCACCACACAAATAGTTTCTGAAATCGAAAAATGACACCGTCCAAGCAAGATTGTTATATCCATTTTTAAATTAAAAATCTATCTCACTTGTAATGTTTAGGAAACACATTTATAGGCCATCTATTTGTATTTGTGATGGTGTCTTAAATTCTTAAAGCCAAAAGCTGTGCAATTTCGTTGTGTGTGGCCTCTTGACTGTCGCGGACGTTCACAATAAGTGAGCATCCAAAATAGGGTGAGTGGAGGGCATCTCAAGCCCTCCCAATTTTGAGGAGTACATGATTGGACGAAGCGCTGGGCAGCAGGGGAAAGTAATGCAGTTTTCCTCGCCCTCCGATGCCATAGATCGTCCTAACTAATAGTGATATACATTGTTGGGTGTATATATTTATTTATTAAGCATATATTCTATAAGAGCAAATTTGCCTTTAATCAAATTAGATCATTTTTTGTCTCTCACTTAAAGTCAAAATTAATCAAAATATGACTTTTCATAGCCATACTTTAACGTCATCTTATCTAGGCTTAAAACACACCCCCTTTAAGGTAAACTTTAATGGGCTTAGTACACGGTAGCGTGCACTGCTACCATTATGCTCGGAAACCATTAATAGTAAAATTTTAATTGTCGATGAAGTGAAAGGCTTTATTTTAAAGTGCTTTGCATAAATGTCATTAGTTTGGCATCGTAATTTTAATATATATACAGTAACAGCATACGTTTCCTACACTTTTTACATTTAGATACTTACAGCAACTTGCACATAAATAATATTATTTTCTATTTTTGGCAAATCCTATAGGGTGTTACTGGGAGTTGTCACTGGCAGAGCCAGAGAGAGGGATAGTCAGCAGCACTGCGATGCCAAGAGGGCGGCTCGACCGGAGTACTACTCTCGTACGGAAAACAGTGTGTTTTTTGAATCTTTATTGTCCATGCATTACACCTAATAATTTTTCTTATGTGGTTAGACTGTAAGCGTAAAAAAATCAAACTAAGGAGGCAAAATCTTTGCAAAACGCATTACTATTGACCGAATTAAGACGTTACGATATCCTACACGTACTGCCTGTCATATGCGTCGATGTTTGTTCTGCGCTTCAAGTGTTACAGAGAAAAATAGTGGTGGTGTTCCTGCAATTTCATTTCCATGTCATAAATCATTATGACTCGTAGCAACTAAAGATTTCTGCAAAATTACGAACAGTACAAATAGAGCTAAATAGTAGTCAGCTTGGATATACAGTGAAAAAAATATATAATACAAAATAATTTAGTCAAAAATACACAAGAATTGTCTCAACATTTGCATAAACTCGGATCACCACGGGCCATTTAAACGAAAACAATGCTTGACAACTGGCTCAAAAGGGATTTTGTAGAGCAAACGTTTTAATTAAATGTAATACCAAGCAGAGTAAATGAAGCTTTCTTTTCCCAATGAAATGAGACAGCGTCCGTCCTGCATTTAAATAGACCTTTAAGTTGATATTTTTGTTTCGCTTAATACTAGCATAATTATTCTAATGTCACGTCACAATGAAATTAAATAACACAACAAACCTCGCGTCTGTTTCAATATATTTTGTTATGAATTAAATTCAATGCCATTGCTTGTTCTTTAAGGCTTGTGTATGTATATGAAAAAAAAAACAATTTTGAAAGTCAACATTCAATCATATTATGTTTAAGAACGTAGAAACTAAAATGTTCGATAACTTATTTTAAAAACGGAAATAAGAAGCCTTACAGAAATATTCAAGCAATCTCATTGGTGCTCATTGCTAAGTGTTTTTAATCAGGCTACTGGCAAACCAATAAATAAATAGTGAACTACGTATCTTGCTCAGGTCACGATGTATATTGATAGGTTATTTAATATAACAAATTGTTTTAATTGCCGAAATTAGCTGTTACTAGTTATTCTTGTCTATCTAAATTGCGAAACTTTCTTTGTTTTAAGAGATACTAGACACTAGAGAACATTTACGTTGCGCGGACGGTCTATGAATACACGAATAGAAGAAATCCCTAAGTACACAGATAGGACATATGGTTTTATGTACAAAGATACACCTAGGCACGTGTCCCAAAAAGAATTGGCTGCTACTAGACGTAGCGTGTTGGTGTAAAGCCTAAACCCTCTCAGATGCAGAGGAGGCCCGTGCCCAGCAGTGGGACGTATATTATGGACTAATGATGAGACATAAATGATTATATCCAGGTTTTGACAGATATTTTTTAAGTCGCTAAGAAACTAAACTAAACTGTACCCCACTGTTTGACCTGCTTTAAGTGATCCACGTATTTAACGTTTTTTTTATGTTTCTCTGGCTTATTTTTTTTTCTTTTTGTGACCTGTATTAGTTTCTTAACATTCGTTACAACGTTTACCCAAAACTTCATGATAATTTTAGCCTTGCAGACGATACCAAAACTAACATTCGTATTTGTAATTTTCAAAATGTGAATACAATAAAGTCAATGACGACATATTATTTATAATTGCATATCGACCAAACTTATGCCAGACTTACAACGGCAGACATGATCCTGACTTTACGTCCCTTCTTTAATAAACTTCGTGTAGTTCGTACGTGTTACCACAAAGAGCAAATTAAGCAATGACTATTCTCAGATTACTTTTCGGGTTAAGGTCGCGTAATAACGATGTCTGAACCTAATCCAACATTATGACAAAATTACGTGCATAATGTTAAAGTTCGCGAAGTAACGTGAATTTAATATCAGTCTGGTGCTCAGTTAGATAATAACTGTAAAACTTTTAATACAATTACCTACCAACTTCGTGACCGTTTTCAAGGAAAATTGTAATCAATATTGCTTAAGACAGAAACAGTGTTCAAAGTTAAAACATCACTTAGAGCTGATGCTTTCTAAAATGTAAAGAAAAATTTAGTCTACGATCCATGCTTGTAGATAATTTACCCCAAATTTACCTAACTCTTTGACATTGATGGAGAGCAGCACTTGGAAAGTGATTTTTAAAAGCCTTTTTTATTAGATAGATTTCGTATTTTAATACCATTTTGAAATTGCAATGTTTATCTGGCTGACTCGAAGGCACATGAGTACACCACGTGATCTAGAGGTCCCAGGTTCGATTGTCTTGTCGGAGCGGATGTTAATGTACTCGAAAAAAGCATTAGACTTGCCACCTAAAACTAGGCTTGCCAGATGGCCTTGAAATCCGGTATTGTCCTGGAATTTTGCGTCTTGTGTCGTGTCTAGTAAATAGACCTTTATGTCCGGGATTACTACCAAAGTTTTAAGAGTAAGATTCGTCTTAAAATTATGGCGTAAACTACCTACAAAGTGTGCACATACCTATGGAATAAAAGTGTGTATTTGAAAATAAATGGCATTTTCCTTTTCAATAAAATCTTTGGAAAAGAAAAAGATTTTTCGCGTCCCGAAACCGTTGTCCTAGAATTGTTCCGGATATGATAAGTTTTTATCTGGCACCCCTACCTACAAACATGAAACTTAAAAAACGTCATGGAAAACCGTGGCTGCAGAAATAGAACTGTCTACCCCTTCGGGAATGATAGTTAGAGACAGGATTCAAGTTAGCTGTCAACCTGAAGGTAACAGAACGCAGAAAAATTAAATATAATAGAATCGTGGAATTTTGCCTTCGATCCGGTTGTTGGAGATAAAAGTTTGTGCCTTGGATACTAAAAACTACGAGAGAGTTCTATGTCTCAGAGTAACCAAATCTAAACAAACATTAGTCATGATACAGGCAAAACTTCTACTATTTATGGAGCAACTAGCGGAAATAACATAAAACAAATCGGAGTTATTTTATTCGGAGTGTTAGAATAAAAAGAAATAAACTACGCATCAGTAAGTTCAATCGCGATACAAATTCGTTTTTAAAAACTATTCATGTGTTCGATACACATATCGATATAACGAAGCGTCTTGGGCGTTATCGATTTTTAAATCAATACAGTCACACTCTTGGAGGTAATCACAAATTTATTCGGAAACAAACTTATTAAGGAGCTCCGTTCGGTCCGGCGTTCCGAGCGAGAATGATTCACTACCGATCGGGCGGTTATTTATATACCCTACGTTGGGCGCACAGTAGGGATGCGTCGACGCTCTGACACGGCCGTCCTGACGATCACACGTCCTCGTGTGAGGTACCTGGAATGAAAGAAAATTCTCGAACAGTACTCATTCCAGTCGTTCGGCCATTCCTGGCCCAAGTGGGTAGGAATAAAAGGTACTCTGATCAAAATCATTACAGGTTTTAATGAAAATCGTAACAAACTCTTTCTTTCAAAGCCGACATGTTGAACAATACCCATACTCATTCTAATAATAGGAAACTCATTAAAATATCGCAGTGCTCATACTCTGACCTCCATCCGGTCTTCGATACGTAACATTTGTCCGGTTACTAACACAATCAGGCAACTTCTGTCCGGTCACCTCTATACGTAACCTCTATCCGGTTACAAACATCAAATCAATCGACCTCTGTCCGGTCTTCAACACGTAACCTCTAACCGGTCTTCAACACGTAACCTCTATCCGGTTTCAAACGCAACACCATCCAGATAATCATTTCGAGCCTTTATCAAAATAATCTTAAAGCAGGTTCGTTCAACATGTTACTTTATTATTACGTTACAGATTATAAGAAAACCCTTACTAAGCTAGGTACTCTAAATGTTAAGTTTACTACTTTGTATTCAACTACTCTTGACGGCGTTATCATTTTTGTCATGGCTAGTCTCGTCATCTTCACCTACGTGTATGTCAACGTCAGTTATTTTTCGCAGTCGGTCATGTGCGTACTTGTACGTCCGGGCAGAAGAAAGGGACTTCAAAATATAACGGTCACCATCAAGAACCTCGATTACCTTAAACGGTCCCCTGTATTTCGGGTCAAGTTTCGTCTGGTTTCGCTCCTCATTTTGCAGCAAGACAAAGTCACCCACAGAGAACGGCTGTACCTTAGCCTTTGTAGAGTCAAAAAGTTTCTTGTCATAGGCAGAAGCTTTCTCTATGTTCTCTACAGCCATCTTTCTTACCTCAATGATGTCAACATGAGGCTCTTCATCATTTGCCGTCATAACATCAATGGGTCTAGCAACCTTACCAATCAGCAGCTCAAGAGGACTGGCTTTCGTGACTCTACTTATAGTGCAGTTGAGAGCAAGCTGAACGTCGGGCAACGCATCTTGCCACGAACGATTGCTTGTCTCTACAGCAGTGAGCATGTTTTTGAGCGTGCTCATTACTCGCTCAACCTGTCCGTTGGCACGAGAACTACCTGTAGCGATCAAGTGCAGCTTGATATTTGCTGAGGCACAGTACTCCCTGAAGTCCTTGCTGGCAAAGCAGCGTCCTTGGTCGGCGATCAAGCGCGATGGAGCACCGAAGATGGCGACACTAGCCTTTAGCGCTTTAATACTGCTTGCTGTATCAATGTGCAGGGTGTGATGCAGCATAACGAACTTGGTGAAGGTGTCTATCAGAACGAAAACGTACTCCTTTTTGTCGTTTTTGCCACTCAGCTTCCCGGTGGCATCGACGTGCAGTGTGTGCCAAGGTATGGCTACCTTTGGAATTGGGTGCATCTCCGCCTGGATCTTACCTGTGTGTGACTTTGAAATTTTACAGGTAACGCAGTTCTCTACAAATTTCCTCACAAACTTCGACATGTTCTCCCATCCCAAATGCAGTAATCCCTCGTGGACGTTATTAACCACGGACCAGCGGAATGAACGGGGAACAATAGGTAACCAACGGTTCTTACCATTTCGTTGCACTTTTCGGTGCAGGACACCAGATCGTCGCTCGTACGTTTTGGCAACATCAGCGGAGAGCTCATTGTTATCGATGTCAGTCAAGAGCTTTACAATCTCAGGGTCCCGTTGCTGTTCCATCATCAGCCAATTTTGTGAAAGCTCTGCGAGGTTTACCTCTTTTTGTACTACCCTCTCAATAACCTTGTTTTTAGCTTCAGGTTGCGGTAACGGGTTCCTGGAAAAGAAGTCGGCGTGGCACATGTGCTTACCTTCACGATGGACGATGTCAAAATCGAACGCTTGCAGAAAGGCCCACCATCGGTGAACGCGCGGCGTCAGGTCCAACTTCTTGCGCGTGGACTGCAGAGAATTGCAATCGGTGACTACTCTGAACTTGCGGCCATGGAGATAACGCCTGAAATGCTTTACAGCATTGACCACCGCGAGGGTCTCGAGTTCATATGAGTGGTACCTCGATTCGGCGTCAGACGTTCGCTTACTGTAGTAGGCGACTGGATGTAGCTTACCTTCTTTTCTTTGCAGTAAGACCGCACCGTAGCCAATGGCACTGGCATCCGTGTGGACTTCAGTTTCAGCATCGGGGTCGTGAATCATTAGCACAGGCTCATTTGTGAGAGCGGCTACAATCTCCTGCCTAACTTCTTCGTGTTCCGGCTTCCAGGTCAACTGGCCATTCCCAGAAGTCAGAGCATATAACGGCGCCATCACCTGTGAGAACCGTGCCACGAACTGGCGAAAGTAAGATGCCAAACCGATAAATTGCCTTAACTGTGTCACAGTCTCAGGCGGTGGCAGAGCCGTCAATGCTTCAATCTTACGCGGGTTAGGACGAATCTCTCCACGGGTAACCACTACGTAAGTACTCTACCTTCTGTTTCAGAAAAGCACACTTTTTCAAGTTGATGGTAAAACCCTTTTCAGACAGTACCTTGAGGACAATATGAAGACGTTCCAAGGCTTTGTCAACGTCACTCGCAACAATTAGGACGTCATCCATATACACAACGACATAGGTATTCACAAGATCTCCAAGAGCTTTTATCATCGCACGTTGAAAAACCGCGGGTGCATTTTTCAAGCCAAATGGCATCGTTAAGTATTCGAAATGACCTTCGGGGGTAACGAAAGCAGTTCGCTCAATAGATTCTGCTGCAATGGGGATCTGGTGAAACCCTGATGCCAAATCAATTGAGGAAAAGTAGTGTCCGCCATGCAACCTATCGATTTGATCCGATATAAGAGGCAAAGGAAAACGATCAGAGATCGTGTTGTCATTTAATTCACGATAATCGACGCATAGTCGAAGAGACTTGTCCTTTTTCTCCACCAAGAGTATAGGACTAGCATGGGGGGATGAACTAGGCCGTATAATACCAGCCTGAAGCAGCTCGTCAATCTTACTACGCACAACCTTATGCTCATCCACACTCAATCGGTAAGGGCGACGATTCACAGTTTTACTCGGATCTTTCAGACGAATCTTCATCGGTTCCGTGTCAGCTGGAGCGGTAGGTATACCTGTAGTGAAGGACTTATCGAAAGACTGCAAGATACTCACTAACTCTGCTCTACGATTCGCCGGTACGTCAGTATCGATAGAGTTCCAGTCAATTTCAGGAGTTCGCTCTACCTCACAAGAAGCAATAAAAGGATACCTAAAGATCTTAATTCGGTCAGTAGTCATCTGAATAGTCAAACTTTGTTCTAGAATCTCACGCCCAATCATAACACCATAACGTAAAAAATGATCAGGCAATACATGAAAACAAATCTCAATACTAATGTCATCGATCTCTACCAAGGTCAAAATCTGTATCGTAGAGTTCACGGAAGTCTGCCCTATCCCAGTCATAGTCACAGTCTCATTAATACGCTTTCCTTTAAATTTACAGGCTACAGATTCTTTAATTAGTGAACACTCAGCACCAGAGTCGTAATGAAAGGAAAATTGCTCACCGGAGTGACGTAGAGTCCCAGTCGGCGCGTTTAGGAGGCACAGGTCAACCCTCTTTTCATTGACAGACTTGGATGACCCGGAGTCATGGCTGCTTCTCTCATTGCGTCGTGGGCAGCTCGATGCGTAGTGACCTCGCGCGCGGCAGTGGAAGCAGGTGATCCCGGATGCATGAGGCTCCGCAGTTGTCCATGAACCCCTCCCGTTGCCATTGCTGTGGTTGTAATGCTTCGGCGTAGCTTGAGTATCCTGTTTCAGGTTCTTGCGGTAGCAGTGCACAGATTTATGACCCAGCTTGCCGCAGATAAAACACTTCAGAGGCTTCACGGTACTATTCGCTTGGTACCGCTTTTCAGGAGCACCGCGGTCATCGCAAGGTAGTTTTCTCTTCATAAAAGAAACCGCTTGCAGCTCTTGTTGTAGCTGGCCACGTGTCTGAATATCGCTCGTGAAAGATAGGCGTTGCACACGGCGATCGAATTGAGAAATGTGAGCCAATATAGTAGCAATAGCCAATCGTTCGGTACTAAGGCCATTCCATCTTGCCATGATCGACGTCATTAAACCAGCAGCATACGAAGCAAGACACTCGTTTTCTCTAGGCCTACTATTTTGCAAATCAATCAGAAACGAAGCAATAGTAGTGGATTTTTCGTACCTTGCAATAAAAAGTTGCTTAAAATCGGTCCACGTCATCCCAGGAAACGACACGGTAGATAGCCAGGTAGAAGCTCTTCCCTTCAAGGCGCGACTTAGAGCTACCATTAGCGGGGCGCCATGTTGGTCTTGGTCGGTCAAGCACATCTCTGCAGTCGTCACCCAAGCACGTGCATCCACATCTTGTTTCTCAGGATCGAAATCCGGTAAACGAAACCCATGTGACGACGTAGTAGGTGTTTTCATGGCTTGAATCAGCGTCACGAAATTGCGGTTCTGTTGTTCCAATAAACGTATCCATTTTTCATCGTCTTCATTTTGAACACGTGGGTCGTCGTGGTCCATCTCACTTCTGATAACGAAGCGTCTTGGGCGTTATCGATTTTTAAATCAATACAGTCACACTCTTGGAGGTAATCACAAATTTATTCGGAAACAAACTTATTAAGGAGCTCCGTTCGGTCCGGCGTTCCGAGCGAGAATGATTCACTACCGATCGGGCGGTTATTTATATACCCTACGTTGGGCGCACAGTAGGGATGCGTCGACGCTCTGACAGATATATTTATGTTATTACCTGCAGATATTTGTAAAGGCAAATGTTTACGGGAACGTTTGGGAGCTAGTTGTGTTTACACGTAGCTACATGATGCTGAGCAGGTATTCGCGCAATTTGATCTTTCTAATGCTGCCATGAAATCGTGAACTTACACGAATAATGTAAACAATAATTTATTTCGCTAAATTACCTCGAATTATTTTATTTTACCGGATGAAAGATGTAGAATGTTCCATTGATGCGTCCCTACAAATTTTCTCACGATTGCATACTCAGAGAATTGAACAGATGTAGATTCCTGTACCCGTACTTCGGTAATTATTATAACCAACGTAAGAAAGGGCGAGACTATAGCCATTTGTCGGGAACATTTTCAAACTCCGTTTTACTGCTGGAAAAATCAGAACGGAAATCCTTACTTTTCCTCATCTTTACAATCGATATTAAATTCGAGAGCATTCGATCACATGAAGACAGCTAATGTGCCATTAAATAATAATTTTTAATTTTAAAATAAAGGAAAATACATACCTACATACATAAACTCACGCCTGTATTCCCCGAAGGGGTAGGCAGAGGTGCATTTCTGCACCCACATTTCGCCAGGTATGTATCAGTCCCACGTAATAGGGGGCGAGCCTATTTAGTTACCGAGAATTTCCTAATGGAAAAACCCAATAACACTTTGCCCGACCCGGGAATCGAACCCAGGACCTCTAGATCGCACGGCACATACTTGTACCGCGAGACCACGAGGAAGGAAAATCTGCTCAAGAATTTTCGTCTGTTATATAATAAAAAGTGATTGAATATTTTAAAGCATGTTATTGAATGTAATAATGAATGTTTCGCTAATACTTTGTATATTGTTATATTTGGATCCGGGAAGACCGGCCCCACAATATAATCATTTATGCCACAGTTCATCACACTGGTTCATTGAAGTTTGGTTATTCTTAGATCTATTTAAACGTTATGTATAGTTTTCTGCACTAATAATAAAAGTCAAAGCTTATACAAAACAACAAATTCAATATTTTATTTGTTTATTCAATCCACATGTGTTTATTTGACAACAAAAATACATCAACTATAAAATTTTTATTCAACGAATTGTACGTCAAATCGACCACGTGTTTTTATCTAATTTACAACTTTTAGACATGATTGCCTAGAATATACAGCGAGGTGATTCGGTTTATAGCTAAGCAATTAGTTGCTGCTGATTCGTGAAACTAGGATGTTTTTAAAAAAAAAAACTGGCTTATCGCCACTAATCAAGCTGAAAATCTTGTGAAGTGCACTAATAGTTGTCTGATTTGCAAGAGAAACAACATTACTAAATTACAAAAAAAAGCTATAGGTACGTAATTTTTTATTTGTAGTAGTCAAACATTAGTAAAATTAAAAATAAGATTTGTTATTTGTATCTATAGTTAGTAATTTATTAAGTTTGGTTCTGAAAAAAGGTTGGATTTATTAACTAAAATGTAGATCATGTGTTATTTTGTATTCAAGCTTAATGCGAATCAAAGAGATTTGTATTTTTGTATTATTAGAGCAATCTTTAAATGTCTCGTCGCATACGTTCTACTTGGCGCAGATGCTTTCCTATATTATTAACGTGTAACTAAAAATTTAAATAATATTCTTGACACTTCATGTTCTATATCAATCCATAGGTTACGCCTCACTTTTCTACAACTGTGATTGGTTATTCCACTACGCTGGAACAAGATATTCCTAAGAATTTTTATTTGTGCAAGTTTTCCTAATGATGTTTTCCTTCATCGTGATCGCCGAGATTATGACTCAACTGTGCGCCTGAATCTCAAGGCTATCATATCCTCTAACACTTGGCTTCCATTTTCAAATTTAAACTTTGATGATGTTACAATAGATTAATTACATTTACCTAAACAAAGTGTTCTAAATATTTCCCATTTATTCAAACACAACGGTACAAAGTCTCCCCACATTGGCTTTGATTACAAATCCCCCCATGTGTTTGCACATCGAAAATTACGGCAATTTAGTCACACCCCTATTAATTACATACGACACACCCATTTATCACACTCGCTTCTAATTGACACAAGTACGGAGTTCCTTTATAGCGTAGGAACGATTCAATTATGTACTCCATCGGGTAGATAGCGTACATTATTTTTGTTGTTACAAAGGTAAATTTAATACGAGTACTACTAACTTCCTTTGTTCCTTTCGCGTTACATCAATGAGTTGTAGATTTGCGAGGCATGTTGTATTAAATAACACCTGTGACACGTAAATAGTATAGTATAATGTTAAGAAGCTCACGGTTTATATTGTACATACATTCTTACACGCTCATGGCTCAAGTATATATCTCCGACCAAATAGGCGTAGTTCTATTCATTTAATGTGGGACACAAATCATCAACTACCCCGCACATCCAGCTACTTGCCTTCAAGCTAAGTCAAAGTCAAAATTATCTTTATTCAAATAGACTTTAACAAGTTCTTTTGAATCGTCAAATTTCAACTATTTTTTAAACTTAACTATGGAGCTGATACTGACAAACTTTTGGAACTAATAAATAAATACATCCAACAGTCACAGACATAGTCTGACCCGACTCTAAGATACAAGTCTTGTTACGTGGGTATCAGAAATTACGAGAAACTTATCGGTCTCACAATCACCCAGACCCGAAACAAATAAATAAACCACAAATGTGGGTCACTGAAACATTTATCTCGGTGCGGCGATCAATCCCGAGGCCTCTCGTTTCACAAGGAAATATCTTGCCAACTGCACCATGCGGCTGTATAATAAAGATACTACTAAGTGTCGCTAGAATAGTTATAGCTATAATAGTTACCTATAGCATAAAAAAAGATGTCTTGTCTCTTTAGTATCTTTATGATCTCTATTTTTCAAAGCATTTCATAAAATGGAATTTTTTATGATAAACATACTCATGATACTGTTAACATCTCTTCATGATTATTTTCATTTCATTCAGTATACGAATTCCGAACGTTTAATAGTGCGCTACGAATTATGATGTTTTCGCTCTAAGCATTTTCTCACAGCACAATTCGATGTAGACAAAAGTAATTTACAAGTCGTTTACGACGGCTTTCGAGACATCTGTTAGTAGTGTCCTATAAATCACAGTATTTTACTGCTTTGCGCAATGGCCATTTGGGCAAGTTTATTTTATTATTGTCTGACTTTCTCAAGGCCGTACTTCAGGAATCGCGGATTTGGCACATGAAGTATGCACTGCCGCATTACCGTAGCAGTTAATACCAATAATAATTGTTCACTCATTGTGACCTACTTGGAAAACTTTATTGTGGAATTCAAAGGCCGTGCTCGTTTCACGTGGTACCATATGTAAAGAGCATACAAAGTCATAGTGATAACCATATCATCAGTAATGTGATAAAAATTATGAGTAAAAAAGAAACAAACGTGAATGCATGAAGCGATTAATGAATGTGGACGAAGTGAAAGTTGTATGTCCCTACCTATGGGACACAGGCGTGAATTTATGTACGTATATATTGTATGTTATGTACATGTAAAAAAGAGACAGAATTCGATAATAATGGGTATTTTGTTTTATATGGTTAAACTAGCTGTGCCCGCAACTTCGCCAGTGCGGAATAGTTTTTTTATTTACATTAATAAAAATAATAACATTTCTAAAATAAAAGTAGCCTAAGTTACTCTTTATTACATCAGCTACATATACATTTATTATAAAGCGGTTATTTCAATATCACAAACAGACACTCCAATTTTATTTATTTGTATAGATGATATAATTTATTTATTATTTATTTATTTATTTACTTATGTTCATAATATATAGATATGAAAAACGACTAAGAAGTTCATTCGATTGTGTTCGTCATACGATAATAAGATATTCGTTGTCAAGCTCGGCAAGACTATATGGAGAGGTTAAGTAATAATGGAAGGGGTGGCCTTTTTTTGAATAAAAAAATTCTTTAATACTATCCAGGTTTTAAAATGCAATGATTATTTTGGATAAAAATTAATTCGTCAACAATTTATTTTAAAAATTCTAATTTCTATTTCTTTGCAACTACCTACAGGCCGTTACGATTCATTGACCCATCAGAAGTGAGTATACGAGTAAAAGTATGAAAAATATTTACGTGCAAAGCAAATTTGACATTTAACTTGATTTACGTGCTTGGATTGTTTGGGCCACTGTACAGAGTCAGCAGGAGAGCGAAATACGACCACGACGTACTTAATATCTGAAAAAAGAATACTCGTATATGTTACAGAAAAAAAATGTGTATACAAGGATCGAATCTATGGTTTAATGATCATGTTAAAAAATATGTATAAAATAATAATTAAGTTGTCTATGTCGAACTGTATTTTTGTTACGAGTAGGTACATTCGTTGTTATAACTCTGTATTCAGATGAAATTTTTGTGATGCAAGTATACAAAACAATGTCTTATTATTTAATGTTACGAATATTTAAGGATCGTATTAACTTGTGTTTCAACACGAGATCAAACTTTACGCTTCGTGGTTCGGTCTGTAACCATGCAAATAGAACATTAAAATCATAAAAAATAAATTATAGGCTGACTTGACTCTAAGTGAATAATTCAAAATAAATTTTGTTTTAGGTTTACAAAAATAATAATAGCATACCTTTGCGAAGGAATTCAAACTTATAACTGAAAATCCGTACGCTGTCAGTTTGCATGGTTTTTGAGCCCTGTAAAAATAATAAAAAAATAATTTAAAAAAATTGCGATCAAATGCAGGTTGACATTAAAGGAAACGCCCACAACGATTAGACACTAGGGAAAGATGACGAGCTATCGGTATTATTTCTGAGACATTGGTAGTAAGAATTATGATATAAAATACCTTCTGTGTGTTTAGGCTTAATTTTAATGCATTGTTTGTGGCTCTTATTTCCTTGTTACAAGAATTATAAAGGATCATAGAACTTTTAACTGAAATGTAAAACTGTACCGAAACGATAGATTGAAAATTTGATGGGATAATGTGGTAAAACAAAGGTCAAACTAGCCTTGCTAAAATAAATGAGTAGTCTTTCATGTCAGAAACGCTGCACTCATACCACTTGCTGTTGTAGATTGCTTCTCCCACCTTGGTACTCTGAAATGGAAGAACGATAATATTTTAGAGAAAATAAGTAGAAGTGAAGAAAGAACCCCTGGTAGTACAATGATTAAGGACTATATGATTCAAAGCCGACATTCGGCAACTCACTATCTGTTCAAAGCTCTAACAATAACATTGTAAGATATAGCAATACTGAAAAAATTGCCGACAATAATTTACATACATTTCTTCTCGCTTGATTCCCCAAAGATGAAAGCAGAGGTGTATTATTATTTTCACATTTCGTGAGCTGTGTTTTAGTCACATGTAATAGGCGGCCTATTGCCATTTTTGGACATATTTCCGACTTCCATGCAGTTTCTTATAATCCCGAATGGAAATACCCAATTATATTCGGACATTGGGGGTTAAAACATACGTGTAGGCAGCACCTTTGAGTATAAACGCGAGAGTTTATATTTGTGTTTTGTTTTTATCTCTGGTTAAGTAATTACTACAATTAATTTCGGAATTCAGAGTAAATTTTATAGCATTCATTTATATTTCTGCACTATCGTGTCGCCTCAAAGCGTTCTGGCGCAAATAACAACGTCTAGGTGCCTAGACACTGTTATTTATTCTAGAGGGAAACTGTTCATTAGTAGACTGATTCTTAGTACTGTCACGTTCAGAAGCGCTCTGTACTCGCAAACTGAAATCATAGGAATTAAACTACATATATATAAAGAGTGTAACTGATAAACAATAACTTATTTAGTATTGCTTCATCTTTATGAAGGCGTGATGGCCTCGAGGTTTAGGCACGCGATCGAGAATCTCGACGGTCTGACTTTTGACTTTTCGTAGTTATGTGTATATTCGCAAAAAATTATCACCTACATTAACGGTGAAGAAAAACATCGTGATGAAACCTGCACACCAAAAAGTTTTTAGGAATTTCTTAGGTGTGTAGTCTGCCAACCCGCACTAGCGTGGTGGACTGAGGGCTAAACCCTCTCAGTTATATAATAGAGGAGGCCTGTGTCCAGCAGGGGACGTATATGGGCTGATGATGAAGTATTCAAGGGACTACATATTTAATTAAAAAATAAAATGTACTTACAGATTGTATTATCATTTCGCCGCAGTTACAAAACAAACATATTTGTATGAACCCAACTGCGAGGAAGAAACTGAATGCTACAGCCAATGGCACGTCTTTAATTACCTGTGGAGTAATACGTAAGGATTAAATTTTTATTATGTGGTAACTGGGGTAGTACCATGTTCTTGCACGTAACAGGCATTTTAGCTGTGTCGTTCCGTAAGTAATATTTGCCCATTATATGTTTGTGGTTAAATATTCCTGTCTAGTAATCTACACAGTATCGCCTTTTCAGGTAAGCTTGTTCATTTCAGATTTTTAACTGCTTATCACGTTACTTATCAATTTCATAATAAAAACACCCATTTGGCACCCCAAAAACTTTAGATTGCATCAAAAGATTGAAAGTTGCTTGCATGACAATCGGGTTTTCTAGTAAAGTATAATTATTTTTAGCCGGACATTACACTTTATTGGACTGCAGTGCACGAACAATTAAAGACACGCTGTCGTGTCGGTACGTCAAAAAACAATGTTTAGAATAAATAGAAATGTGATTTTTTACCATCATATTGAATCCAGTAACGCAAATTATTACTGAGCTGCTTATGACGTTAAACAATGTTGACTTTGAATAAATTATTTCTAATAAATCCACGCATCTGCAATTAAATAAAAAAAAACATATAAGACTCCTAACCTAAATCTCATGGTAATGGAGTGACTAGTTGAGTTTATGCTGCTCAGTCGAGTGTTTAGTCATAAATTTAAAAATACATAAAAAAAAAGAAACTTTTGTGGGCTTTAAGACTGCCATAAAAACAAAGAATTAGAAGATCAAATACAAATTCAGTTTCATTGATACACGAGAATATTACATAACGAGATAATTTCAAGTGGAAGTTCTAGTGAATCAAGATGCTCATAATTTCCCCAAGCAACAGTCACAATTATTGAAAATTATATAGAAACACTCACCGTATCAGCTCTCTATGTCGATTCACTAATTCAACGAATTCATTATCACGCGATTTATTGCGTCTGTTTTGTCTATTAGGATATTTTTCAATAATATTCTCAACATCTTTTTGTAAATTAGCAAACTGAACTTCGATAAACGTAGAAGCAGTGTAATAAAAACAGTCTGGGCCGTAAACGAAGTCAGCTGCAACCACAGCTGGAAGATTTTATCAAATATTTTATTTGTTATACAGATATGAACAAAAAGTAATTTTGCAACACATTGCGCGATTTATGTAGTGCCTGTACAGGTCTTCATGAAGTTTTTTTTTTTTAATTATATGCCGCAGATACAACAAATGTCCAACATTTATTTACTCTACACGTTTATTGTTGATCATCAACGGTATCATATCTGCACATATAGCACAAATGGAAGATAACAATAACATCAAAATTACCTTTTGCATCACTCACTAAAAATTAAATTTCAGTATTTTTTATAGACATTTAAAACCTTTGTCAACATTAATCTAAGAAAATCTATCTATCCAGAGCAGAAGTCTTTAAACTACGTATTCTT
The DNA here is from genome assembly GCA_907164795.1 of Hemaris fuciformis. NCBI lineage: Eukaryota > Metazoa > Arthropoda > Insecta > Lepidoptera > Sphingidae > Hemaris > Hemaris fuciformis. Next base: position 9,795,071 of record OU015438.1, on the reverse strand, counting down.
CTTAAACGAAAGATGCCATCCCTAGTAATAAAGCCATTATGGTACACGACATAAAATTTTATATTTTTATACAATAATATAATGCATCGTTTTGTAACATACCTGACCACACCTGAACAAAATACACAATCGGCCACACGGGAAATTTAAATGCATCAAACGGATAATACACTATAAATGGCAACTTTAACTCAATTTCCCCAGTCGTTAAATAAATTGACATCATGATCACAAACGGACCCACAGCAAACATTAACACCCCGAAACTAAAAGTAAATGCAAAGAACAGATTCGTAGCTTTCAGCGATTTAAACTTTTTTTGTATAAAAAGCGTTTCAGTTTCACAAGACGGTGTCTCATTTTTATATAATTTCTGGAATGACTGAATCAAATCTATTACATAATGAGCGTATTTTATCATGAAATATGATTTCAAATCACCAAGAATGCCAAGAGTGAGACCAGGTAGTAAGTTGGTATATTCTTCTAAAGTGCCTCTTCCATTAATTAGGCCATCGATTAACCATACCACTTCGCCAAACAGATCCACGTTTAGCTCAATAAAATGCATGCAATAAATGCGACGTTTTATTAAACGCTCTAGAAAACTCTTATCCACGTCATCTAAATCGATTCCCAAACCTATTAAGTTTAGGAAGAAAAATACTCTATCTAATGCACTCTGAAATAACTGTTTTTGCTCCATATTGTTTTGTTTGTATATTCCAGTTAATAAGTGGCCAAGTATTCAATAAATTTCTTTAAATCCCTTCGTAACGTTTGTATCAATACGTAGGTAATTACGTTTTTTTTAATGAAGGCCAATATTCAGGATAGTTATGTAATCAGCCGCCGGATAGGTATTAATTACGCGACTCAGTAATGAACGGTAGTTATGGTCCAGCCCCGTTCGGCAAGCCTTATTTATGTTTGAGATTATAGGGTTTTATAACGCATTTTCTATTAAACACTGAATTGTTATTTCCAGAATGTGAATGTTTTTTTATGCTTTATCAATAATTTTCAAACTAATTATGCATTAGAAATTTGATTATTCTTCTACTTGATACATAATAGTCAGTATTTTATTGGTTAATCTTTTGTAATTAACGTCTACATTACATTACTACTTACATATATTTTATTACGAAATAATAAAAAACGACACCTTCGAAGATGCAAAATGATATAAAGAATCCTTTTTTCTGACGATTAATTTTTCATTCTAAATAACGAATCCCACGTACTGTACAACAAAAAGTATAACAAAATAATAACAAAAATATAAAGTTGTAGCATGGTGACATGAAGCTAAAACAAGCCCCAAAAACATTTGAATTTATTCATTACGACCACTGAGTGCGACAGGGACTGTTACTAAATGAAATACAGTAAAAGTTAGACATAAAAACACATAATTTTCACAAGGTCTCCCCTGTTTATATTTTGCGGGAATTCAATTTTATAACAACAATTGCTTTTGCTAGAGACAAAAATATTTAAAACGTTACCTTCAAACTACCTTCTACGACCTTTATAAAAATGACAAATTATTTTACGAACTTTACTTATATTGAGAATTTTGGGAAATAGCCCATGCCCAAAGAATTTTAACATACGGCTCGACCATTTTACAGATAATTTTTGAGTCTCAAAGATAATCTGCAGAGTAATTCTAGTAAGTCTAATAACCCTGAATATTATTAGAACGCCTAAGTAAACATGGTGTTTGTTATTTACATATTAATATTTTTTCGATATTTACACATTCGGTTATAACAAAGGACGTTAATCTTTTTGTTATTGTTATCCAAATTGCTTCGAATAAATGTTTGAAGTTCAACACTTTGATGCTTTTACACCTGCCTCGATAGAGATTTATATTACACTAAAATAAACTAAAAACGCAAGTACATCATGCCTTATTCTGGTATTGCTTATAAACACATTCAAAGGTTAATCCATAGAGTTTCAGTTCATCGAAGACTCGATTAACGATGACGGCAGGTGCTACACCAATGTCTTTAAATACTAATTTCAGCAGCAGCCAAATTTTAGATTTTTTATTAAAATTTAATCAATAATAAAGACTACTACGCGTTCGACTGCAACCCATAAAAATTTGTATAAATTACTTTGATTGTATAATTTTCCTAAGACTCTTTTCGAATGGAGCAGCAAGATAATATATATAAAAATTCAGTGTTTAAATGCATTACGAAGAACTTTCAGAAGTTCCTATTAAATAGTGTGTTTAGGCATAAAATAAGCCCAGTACATATTCTAGTGGTACACTGAAATTCCAGACAATTTCATTGTCTAACGTAACGTGGCCATAAATCTTTATTTTATTTTGTTCTACCAAAATAAAATTAAGTTACATGACAAAACTACCATTACTAAAGTGGCCTAAGGCAGTAAAACAAATTGACACATATTGTGTATAAAGCAGAGAGCCACGAAAATCGGGTAGGCGAGCCGGTAAATCGCCATTTTGACAAACGACGTCGCACCCATGTAGTCGTTATCTAAAGCTAACACGAACCTGGCAGTGTGGCTGTATTGTGTTGCTAATGTCGTGATTTCATTCCTGCATGCAATTTTAAATCTACTCTGTTCGTGATTACTGTCTGGCCTTCCTGTCATCACAGCACACAAGAACATGATCATGACGCAAGGCACTTCTGGTTTCAATAGCTACTGTGAGTATGGGATGTTCAGTTTCGATGAAGATTGACTAATTTAATGAAAGTCTGATGGGAACTGGTGGAACATAAAGTAGATAAACATGGTGTAGAAAAGTCTGCCTTTTCAATTGTTTGTGTGATTCACAAACATTTGTTCTTGGTCTGGGTGTTTGTGAGACCGAAAAGTCTCTCATAGTTTTTTATACCCACGACATAGGACTTGTATCTCAGTGTGAGGTCAGAACTATGTATGTGACTGTTGGGTTTATTTATTTATCATAAGTTTATGAATTTATTGACCAATGCGCAGATAAATGAAGGCAATTCATTTATTTAGCCGGAACAGTGAAATTTTCATTTGCAATCATTGTTAATCAATCTCTGTCAATAAAAATAGAAGTGTTCATTACGCATAAAAATGTTTCACCAGCTTAAACTGACGATTCTACGTTTTTTGCGTACATTGTCACTTTACAGCATGCGTGTGCTTTGGCGTAAATATTTAAACGCCTTGTTTTATTTTAAGACTGAGAATTTGTCCTCTTTTTCTGAGAAAAATACTCATACTTATTTACATTCGTATTGTCAGGCAAGATGCCAGGAGAATTACCGATCATGTAAAACTCTGCTCCAAATGCAAACTTAAAACTATTTTTCCTTCTTTGTTCGTACATATTGAATGGAAATATAACAACATGCTACTTCGGGATATTGTTATGCTTCCTAATTATTATCTCTATCGATTGAACTAGTTGATAAAAATGAGTGGACTAGCTTACTCTCGAGGTATGATCATATTATCTTATCTCTCAAAAATCAGCTGATGCAAATCCCACGTAGAAAATAATTTAAGCCTAACTAATTAAAGAATAATTAGTAAGAAATATCAGATAACAAACATAAACGAAAATAAGGTAATCTTTTACCACAGATGATTAAAATTACAACCGATTAGTTTGACGATCAGTCGTGCAACAGCTTAGCATTAAACGCTGCATATACGATATCCGCATGGTTCAATTTGCATGGGCTAAAGATAGTTGTTCTGCATTTAAGTGTCAGTACGTACGTGAAATTTATGGTAGTAAACGCGTAATACAGAACAAACTTTAGAGTGGTATAAATAGCATGCAAGTACTAAGGGCCTTATTTATAAAGTACTAACTGTGGAGCCCGGCTGCACCCGGGTGAAATTTTGACTTTCGTGCTCGTTCCCGGGGAACGTTGCATTTTCTATGAATAAAAAGTATATCCTTTGTCCATTCCAAAGGCCTCTCTATCTCTATACCAAAAACCATTCAAATCGGTGTCTAGAAATATGCCCGAAAAACGGCTATAGGCCCCCTATTACGTGGAACTGATACACGCCTGGCGAAATGTGAATGCAGAAATGCACCTCTGCCTACCCCTTCGAGGAATACAGGCGTGAGATTATGTATGTATGTAGAGTTATTATGGATTTGTATCGTGGTTATTGTTTTGGCTTTGAGAGTGATGAAATAAAAAAATCTCTCTCAGCTTCTAATAGCCACTTCAAGAAAAAGGGAAAGGTGTCATATTATGGGATTTCTTACGGATATGTTCGTTGATATTTCAGTCAAGATGGTGCCACAGTACATTCATTCAGAAATCTACAAGTTGTTTCCCATGGTATATGGTATCTTCTAAATTTTTATTAATAATTTTGATAAATAGTTTTTTTTTTCTCCCTTAACATTGATACACGATACACGATCACGTATATTAAGTTTAACCAGAAGGCAGAAAGTATGTATGTATTGTAAAAAAAAGTATAAACTCAATTTTCTTCTTAATTATCTGGCAACTGATGCATAGAACTCCTAAACTGCCATCATCATCATCAGCCCAAATACGTCCCACTACTGGGCACGGGCCTCCTCTACAACTGAGAGGGTTTAGTCCACCACGCTGGCCTAGTGCGGGTTGGCGGACTATACACCTAAGAAATTCCTAAGAACTTTTTTAGGTGTGCAGGTTTTATCACGATATTTTCTTTCACCGTTAAAGCAAGTGATAATTCATTGTGAATACACACATAACTTAAAAAAGTCAGAGGTGTGTGCCTGGGGTTTGTACCTGCAACCGCCGAGATTCTGGACCGCGCACCTAAACCTCGAAGCCATCACTGCTTAAACTGTCAATACCTACATAGGATTTTCATAGTACCGCTATGATAATCGCCGAATATCAGGAGCGACATTCGCAAATTCACAATTATTATACCATATTGGGAAGCAATTTACGCTACATTAAAAGGCTTTGAGTGGGACAAAATCTATACTCCGTTAACTCAATATCTCATCCAAAAATATAAAGGAGAACCCCGAATTAGTCAATTAAGATTAAAGCGTTGGCAATCGGACACAATATTAAAAGAAAACAGTATTTTTCATTTGATTAATGCACGGCAATAAAATAGGTTTTGGTAAAAAAATTAGTTCATCTAAATAACTCTTGTTATTTACCATGCTTAACTATTGTTTTATAACTCATATATTAGGGTCAACGCGGAAATCGAAACCATAGCTAGGCCCATAAATAACTGCTTACTGCGCCATAAAAGCTATGAAGTAAGGGATATGATAAAGTCAGAAATTGGATAATTAAAAGAGGATTAAAACGACAAAAATTCCTTCTAAAATTTTCTCTCTCACATCTCTTCCCGATATTAAAATAAATGTTTTACAAAATCATGATGTGATGATAGATTCCTATCAAGTACCGCTATAAAACCACTTCTACGAATGGAACGGATCAAAGACGCACTTTATCATAGAATATTTTACAAAAGCAAATATTTCATAAGCTCGGCTCACGACGTCAATAAAATGTAACAAAATAACATTACCGAATGTTTTCCAGTTAATTTTGAATGAATGAAAAGCAATCTGGTGTTTAGAATGAAAATAGATATTCTTTGAATTATTGGCTATGTGAGCAACTCTACAAGGAAAATAAACCCGGACATAGTTTGAAGTGCAGAATCCATTTATTACTAATCCGTATATTAAATGTTATTACCCCCATTAGGCGAGCGTAAAAGACTTCACTCCTTGCCCGCGCCTAGTAGTGGGGTCTAATAGGAAATACTGAAATAATGGCAATGATACATTTATGATTACTTAGGTTGCATTATGAACTTTTATTCAGCCCATCGCCGTCCACTGCTGAACGTAGGCGCCAACCATCCCGGTCTTGAGCAGCCCTCATCCATCCGCTACCCGCCACCCTTCTCAAGTCGTCGAACCATCGTGCTGCAGGACGTCCTACACTACGTCTGCCTAAGCGCGGTCTCCACTCCAACACTTGTCTGCTCCACCGGCCGTCAACTTTTATTATGCACGTAAGTTTTTTTTTTTGTTAGATTAAAAATACATAGAAGCTTCGTGTCGCAGTCCTGTGATTTTAACATTTTGAGTCTAGTTAGGTATGGGATATAAGTATGGCGATGAGGAAATAATAAATTATGAATATCTCAATCTATTGCCTAATCGCTATTTTACAATACGTGACAATCTGCAACGAAAAATTACCTAATATATATTTTTTTCTTATAAATGTGATACACTGCGAGTAATTATAATTAGTAACATATTATGTATATTATTACAAAAAATTAAGTAAAAAAACTTAACTAATAGTATATTCAGATCAGAAGTCATTGAAATTAAATGATTTATTTTTGTTCCCGTCTTGAGATGCGTAAGCGCCAGCTGAGTAGGTACATTTGAAACTACACTGCAATATTCGGATGAGGCATTGACTAGCAAATGACTCATTCGCACAAGTATTTGCAGCATTCATTTGAACAGAAATAGCGCGGAAGTTATCTGCAAATGTCAATGAAAATTCATTTCTGTACGTTTATTGTGTTTCACTGTGGTGTGGTGTACCTATATAATGTTAGTTCCCATAATAAAAAATAAAAAAATATTATATTAAAATATGCTCATTCTGGATTTAAAATGAAACAATTATAAAGCAATAAAAATGTACCACAGGCATCGTAAAAACTTTATTCACTAATTCAGAAGCAATATCGCACAATATTAAAAAGAAATAACGTTTATTATCTTGTTATTATTTCGTCGTAAACATTTTAATAGACTCAGTTATATTCAATAATTACGTCACGAAATTAATGTCATTCTTAACATTATCAGCAAATTAAAGTATTAGCGCTATTGTATGGTAATTGTTGTCTATAAAATTCTTTTAATAATTAAAATAAAAACAAAACTCATATCAGGAGTATTTAAGTAATATCCTTTTAAAACAATACTGTTTTGCTCTAAAATGAAAACTTTTTAGTGTTGCATCAGGCAGTGGAAATTAATAGAGCTTTAATTTAAGTAATGAGTGATTGCAGTCGCATTGATTTATATGCAATAATATTAAAATTAAACTTGTAAACATGATACGTTCTGATAGACATTACGAGATACCTAAGGCACCGCATTTATAAACAAGAAAATAAATTCCCTAGATAATGTTATCGTACTTGACCTGAATGCGGTTGCAAAATACAGTCATAAATGTCTATTGGAGAGAAAGTAGCGAAAGTCTACGATTTGCCTACCATCTGAATACAAATGAGCTCCGATATCAGACTCAATAAATAAAGTTTTCTGTAGTAATAAACTGGAGATATCAAAATGACAAACGAGAAAATTGACCTAGTTATTGGACATCATTATTAGATTTTTATTGTATGACGTAATAATTACCATTGACGTCGTTATAATTAAATTTTTACAGCTGATTTTGAACGCGATAGATTATGCCTTAACACGATTCATAAATTACACTAGTAATAAAACACGTACATTATATAAACCCATCGTTAACAACTCCGCGTTAAACCTACATAAAGTTGTTTTTTTTTTTTTTTTTTAATTATAATTTATTGTTTTGTTTATATATTCTGCGGTTCGCTTCAAATTTACTGACCAAAACATTTCATACAAAAAATAAATGAAGTAGACATTGTAACGGTACTAGACGATTAATCGTGCGATAAAGCATTTCGGGTTTATTCTATTGTTGACGTCAATATATTACACTTTAAGTAGCATGAAATACGGAAGAATAGTTTCAAGGCGGTGCGAAGTTCTTTAACCTTTCTTCTCCTTACTAATTCTTAATAATTCTACCTTAAGAGGCATCAATCTATTCTCATTCTTCCGGAGATGACGGTTTTTATAAAGAAAAGTATTCTCAAATTATCTATGAAAAGTTTAAGTGAAACATCCAGACAAATACTTAAAAACAATAATAAGTGTTTGCAGATAATAAAATCTTGAACTCATTTCTATTCACAACACAGTTCATCACCTAAGGGAGTTATTGCGGCGGATGTCTGAGGAGATGATCTAACACGTGTACTATAAAATACAAAACTAACGGTGTCCCAACAATACCACGCTATAAAACCATTGCTGAAATGGTGATCACAGATTAATTGAACACTTTAGCAATAGATCAAACAAAGCGTAAACAAACACGACAACATCTTAGCTCTCCAAATATTGTTACATTAATTTCAGATTAATAATATAAAGGTAAAGTTGTTAAAGTTGTTGTTAGTCGTGATGGCCTTGAGGTTTGGGCATGCGGTCGAGAATCTCGACGGTCGCGGGTTCAAACCCCAGGCACACACCTCTGACTTTTCGAAGTTATGTGTGTATTCACAATGAATTATCACGTACTTTAACGGTGAAGGAAAACATCGTGATGAAACCTGCACACCTAAGAGTTCTTAGGAATTTCTTAGGTGTGTAGTCCGCCAACCCGCAATAGGCCAGCGTGGTGGACTAAGGCCTAAACCCTCTCAGTTGTAGAGGAGGCCCGTGCTCAGCAGTGGGACGTATATGGGCTGATGATGATGATGATGATGAAAGTTGTTAAATAAGTTTCCTATGGGCCCAGCAAAGCAAAAACTATAGTAAAACATACAGTGAATGCATGACGCATTGCATATACAGATGTAGTATATTATCTTTTCGATAATAATATAAAGAAATGAACGCCAACATAAATCATTCCAACCACGATGTACTCGTATTTCCAGTTGAGTCAGTGGCTGAGCTTGTCGCTACGTTTGTCACTTACGAGCAATAATAAAAGCTATTATTCTTATGAAATGACATCATTTTTGAATATTATTACGTTGTACTGATACTTAAGACTTCATTATTGTCACGTGTATTTAATTACTCTTAAACAGTTTTTATTGGATATAAATTTTATGACATGGTTTATTTATCCGGTCTTGCTTTAAATATAGCGCGATGTTTTTTGCCATTCGCATACATCCGATTATTGCAGCAGACTGTTTACGCGATAAATTATAATATTACACAAACATTGGGATAGATTTTATAGCGCTATAAAATCGAAAGACTCGGCGGAAGATCGGCATGCCGCATTACCACATAATGCTACTGGGGTGTTACTGTTATGAAATGGAACAAGGTTAGTGAAATCCATGGATGATATCGATTCCCAGTATATAACATTTGTAATGCTTTTTACGTCTCCTAGGAGCCTCGCAATAAAAATTAATTGGATCCGATAAATTCTTGAGTCGAAGATGCAGATGAAGAACAATAGAAGTTAGGTGCTAAAAATATTTGTGTTTCAGTTATATCTTAATCTTGCAATAAAAGTCAACACTCTGTTACATTATTAATAATTCGTGAACGTTAATTTCATAAAGGTAGTAAAAAGAAATGATCAATCTATACCTACCTAGTTATTTCATGTTATTTGATACATAGGATCTTTTACCGAGTTAATCATAAGTTTAAAATTTTGAGACAATAGATTTTAATCCATATACGATCATTAAAATTATTTTGTTTAGATTGTATTATCATCATCAGCCCATATACGTCCCACTGCTGGGCACGGGCCTCCTCTACAATTGAAAGGTTTAGGGCCGTATTCCACCACACCGCGCTGGCGTAGTGCGAGTTGGCGGACTACACACCTAAGAAATTCCTAAGAACTTTTAGGTGTGCAGGTTTCCTTACCATGTTTTCCTTCACCGTAAAGTAAGTGATAATTCATTGAATTGTTGTTAAATATAAAGTCATGTTTATAATAGTATTTATGTTTTATTCCAAGAAAATAGGAATAAAGAGAAAGTGTTATATTTTAATTGGTTTTATGGAGCCGAAAATTTAAATAGAAAGTTATTCCTAATAAAAAAATGTGTCAAATGCCAACCTTTTTATTTAACCATCTCGACTACAACGCGGCTGGTCATTTAATAAACGCAACTGTTAACTTAACCCACAGGTTTTTTTTTGGGTTAAGTTTAAGTCAAGGTCAATATAATCTTTATTCAAATAGACTTTTTACAAGTACTTTGAATCGTCAGTTCAAATAAACTACCGCCGTTTCTGAACGTGTTATCGCTGTGACGAAGAAACGGCAAGGAACTCCCTCAGCAACACGCAATATATATTTTTTTTAGTAATTTTAACATACATACATAAACTCACGCCTGTATTCCCCGAAGGGGTAGGCAGAGGTGCATTTCTGCACCCACATTTCGCCAGGTATGTATCAGTCCCACGTAATAGGGGGCGAGCCTATTGCCGTTTTTCGGGCACAATTCCAGACTCCGTGCTGCTACTGAGAATTTCCTAATGGAAAAACCCAATAACACTTTGCCCGACCCGGGAATCGAACCCAGGACCTCCAGATCGCACGGCACATACTTGTACCGCCAGACCACGAGGCAGCCGTAATTTTAAGTATCTGGTAATCAGGACACGTCATTAAACTTCATCGATTTATTAAAAAGGAAAATAAAACTTCAGTAAACATAGGAATCGATTTATTGAAAGAGTTTTAAATCTAGCCACATTTTGATAAATTCATAATCCGCGTCAGCTTTAATATTATACTTGTGTTTAAGTGTACAGAAAATTTCTTCATATGTGTAAACATAATAATGTCTTTTAAAAAATACACAGCATTTTTATTTCAGTAATAAGTACAATTAGATTTGAATTCAAATTACCTATAATAATTCAAACAAAAGAACATTAGGAGATCTGTTAGAGTAATTAGAGGCAATGGAACTGTATCTATTTGCCTAATTTATGAGTTCCAGTTTGCACCGGACTCAGACAGATATGACTGGATTCGACACTGAATTATAATTTGTTATACGCACCAGACTGTGAAGATATGGGAACGATTGTATAAATTATTGCGTTATGTTGGTTTCAGTGGCGGTACTTCCATAGAAGCCCAAAAGTGTTACACGTTAATTTATAATGTCTAGTTTACAATTGTTTATTGTGGGGTCAGGATATTCTCATTTATATGTCAAACTGCTTTTGTTGAATAAAGATTTAAAGCTTAAATATTATTATTCAGAATTTTATAAGGCAAATTGGGCTTTTGGGCTTCTATGGAAGTACCGCCACTGGTTGGTTTCATATATTTAATCACATTTAATTTATCTATTTTATTTTATTTGTTAAACAGAAAAGAAATATTTAAATAATCCTAATATATCGTACGATTCTTGATAAAAGCACAATAATATTAGAACAATACATTGAAATATTTCCCGTCTTAATGTTTCGTTGGCATTTCAGGAATTTGCCTTCGGTACTCGTCGCAGACAACTGCCATAGCTATTTTTAACGGATATCGGATAGTCATTTGGCAAGACGTTCTCAATTCAAGATTTACCTTAAGGTTGAGAATTCTTCGGTGTGCTTACCTCACGAACCAAATTTGTATGCAAATTAAGTTTCCTGCATAATATGCAAATGCAATGATGCTATCTTTTGTTACTCGAGCTTATTATGTTCTATATTTAAGAACGGTGTAAATAGTTCTTAGTTTAGATTTCTTTATGGAGAATCCTAGAAACAACATCATTTACATTCTACAAACCTAGCATAACGTTAACTTTGTTTAAGACATGTATTAAATGGTCAAATATATTTTGATGTTGATTAGAAAAAAAAAAGATTGAATATGTCAAACAATATTAAATTCAGAAAAATGTGACTTAAAACATAATTACGGAGTCAAATCTGGAAACAAACATATACATACATATATGTATATGCGAGTATACAAAAATACACGTAACTAAACTTTTAAAATTGATCCGCATAAACGTTGTAACGTCTGAACCAGCTGTAGATAATAACGACTAAAATATTAGGTATTTTTAAACTGTTCAAAAGTATGTCGTTCTTTAGTCGAGGAGGTAACATGGTCCGAGTTTTCCTGAGCAGTGACACAAGCGCCTCAAAATAACTGACAGTCGTAATGAAAAAAAGGAAAATTGTATTCATTAATTTGTCAACTTCATGTAGTGCATTTAGTATCGAAGATCTTAATGATAACTCGTAATCAACATTAAACTCAATATAATATTTTATCATTTGTAGAAACTGAACTATTTTCGAGATAACCATAAAATTTTATGCGCTCATCACGAGTTCTAGACAATGCGCCGCCACACTGAACTTCTCAACCCAATACGCAACTTAATCTAAAAGTCACAAAGATTCACGTCTTTTTCTGCTGTTGGCACGAGAATACACCGACATAACCATTAAACGAGTGTCGTGTTACTGTTTGTACACCCATTGCTATATTTTAACAACATCAAGGAGAACGTGTTTGTGTTAAGATATACAAGCAATCATTTGTGATTGTTCAAACGAGTCGAAGGCGGTTAATAGCACTTCAGAAGCTCCTACAAGCACTTGTCTCAGTTATCAGAGCAATCATATCATCAACTCACTTTGATTCGAAACAGGCGCAATTGACAGAGGTTAAGCGATTGAAAATGATTAATTCGGTGTCAATCTCGTTATTAATCGCGTCAGAAAGGCGCATCAGCAGGAATGATTTATTTGCGTATTAATCCAAGCCGCTGGTGCCCTTGAGCTGCTAGCCAAAATGTTTAACTATCACGCGGGCGTAAGGGCATCCGTGATCTGAGCTCATATAATTGGAATATAGCGGCATCAGCAGTGGCAATTATGAGAAACGATTTCCTAATCATTACGTCATCGACGTTTAAAGCTTTTGTATTTGCTTGTACAAAATAGGCATAAAATTAAACATACGCTGCTTAGCAACATGTTAAACTGAAGATTCGTAGATAACTATTTGTACTATCGGGGGCTTCTGTTGAACAGGCGAAGTGATGTCCCTAATGACTGCTTCGACGGCCGCTTCCCATTCCAAACGACGTTTGTCGGTGAGGGCCCCACCGCCCGCGCTATTCAGACGGGGCATTGTCACCTATAACAAAAATACTTATATTAAATATCGTACCAATTATTCCAGCCACGAAATGCGCAATGAAATGCGCGTTACGACAGGTAATTCCCTGTAAAAAGCCATTTGAATTCGTGACACAAATAAATTTACCGACTCTTTCATGTTTTCATTTCATTAAACCACCAAATTGGTTCGAAACAGTCCAGTTTTTGTAGCACAATTACGTTTTTATTTAGAAGAAATAAATCTGATGCAAATTATTCAAGAGGTGGAAGTAAATACTTTGACCTAGTAAAAAATTAATTACTTTAGCTCTTTATGACCTTTTTTGTCATTTGCACGAATAATAATATACAGACCAAGCGGCTTTGCAAACTACGTGAAAAAAGTAGCAAAAATTTTGTGTGTAACTTCATGACGTGTGTACTTCCGTCGTATTTTTATGTAAGAAAAATATCTGATGGAAAATTTACTAATTTACTAATTAATTTATTGTCAACTTCCTTATACAATAATTAATTATAATTGTCGTCGCATAATATGGCGGCTATTAAAATCTCAAAATTTACATTTCACATTGAGCGTTTATTGAAAATAAGATGACACAAAACCCAAGTGGTATATGTGAAATTAGATGATGTGAATGAGATTCTATCAATAGGATAGAATCTTTGAATTTATTTTACATTTTTAAAGCGTTTCAATGGTCTATAAAGCGGTGTACCATTCGACTCCAGCCGCAGTCGAATTCAATTTTACGACTTTTCTACTACTTGCAGAAATAACATAATGTAACCACAGTAGATTTATTAAAATGTTCTTATAAATACGCAAATAGATGCGAAATAAAGGTTCAACTTTTGAACCGCCAGCGCTAACTACTAAAATCGTAGCAGAAAATATTTTAGCTCTTTTATTGAAGCGTGTTTTTACAACGCCGATCAATCAAGTCGATCAAGATCCAAATTTATAATGTGTAAAAGATATAAATTCTTGTAAACGAACCAGTACACAAATGTAGAATACGTAGTTAACGCAAGTAGAGTGTTACGAAACAAAGATAAAACTATAAAACAACCCAAGTAAATTGAAAAACAGTATCAACCTCAAATTGAAACGTTACGCGCAGATAAATCTTTTGTGTGAAGGCCGCGGAATCATTGACGCACTTTTATGTTTCTTCGCTGTTTTATTGCAACTAGATCGGAAGCTATAAAAAATCTCCAAAGTTTTTCAAACGATGTAAAATTCATATAATAATTCGAATTTTGTTACGATCGAACATAAGGCTAAGCAAATGCACCTTTGTATGGTTTTTATTATAAATATAAAATTTTAAGTGCATTACAATTATAATTCAAGGAAATGCTGACTCGCATCCCATGAATTGCTCTGCATCAAAGCATTACAAAATAAGGCGAACATTACTGAATCGTTACACGTATTTTATTGGGTACTAAAACTAAAAGGGTGGCTGTTGCGACATTGAAACATTCGGCGACCTCGATACAGTGTTATGAAGAAAGCATATGCCGTCGTTAATGATTTCACTACACGAACAATCAATAACCGCGAATAGCTGACATCGCGTTACATTTTGACCCAATAAAATAAACGTTCGCAAAAGTGCAGAATTTAATGCCGCTCTGATTATATTTTTTTATTAAAACATTGACGCAATCAGTGCATATCCAAGCACTAATGCGCTGTGACGTAAATCTTTACATTCATATTGTAAAGCTTTGCTCTTTTAACTACGTATAAGCAAAGCAGGAGAGGCGCCGCCGCTCCTGTAGAATGAATTATATAAAGCCAGCGAATCGATAGCGACTGCCTCTGCTCGCCAATACATCACCTTAGTCCGGGGTTTGGCCATAGAATCTGGACCCGTATAGGTTTTCTGTGGAATAATTAACAGACCACATATATCAATAACAAACCTCTCAATAATAAAGACTTAATTTTCATGTCTGATATCCGTAACAAAATATAAAAAAGCATGCTATGACTCGGATTCAAATGAATAAACAATTCCAGTGTAAAACTGCGAAAGTTAGAATACCCACGAACAACAAATAGTTTATAAATGATCCTACTGACCTAAATAAACATCGTTGAACGAAATTTTGATAGTTGTGTGAAAAATAATTCGTTGAAAACAAAACCTCGAATACTTGCACGAGACATCACCATTAACGTTTATGTAGCGTCTATGTAAAAATTGTATTCTATATTACCTTCCTAGAAAATAGTTATAATCTTCTAAGCACTTATTGCATTTTTTACGTAAAAAATAAAGACGAAGAAATTGAAGTAACGGAAAGAAAAACAAGGCCTTTTTTCGATTTCAAATCATAATAAATTATGTATTCTGTCTACAGTTATCACATATTGGGGACTACGTATATTTGTACGGGAATTAAGATTGAGATATTTTTATCACGATTCTAAAACTTCGTATTAAATTTAAAGTAAGATTATCTTTACCGAATCAAATATATTTTATAACAAAAGACTAACACACACTTGATTAATCACCTGGAAATAGAAGTCAAGATGTTATATTTAGTTCGATATACTATACACTGTAATAAATCTACAATTAGTGCAAGTTTTTTTTTTTTTTTTTTTTAAACTGGCACGGCAAAGTGACTCCACTGTACCTGATGGTAAGCACAGTGGAGTCCAAAAAATTAATACCGACCAGCGAGAAACGAAGGTCACCCGCTGGTCGACACAATCATGCCGGCCTGCACAAATGCTTCTTCACGCTTCGCAAGTGAGTACATCCCGATGTTCCAAACAAAGTATCAATCGTGCTGTACATACTACACACGACTGTTTATCTTGGGATGGACGTCTGTCATCCCAATCGTAGATGCGTCGAATGATGCTTTAAACTCAAGCACGTTTACACATTGCACAAGGACATACTATTTACAAACAGAGTGTTAATTGTAGTAGCTATTCCCCGGAAATTGATTTGTATACGACATAAATTCGCGTCTTTACGAGTAATCCCATTCGTCGTATTTTTAAATCACATGTCTAATAAGACAGTCGTGTTATTAAGAGATACTGCTTTAAATTGGAATTCATGGAACGTGAAGTTAATTACATACATAACCTCTCGCCTGTATTCCACGAAGGGGTGAGCAGAGTTGCATTACTGCACCCACATTTCGCCAAGTATGTATCAGTCCCACGTGATGGGGGGCGAGCCTATTGTCGTTTTTCGGGAAAGTTAATTTTATGGACTTTATTTTCAATTAAATATAAAAATTAATAATTTATCATCTGCACTATGTAGAATGTCCTGTGTCTGACGATAATGGTGACGATGACAATATATTTAGGTATATGGATATATGTTCCGATAACACCAATAACATATACACAAACACAAAATGAAAATTCCAATGTATTCAAATTGTATCTGATCACGACAAATATATCAGATATCTTCGAATAGTACGCAATTTTAATATTCGTTCCTCGCCTCGTACTGCCATCGAGGAATTTATAAACGTACTGCTTAGTGCAGTAGTTGGTCGGGACCGCAATGCGCATTTTCCATAAAGATACAGATCAATTTAATATCGCACAAATGATTTAAAAATAAAAATATGTCACAAAACACACATTAATAAACACAAAAATAATTAAGCAACCAAAAACACATCGTAAAAAATAATCCCGTTGTTACGCAATCTGTCTAATCAACGAAGTGACATATTATATTTTTACTACAAGTAATAACATATACTTATAAATATAACACTCACCACTGTAAGTACTTTCCTAAGGTCACTGTGTAGACTAGACACATCTACACCCCTGCCGGCGTCGCCGAGTCTTCTCAATGTGTCTGCGAGCGGGCCGGAAAGCGCCCTCAGTTGTTGCCAAGATCTGGCATATTGCCTTCTCACCAACTCGATAATGGTCGACGTAAGAGCCAAACCAATTAAAATGTACAGCGTGCACAGTAACATATATTTCGGCCTCTCTGGGAACAACCATATATCGTCAACTTAGAATATTACTTCGGAAAATGTCGGAAGTATATTTATACAAGTATATAGGTATTTATGACAAATAACTTAAATTCAACAACATTAACTGACGTTCTGTGAAACATTTAGAATTTTAAGGATACTTTCGTTCATTTGACACATATTTTAAGTATTGGTTTTAATGCAGTTGTTCAGCAGATATAACAATTTGAATTAGTTATTGGATAAAAATGTTTCAGTAGATATAAAGCTTTAAACGGACTACAGCGTCCAAATGTTGACATATTTATTAATAAAGACAAATTTATAAATGTTTAACAAACACACAAAAGTCGTAATCAAAAGTTGCTTTAAGTTATAAGCAGCAGAAACTAATATGTAGTAATTTCTGGTCTAACCACAGGCATGTTCGAAGCAACTAAACTTCATACTATCATTCGTCCCGGTGCGGATTCGAAACCGCTTGTTTCATTATTGATAACTACGTACTTGGGGAGTAAATTTACACCAGTATAAAATCTACTGTCACAAACTTAGCTTATGTAAACTTATTCGAATACTTAAACTTAATTGAATTTAATTTCATTATTAAAATTCCGGACCTTATTGGTATGAACATAAATCACACTTGAAATATTCAGTGACCAGTTCATTTGAAATTCACGTATGTATGTATCCTTCTAACCCATGTTTCTAGTTGAATGTAGGCGTTTCGGACCACATATCAAGTAACTGGCCGACACTGGGCGTAAGTTATGTTTATTGGGTATTTTATTACTAATTTATTCACCAGACTGCCAGTTGATCTCGCGGCAATAGTATGTGCTGCGCAATCTTATTGTCCGGAGTTTGACTCCCAGGTCAGGAAAAAAAAATATTACACTTTTTAGTAGAAAATTTCCATTGAGAATGAACTTTAAAAATCAGCACAAAAAACGGTAATAAGTTTGCACCTTTTTACGAAGGATGAGCGCAATTTAGGTACAAAAACACACCTCTGCCTGCCTCTTCCGAGAATTTTTGTTAGTTTTATAAAGTTCTATTTACACTTACTTGGTACAATATCACCGAATCCTATAGTTGTCATGGTGATGAAACAAAAATAGAATCCATCATAGAAAGACCAATCGTCCTCCCACATCTTAAACAGTCCGGCACCGGCGGATAAATACACAAACAGAAATCCGACTGCTCCTAATGCGTACAGCGATCTCTGACCAGCGGGATTTGCTTCTGTCACTCGTGTACAGCATTCTGCGGACAATGACATTTAAACAATAATCTTCAAGTATCTACATGAAAAATTCATCCTAATATTACATACATGCATACATAAACTCACGCCTGTATTCCCTCTGATGGGGTAGGCGGAGGTACATTTCTACACCCACATTTCGCCAGGTATGTGTATGTCCCACGTAATAGGGGGCGATCCTATTGCCGTTTATCGGGCACAATTCCAGACTCCGTGCTGTTATTGAGAATTCCCTAATGGAAGAACCCAATAACACTTTGCCCGATCTGGGAATCGAACCCAGGACCTCTAGATCGCACGGCACATACTTGTACCGAGAGACCACGAGGCAGTCGGCATCCTAATATTATAAAGTCAGAAGTAACCCATTGGACTAATTCGTATGATACATTGTATGGCAACAGATGTGACCATGGGAAAGGACATAGGCAAGTTTTTTAAGAATTGCGCCCAGGTAATGCAGAGTATCACCGCTCGTAATAAAACTGAAACTGCACGCTAACAAAATTACAGTCGCATCACACCCCACAAACTCACCATAGTCCTTATTCCTAGATATTAGAAACTACAAGAGACATTAAGTCTAAAACACCCATAGTGACAAGGAGTCACGTTGCCGTGCCAGTATTAAAAAAAAATTGTGGGTCACACATACATTTGTTTACATTTGTCACCTGGTTGGCTGGTTATATCAAGTGCGCCAGAGCATTTGTCAATTATTATTTTAGGTTTCATACATTATTTTATAAATGAAATAGAAATAACAGCTAATCATAACAAATATTCTAACAATAAGCATCACTTACGGGGCATTGCGGGTAACTGCTTGGCTATGAAAGAGACGCAGGTAGCGAAGACTCTACCCAAGTCGGCAATTACAGTAAGTGTAAGAGGTATACCTATGAGGGCATAAGCGATGCAAAACAGCCTACCCCAGAAGGTCTCGGGTACAATGTTACCATATCCTGCAAAGAAAAAAATCAGTATTATCTAACATCAATTCTTTTTGTATCATAATCATGATCAAACACTGAAACTATGATTATTTTGAAATCATTGACTAAAGCATTCGTAACATTAATTTGCCTGTTGAATCAATATTAATTTAAATTGAACGTTCAGTTTAAATGTTAGAGTAGTGTAATGGCCACTTTCGCTAAATTAAAATAGCATGCATAACGTAAACCTATCGGCATCCAAACTCAATTTATTCAATAAATATTACCATACTATTCACGTCCACAAATATGAACTCTTCGTATTTAAATATAGATGCACTGTATAAACAATCATGTACATACGAGTAGCAACAACTAAACGATTTAACGTTGCGCGTAGTCTTACAACTTCTGTTATTGTTGTTCGAGAATGTAAAATACACTTTTAATATGCTTACATGCTCGTACACACCTATTGTGGTGAGCACTGTTGACGAGAAGAACACAGCTTGCAAAATGCTCCATTTTTCTTCTGAGGGAGGAAAATTTTTCTCTACTTCCAATGATAGACCACTTGAAGACGCTTCTTCCAACACCTATAAATGGAATATTATTATCAGATATACGTCACTAACCCCGAGAGGGGCGGCGGCATTGTGGCCTGTGTCCGTCGCGGGCGCTCATTCACAACCGGGAGCCCGGACCAAGCTAGTGGGGATGCCACTGCGCTCCCTAAAACTCCGAGACGGCCGAGACGATTTCGTCTCGGAGGCGCACCAGGCGGCTGTGGAATGACAGTGGGCGCTTCTCGCCCACGCACCGTGGTCGCCCTACATGGCACGGAGATGACCACCGGGGGGTTTTGGTCGGTATGCATAGGGATTTTGTTAGCCGTTAGGGACCCAGCCCGGCATTAACATCTACTCGGACGTGATGCCGCCGCGCGCCGTGCTGAAAGGCCGGTGACCCCGACATACGCTTCCTGCCCCCTCCCCCATAGCTGGCGGGAAGAAGAGCCATAAATAGCTTCCCTTCGACAAAAAAATATATATACGTCACTAGCTTAGAAATAAATAAAACAATTAATTGATACGTGGTACCTACGTACCATTTTATCAATCATATATTTATTACAATTATTTTCATGAAATACATGAAAATATATGTCGAATCGTCGACGCATCGCCACTGTGCGCCCAATGTAGGGTATAAAAACAACCGCCCGATCGAGGAGATTCATTCTCGCTCGGAACGCCGGACCGTACGGAGCTCTGTACTAAGTTTTTGAAATTACCTTCAGAATTTTTACTGTCACTATTTAAAAAAAACAATAGCGCACAAGACCCTCCGACATATAAGACAATTTTTGCTAATATGGTCTATATTATATTAGCTACTAACCTTCTCATAAGCAGCTAATTGATCACTTAATAATTTCTCCACACCATCTCCGTACTCCGTGCCATTACTTCTTACTGACACGAACCGAATTAAATTCCATCTTTCTGTGAGCAGTCTGTCCCTGTGGTACTCTTGCTTTTCCAATTCAGCTGGGTATTCTAAGGCTCGAAAAACCTGTACAAATTTAAATAATTTTATATGTGTAGAAAACAATTTCCAATTTATTTTTATATAATTTATAAAAGTATACCTTTCCGAAAAATAATTTTGCAATAAAAACAACGGTGATTTACATATGTGCATATAATTATAACTACAATTAGGAATTATAAAATGATAATATTCAAATATTTTTTCTTTAAAGCTAAAAGTTTGCAAATTCTTCCTCGAATTTGCATGTTGAGCCTCTCTTTAACTTTGCATCACTAACTGCTGCAAAATTTGTAGTATCTGCTGAACTTCTGCAAATAGGCATGTATGGTGGAATAAGTTTTTGGTGAAATATTAATTGCCACTCAGTTTCTTGAAACCATTGATGGCTTTTAATGTCGTACACTCCCGCCTTTAAAGAACCATAGCGCTTTGTTGGGTCCACTTCTAATAAATGTTTCACCAGTGATTTACACACGGGCGTCATACACTCGGGAGTTTTGAACTGACCTGTGAGCACTTTCTCATACAACTTTATTGGATTGGAGTGATAAAATGGCGGGTACGCAGCACTCATTTCATAAATCAACACACCCAGTGCCCACCAGTCAACTGAAAACGTGTAGCCTTTTGAAAGAATTATTTCTGGAGCTAGGTATTCTGGCGTCCCGCACAACGTCCATGTTCGGGCTTTCAAAATTTTACTAAACCCGAAATCACCCAATTTTAAATATCCTATTTCGCTTATTAAAATATTCTCGGGTTTCACATCTCTGTGAACCACTGAGCAATTATGTAGATACTCCAACGCTAATACTACTTGAGCTGCGTAAAATTGCATCAATATTTCTGAAAATGGACCTAATTTCTTTATTAACGTGTATAATTCACCTCCGGCTTCATAGGGTAAAACCAGATACACGTACAAGTTGTCTTTGCAACAAAAGTGTAATGAGAGCACAAACGGAAATTCAATACTTTGTAGAATCTTCTTTTCTAAGTGCAATTGCTTTGTACTTTTTCTTTTGACGATTTCTGCTTTTTCTAAGGCTTTCATCGCGTAATAATTGAAGGTTGCTTTATCTCGTACTAAGAACACTGTACCAAAGGAACCACCAGCAAGAGTTTGAATTTTGTCAAAGTCTTCGGGGGACTTTGCATATTCAGGAGGATGAGCATACCTGTGTTGAAAATCAAATTTCAATGTATCTAAATATTTTTTATGATTTATCTGATATTCGTGTGTGAAAATATTTGCTGATTTCTGATATTCTCTCTTATCAAAGGTCATCGTATTTACTTTGCTTCACTACCGTGCGCAAATTTCATTTTTCAGTTCAGTTCATCAGTCATCAGTTTTGCGATAAAATTAGTTAACATTATTATATTTGACACACGATTTGGCACATCAACAGCAGTGATGCTAGAAAAAGTCATAAAACATAAAAGGAGGACTTAGAAACAAGAATACAAAGAATTAAGGTTCAATCACACACCTCTGACTTATCCAAGTTACATATGTGTGTATTCACAATGAATTAACACATACTTTAACGGTGAAGGAAAAAATCGTGATGAAACCTGCACACCTAAAAGTTCTTAGGAATTTCTTAGGTGTGTAGTCCGTCAACCCTCTCAGTTGTAGAGGAGGCCCGTGCCCAGCAGTGGGACGTATATGGGCTGTTGTTGATGATGATGATGATGATGATGAAGGTTCAATCGTGTCTTCATGGGATGTTGTCAATTATATAATAGCCCCATAAACAAGTCCCATTGTCTGATTTGCCTTTGGTATAACAAAGTAGTTTATATAATGAATGCTCAATTATTAGTCATTAAATCGTAATTATTTTATGAGACATAAAAGACCAACATGTAAATAAAATTTATTTTAATTATTGTACTGCAATAACTAAGTAACAAACAAATTCCCTTAATACAGCCATGATTTAACCATTAGGTATTTCAAGTTTCTCCTTACGAAACAAGTAGTCAAGATCACGATTACGCAAATCACGATAATGTACTTCAAAAATCCTCAAATTCCTTTTCGTACAAACATACAGAGGATTTTTTTAGCTTAGGCTGTGAAATTTCTGGAAAGTTACTCGTGTCACCGGGTGAATGACATATAGGCACAAACGGTGGTTCCCATTTTTGGTGCAATATTGCTTGCCAATCTATACTGTTAAACCATGAATGACACTTAATGTCATAAACTCCCGCTTTTAATGAGCCAATACGTTTCGACGGATCCACTTGCAACAGGCCTTTGATCAAATTTTTGCATTCAGAGTTTATAGTCTCGGGACATTTGAACTGACCTTCCAGCACCTTTTCGTACAGTTTATTTGGATCTGATGCAAAAAATGGTGGATTGCCGGCTTGCATTTCATATATCAACACGCCCATTGCCCACCAATCAACTCCAAATGAGTATCCTTTAGACATGATGACTTCTGGAGCTAAATATTCTGGTGTGCCACACAATGTCCAAGTCTTCTTCTTTATCACTTTACAGAAACCAAAATCACATAATTTAATATAGCCATTTGCATCAACTAAAATATTTTCCGGTTTTATGTCCCTGTGTACTATATCACAGTAATGCAGATATTCTAAAGCGAGTGTTACTTGACTTGCGTAAAATTTTGCTAATTCGTCGGAAAAATTGCCATATTTCTGTATGTAAGTGAACATTTCTCCACCAGCAATGTAAGGCAAAATAAAATACAAGTATAGGTTGTCTTTAAAAGCGGAGTCTAAAGTTACTACGAGCGGAAACTGAACACACTGTAGTATTTTCTTTTCTATTATTAAATGTTTGACGTGCTTTCTTTCAACAACAACACTTTTCTCAACAACTTTCATAGCGTGATAGGTAAAAGTACTTTTATCTCTAACTAAGAATACGTCTCCATATGCTCCGTTACCAATTGCTTTAATTCTATCGTAGTTATCAAAAGTTTTATCGTAAGCTGGCGGTTCATTAAGTTTATTAACAAAATCTTCTTTTAACATTGCCAAATATCGTATGTGATCTTGATGATTCTGATTCGTGTATGACGATTTTGCCATAGCCCGTTATGAAATAGGAAAATTCCATTTAAGTAAAATGATTATTATGTATTGATAATAATATAATTGAAACGTGTATAAATATAATACAAAATTCATTATTTCCTATTGAACACACTACATTGACATTTTAGCTGACATTGTAAGACAAAGATTGACGTTAGCCGATAATCATATTGATTTATAGATAATCGATATTGCTATTAAAATCATTAGACTTAACTATATTTTTTAACAATTAAACTTTAATCTTGTGTGAAAGGGAAGAGAAATATTATTTTAATTAAAAACTAACTGTTCTTCATTGTATAGATTTTTATTTTATAAATATTGCCATTATAGTTATTTGGTAAAAAATTATATTTCATCATCAATCATTTTATTTTTAACCTTATGGTGTAAAAAATATTATACATACATTATACATGAACAGATAAATAGCTCATTATTATTTTTAAGACTGGCTGTTTGCCTATGACGTAAACAAAAAAAAGTATTTTTGCAGAAAAAAGTCAATTCATTTCGATCGTAATTGCTTGAACAAATTATCCTTCAAGCTGTTTTCAACACAGAAAATTGTGACCATGGCAGACATCGATGCCAAAAGGCACATTTATTCGCCACACCCGGGAGGCTATCCCCCAGCGAAGCAAGAACAATATTCACAGTACTTAAAAAAATTACACCAGGAATTTATAGAGGCTTGGAATGAAAAATCAGATAGCAATGCAAAACTAAGTGATTTTGAAAAGCACAAAGTTCTTGGTACCGGAGCATTTGGCGTCGTGTTTCTAGTGAGGCATTTAAATTCAGGAAAATATTATGCGATGAAGATGCTCGAGAAGGAGAAAATTGTCAAACTAAAGCAAATAGAACACAGCTATTATGAAAAAAAGATCCTTTGCGGCCTAAACTTTCCCTTCGTTGTGTACATGAAATATTATTTCAAGGATAACGTTTACCTCTACTACGTACTGCCATTTATAGCTGGCGGTGAAATGTTTTCCCACTTGCGCAAAATGGGTAAGTTTGAAGAAACCTCTGCGAAATTCTATGGAGCTCAAGTCGTATTAGCCTTAGAATATCTTCATGCGTGCGAGTTAGTGTATCGGGATTTGAAACCAGAAAATATTTTAATAGACAGGACTGGATACATAAAAATAACAGATTTCGGATTTTGCAAGCTCATCCGTGGACGAACTTGGACTCTGTGTGGTACACCAGAATATTTAGCACCTGAAATTATTTTAAGTAAGGGCTATGGAATGTCAGTAGACTGGTGGTCTCTCGGTATATTGTTATTTGAAATGAGCGCTGGCCATCCTCCATTTTTCGCTTCCGACCCTATGAGGATTTATGAGAAAATAGTGTCTGGTAAGTATCGATGTCCTGCTCATTTCTCACTTGAATTAAAAGATTTAATCGGACACGTACTACAAGTAGATGTGACACGACGCTTCGGCAACCTTAAAGATGGAGTATTGGATTTTAAGAATCACAAGTGGTTTAGAGAAATTGATTGGGATAATCTATTGAACAGTCGCATTCACCCGCCGTTTATACCGAAAATTCGATCACCGGGAGATACGACCAACTTTGATACGTTCGATGAAGAGAAAATGAAAGAGAGCCCTATTTGTTTGTACGAAGAAGAATTTGCCGATTTTTAAAACGTCTGTAGACATTGGAATGTTATTAAGTTTTCTTTTAAGTATTTACAAATACTAAGAAATATCGTAAAGTATAAGTATGAAACGATTAAGTTTAACACTTTGTTTTAATGATTAGGATTGTAACTACTTTTTACTTTTTCCACTAAAAGATTTTTAATTTGTTAAGGGAAATTAACAAGAATAAATTGTGTTTATAAATTGAGGTCTTTCAATGGATACAAAAGTGACCTATATCAATGTTATATTCGATAAATACCTATAAATTATTGCAAAATAATGTTTGTTGTTTGAATGAAAATGCATTTATTCAACCAACCATAAATTGGGCGGCAAACCAAACGTATTGAAAGATATATAGGTATTTTTGTTTCACGAGAAACTTTTTGGCAACGCAATACATGATATTTTTGGCATTAAATGTTACACGTTTTTAGTCTTTCATATTTATTTGTAAAGGGAGAACTGAACAAACAACTGAAGTAATTTAAGCTTTGAAAAAGACATGTGTAACGAAGCGTAGAATACATTACTAAGAAATATTAAAGTACCTATAACACAAGTTCCGCTGTTTACTATACTATATGAAACAATTTGTTTTGTGCACCCAAGAATCAAGATCAGAATTTGTCATCAAATCTTTATGAATCTATATAGGTAACTTATATTTGTCTCTCTTTTGAACTTGTCTACGTAATGAGGTCATTCCAACACGCATGGTTTTGCTTGGGTTCCTCACGCTACTTATTGTTACAGGAACTTCCAAGAGTAGCTTGCATAAAAAGAGGTCTAGTTGCCAAATGAATGTACCGGGATTTGGTTCGAATAAAGCGACTGCTTGACAAATTTAGTTAAAACAAAGTAACATAACACAGTCCTACGGGAACACTTGAGAATATTAGCATCCGATCCAGCTTATTCCTTAAAGTACTCCCTGTACGAATGCAAATATTTCTTCATAACACCGCGTTTTTGTTCTATTTGCTAACTAAAATATTATTTTATATTATTTGCTCATGCATTCAGCAACTGCAAACCGGTTTAGCATGATTATGTTTTATAAAGAAGCCACATAAATACGAGTACGTTGCTGTAATTAAATGGGTTTTGTTTATGAAATTTTCATATTACTGGTTAAAGAACGATATGACAACTTGTAAAGAGAAGATAAGTAGAAATATTGTGTCGTGGACATCAAAAACTGAGAGATACTTTTTGGTCTAAATATTTTAAAACATTTTTTGCAGATTTTATGATCCTGGAACACATTTGTATAAGACGCCTCTTTTACTTTAATTTTATGCAAGTCGCTCTTTTAATGAATCTGCTATAAAAGTGACAGCATTCATAATTAAATGATTTTTCATCCAACTTCGTGGATCATAAAAATAATGATACGCCTTCAATTGGTTCCACGTGCAACAAACTTCATCCTCTTCCGATGTAACTCTATTAACTTCAATAACGTTTAAAGTCTTGTATTGAAGTATCCTTGGCCGATATGATTATGAGGCTTAGGATTGACAAAGTATATTATAATGTCGTATATTATCCGTTATTGATACGATCTCTATAGACGATAGATTTTGTGCCACATTACTTAGACTCTCGAAACATATTGTGTGCCAAAATAAATTAGCTCAGCAATAAAGCGGCCGATAATGAAAGGGTCGGCCCGATTGTTTCAACACTATCAATTTTTTGCTACAATGAATGGTAATAGAACAAAATCTTATTCGTAGTTCGTATTTGTACGAGAAAATAACAATTGTATTGGTAGTTCCACGTAAAGAAATAAACATTAGATACTTTATGGAAGAAATACTTGATCACTAAAAAAATATTCATTTTTTATAGAATAATGATAACAGTCCAAAAATACTATTACTAATAATTCCCATACGTAATCCATCGAATAAACAGTATACTATGCAGTTATGCCCTGTGGTAAGGGGGCGTTAGAATCCCACCACGGTATCCCCTGCCTGTCGTAGAAGGCGACTCAAAGGGGTCCTTGGGGTCGCTGGACGCGCTGCGGGGGCAGTGCGTCCACATAGGTGACCCCGAGAGAGCGGCGGTACGGTGGCCTGTGACCGTCGCGGGCGCCCAAAAGAGGTGCCCAAATCGAGTAAGTGGGGGTTTACACCTCTTAAAAATCTGAGAGGGCCGAGACGCTCTCGTCTCGGAAGCGCACTGGGCGGCTGCGGAATCATTGTGGGCGCCTCTCGCCCACGCACCGTGGTCGCCCAACTCGGCGCGGAGATGGCCACCGGGGGGTTTTGGTCGGTATGCCGGTGTAGGTTAGGGTAGGTTAGGGACCCAGCCCGGCACTAACATCTGCGTGGACGTGACGCCGTCACGCGCCGGGCTGGAAGGCCGGTGACCCCGACATACGCTTCCCGCCCCCCTTCCCCCCAGGGGTGGTGGGAGGTAGAGCCATAAGCAGCTTTCCCCTCGATAAAAAAAAAAAAAAAAAAAAAAAAAAAAAAAAAAAAAAAAATACTATGCAGTACGCGCTATTTATATGTTACCACAAATGTTTAATAAAACATCATGCATACGTATATGAACTCGGCAACTTCCCAGTATACATTTTGCTTTTCGCATGTCACGCCAAACAACACAAATTCGGCCTTCTATGTCCAAAAATGCCATTGAAAAAGTAAATATAAGGGCATACCAAACATAATCGACTTGCCAAACCAGGAACCAGAACGATGCTATACATAATAAAGTACGAGAATGAAAAATAACCCTTTGTAATTTGTTGATAATTAAATTGATTAGTATTTGATTTTTGATTTTTTTTATCCTTTTGCAAGGCACGCTCCCATGTTATCACTCCTTTGTTTATGAGAACTTATTCTTACACAGTCTCAAAAGCATCATTGATTGTTACACTGTCACCGCCTCGGCCACGCACGAAGTCGCAGGAGAGTATTTATTTCCTGTAGCCGCGGACCTTGATCATCTCCTATGTACCTATCTGAATACTTTTTCTATATACTAGGGCTTATAAATAAAATAATGAAATAAAAATACAAAATCCTAATGTCTGTCTGCTGGTACTGGTGTGTGCCTTAGAGGGCGTAAAGAAGTATCTAGGTATCGGGTTCGATTACTAGCTCGGACAAAGGATTATTGGGTTTTTCCATTAGGAAATTCTCATTATCACCCTCATTTGTTCCTTTTCATTATTATTATTATTACTTTGGACTTTAAACATAACGTTGATGAAACGTTATATAAACAGGAGTACAAATATGAACTTTGCACATATTTAACATTTTTTTACGTAAAGTATCATTTTGCTATTTTATTTCATAAATCTTTTAACACATTTAACAAGGATGGAATACATTAAAGTAATGATTTAACTACGTAACCACAGATTCCGCTGTGGAAAAACACTACGCAATTATTAATAACTACGTATTGTAGAGACACACTCATTTAACACTCCCACAATACAATCAAGAAATAATATATTACCCTAATAACATTTTTAAAAACCTTATTTAAAAAAAAAAAACAGAAAATTAAATTAAGTTTTTCGTTTCACAATACCGTAAAACAAACTATTTACAGACTTTACAAGGCAATTGCCAAGATCTTTGAAGCCATGTCAAGCCATGCCAAAAGGCTTTGTTGTATCGCCCTCAAAAAAGACATATAAAGGTGTTTTTATCATTATTTTATACAAAAAAATTAAAAGTTTATAAATATTTATTTTCGACCTTCAATCAAATCCATATCCAGAGTTTAATTACTTACCAGTCCTCCACCGGCGGTGTAGAGCATCAGGGCTACAAATAAGCCGACATGTGACAGGGCGGATCTGGGGCAGAAATTGCCCCAGCGGGACTTCGGCTTGGTCCCCATCAGCGTCTCCGTCTCCCAAGACACATTCTTCACGTTTTTGCACATTTTAACACTCTTTAGTTCTCATATGTTTCAATAGAATCAACATTGTCTGTCTTCCATCACTCTGGGACTACTGTTTATCATGGGTATTACAAATGAGATTGTTCATACATACATACATACATAAACTCACGCCTATATTCCCCGAAGGGGTAGGCAGAGGTGCATTTCTGCACCCACATTTCGCCAGGTATGTATCAGTCCCACGTAATAGGGGGCGAGCCTATTGCCGTTTTTCGGGCACATTTCCAGACTCCGTGCTGTTACTGAGAATTTCCTAATGGAAAAACCCAATAACACTTTGCCTGACCCGGGAATCGAACCCAGGACCTCTAGATCCCACGGCACATACTTGTACCGCGAGACCACGAGGCAGTCCATGAGATTGTTCACATGTCATATTTGATATCGCAATACAAAATTTATAATTTTACTTTGCATAATATATTTAAAGTAAACAATAATTCCCAAGGACCCCTTAACCTCAATGATAACAAGGAAATGCTATGCTTAAGTATCTGTGGCTTAGGTCAAATAATTGAAAATAAAAATAATAATTAACTATTTAGGAAATTACCATAAAATGTTGAAAGTATACGAAAAACATGATCCTTAGCTTTCAACCTCGCGTTTACGTGAACAACTTAACAGCCTTTAAAAATTGTTATAATTACGAATGAAACTTCGACACAATTCATGCGACACGAGCTTCATTATTTTATTCCAAGTCACGACATTGAATATTTTACATAGTTGTATAACATTATGAATATATATATACAAATTACGTTTGCAATAAAAATGAGTTACCTATACGGTTCAATAAACTTTAATTCGTTGCCTGACGTTGACTCAGTTGGCTCGTGTTGTTATAGTGCAAAAATTTGGCGCTTCATTTTAAACCAGATATTTACAAAGCAGTCAAACGAGAATTAATTTAGCACTAAATACTTCATGCTCAAAAAACCATTGGAAAGTCTACAGCATCAACACGGTCCAAACAGACTGTTCACCGACGAATAACGATTACGATTATTTTACTGTAGTCGACACACCAATGCCGGCCGATTCACAACCATAAGAACGTAAACCAATAGCTATACTAGCTACGGTATGACCACTTGCAGGCTCCATTTTCTCGATTCAATATCAGTTTGTTACAATAAAAATTAATCATCGAAGCACAATAAGACTATCATTGTATTAGATAAATAATCTTATTTTTGTCGACTACTTATTTTCGTGACAGCCCAACTGCTTGCGCTGCAAATCCTCTTACCAGCTGGTATGTAAAATATCATTGGATTTAATAAATGGTATTGATTCTTCTACACTCACCACTTGACAGTTACTCATAACACGTTTTGAACATTAGAAACTAATAAATGTACATCTGTTTGTGGTTTGTACGTATCGAATGTATTATGTGAGTGGATACATCACCAATCACAAATAAGTGACTCACAATTTTCATTTGTCATTTCATATTTATAGACATTCATCGTCCATCTCCCGAAACTCAACATTGGATACAGGCCACCCAAAGCAATGGCATTATTTTATATAGCTGTGAGTCATAGAACTATATATATACCTACATATTATATTTCCTTAAAAGTACTATAAAAATCAATCGTTAACATTTTTATGCCTAAGTCCTGTGAGCTAATAAGACGTGCTACATTCTATACCCACGAGCATTAGTTTAGATATTTCTGTATAATTCCAACCTGACGTAACATTCGTGTACTAGGCAGAAGGGCCGGAGACATCGACATACCCTTATAATACTGTAAAATAATCTAATCTTTAAATAAAATATCACTTGACGATAAGTGGTTAATATAGCCCATCACAACACCTAAAGAATATTGAACGTACTTGAAAGAAAGGAAAACTAAAAGGGGAATAAATAAGGTTTACTTCGGTAATCTCATTCGCCATACAAATTGCGTGACCTTACGCAACGCCTGCGTGGGTAGTATAAATATTAGTATTTGTAGTATGAGTTGCCAGATTATAATAAGGCTTTGGATTTTACGACCATATAATGACGTCAACTCTTCACAAAAATGGCCAATCTATCATTCCCGAAGGAATATAGTCCTTAAAATATAGACATACATACGAAAATTATTTAAATGTAGAGCGAACGTTTTAAGTATGACTACTTTTTCTATGGGCTTTCTTTTTTTTGCAAATGTCTTCGTCAATTCTACATACCACAATACTTCCGACACGAATTCAATTCGCTAAATATTGAAGAATACTCATTTCCATTTCGCCCCAATTACAACTAAGTGGGGTGTTAACTCGTTTCTCTTAATTATTCTATAAAATAAAACTGTTGAATATGAAGCACATTATAGAATTTATAATAGTACCTATCAAAAAAGTTGACGTTACTTTTAGAAGTAGATTTCATGCTTGCTTGAAGCATGGAAAAAAAATCGCTCCTCCGACTCGGGATCTAAAATACAGTGGGAAAGGGGTGGTGTTGATATACACCTCTGCCTAGCCGTTGTACATACAAGCGCGAAAGTGTATGTGTATGGACATGTTTGTTGAATATTTAACCTTAGGGCAGCTTACAATTCAATAGAGATGACGCAAACCTGAATATATATGTTACTTCTCTGTTTATTCGGAAATCAACTTGCTATAAATTATGACTATGATTTTCCAAGCCATGAATCTTCCGACGCAAATGCTGAGGAAATCTAACAAAATCTATTAAAGACGACCACGTCTATTGCATCCTGTTCAATGACGAATGGCCAATAATGAATGAGAACATATATTTGCCTCACTCCTACAGCGTAGCCAGTAATGGCAGTTTTTAGAAAGTCTCTATCTCCTAATAAATTAGTAGCTGTTCAGGCTTAGATAGATAAATCGCTCGTCGGTTAGTTGGTAGGCAGGGCTGCGTCGATAACGAGCCTTGAACTAACGTCTTCGACCTTACAAATAAATTATCACTATCTAAAAGAAAAACAAACGATGTCTATAATTTTTTACAGCCAAAAGCACTTTGCACCGAATTTCAGTTGCTGCATTAAAAAAATAGTCGAAACAATGTTTTATGTTGAAAACATTTGGCATGCATCTGAAAGAGGAAATGTTAGAATCAATAGGGGTTTTTAGTTATATGACTATTTCTTGTTTATTCCATTTGGTCATAAGCTGCCTCACTTATTAAGTGGATGGGCCCCAGCCCAGCTGTGGGACGTACTCGTATATGGGTTAATACAGATAGATTGGGCCGCCAACCTGGCGCCCGTTAGCTTATCGACTTTGTCAAATCGCGTCTATGAACTTTAAAGACAGACATAATTCGAAATAGACAACAGTTTAGCCGGCTTTCAACCGCTGCCAATAGTGTATTGTGTAAGAACAAATCGACAGTGGCCCATTTTACTACTCACCCTTTGCTTTCAGACTAAAATACTTTAAATATATAACCTGCAATGCCGTAGAGTTACATAAGTAGTACATGAATATTAAGTTGATCTATAAAACTAAATGCCTGGTCATTCCACCATTGTCTACGTTTTCGGTAACAAACTTTTGGTACGTTTCTACATTTTACTAAAGGAAAAAATAATTACATTAGTTAATTATAGTAATAAGCAATAAACAAAGTAGATCAAACAGCTGTCGTGTAAAAGACTTTTATTAACGAGGCTCAAACGCCTCTTCAAGTTCAAGGTAAAAGAAAAAATATATCTTACGGATATTAATCCTTAACGGCACAGAGCACAAATGACAGAAAAATTACTCACTTATTCAATATTTATCAGTCTTCTCATTAAACAATTATATTAAAAAAGATTTTATAAGTAATATTAATAATTAAGTGATAAAACAATTTCTCATTTGTAATTCCCACACAACAGAATCACAAACACATAAACGCGATACGAACTAACGAACGTAATCGTATTCGAAATGATCGGCAACCGCGGACATCCTTTGCGCACTGCGGTCTGCGAATAACTGAAAATTACTTCAGTAAGCTTTCATCTCTGTGACTTCAGCGAACGCTTTATGTACACGACGCTTTCAGGCTTTGGAAAGATTTTCCTTTGTGGTGCTTAATAAAATGAATACTGACTTTCAGTAAGTTTCAGCAACAAAACAAAATGAGTAGACAATATTTTTTTACAATAGAATTTTTTTATTGTTTTTATTTAACTACATAAAAGTAATTATAAAAAGTACCTACATAAAAAGTATAGAAACTACATAAAAACATTAGAAAAAACGATGGCGCTAAATTGTAATTAATAGTTTTACTCACGTCGCGTCGACGCAAAATGTATTGACCATAATGATATTATAAAATGTATCCCATTAATCATTATTACCCGACATAATCACAGATTTGATATTGGTATACATTACATAGATATGTAGGTATACACAAAAACCTTGTTTGTGTATGGACACGCGAACGCCTATCAGGCGGTCAGATTGCAAACTCACTCTGACCAATGAACATATTTTAGCAGGCGCTGATTAAACCATTAACATTTGCGGCTATATTTAAAAATCAAGCGTTCACAATCTCGTGTAATTAAAAAATCATATCAGACGAAATCCAATCCAATCGAATAAATAGTTCCGAAAATGACCTTTCCATAAGTCTATAATGTATCTAATAAATTCTCATCAATAAATGTTGGTGATTTCAATCTTAATTATAATATTTTTCTAAACAAATTTCAGAATACGCAGTAAATTGTATAGGTGTAATTAAGGAACTTTAGACTCGTATTTTATATTAGACATCTATTTGTATTACGAGTAGAAGAAATAATCTTCCGGAAATTCAATCGTATTATGAGGCTTATATCGGTTTCTATAACTTCCAGACCGATTTTACCTACGTGTACGGAATGAAAATGGACTTGTTGCATTTCTGCCTTTCAATGTATACGTATACTTGTAATCAATGAACAGGAACAGTCTCTGGTTCGGAATCAAATTCAGTTACATAAGACCTTGTTTTAAGACTAGACTCGCTTGATAAATCGTTTTTTCAACATCAATGATTAAAATTTTTAATGAATGACAACATATTTAATGTCACTAGGCCTATTTTTTTATATTGCCTGGATCTCGTAGATTAATATCAGGCCATTCTATTCAAGCACTTGGCAAAGTCCTCGTATAGGATTTACGGGAATCATATTATCTTAAATTATCACTTTGGCCTAGTGCCTGGTTATTCACTTAAAATATTTAGTAGTTACGGGGAGGATATTCAGATGGCGCAATAATGTATTCCCATATTTATAAGTATAGTAACCGGACAAAAAAATCGAATGTGTCTCTTTTTGATTATCTACATATAGAAAGTATAAGAAATTCCATCTACTATTATAAAGTGTTATAACTAACAATAAATCATTCAGTACCTATATTACGCTTGATACATCATTCAATTATGACAAATTGTGCGTCACGCGAAGGAAATAATTGTGTTATCATTGCACGTCTACCAATCTCCTGAGATGATTAGTATCTACAGTGATAACATCGAAGAATACTATAGATTCTAAGGGCTAGACTCTACTTCCTGTGTTTGAAAAGGTAAAGATTTAAGCTCCTTAATGTTATCTTAAAGGAACTACACATTCTGACTTGGGATGCCAAAATTTGTAGTCACGACTGGGGAAGTCGTTACTATTACCTTGGGTACTTTAAGCGTAAGAAACAGACCGATCTGAGTATGCCGGGTGATGAGGGATTAGAGATCATGTACAAGCTCATTTGAGGATTTCCATAAATGTCGAAATACAACAAAAAATATTGAGCACTAGTGCAATAGATCCTCCCTTGGTATTTGCTAAATATTGACAATCTAATTGTTTATAGTTAACATTTTGCGTATATTGAACTCAAAAAAGGACAGTTATTCTTACAACTACATTTTTACAAATAGAAATCAACGAAATGAGCATATTTTAGGGTAACAAAGCGACGTAAAGATCTTGTTAATAAATACACATGTAGCAACTATTAGCAACATATCAACCTGTTTAAGTTCCACTGCTGGACTCTGGCCTGACAAAATGAGAGGGATTAGTCATTAGGGCTTAGTCCACTACCTTGACTAAGCACTAACGACGGGTTGCTGGAGTATACACTTGAAAATTTTGTTGTAGAAATTTTTAGATGTGCATGTTTCCTTGTGACTTTTTCCTCCATCGTTAAAGTACGTGATAATTCTCTGTAAATAACTAATAAATAAGTAAATATTGAAAAGTCAGAACTGTCTACCTGGCATTTGAAATTACAACCGTCGAAGTTAGACCCAATAGACCGCAAGACTAATCCTCGAGACCATTACGCCTTAAATAGCCAGAAATAAAGATAAGTCACACAGTTTTGGCAATTTGAAGAAGGAGATTTGCTCGGTGGTTTATTTCTATCAAATTATTTCACCCTCCTCTATAATCAGTGTAAGCAAACGGGTTTGGTGTTTTTCTCGCCGGAAAATATATCAGTTCAAAAATATAATAAACATACCCAAAAGTCGAACTAAACGGTTTGACAGATCATTTTTGGTGATAGTCGCCAAGATTTGGAACGACCTGCCTGGGTCTATTTTTCATGATAAGTTGAACTCTAGAGCCTTTAAGAGTAGAGTGAACAGGTTTCTTTTGGATGGGCGTGTACCACCCTCGTATTCATCTACACTTTCCATCAGGTGAGATGGAAGACAAACGCCTATTCCATTTAAACTATTAAAAAAAACAGGAAGTTTGTTAGTGGACAATTATGAGACATCTTAACACAACAAAAACATTATAACAAAATTATTATAATCAAGTTCAACAATATGCAACGTTAATAAGAATAAAAAAAATACTGTTTACGCTTTTTTGCCACGACGAGTAGGCATGGTAGGTATTATTCTAAAAAGTTGTACCAGCCAGGTTTTTTAAATAATGTTTACATTTTTAGATACTTATTCTAAAAGACTTAGAATTTTAGAAGACGATTGTGAATTAATGCCGCGTATAAAAGAACTTCCCAGTTTATGTCTCAAAAAATGTCCTAACTATTGCCTTACGGCCAAATTAAAGGGAATACGGAGCCATGTGATTTTACACGTATTATTTTAATGATTCCAGTTACAATCTTACAACCAGTCTACTTGACATTAACTCAATCTAGAAAATATCCAGTTCTGAGCAATTAATTTTTCTCATACAAATTGAGTATTGACCTTAACATTGAAATAAAGACCTCTCGTTTTAAATGGTCAGCTCACTGCCATCACAAAAACTCGTGACGAAATAATTCTTATTATTGTCAGTTATCCTTAAATGTTGATGCTAAAAACATGGCATAGAGGAAGTCGCACCTGGGTACGATAAAATAAGAGGGCAAGTAGTTAAAAAAGGGGGCGAAATTACACCGCTTTTTTGTACTAAAAATATAATTATACACTATCTAGGATTGGAATAATGCAAATTCATGTTTCACTTATACTGAGTATATACATATATAGCATTGATGCTTATTCAAGTAGTTTTGCCACAAAATGTTAAAGTTTTTACGATAAGTTTCATTAACATAGTAATAACACTGTATGTAGTTAAAATGATGCTTTTAACTGTGCCGCAAGTGATTTATTGCTATTAATAGCATCACTATGAATAATAACGAGTTTTAGAAAAAATAACGTTCATGGTACAAATATACTCGTATATTTATTACCTTAAAAATAACTACGATGTATAGTCGGATACCAAAATTGTCTATATGGATGTAGGTATTTGCATGGAACACGCATTACCATGTGGGTACTAGGTGTCATATCTGGTATAAATGTCTTTAATCAACTATTCATGTGAAAACAGTAAAAATACCTACATCATCACACTCACGCCTGTATTCCCCGAAGGGGTAGATAGAGGTATGCACCCACAGTGTATGTTTTCGTAATAGGGGGTGAGCCTGTTGTCGTTTTTCGGGGAAAAACAGACTTCGTGCTGCTACTGAGAATTAATGAGTAAAAATACTCTTTGTATATTTCTATTTATCTATTAACATGATTGTCATTTTGTTTGTACGAAAAGCGGTTTCTCATAGCGTGACGACGTCGTTGGCGTCGAAGTCCGGAGTGTCAAGAGATCTCTCCATTTGTTACTCTGTTTAGTCTGTTATCTTTTTCTCACATAATTATAAAAATTAATGACTTGTTTGATAGAAAGAGGTTACTGAACCACTATTTACACATGTCCGTGTAAAAAAAATGATACTAAAAAATTAAATTCATCTCAGTGTTAAAAAAAAATAGTCTATTGTTTTTGATTCAACATTGTTAATATTATAAATACGTAGCATTCGTATATATTAGTCTGATATAATAAAAAAATTGTAGATTATTTACTGTTTTTTGAAGTTCTTTTGGTGCGTTAGGGTAAAATTATGAAAGTAAATTTTTACGATGCGCGCGCACACCATCACGAAAAAGTTATTCAAAAACAGTTTATATGTTTTAGATTAAAAATGTAGAATAGTGACAGTAATAAAAAGGGATTGACATATTTTTAGTTGTCAAATATTTATGAGTGCGTTCAGAAATGTAATATGTTGTGTAGCCTAAGAACTATGTATGTGACTGTTGGGCATATTTATAAGTTTTACTTCAGTTGTGTGGTCTAAAGCACACTCGTATTTTTTTTAAATATTATTTTATAATATATTATAATATTATTCGAGAAAATATATATTAACGTATGAAGTATAACTTCTAACGCGTGTATATAATTTTTATAGAAAGAGGTTACTGAACCTCAAATTACACATGTCAGTCCAAAAAAAAACTACAAATTTAAATTAGTTATAAAAAGATCATCGTGAAATCTTCCGATATATTTTACAAAACTACCCTAAACTAGTCTTAGTCGTGCTACAAGCTTTCCATGAACGATCTATTGAGGACAATAAGGTCATCTTATCTTACTTTAGGTGACCTACGTCGTTTAATGCGTACAATTTAACCCGGTCTCTATTTTGGAATCTATAACTGTCTAAGCAAAGTGATTAATTAATCATGGATTCGTGCTGTAGATTTATTACAGGTGTTTCACGCCAATTTGGTTAGCAAATCCATGTATACAAATGACCTGTAAGTGAAGAAACGATATATGTAGTTGTATAAGTTGTCCAAACATGATAATTTATGGTTATTGTAAGAGTCTCAGTAATGCAGTTGCTTATAAGCTAAATTGTAGAATGAGAAGGCAGGCAATAAGTACAACCAACGAATATTAGCCCCGGTTTTAGGTGTTTAGCAGATCAAAAATACTTTTGTAGTTTCCAATACTTACCACAAAAAAATTGGTACCATCTTACGAAGACATTTAGTGTTTTTACTCGTTGTGCTAGGAACAAACTATCTATAATTCCTGATATTATCAGAAAGCTTAATGCAGTAGCGAATCTTTTTAAATTTATATCAATAACCATACAAATATACCGCAGAAAAATCCAGACTTCAATATGTTTTAAGTATAATTTTTTTATACATTGTTACTTTATGAGAGAGGTCACTGATCTTAATCGCCTTATGCACGATTCAATTTCTTCGCAGAATGCGTGACGCACGCAATTTATATAATGTCTTGTTCATTGAATTATTTTATACAAAGTTCATCCGGAAAAATAGTGCGTGAACTTGTGGTTCTGTTTCCGCCCTGCGGAACTGAACTTTACAATGATTCCCTGGAAATGAAAGTAAGCATTTATACATATTTTAAAATACCCTCTATTATATTTATTCTTAAGAAATGTTAAATGAGGCGATAGAATCACGCATTAGTCAGTTTGGAATACACAAATTTGAAAACTGACGTAAAGCAACGGTTTTACTGTCACGTTTCTCTCACTGAATGAAAAACCACATGCACAACCACATTTGCCACATGTGTCCCCGGAAAAGTACGCAGAAGTGTATTTCTACTCACCGACCTCCATAGTTTAAACAAAATTTTCCTTTTTATTAACTAAATAAAAATAATAAAAATTGTGCCATAACCATTATTTCTCATAAGGATAATATTATTGTTTTCCTTTTAATTTTGAACCTACTTTAAAAATAAATACACCCAATAGTCATATGCATAGTAAACTACGCGATATCAGAAACTACGCGAGACTTGTCAGTCTCAAAAACACCCAGACCCAAAGCAAAAAGTTTGTAGATCACACAAACATTTGTCTCGGTGCGGTGATTTAACTCGCGGCCTTTCGTTTCACAAGCTGGTGTCTAGCCAACTGCGCCACGGGGCTGTCAAGAAGCTACAATATACCACAATTCTTCTTACTAATGACACAGCAAGAGATATTTCATCTATTTTTTTAAATATCAGTATATTTATAGTAGACTGAAAATAATGGATAAAAACTGACACGCAAATATTTTTCACAGCTATTTTAATATTTGTATATACAGTATCACATAATTTGCCTTCATCATTGTCGTCAAATGACATAAATTGTAAATACAAGGTCAATTTATATTTACAAGAACTCATTCATCAAAGGTCTTCCATTTCCCATTAAGAAACATTTTACAGAAAGCGGAAACAAGTTAATTCACCATTTCCTTTTAATTGATATATGTCAATGACGACAATGGATCCATAAAATCGTGTATATCATGAACTACAAGATAATTTTGTCTTAATTAACTTTTGTATTAATGACGACCACAATGGGTGGAATTCATAAAATGATGTTAAGTGACATCAACTTAATTAAACAAGTCAAGATGTAAAATATAACATTCGTTTATGAAGATCGCAACTTGTTTTATGATGATCAAGCACATTATTGGACGTCCATACGCAAAATGGAACAACGACATTGTGAAGGTTGCTGGATGTCGTTGGAATGCCAGTTGCTTCTACTATGACGCTCTGGAAAACTTTAAAAGAGATCTATGCCCAACAGTGAACATCAGAGACTGAATATAATGGTCTCTAAGTTTGCGATTGTCTTGAGCTATTATCATAATTAGCAGTCGGAGATTTCGACCTAATTTCGAATTTAAATTTCAAATCCAATTCAAATTAATTACACCTTCTTTTTTTTTGCTCCAAAATATGCTTCCGGAATCATTCAGTATTTTTATAACTACGTATTTTACAAAACAGAGATAATAATTCAACAAAAATAAAGTAATAATAATAATAAAAAATCCTGAAGAAATTAAAATTTATCGAGCTGTTTCTTAAAATCGGTTTAGTTAGTAGTAATTTTGAAAAATATTTAATTCTTAAACCTTTTGTATCATTGCCTCTGTGATACAACATAGAAGTGAAGAATATTAAATATTTGGCACCAAAGAGGATAACCTAGATTCTTCGAATTCAAATAGTATTCTATCGCGTCTGATGTGTGTTTATATATTTTCATATTTATTTGTGCCACGTTTGTTGTGAAAACGACCAGTAAAGGTTTCATCATCATAATAATATATAATAAAATTATTTATGTTAAAACTTCAAGGTATACATGTAGTTACCAACCGACATTGGTTGCTTAAAGACACACACAATTACGCCGGGCTCTCAGAAGTCACTCGTTTATTTAAATTAATATGTTTTTTTAAGTTCATCTACCTTGTGGAAGCAATAAAACACTCCGCCAAGTTCTACTGAGAATTTCTAATATCTAAGGTTTTTTTGGATACCAAAATCTGTCAATCTTATCTGTAAGTATCTTTGTATAGTCGTGCTATATTTATTTTTTTATAATCAATTTATTGAAATCAATCGCATTAAGAGTCAATTTTCTATTTACTACAGAACTGGTCTGCTTCGGTCAACGTACTCAGTATGCTTTAAGATTTTTTGTTTTGTTGAAAGTTAGCTAACACAAAAAGATCAACGGATCATTCTGAATCAATGTCGGATATAATTGGTACTTTTTATATATCCAAGGCACATTGACCTTACTGGATTCTACGCCATTCCTACCACGGGTTTGACCTCTAAATACAACTCGTAGCCAGCTATAAGCAAGTTCATCCCGGAACAGCACACATTTGCTCGGGTGATAATGGCTAAGCATCAACAGCATCTTACACAAAGGTCACACTACATGAAGATCGGGATTCAAATATCCTTTAAGCAGCAGATCAATCTTCTTCATCGTTCAATATGTTTTTTCACGGTTTCGAGGATGTGTGGCTGTACCACTTTAAATAAACTTATGTACGGTTCATTGAGATATGAAAACAAGACATACACAGTCTAATCCAATAACGCATTCATATATGTATTTGTATGCTATAAAATAATGTAACCGACAATCTTCCACGTTAATAAACAATAGCAGATTATAAAGGTTAATGCGTTACCAAGACTACTAGACGCTTAATAAAATTACTGTCAAAGGTGAAATAAGGTTAAGGAGCAAGCCTATGAACTTAACCCCTTGAATAATTATTATATTCTTGGCAAGATTCAAACTATTTTATATATTTTACAATAAAATTACAATACCTATGGAACTACTAAGAAAGAACATATTGCTTTTGTGCCGAATTCAATTCATATACCTACAAACGCAAATTGATATTTTCAGGCATATTTCCAGGCTCCAAGCTGCTACTGTTTTTTTTTTAAGGAATCACCCAATAACACTTTGCCCGTCTAGGAGATCGAACCAGAAACCTCTAGATGCACCTCTCTGTACCTCGAGACCACAAGGCAGAAAAAAATCCAAAATTATAAAAGTAAATCGTAATAGTATAAAATTATAATAGTATATTGGTCGCGCGTTTAAACCCCAGGTACACACCTCTGACTTTTCCAAGTAACGTGTGTATTCAGAATGAATTATCATGTACTTTGAAGGAAAACATCGTGAGGAAGCCTGCACTCCTAAAAGTTCTTAGAAATTTCTTAGTTTAATTTTAATTTGATTAATTTTAATCTTAGTCGGCCATCCTGCACTAGGCCAGCGTGGTAGACTAAGGCCTAAACCCTCTCAGTTGTAGAAGAGGCCCGTGCTCAGCAATGAGACGAATATGGGCTTTAGATGAAGATGATGATGATAAATAGTCTATTTCCTTATTGAAACTACATCGCATTCACTATAAGGTGTCAATGTGATGTCTTTGCCGTCCCAGAAGAAAACAAAGAGCAACATAGACATAATACATGTTATCGATGTTACGGCATTGATTACATACAAAATGTAGACAATATAATAAACAAAGTTTTCATCTATAAAGCATGTCTAATTTAATTGAAGGAAATATGTGCGAGAAGGTATTTTTTATAATTTTGAAGTTAATCTCTTACAATCAGCAGATGATATCATTACATGAACGAGTCCTAAACTTTGTAACTAAATTCTGTATAAAATGTATCCATATTTAATTACAATTCCACAGTTACGTATAAATGCCGCCACTATAATTAGGAGCCGTATTATAAAACGATTTAATTGCATCTGGGCGTAATAATCCATTCTTACTGAAACCAGATAATGATTTAAAGCGATTGCTGGCAAAAAAATGACACGTGTAGAGGCCTTGTAGTATAATATACCTTCCTAAAATAAAATATTCGTCTACCAAGTTTAAAGCTAAAATAATATCCAATATGAAGTATTTTCAAGTTTGTATGTATTTTTTTTAATGTTATTACTTTATTTTAAAAAGTTTTGTTAATACATTTTATGATATTAAATGGTCTGACGGCTGTTATACTAATATTATACTTGGTAAACAGTACACTTCAGAAATAAGGTTTTCTAATGATGTTTTTTTTGCGTTAAAACGTGTTATAATTTATTGTGAATACATACATAGCTCCAAAAAATTTGAGATGTGCCTGGGTTCGAATTCGCGTCCAGCAAAAGGTGACAGCGAACCCCTTAAGCAACTTAATATGCTCTAGACCTAGAGGAATCGCGTGTCTCGATCTTCAAGGACATCAGGCATTTCATCATAATTAGAAAATAAAAACAAATATCGTAATCAATACTAATAAATTCAGTTATAAAATATTCCACATTTTTTTGAATTCCACTCTACTTATTCTTATTTCGCCACTAGTTCATG
Organism: Hemaris fuciformis; assembly: GCA_907164795.1. NCBI lineage: Eukaryota > Metazoa > Arthropoda > Insecta > Lepidoptera > Sphingidae > Hemaris > Hemaris fuciformis. The sequence continues at coordinate 9,751,564 of OU015438.1, read as the reverse complement.
TTGATGAATGATACCCACTTCGATTGTTCACACCTTAATCATACGATGATTGTCATTGGGTGGTTACCAATATTATACCGCCAAGAATAAATATTAAGCTTTAAAAATATTTTTTGTCATTTATATATTTTTTGTTCGTTATATCGCAATAGATAATTAAGTTCCACCATGAAATGTGTAATAATAAAACAGGTTTTGTTAATTATCGAGAAAAAAGAACAAATTCGTGTGAACGGACACAATTTAAAATAATTAAGAAGTTAGAAATATCATCATGAATGATTTACTGTTGCCATTTATCAAACAGAAACAGCAATTCTGTAGTATACAATAACCCTCTGTAGTATATAATAATTGCAGAATCAAGTCTTAATCAACATTTACTCTAAAGTACACCTTGTTTATTGGAATTTCAAGTTAATTCAATATACATAACTTTTTATATAAACAAAAAACTGGGTTATTTTTGTATTCACGATCAACAAATATAGAAAGCGTCCGTAGATAATATGTACTTATGTATAGATTTATCATAAAATAGTCAGATTACAGTTTTAGGCTATGAAAAGTCGAGCAAGCTGTTCGCTTCAATATATTTAGAATAGGTGATATTAGAAATTTTATGCAAGATCTACGGCACTCGTTTGTGTCTCCATATCATCATATGTGCTACGCCAAGATTTTATTAGAAAAGTTTTCGTAAGGGTTGACGACAGGTGGGCGGCCAGAACACCACGGTACAATTATGAAGTGTGCCGCACGGATTCAATTATATTATCTGGCTAGTAAACTAAAGAATAAGTTTTTTATAGACTACAAAAAAAAAGTTACAACAACATAAGACCAGGTTTTAAATAAATACACTTAAAGCAATATTATAACATTACGAATGCCATTAAAACCAAATTGAATTTCAAATCATTATTTTTTTCCTCGTTTTTAATATTTAATTTAATGTTTTTATTGAGTTATAATCGTAAGCTTTAGTGAGTAATAATTTTTTGTACTTTGCAAGTAAATCTCACATCCTAAACTTGTTTAATATTAATTTAAAAATATTTTTTTAGTTTTAATGCCTACTAATATTGATATGGTAATTTACTCAACAATGGCAGATTCTTGAGAAAAAAATAATTAAGTATAAAAACATCTCATTAAGCTGACTCGTTCAAAGGGTAACAATTACCAAGTGATTTTATAGATGCAAATGACTTCTTTGAGTTGATTTACTATTCAGAAAAAGTGCATAAAACCACAATAAAAAATCAATGGAATATAATTGTAGCTATTAGAGCTGCGATCAATAAATTAAAAATTACTTACATGCGCTCAGTTATTACTGAATACTATGTCACTGAAATCGAATGGATTGAAAAAATAGCCATAATTTATAGTAAAAGATCCATACAAAAAACTCTAGTCTTATTTACTACTGCTTCAATACGTAAACCTGCTTACTGCCTCGTTAGTCCCGAGGCATAAGAATATAGCATGCGATCCAGAGTTCTCAGGAGTGATTCTCGGGGCGCTCACAGTGTTATTAGGTTTTTCTATAACTCTGAGTCAGGAATCAGGAATTGTGTCTCAAGAAGCCAATAAGTTCGCCACTAATAACTACACCTCTACGTACCCCTAAAAAGTAAAAAAAAACTGATATTCACGCTTAGGTGCTGCGTTATTGTAATGACTTTTAGATAAATATAGTTAAGTAAACTCACAGGATTGAACTAAAATGAAACCTTGGTAATATTTGCATTACCAATCCTGCCGTAATAAATGTGAAACAAAAATATTATAGGTTCTTTTTCACTTCTCTATCTGAAATTATTAACAATAGTGAATGACTATAAACGCATTTCCGAAATAAGCTCAAATAAGGCTCATGCTTTATTATGTGGTATCCGTATCATACCACTTACATTTATCTCACCGTTCCCGAAATACAGGAAAACCAGATAACAGTTCACTAATGACCAGCTCCGAAACACATTTATGTTGGCCTGGTACTAATGTACTGTTCGTGTCGCTCATTGCAAATATAATTAGAGTATTTACTAAAATCCAATTATCTGCGTGCGGAACTGAATTTTAGTCGAGAACGGAATTAATTGTATTATAAATTGGATGCGGGATATGCGCGAGAAAATTTCTACACATTTGAAATATTCTTGGAAAACTCTAGAAAGATTTGTAATAACCTATCGAAGGGTTCTTGTATATGTAAAATATTTTAATAAACGTGCTAATAATGATAGTTTGATGATCTTTGAGGTTAAGACGCGTGGTCGTATTCGAGTCCAAAATCTCGGTGGTTGCAGTTTAACCTTTTGAAGTTACATGCGCATTCACAATGAATTATTAAAAACATCGTGAGGAAACTTGCACACTTTAAAATTCACCGACAGACACTAGTCTGCCCTCTCAGTTATAGAAGAGGCAAGTGCCCAACAGTGGGTCGTATGATGCTGATAATAATAATTAGTTCCGTAGTTAGACGGATTAGGAAAGAGGGAAAAAAAACTATTTTTCAGAACATTCAATCAATTCCACCTGACAAGACTTCCTGGTAGACGCAAGGAAAAACAAGTTTTTCCATTATTAAAAAATATAGTTGTTGGGCTACTTTGGCACTTGGAATAATATTGCGTTCTATAGAATAAACATTCCGCTAAAAGCGTAAATGGATTTACTATCGGATTAATGTTGTTTCGACCTTGTTTTAATTAACTTTGCTTTTTTTTAACGAGAGGAAAGCGCCTTAAGCTTCCTGTTCGGTACCTCGGGGGAGGCCGAAAAGGGTTTGTCAGGGTCACCGGCCTTCCAACTCAACGCGTGGAACTATTGTTCGCTCGGCTGAGTTGGGTCCCTAATCAAAACCCTACGCCGACATACCGACTAAAACCTCTCCATGGCTGTCTTGCGCATATTGGGCGGTACGGTAGATCCAGGGCGAGCGCCCTTAATTGTTACCCGTTGCCGCCCAGCGCTCTGTCCAAATATGAACTCATATGTGATAGAGGAATGTCCCCCCCACTTGGCTCTATTTTGGACGCTCATTGATGTGAGCGTCCGCGGCATTCACGTGGCCATGTGCTCTGCCGCACATCTCGGGATCGTACATCTCAAGTACGTGTGCACCTCCCCCGTAGTATGCCTTACAATCCCGATAACCCCTATTAGTCGCCTCTTACGACAGGCAGGTGATCGCCTCTTACGACAGGCAGGGAATGTATCTATTTAATGTCATAATAATAAACAAAATAAAATGTCACTATTAAATGTTAAATTGTATGAATTCTAAATCCCCTCACGTCTAAATCCCCGAAAGTGTGGGCAGAAGAACCTACATTTCTGCACCTTAATTTCACCAATCGAGTTTTTCCCTCCCAATGGGCTCACCAATGCCATTTTTCGGACAAATTTTCAGACTGTAAGCCGCTACTAAGAACTTCGGAATGAAAAACCCAATAACGCTTTGCCAGAATACACCCCGAGACCTCTAGATCGACACACAATTAAGCCGAGAGACCACGAGGCGACACAATTATTGAATAATGACTAGCTTAATACGAATCAATGTTTAACGATAAAATAAATTAAAATTACAAATAAAATAAAACATTAAAAAGCTGTAGTAATGACGACAAAATTACGCTCTTTTTATATATCGTAATCTACGAAATCTTGTGGACTATCATCGAATAAAAATTTATTATGGCGGAAATTGTAGGACGTTATTGTCATCGGATAAGCAACAAAGACAGTTTAAATTCACGTTTAAACGTAGCAGCGGATACTGTCGCGCAATAACAGACCTTAAGCAGAAGGAAAACTGATTATTTTCGATTAATCTTTGAAGAACAGAACTGATCAATGATCAACTGGCGTGAATCAGAGACAGGCAGGACATAAATATACGATACGTTGAAAAATTCTCACAGTAGGTGCTGAGCTTCCCAGTGACCACTTATAAGTTCCTAATCGATTAATAGCTCCAGAACAATGCTGTCATTATACATTGTGTTCTTTGCCACTCTCGTTTGTAATATAAATTGTGAAGATGGTTATTTACGTAAGTACATAACATTTTTTTATGTCTCAAGTTTTAAATACAATTTTTTTAAATCAAGAAAAAATACAATTCAAAAGAAATGTATTTTTTCAAAAATAAATGTATTCATATGTTAAGTAGACGTAGACGTATTTTACTAGAATAATATTAATAATTTTTATATTTAGGTACCCCGTTAATAAATTAAGGATTATAAATTTTTAGAAAATTTAATCCTTTTTTATTTATTTATTTATAAACTCTTTATAGTACTCTAAGAAATAAAGAACAAACCAATATATGCACAAACGGAACTGAAGTACAATTGGCGGTTTATTTCTGTTTCTAACAATTCATGGTTCGCTATCGTTTCTGTTATTTCTTTTACGAGTAAGTATATTGAAGCTTTGTTTGTCTTAAGCTACTAGTATACTAAATTTAAGCCCCTGCTCCTGCAGGTAGTTTATTGATTACCAGTCCTACAAAATGAAAATCAGGGAACGATGCGAACCTACAAATAACGTAATACTATTGTAAATTATACTTATATAGGTACCTTAACATTGGCCTTCTTTTGGTCAACACTCTGCAAGTCAGCGACGTTCAATGTCAGGGAAAATAACTTCATACGAATGAGCTGAATAATATTAATTTCATTAATACGCCTGCAGACATTGCATGTGCCATCAATAATTAAAATAATATTTAATACTTTATTTCCTGAAAACTTAAAAATGATGCTATTTATTAAATAACAAATCGATTTTTTTAACATAAATATAGAAATTAGGTGTTAGATACTTATGATTATACTTTATTCATAAAAAAATAAATAATTAATACAGAATGAATCATGACCGCCTTTGATCTATCGAATTAAAAATAAATGCAACACAATCCCAATCGTTACTATGACAGCAATCTAATTTGTCTTTTGACAATTGCGCATCTACAAATTTTTATTCATATGCAAAGGCTAATAAAATGGAATGGAAAATCTGAATGACGTAATCAAGGCTTCGGTTAAAATTGTTTTGTCCTTTCATGACCTCAACTGCAACCGTCATTCAGGTGCTAAAACGAAGCAACAACATAAGTCTCGCTGGAAAATCCGCAACAATAACTTTTATCAGAAAATATCTAGACTACATATTTTAAACACCTTCCAGCCAAGCTTTTAAATAGTCTGTGGCAGGATTATCTATACTATTTTGTATTGTGAATTATTAATGCCGTAATTCGTGTCCAATGGGACTATGAAAGCATTGAAGTCTATTGGGAGAATAGTGAGTTGATAAGACATACTTCTGTCTCCTAGTGAAGGGATAGTTGTAATTGTTTCTCTTCAATCGACCCTTGCCCTAGGCTGACACTTTGTCGTGCCTGCGAGGAAGTTTTGGTAACAGTTTTCTTATTACATGACGAGAACGAGACGATGAAACGAGAGGCCATGGGTTCGGGATCGAAACAGTTCATTTTCTTTGTTCAAAATAAGGAAACGAAATTTTTTGTGTCTCTTCAGGTGGATTTGAGAATGGTTTACACTTTAGATTAAAAAATTATAGGAATAAATATTTTTTGAATTTTAAATCGTGTACAGGACAACGTCTGCCGGGTCCACAAGTTATATTCTATATAATTTTCGACAGCCCCGTGGCGCAGTTGGCTAGATACCAGCTTGCGAACCGAGAGGCCGCGGGTTCGATCCCCGCACCGTAACAAATGTTTGAGTGATCCACAAGTATATCCCATCAAGAAATAAAGCACGTAAAATGGACGATCTTCAAAACGTGAACTTTGAATTCCGAATATCGAGTCAAACTAAAGGTCGTAATGTGTAAACATTTTTTAATATACCTATTTACAATGTTGACATAATTATTTGTATTTGATAAAACATGTTTACTTACATGACACAAAAAACGTTATTTATTATTATTTAAGCGCAATAACGTGCGTAACACGCTTACAGATTCTCTTTTACATGATAATTGTGAGAAAGTTGTTTTTCTCTTAGTTACTAGATACAATTACTCCCGAATCTTTAACAGCATTATGCCGCCAGTCCCGTTTATTGACTCATAAAAGCTGTCGTTTCGCATTACCAGAATTTTGAAAATACCCGGATAATAAACAAATAATACTAATTCCCCAAACAAAACAAGCCAACCCTGTTCTAAGATAGGATTTGTATTGTAGGAAGTATAATAACTCTTATATAAAAATGAGCAATGTACGGGTATAATCTTTATAAATATAATTATTATACATATGTATGCGTGTGAATGTCACTGAACTCCTCCTAAACGGCTGGACCGATTTTGTTGATTTTTTTTGTGATCTTTAATTTTCGCATATCAGAACATAACCCCAAAATTTTAAACAATTCATTTTCTATGTTCAAAATAAGGCAAATGAAATTGTTTGTGTGTCTTCAGGTGGATTTGAGAATGGTTTAGACTTTAGATGTTTGTGTACAGGACAACGTCTGCTGGGTCCACTAGTTATACTCGTATCTACCTATATAATTTTGGACAGCCCCGTGGCGCAGTTGGCTAGATGCCAGCTTGCGAAACCAGAGGCCACGGGTTCCCGCACCGTAACAAATGTTTGTGTTATCCACAAATATTTGTTTCGGGTACAAAAAGTCTCTCGTAGTTTCTGATACCCCCGACACAGGACTTGTACCCGTGTGTGGGGTCAGAACTATGTACGTGACTGTTGGGTGTATTTATAATTATTTTATAATTAAAAAAATGTTTTTGTAGTATACCTAAATAACTTTTGCTAAACTTTTCTATGGATAGATCATGTAGTGACTAACAAAGACCTGTTTAAATTATCTTCATCAGTTAATAGATGAAATATGGCTAACGAAAGGAGTTATAGCTTTCTATATTCATTCATTCAAATTCATCTTTATGAATGAATAGTTGGAAACCGCCATCCGTAGAGAACATTCATACATATTCGAGAAGTATACAAACAAATCAACTCGGACGATTGTACTCTTCATGACTGTCGTCTTCGCCCTTACAGGCAACTGTCGTCTTCGCCCTTACAGGCAACAATATAGCACGCTTCCTTTCGAAACGAAACTTCCTGTTATTGTTACGGTTAAGCAGTAGGTAGTTAATCAATATTCATGAAAATAATAGAAAGTAGGTAATATAAAAGAAATGTAATCTTTTGAAACAATCTGGTACAAAACAAGGATATTGGTGGTTTTAAGTTTTTTTATTTATATATTATACCTATGACAACTACGTAGCGCCTCGTTGGCCCCGTGATATTCTCCTACTAGTCGTTAAAGAAGTCACTGAGCGTAGGTACTAATGGATTGATGCGCTTTTACGCAAAGTGACATACCTATTCCTCCCTGTGAACCGGTACTGGAAGCGCAACTTAACAGTTTTTCTCGCGATAAAAAGTACGCCCTGGTTGCATTGACAGATGATTGTAAGCAAGGCCTCACACGTGCTCATTTAACAAAGAATAAGGTCATTAACACAAAAGTGAAACGACCTAACGAAATTGGCAAGAAACACAGGCAGCTTAAATCCAACAAGTTATTATTGAAAAAAAGTGGTCTTTCCATATTAACAATACAAGATATCGAGTATATTGTCGTAAAAATATATTAAGAATAAATTTATTCTAGACTCTAGACTCCGCATAATACCTACCACCGATACTTAACACCGACGTGTGAGATAAAATAGTTAATTAATGACACATTTATTGTATAATTTAAGTGCCGGACAAAAGGTAAACTTTAAATGTTATTACTGGTAATTTTCTACAGTTTATATCAATAGATACTGATTGCTATATATATTAATTCTAAGATGAAATATAAGGTAGTGCACTGAAGAAAATAATAGGAGAACTGAGAAAACTTGTAGATATCTACATAGGTATATATGTCAGATTTTCAAATTATCCTAAACAAAGTTTTAAAGTAAACATACAATTATTTTTGAAAACAACATCCACGGGCATGAAAACAACATAACACGGTATTCACGCTAAATCCAGCTTAAATCACATTTTTTACAGGACTAACCGGCTTGATATCGACAATCTCGGAGCATCCCCTCTCCCCATTGTCACTACGTTTATCAATGTGAACCGCTCTCAACTAGGTACTTATATAATGTGCTGAAGCAGATAAAGAGTTTGGATAGGAGTTTTTGGATAGGATAGATAGAATGTGCTATTAATGCTGCAGGATCAAGATAGAATGTAGTAGTAATGCTGTTCTAAAGTTACACTGTCAACTGTTGATGGTTATGATAATGATTGAAAATCTTGTTCACAGCTCCATATATAACACCGTGTGAATACCCAAGCGACGATTTCGTAGCTTGCATAAAGAAACAAATGGAAAAAAGTCTTTCAGAGTTCACAAAAGGCATTCCTGAACTAGACGTACCGTCGACAGACCCCATCAAGTTAGATGACATCAAGATCGATGGAAATGGTCTCAAATTAACATTCACCTCCGCTCAGCTACATGGTCTGAGGGGCAGTGTACTGACTGATCTGAAGTGAGTAATTTTTTTCATACATACATACCTACATAAGCTACTGAAAATTTCCCAATGGAAAAAGCCAATAACACTTTGCCCGACCCGGGAATCAAACCGTGGACCTCTAGATCGCACGGCATATAATTGTCTTCTTCTTCTTGTCTTTTATTTATTTAAAGAACATTAAATTTAATAGATGTTTCAAGCAATCATAACAAGTTTTAAATCATCTATTTTTTTCTTGTATTTGTTTGTTAGACGTCATACGTCATAAAGACGGCAAAAATAATGGACAACGCAACTTGTATTAATGATAAATAATTAAATGTCCAGTCAAGCTTGCACAATCGCAGGGAAACTGCATTGTGTGCTAATAATCATAGTCATCTTTCCTATGACTACATAAAAACAATAAGCGTATAAGCACACGAAACAAACGCGATTGAATCGATAATTGTCTGTGCCTGGGGACTGCCCTATTTGCGTCATTGTTTCGCGATGGAAACGCCCATGCATACGTGTGCAAGGTTCAATCACTAACCAACCGTTCCATCATTGAATAAGCTGTGACGGAAATAATAATTTTATTTTTGACTGTACACCCAAAATAATAGTATTAAATAATGCATCATTGAATTGATATCTCGCTATGACACCATGCATCAAAAGTAACAATGAGAATCATGTCTCAGTTAGTGCAGGTATTCATTATACTCATTAAGATAAATTCTTTCAACGACGAACATAGTATTGATTTATTTGTTTTCCTTCTATTTACACTTTACGGTCCTTCAAGAAGGGAATCTATATTTTCCTCAAAGGCCGGCAACTTCGAAATGCAATGGTTGTCTTTCGCCACTTGAAGCTCTTTTTGAACACCATCGTGCTTACCATCAGATACGGTGTTTTTACATTGTCGTACCCGTATAAAAAAATGTGATTATGCACAAAGGCCGACAATTCTGGTTAAGATTCAAAACTTGCGTCAAAAAGGTCAACATTTCATTTATGAATTCAAATTTGTTTGCAGAGTAAATTTAGGAAATGATGACGAAACATTCTCATTGGCATTCAGAGGTAATTTGAGTTTGACGGCCAAATACGAGGTAGACGGCCGCATCCTTATTTTGCCGATCCAAGGAAAAGGAGATGCAGTTATCGTTGCACGTAAGTAATCAGATACGCCTAATTACATCATACAAAAACACACACACGCCTTCAGTTTTGGGGTAGGCAGAGGCGCATTTCTGCACCCCCTTTTCGCCAATTGTGTTCTAAGCTCGTTTATCGGACTACTACTGAGAATTTCTTAATCGAAAACCCACAAACACTTTTCCTGATCCGGGAATCAGACGCCATTCACATGTGCCGCGACACCACGACGCAGTTCAATATCATGTTGTACCTATACACAAGAACTATTCATGTTTCGATCATGGAAAATCTTTTTACTTCTGTATTATTTTATATAAAATTTTTGAAGTGATTACTTATTACCATGTAAATATCGATATTGTGCCCTTGTCGATGCTTTTTATCTATTTTCTTGTTTGAGCTAATTATAGTATACCTACTGTGTCCCAGATTATTTCTTGCAATGATATATAATTTATTGAAATTTATCTTTATCAATGTTTAATAGAAAAAAAAAACAAGAGAACTGACTTATTTTATAAATAAACCAGGGTTTCCAGTTATGATTATACCAAAAAGTATTTAAAATACTCAGGAACCCTACACTATTTAATATACAAAGTAGTCAGTACCTAATCGTATCCAAGGTACAATCGAAATCTGTACCGAAATCAGTTTAGCAGTTTAGATGTAAAAGCGTTACAAACAAAGTCACATTCGTATTTGTAATATTCATAACAATAATATTTTTACCAGCATACATAAATACATATTACCGGTTACAATTGCAGTGAAACCACATCATAAGTTTACTTATCAGTCTAACGGAAATTTAGTAAAAGTCGTCTAATATAATGACTTAAGGAAGTTTTGTAGTTTTTAAGGAAAATAATAATAAATTTAAATTACCTTACCCCATTTTTAATTGCAGAAAATGTTGACGTAAGAATCGACAGCAAGCTGAGTCACGTGAAGGACAGCAAAGGAGAGCATTTGAAATTAATTTCACCTGGTTACAAATACGACATTGAAAAAACTACTTTTGATTTGCAGAACTTGTTTAATGGGAACAAACAGCTAGGTAAGACAATTATAATTTACCTGCTTCATTTCTCCATTTTCGAGTACCTAAAAAAAGTGGCCAAATGCGAGTGGAACTTGCATGTAGAGGTTTCTATACCCACAACGAACGTTTCTGTTGAAACTGTTACGCAGACGAGTACCTATATACCAATTAGAAGCCTGCATACATACGAGTACTTGGGACAGTAAGTAATATTATAGAGACTAAAGACCCCGTTCACTGCTTTGCATCGCCTTATTGTGATGTACAGTCATCTCCTAACTACAGGTTAGCAGACAAAGGGTCACACACCTTCACGCCAACCAAAAACGGATTGATTTGAAAGGTGGTTTATCGTCATTCGCGCATATACGGATTATAACTCTCCACAGGTTCAGTTTCATCATATCTAAATTTTTTTTATACTTAATTAACAATTGTAATAATTTTCAGCGGACACTACTCTTCAGTTCGCGAATGAAAATTGGGAACAGTTGATGGATGAGCTGGCTCCTCCGGTCATCAAGCAGATTGTGAAAACCGCTGTCAAGGCAATTAACAAATTCTTTGCCAATGTTACCATTCAGCGGATAGTTAAAGGATACAAGGGACACTTCTAAACCGTTTGCACTTTTGGTCTTTTAGTGATAGTAAATTTCTAGATACCAGTGAATCACGAAAAATAATCTGATAAAATATTTCAAATGATATCTTTACTTATCAAAGACTTAAGATATCACAGTTAATTTGACTCTATCGAAGATAAGCAGTTGATTCGCAGACACAATAGTAGATATAATTATTTTTAGTTGATCATTATTTATGTGCCCATATTTATTATTTACGTATACAAGTGTTCTACATCATATGACATCTTGAATTAGCCAAAGGTATAAATAATTTGTTTTTCATATATTTAAATTAATAAGCTATAAGAAACTACATAAATACAAAACCTTTTAATGAAAAACTTCATTTTATTAAACCACCTACAATCTTTGAATAGATGTGAAGAATGATTTACGTCATAACTGAAGGTTTCGTACACTAGAACAAAATATTTCATGCTGGCTTAATATATGCAGTGTATCAATCTAAAGTTTAAATCCACACTATTGATACTAACAATATTCTTTCCGTCTTTTAATAGGTACTTCTACCATGAAAAGTTCTACCTATAATGAAATACTTTAATTGGCATTTATTTATGGATAGGGACTAACTGTATTTATAAGCAGGTCAACGTACGTTCAAGAATGCATGTATTTTATTGAATACACAAACACAAACAGATATTAATAAATAATTAATTTTGATGAGTAATCATTAACCTTTTTTTTCAAATGTATTCAAAAAAAAACACCATTTTTAAGAAACTACATCAGAAACTTAATATTTACTTAAGTAAACAATGTGGTCCATAACTAACAGGTTGATCCTTTTATTAGTTTTTAATCCTTCTCTTTACACAATGACATGTCGTATCTCGAAAAAGCCGTAACAAATGTCATAGAAATGCATTAAGCCAGATTGATTATGGTCTTTGTGCGATTGTAATTTCGTTTTCAATGCTACTGGTTCCGTCGGAGAAACTATCAATGCTTGAATTGCCTACACTCGATCTACCAATACTGGATTCGGAACGCAATTCATTAAGTGATATACCGTCGGTATTCCTTCTACTGAAGATTAATCGTCTGCGAATCTTCTCGCGATTGTACCACAGTGTTCCAACAAGCACGAAGAATAATACCACAGCACCTCCTGCCATACCGAAAATATCGGCTCTAAATGTTCTACTGTAGATGTTCTCTGAAAGAAAAAGCAATATTTATATTTTTTATACTTTAATATTCGCTAAAAAGAATTTGTATCAAGCTCAAGGATATATTTAGGGATTGTACTTAAATTAAATAGGAAAATACAGATAAGATCTTTCAATACAATAACAGTTTGTTTACCTCCAATGACATTAAGCAAGATTGTATCCCTAGACTCGACTGTTTCATCGTGCAAAACAGCTGCGCAGGTCCATTCTCCAACGTCTTCCTCAAGCACTGGGTTTATTGTCAAAGAGCAGTCTCCATAGTCTAAGTCTTTTCCAGGCGTGAAATAAAAGCGATCTAAAATAGCGCTAAAAATGATATGAAAAATTATAGTAGATATGTTTAATTTAATAAAAACGTTTAAACACCCAAGCTGGTAAAGATATTAATCAATTACTTCTCTTGTGTAACTGACGAGTCCAAGCTGATACCAACAAAACTTGGTGACAGAAATCTGCAATAATCCAATGGACGGTTTCCATTGGAACTGTGACAGTGCAGCGTGCTGTTTTCGCCAATGGTAGCGTTCAACTCTTTTACATTTGCAGCTAAAGGTCCTGTCACACGAACGGTGACTTTATCAGTAATTTCTAGACCTAATTGGTCTCTCGGACCCATGTGACATGTCCAAACTCCATCTTCATCGTCAGTGGCGATCGAAAATGTTATCCCGCAGTCACCTGTTTGAAGACTTTCCCCTGAATACCTACGAGAATTAAATTTATCCAGTAATGTAAACATATTTTCTAATTTCTGCTAATTTAAAGCTGCAATAAATTAGCAGAACACTATTATACCGGTTGTAAGCATTTTCTGTTAACTCAACAAGTAAATACGAATCATATATCTAGAAGTATTGTCAATCAATTTAGAAATTTAAGAAATTCTGTAATAACAATGAAGCGTAAATACCGATACATTAATTTACCGGCAAAATATTTAACTTTGTAACTAAGTTAGATATTCTTGATAATGATAGACTCACACTGAAATGAGTAGTTCGCTAGTCAGCGGTAGACTCCCAAAGTAAAATGAATCTGATACAAGTAAATTGTTATAATAATACATTTTCAATCAATTCCAAAGCTCTGTTATCGCGTATCATTAGGTCGCTAAATTTCCAGACGCCTAAAACCGCTACTGTATGCACGTATGTATATAAAGAATATGTATTACCAGAAGTGTTCATCTCCTTCACCAGCACGTTCCAATGGAGTATACTGAGAACCGTTTGGATGTTGGAACCAACAGTACGTCAGAGATACATCAGCACGACACATAATCGTAAAACTAGTTTGTCTTTGTACAAACACAGTTGTGGTTATACGGTCGTCTGTTTCGAAACTTCTTCTAATTCTATCTAGAAAATAAAACAATTTTACGAATCAGCATGGATTTTAATCATATACCGTTGACGTTTCACCGAATAATATTATGTTTTCGGTCTTGCTGATTTGAATGACTTTAGAGAAAACAAGACAGCGGATAAAGTCAAGGATTGCATCCAACAAATCCAGTATACATACACTTATATTATATTCATCATCATCATCTTCAACCCATATACGTCCCACTGCTGGGCACGGGTCTCCTCTACGACTAAGAGGGGTTAGGCCTTAGTTTATAAAGCTGGCCTAGTGCGGGTTGGCAGACTACACACCTAAGAAATTCCTAAGAACTTTTAAATGTGTCACTCTCACGATGTTTTACTTCGCTGTTAAAGTACGTGATAAATCATTGTGAATACACACATAACTTCGTAAAGTCATAGGTGTGAGCCTGAGGTTTCAACCTGCGATTGCCGAGTTTTGACTCCACTTTGCGCCTAAACCTCGAGGCCACCTCTACTTCAATACAACATAATCACAACTACTACATATATTATACTTACTGAGGCTGAAAGGCGCTACTCTAATTAATGCTTGCATGGGTGTCCTCTGTTGGAGAGCAGTACCAGCCCACTCTTGAACTCCTACCGTGCACCGCCAGGTACCAAATGCATCAGCAGTGGGAGTTTCTATCGTCATACCGCAATGTCTACTTGGAAATCCATCTCCGTAATAGCTGAATAAAAATTATACATACATAATCTCACGCCTGTATTACCCGAAGAGATAGGCAGGTGCATCTTTGCACCCACATTTCGCCAGTATGTATCAGTGCCACGTAATAGGGGGCGAGCCTATTGCCGTTTTTCGGGCACATTTCCAGACTCCGTGTTGCTACTGAGAATTTCCTAATGCAAAAACCTCGTGGTCTCGCGGCACAAGAATGTGCCGTGCGATGTAGAGGTCTTGAGTTCAATTCACGGGTCGGACTAAGTATAAAAAATATTATATCAATAAAGTATAATATTGCGAATACTCCATGTTAATGTCCCTGCAAATATTTAAAAAGAAATTACATTAGTTGTTATAAAATAACCGTCATAAGCTTTAGAAATAGCGGTTTTACTTGACCATGAATAAAAGAATAAGAAGAATTCTGCATTTTTAAACCAGGCACGACAAACTGAGTGCATTAGGACTAACTAAGGAGTACCTACAATGGTGCTCATTTATGGACTGGACCAGTAAAATACGATAACGCTCGTCTATCGCCAGACAACACGTACATTGCACACAGTCATTAATTTAAATATATTATCTACACACATTGCCATTGTTCACAAACAGTACTCACCTATGAACACCGTCACTTAAACCGTCCATAATATTGTATCCGATAGTGTCCGACGTTTTTTGGAACCGGCAGAAGGTTATATTTTTAAGGGTGTGTAAAATGTTGCAGTACAGATGCAGCTTGTTTGCCACTGAATCATGCACGTAGCCTGTATCGAGGCGCTCCGCTAAAATAATAAATAATGTTTTAGACCACTAACTCGTAGTTCCCGAAAAACTAGTTAACTTAATAATTAGAAATTCTCTATTTCAAGCATATTATAATTGCTTCAAATGCAGTGCGGTTTCATAAAACATTTTTTCCTTGAATGATTAAGATTCTTTTAAACGAGATTTGAGAACTGATTACTTCATTTTTATCATAATCAGTCTTACATTAACATACTTAAAGAAACATTAGCTTGCCAGATTTTTAAGCTAGCTTTCATTTTGCTAGGTGCATCGTTCATATCGTTATTCGTTTTGTAGAAGTTAACGTCGATACATTTTCCTTGGCGAATTCAATATCAAAGCAATGCAAGGAACACTTTAATAATATTTTCGCATTACATTGCAGCAACGATTATTGCCGTCTTATTTAAAACCCGCTATTGCAGAACAACCCATCTGGTATTAAGAGTGAAACTTTAGATAACATTGAGTATGTACTTTATACATGGATTATATTCATAAAATAAGAATACTTAAGAGGTTTCAGGACTATTTTTGGTGCTATCAGCATACAAACATGGTAAAGGCCTGTCTTGACAAAATCGTTTCTAAATTCACTTATTACTGAAACGTCATTACATGTCCAAGCCCATTAAAAACACTTATAAGTGACTTAAAAATAATCAAATATATCGTTGATTTTAAAATCTAATCTTTAAAACTGAGTATTTCTTTAAATAGAATTTTCGCAGGCAAAATACTTCGGCGTTGCTTATTATTATGCAATATCTACTAATATCATTAATTGGAACGTGAATTTCTGTGTTATTCTCTTAAACCTAACCCGCTTAACAATTTTCATACTCAGGACATAAAATTACGGGGCTACGCTCAGAAATGTGCTGTTCCTATTTAATGTACTTTACTAATATTTGTTTATACGAGTTAAAAACGGAAAAAAGCTACGGTTTTTTATAAAAATTAAAAGGCGAAGATTTCAATAAATAAATAAATAAATACACCCAACAGTCACATACATAGTTCTGACCCCACAGTAGGATACAAGTCCTGTGTCGTGGGTATCAGAAACTACGAGAGACTTTTCGGTCTCACAAACACCCAGACCCGAAACAAATATTTGTGGATCACACAAACATTTGTCTCGGTGCGGGGATCGAACCCGCAGCCTCTCGTTTCGCAAGCTGGTGTCTAGCCAACTGCGCCACGGGGCTGTCATATGTATGTATGTTCAATATATAGGTACATGCAACGTAAATATGTACTCCTTGTTCATCATGGTGTAATTATCAAATCCTTGTAACAACCAAATGTTACATTTGCAAGTTCTCCCTCCTCAAATTTAAATAGGTAACTCTAAATAATCTTATATTATAATTCTCTCCAAATTTTTGTTCACTCCCAATGCCTTTTTTCTGCCTCTCTTTACATCTTTTTCCTTTTACACGGTAACCTGCTATCTGTGACCACAGAACCTTTTTAAAGATAATTTTTGATTAGCAATTCTTCTTCTAATTAACAATCAACAAACATTAACGAAACAAGAAACTTAGTTAAAACATATACAGAAAACCCTTTTTTACTTTGGACTGCAACTCTTCTCTCCACTTGCAACTCTGCCACTTGTCCGGGTATACCAAGGAGTACGTTCCAATTTCCCTGGACAGCTCTAGTAGCACGGTCCAGTGTGACTCGACAATGACCAGAGACTAACGAACTTTCAGAAAAGGGCTGCGAGACCAAACAATAGGCGTTGTCAAGGCTTGTCAACTCCACTTGGGTACTCGTTTCTCCATCTTGCAAAGAGATTGGAGATCCAGTGTATTCTGGTACATTATCTGGAATGCCAAAAATATTTCATTTTATCTATTATTTTATAAGACCTAAAGCCATACTCATAAGCAAATTTAGAATCTTTCAACTCTATTGCTTAACCGATAGCCGTTATAATCGTTGGTATGACAAAAAAGAAAGAAGTTATTTAATTTACATTGTAAACATTTGAAAAATAACATGACTTATTTTTTTATTTCGTGTTACATAGATAGATACACACGCACTCACGCCTGCAATAGCTAAAGGGGTAAGCAGAGACGCATTTCTGCATGGTACCACGTTAGGCTATTGCTATTTTTCTAGAAGATTTCCAGACTTCTCGCTGTTACTGAGAAATTTTTAAATGGAAAAACGCAATAACACTGTTCGTCCCCGTAATCGAACTAAAGACCTCTACATGGCATGCCACGAGTCCACGAGGCAGTCCCGATGCAAATCGTGTTAATACGTTGATTAATTACTTAACAGAATGATAATTATCAACCAGTAATCATAATCAAATCAAAGATATTACGTCAATGCTAATCAATATCAAGTTACCTCAAAAATGCTGTGGCCGACACTTAAAATCATATCCATAGTCGACTTTCTAAAGAATTTATTCAAAAGTTATATAAAAATATAATCAGCATACATCGCAGGCTAAACAAATACACATAAATTATATTTTGCACCTCAGCCTCTAATTAATTATACAATACCTAGATGATCAGAAATAAAGAACGAAAATAGTACACTAACATTCTAATATTAATATTTTATTGCTCCTACTTCACAGTTGGTCTTGTGTTCGATTTCTAAGTCAAGCAAAGTGTTATTTGATTTTGCCATTATGAAATTCTTAGTAGCAGCAAGGAATCTGTAAATAAGCCCGAAAAACGACAAAAGACTCGCTCTATAAAAGATAAAAATCAGCTGGGAAAATGTGAGTAACCCATAAATCAACGTCAAGTCGAAATCGTGTGATGGGGTTGGTAGTGGCTAAATATATATTTTTAAATAAATCTATGTCACGTTCAAAGAAAATACCACTTTTGTCAACCATAATTATAAAAATACGTGTATGTATGTACGTGTGTATACATGCCTATTCGGGGATCACGCCTTTATGTAGTACGTTTCAAACCAAAACTATGATCATACAAGTGTTGACAGCTGACGTCTAGATTAATTCAAAACCAGTCAGGAAAGTGAACACAGTTAGTGATTATTATAATATTGCTTCTAGTTTAGATTCGTGAACTGTCTCTACTAAGTAGTATTCCCACAGCGCTAGGCGAAAAAATTAAATACAAAATTCTTCTTCATTATAAATTCCAAAATAACGCACCTAGAACATAAACCTCTGACCAACCGGTAACAGAATCATTTCCTCTTATTGACGTCATCCGCCATCGACCTTCGTCTGCTTTGGCTATATTCTTGACCCTTATGCCACAGCCATCGCTCCAACTTTCGTACCTTTAATGCGGTTAATTCAAAAATTTTACATCGTGAAAACCAAGTTAATAGTTTTTATATTAGTTACACAAAAAAGGACTAAAATAAATAACATACATAAAATAACATGTGCACTTACTATAGGAAATGTTATTATTAGACACGTCTCTATCAAACAAGTGTAAGTTTTAAGCGTATATAAGATTAAGCTAATTTATAGCTAATTAAAGTTATAGCTAATTAAGGGCTGAAATTCCAAAAAAATGCATATAAGCACCTACCACTAAAGCCTAAAAGCAAATACAGAACGATGTTAAAGAACATATTAAAGATTTTAAATCGGAAGAAACTACGAAAGTTCTCGTCTCTTGTGGGAGAGATATTTCTGCCAAGAAATGGTTTACGAGTAAGTCAATTATGACGTATAAGCACAAACCATAAATGTATAAGCTAATCAGTTCATTCGGTAATACTATCATGCTGATTGGAAATATTTTATTGGCTTATACCAGTTAATACCAGGATACATCAAATACTACGAACCCACATAGTCCGCATGATGAAGTATAATTACACTACGCAACAATGAAATTGTTTCGGTCTCAAAATTAGTCTAATCCTATGTCTTTTCGTTCACTGAATGCAAAAATGTGGGTGCAGAAATGCACCTCTGCTTACCCCTTCGGGGAATACAGGCGTGAGTTTATGTATGTATGTATGAGTCAAATAGTAGACCAGGGTACAAAAATATAAAAATTACGCTTAGGTACAAAACTTAGGTTTTTTTGTGTACCGCCCCCGCAGTACGCCCAGCCTTCCCAGTGGCCCCTGTTAGTCGCCTCTTACGACAGGTAGGGGACACCGTGGCGGAATTCTTACGCCCCCAATCCACAGGGCGGGGGCGCCGGATCAGCCGTATTCGGTCACCCGGCGCCTCCTTCTTTGCTGGCGGCGGCGGGCAGGATCGTTCTGCTCACGAACCCGTCCCGCGCTCTCCTTTTGCGACATTACAGTCTTACAGAAGGAGAACATCGCCTGCCACGACCTCTGACTCTCGACCATGGAAGGAATCACAGCCGAGAGCGAGAGGTCCGCTCCGACAACTGCGCGGAGTGCGCTTCTCTCTTCAGGTACAAAACTTACTTGCTACTAGGCGATTCACGGATATGGAAAGTCTGTCCTGTTGGCGACGTTATTACACACGACTCTTGATTAACCAAGTTGTTTGCTAATTTCAACAATGCTTCATGTCCTTCTGCAACATGCAACTCGTGTGGCATTCCTATTCCACGTTGCATTAACAGAAGATTAGATAAATTAACATTGTAGGTCAAGATTTGTCCTGTAGCCTTCCAGAAGCCGCAAACACCTGGAAATATACAATAATTAAGTATTGCATTTAAAATATATAGACCAGTAAGTATATTTTACTAGTACCCAGTGGCGGTACTTCCATAGAAGCCCCAAAAGCCCAGGTTCCGTTACAAAATTCCGAATATTAATAAACGAAAGGCCGCGGGTTCGATCCCCGAACCGAGACAAATGTTTGTGTGATCCACAAATATTTGTGAGACCGAAAAGTCTCTCGTAGTTTCTGATACCCACGACACAGTACTTTTATCCTAATGTGGGGTCAGAACTATGTATGTGACTGTTGGGTGTAATTAATTCACGAAAACAAAATAGGAAAAACTAGTTTCACAGAAATCACTCAATTTAATACTCTTAATTTCACCATAATTTTTTTAGTTAAATAAATTGCACTTTCTTAATCTACACACCACAAATCTTATGGATATCAAGTTGTTAAACAACGTGATAATCCAAAAAACAATAAAGGAGCAAGGAATGCCTATGTACGAACAGGTATAAATAAACGTAAAAAACAACATTTGGTTAATTACAAATTAGTCAAAAAAATTCTTATTCCCCTTATTGATTTTTTAAGTAGTAAAATTATGATAAATATACAAATTTCTATTACCTAATTAAATTTATTTTCATTATAAAAAGTTATAAAATTACACATAGAAAACATTGTTTATAAATACATACCGAATAGAAAAGCAAATAAAATGTGCTTTAGGAACATTATTAAATACAACTCAATAGCTTAACAATCCACTACACTGTTAAGAAACAAGAAGATTTGAATAATTACTGAGACGCAATCTTTAGCAATCAACGATTTGACTGATAATTTCAATAGATGATTGAGTACTTATAATCTATAATATCCTTTGATGGCAAGATAACTTTCAACACAATGTATACTTGCGATTGCTTAAATATAATATTTGCATTTATTAATTATAAACAAACGAAAGTAAATTTTAATTACTATTCGATAAAGTTTATTTTGATAATAATGAACCTCCTATTCATATATCGACAACTTTGTTACAATCACATTTAATTGTTTTAGATAAGCTAATTCACTGATATCGTAGATAAACAATATCTACCTTCAGTCAAATACATATTTTATGGGTATGGGTAAACTTATCTTAAAGTTATCGACATAGCCCAAAGGATTAGCGAGCTGAAGTGGCAGTAGGCCACACCTGTCGCAGAATCGACAACCGTTGGGGGAAACAGGTTCTGGAATGGAGACCACGACTCGGCAAACGTAGTGTAGGGCGCCCTCTGGCTAGGTAGGGTGCCGATATTCGCAGGGTGCCTGGCAGCGCTTGGATGAGGAGGGCCGAAAATCGAGCCCAGTGGCGTGCCATAGGAGAGGCCTATGTCCAGCAATGGACGTAAGAAAGGCTGCTGATGGGTAAACTTGAGATTTAACTTGCCGCTCAGAACAACATCAATTTTATTAATGACTGTCTCCGTGACGCAGTTGACTAGACACCAGCTTGCGAAACGAGAGGATGCGGGTTCTATCTCCCGCACCGGCACAAAAGTTTCTGTGATCCACAAAAATATTTGTTTCTGGTCTGGTTGAATGTAAATGAAAAGTATGTCAAAGTTTCTAATATTCTCGATTTACAAGACTTATATCTTAGTTTGGAGTCAGAACTAAATATGTAGGTATGTGACTGTTGGGTGTATTTATTAATTACTAGCTTTTGCTCGCGACTCCGTCCGCGTAGACTACAGGGTTGGGTACAGAAAGAAAATAAGTTGTAGTCTATTTTACTCCACAGAGTCCCATTTATGACCATACCAAAAATAATTCAAATCGGTCAAATGGTTTAGACGTGAAACCGTAACAGACATATAAAGTTACTATTACGTTACTCTGCTGTGCCGCCGCGCACCGGCCGCCCGACGCCTTGTGCATCATTATTGCGCGCTTGATCATTATGATTGATGTTATTTTAAAACTGCGATATCTTCGAAGATACTCATTGAAATCAAATGATGTAAAGGGCAATTTTCTTTTAAATTAAATACTTGTAATGAATAACGTATTTATTTGGATAAGGATTAATATCATCTTTATAAAAACACCTTCACAAATAATGCTTTATTTTAGAACAAATTTGGTTAGCACAAAAAAGGATATAGTGAGCCAAACTTAAAAGATAGACATATGCTGTCGCGGACTTTTTTTTAGAACTTTTAAAGGGGAACAATTCTGTCATATATTATTTTAGCGAAACTTTAACCGTTTCCGCAACGCATGCAGCGGAAGCTCTCAAAAGAAAAAAACCCCGATTTTGAAACATTCTTTATTGGTACTCCGCTCCTATTGGTCGTAGTGTGATGTTATATAGCCTATAGACTTCCTCGATAAATGGGCTTTCTAATGCTGAAAGAATTAATCAAATCGGACCAGTAGTTCCTGAGATTAGCGCGTTCAACCAAACAAACAAACTCTTCAGCTTTATAATATTAGTATAGATAAGTACCTATACTCTGCTTGTTGATACATCGCATCGGCATGGTATTCTTACTAAATAAATAGATACGCCCCACAGACAAACTCATAGTTCTGCTCCAATCCAATAAAAGCTTGTGTCGTGGGTAAAAGAAATTACAAGAGACCTTTCTGTCTCACAAACGCCTCGCCCTTCTCACCCAGGGTTGGCGGGAAGTAGAGATGCTCTACTTCCATAACCAGCTTATTAGTCTAGTCAACAAGTTCAAAAACGTGTTAAATAGAAATAAAGCTCCTAAAATGTGCCATACCTCATTCGATTCGGAATGACGTCTAGAAAAATGTTTTTTAAGGGCATATTAGCACATAAAAAATTGCAATAGTTATTAACAAAATAAGAAAAAAAAGAAGGTATTTAGTTTTTCATTAATAACTTTAAAAATAATGATATTTAAGGAATTATGAAAAAAGATCCTGAAAGAGGAGGCAATTTCCAATAAAAAAAGTCCTGACTCCCGGAACTCTATCTATATTATTTATAATTTTTATTTAACGCTGGAAATAGGGCTCCGCGAGGGCGTTACGGCATAGGCGCGCCGTCTAAAAAGCCGGTATATCACCTTAAATATATTTTTTCTAATATTAAATAACTATTTAAAAATTTGAATAAATTATGGTGTAATCTAGACACTTGAACGAAAAAAACTTCGGTGAAAAATTTTTTTTTTGACAATTTTTCAAAAAGTTACACCATTGTTAATTAACTACTTTTTTTCCAATCTCTGTTTTTATAAATTACGTCATAAAAGTTTAAAAAATTAGTCTAAAAATATTTCGCTTCGTGGAGCTCTTCTTATTTAGGTACTTAATAAAGTTATGCAATTTTTTTTTATTAAAGTTTATTATTTTGTTAATTATAATTTTTTTTAATTAACTAAAAATGTAATTTGTAAAAAATGTTATCAAAAAAAATTATTTTTGGTAATATCTTATTATTGCTGTTTTTGCATCTAATATAGGTATTAATTAACATTGGAAAAAAAATTTTACGTCATTTGTTAAGAAATTGTTTATAAACAAATAGACTATTGTGGGATTTAAAAAAAAAAAAATTTACTATCTTATTGCATAGGTAAAACTTAAATAGTTTTTTTTATTGTTTATAATCGTTTTTTTTATATTTCAATTGTTTAAATAATTAGTTAAGAAATTATTTTATTCTTAAAAATCATCATTAACTCTTTTCAATGGAATAACAGAGAAATATTTTTTTTTTATAAATAATTTAATTGTTTATTAACTTAACAATTTGTTATAAACAAATAATATTAACCGTTATATATTTTTTCGAAATTTTCGTATTTGTTCCAGTAAGGATAACATAATTATATTATATGACCTGCCAAATATAAATTGCCTTCTTATTATTTATATGCGCGAATTATTTACTCGATCGGTCGTCATTTTATTTTTATTTTATTTATTTTGTGCACATTTTATATTAGATATCAATTTGTATTTGATGTTTTTATAATGGTTTAAGTTATACTTGGAGCTTTCGGTTAATTTATATTTATTTATGTATTTATTCAAATGATTTGGTTTAAGAAAGAAGAATGTGAAAGGTACTGGGTTCCAAGATGTGGTGATGGCGATGTGCGGGAGAGATCTAATGCCAAATTTCCTTATCCTCTAAATACTGATTTATATTGTAGTATCCCCAGAGTTGGGCAGTATTTGAATTACTTGTAATTGAAATACGTAATTGAAATACAAATACGTATTTTGTATTTGTATTTTAATTACTTTCTTAAAATGTAATTTGTATTTCAAATACGTGGAGCCGAAGTATTTTGTAATTTGTATTTCAAATACTCGAGGCTTCAAAATACGTTTATTAAAATAAATTTAGCCTTCATTTAGTATTAAGTTTGTGCTCATCAGGACCTGCAATAACAAAACAAAAACCGCCTTAAAAAAACTATTCCAAAAGAAATAAATATGCATTATTTTGTATTTCAATTAAAAATAGCTAAAATACTGTATTTTGTATTTTAAATACCTTACTTAAATGTATTTTGTATTTCGTATTTTAATTACTTGCGATACAGTATTTTGTAATTTGTATTTCAATTAAAGCAAAGCATGTATTTTGCCCAGCCCTGAGTATCCCCTTGTCATCAGAACACGTTTAATGTGCACCTTAAATGAATTATCTGATAGGTCAGTTACAGATTTGGGGAGCTTATTGTAAAATTTAACGCAGTTGCCTACAAAGGACTTACTGGTTTTTTCTAATCTTAATGAGGGTATTTTACTAAAGCTAAATACATTCTTACGTACATACATAATATTTTGATAAATGTATTCAGACGGCACGGTCAGTATATTACAGTCCTTGAATATGGATCGTAAGGAATCACGGCAACGTAGATCATAGATAGCGCGGACTGCTCTTTTCTGTAGTATGAAGATGCTGTTAATATCAGCCGCCGATCCCCACAATAGAATGCCATAATTAATGTATGAACCTACACTTTTTAGGTCATGACTTCATGAATATACTTTATTTACAAATAAAATACATAATAACTTTAAATCACTTTATATTGCTTAACTAGCGCCTTCTCATCACATTTGCCAGCTTCTAAATTCACACCCTACTTATAAGATCATTCAAAAAAATTGATTATAACATTTTCAATTTAAACGTTTTACACCTAACACTAGAATCTACGAATTAGAATCACAGTTCACAATCAATTTATGAGTTACTTTCTCTTTTACAGCAAGGTGTGGAATCACATCATCCGCTTCCTTCATTTGTGACGTCGGCATCTAAAAATAACGTTTTAAAAATTAATTCGGTACAAAATACATTAAAATCTTGAGGCCATATTTTATTCATAACTTAAATAATACAATACAATCCAACTACCAGAAAGCAATTATATTACCAAAACTCCAAATACAATTATTTTTTTCCTTTACTAAATTCAATAACTGAAAGGTGAAGGATTCTATAAAAGAATTGTATCCTAATTTTAGTAATAAAAGTGTACACCATCCGAGACGTCAAGACCGCTGGTCGGTTGTGTTTGTTCTTTTTATACTTACATTTAAGTCTTTTGCATTCGATTCTTTAAATGTGTATTCTCTAAGGACATAATCAGAATCGAGCATGTGGAACATTCGAGTCTCTCGAGACCTCACCAACACATCATCCACTCTTAAGAAATATCTCAGTAGCACATACCAATATGTTGGCATAACACGCTGTGAACAAAAAAAAACACAAACTAAAATGTAATCCATTGTGGTTTAGACAATCGTGTTATATATTCATAGTGTATATCTAGGTTATCGTTCGTTATTTGTATCAAACAAAATATCAAATGAAATTACAAACTGTGTGCATTTTGTTGTATGAAAATATATAATTTTTCGCCACACTTCGAGTATATCGCAAAGCATGCGGTCTACATACGATAATTACGCCGCATGATGCTTGATAATTATATTTTCATTGTATATTTTTTATTATAATATACTAGCTGACCCGGCCAGCTTCGTACCGCCTAATAGTCCATGAATGTCTTGTTACGTATAAGCTGAATTTATATTTATGTAAATAATTAATAAGTTCAGTAATTAATTAAGATAAAAATACAAAAATCAAGTGCTTCAATAGCGTGTCAGCGAGTCATTATTAAATTAATCTATGGTACATATGGCGCACCATGGGAAAAGGGATGCACGCGGTTTCAATTCTCTTCATTGAAGCACCTAGTGATATACATACATTTTTTGTCCTTTTATCAGGCACAAGAACTAATAAATCGGCTAATTTTGCGACACGTGAACATGCCACTTACAAATGACCATGAGAAAACATGAACATCCAAGTTGATATCACAAACAGTCAAGGATTGGCTTTGTGATTTGTTAATCGTCACGACGAAAGCAAGACGAATCGGTAACTGAAATCGTTTAAACTCAAAGGGCATATCCGATGGGATCATCGGAATCCTCAGAATGAGAATAATCTTTAAACTTTCATTTGAGTATCGTCGCGTGAAACACATTACTCATCAGTTTTCTTATCACCAAGCGCATTTCATTGCATAGTTTTGGATGGTTTAAATTTCAAAACATGATGACCAGGCAATATCGTAGGAGTTTAAAAATTCAGTTGGATAATTAGGCTTCATATATTTTCCTTAGTTTCCACAAAATAAATTTCTGAACGCACGCATAAATATTTGACGACCAATAAATAGGTCATTTTTTTCTATTACTGACACTATTCTACTTTTTTAAAAGCTTTTATTTGACTTGCAATGTATGTAAGTACGTTTGTTGGGGTGGAATCTTTGAACTCAATTTTGAAGTAGATATCTTCAACCGATTGAGCTGAAATTTTGTATACACGTTTAGTATGGTGTTTGACATCATTCTAAATCCAATATGGCGGACCATCCAAGATGGCGGAATAGTTATTTTTAATGCATTTCTACAATATGGATATCAAATGAAAGGGCTTATTGAGAGTAACTCGAATAACCTAACCAGCGATAACTAAAAAATAAAAAAAAATAAAGTTTTTATATAAACGCTTTAAAAAGAAGAAAATATTTTTTTCCTTAAAAATTTTAACTATCAACTTAAGTATAACCTCATTATATACAATTTATATGATCATAAGTTTGTCGCGCGATTTGTAAATAAACTAGTAGGTACCAATTTAATTATGTAAATTGGTCTGTTCAGTTTATAATAATTTTAATTTAATTAAATACTTATAGGTAATTAAACCTCGCGACAAGCTTTTATGATCATATAAATTGTATATATATCGGAGGAAAATGAGCTTTGAAATGTGTGACGTCAGCAACTCTAACGTCACAATTGTTAATTTGTGATTACTATTCATATTTTGAGTTTTCCTTAGGAAAACATTGTTGGTTTCATGATAATTATTTATATTTTGGGTTTTCCTTACGAAAACTTCACAATTGACAAGGCTGATAGCCCAGTATTTTTAAGAATAGCAGTGACATCGTTATTATTTGACGATTCATTTTGAGAAGTGATTTTCACAATCCACTTCAATCAAAATTCCTTTTAATTTCCCAATACATCGGATGTTTGCTGTCCGCGCGTAGACGGACGAATGCTTCGCTCCGCTGCAAGCGGCTTTTTAGACAGAATAGAGGGGTGACCGACACCGGAGGGGGGCGACCGCCCGTGAGTCATTCTTGTTTATGCAAGAGCGATGACATAGCTCTCAGTATATAGTTTTATGCCGTTATATATACCTAATGAGGTTATAAGTTGGTAGTTAAAATTTTAAGGAAAATTTTATTTTCCTCTTTTTTAAGAGGGTTTAAATAAAAGCTTTTTTATTTAATTATCCCAATATTGTGTATATATACTATATTGTCGATTCGAAATTTTTATTTAAATACGTCCTTTAATTTGAGTTAACCGGATCGACGGACGACCATTAAATGTTTGACAGTTACGAAACATTTTGTGTGGGAATATGTTTTTTCTTTTTTCGTCATTTTGCAAGACGGACGAAGTCAAATACAAAAACACTAAAATCATAAAAGTCGGTCCAGCCGCTTAATATTTAAATGGTATAACTAACACAACTTTGTTTTATGTATTAAGTCATCTTCTAAGCATTGTGTAACATTTGTGCGGGGATAGAATTCTTGGTCTCTGGTTTTATTGGCTAACCTTTAAACAACTGAGCTATGGAAATTGATTCACTTATAAAATATATATTATTGCTTATAAATATACAATTTGAGTTCAAACAACAGACCCAAGATTTAATAATCAGGGGCAAAAAACAGAAACAAGTTCATTAAAAATAAAAATACTTACAATTTTAACTGACAATTTTGAGATGCCATGATCATGCAATTCATCCTCAAACAGTGTCAGGTCATGATAAAATAAAATATGATCCTTTTGCTTCAGTATTTCAAAATTTATCACCTCATCAGTTTCTTCTACAACAATATTATTTGTAAGTGTACCTTTGTAATCAGTAGAGAAAGTCCAATCAAATGTTTTTTTTAGCTTTTCTGACTCTGGCCTAAAATATTTAATACAATAACATTATTATGTGCAAAAAACATCTTTATAGACATCACTACTGTTAAAATTGTTTTCATCTAAGAACTCTTCAATATTATAAAGACTCTAGTCCAGTCACTTTACATGCTGTAGTGATAAGTACATGTTATACTAAGGTGAACCAAAACAAATGGAAGCTCTATACCTGCACATAAAGTGTTGATGAATTACCCTACCTACTGTCTACTGTGTCATAGATAAATCTATACATTTAAGATTTTAACAGTCTAAAACACCCAACAAATTATTTTTCCATACAATTCCTTAACAACAAAAATATGACACCATCAGTGTGTGGAAATATTAATGCAGTAGAATACTGTCATTGTTATACAAGAATTGTCTAAATTAATATAATATTCACAAATATGACATTCATTCACAGTCAGACAGCATAGTGAGCTAAGACTTAAACCCACTTAAACATAGACATGGAGACATACTATATCTACAAGAACATATGCATAAGCATTATTATTTCTACTAAGTAGAAATACCATCACTGCTTACCGAGCTTCCTGCCAAGCCTCAGCACAGGAAACTTCAATAATTTCATTTGTCCCAATACACTTCAGTGCATCAAGAGGATTGAATTTTATAATAGCACCACTCTTATGAGCTAATGTTAATGTATTTTTGGGAAATACCATATCAGGAAAATGGGGTATTGAGAGTTCCTTAGAATATCTGTAAAAATAATTTAACATAATATTATGTTAAATAATAAATAACACTGACAATGAACATATAAAACATCTGTTTATAATCAAAGTAGGTAATAACTTTGTATAATTTTTAAGATTGTTTTATTTAAAATGGTGGAAAAACTGTTTAAAAGTTAAACAAAATGTCCAGTGGATGCTCAATTCTTGGTACTATTCCTGAAAAAAATTTGGGTGATTAAAAATTGTATGACTGAACAAAGAAGTGAAAGTCATACTTCACCAGGGTAGAATTACTTGTTAAGCAGAAAGTGTAACAAAATTATTAGATCATCGCACCGACAAGTGACTACACTATTGAGTTTCCTTTAACAAGTGGTTGAAGCAGTCAAAGTTTAGGCACATGGTCGTCTCAAAAAACTTGGAGGTTGTGGGTTCAATTCCCAGGCACACACCTCTTACTTCGAAGTTATTTGTGTATTCACAATGAATTCATCAATAGATGAATTCAATATTTTATACTTTTTATATAAAGCAAAAAACAAATTCACCAAAACAAATAATTCAATCATAAATAGGAAATATGGTGAAATTATTTGTTTTTAAATTTGCTTTATATAAAAAGTATAAGGAAGGCCTAATGTCTAATACATTATCCACCAGTCAACCTTAGGGTATGTTTTTCCTCTCCTTAATAATAATGAAGGCTTGTGCACAGCAATAGAAAAGTTTGGACGAATATATAATTATAAATTAATTATTTGAGCTTACATGATAACAAATTAATCAAGTTCATGATAAAAGTAACATTTTTGCTTATACATATCGGTAAAATTACCTACCCCATTGTTTACATAATATTCATTGGTTTTGAAAATCAATTGTGACATACAATTATACATATATGGTAGATAGGTAACACTCTTCCTGTCTTTATTTAAAATAGTTTCCAGTTATTATAACTTGCTTTTCTATTACAGCACGTGAAATATTAAAAGAAAATAAATTTTGAATTACAATTCTCACAAAAACTTACATACAAAACTGGCAAAATTGATCGTCGTCGCGCTCACATACTAGTTTTGTGGAACAAACGCTGGGGAGAATACAGCTAACATCATACGACACGTGCCATGGCCCAAACTGTATTGATTGAGAGTTAGTCGCATAGCGTCCTGAATCAATGTGGTTATACTGAAAATTAACATTGTTTTAAGTTTTACGAATGATAACCTAAACCGGCGTCTACTATCGCTATTGTTAAAAAAATCATTACCACGGAATTAAACATTCTTGGAGTCTGAAACACATAAAAGTCTTTAAATGCCTCTTATAAAGTATTTTAGTTATTTTTCTAAACTAATGAATAATAATGGACTTCTGCTTGCTAATTGCTATTTTCTAAGCTTGACATTTGTTGTCAAACTAAGGTTGTACTTGTGAGTTTGACTTCTCTCAAAAGCTAATACTGACGCGTTCCCAGAAATCGACTATTTTGTTTAAAATAAATTAAATTCGTGACATATTGGAAAAAAATATTCATATTTCTTTTCTTATTAAAAAAAAATACGGTCAATATTTTCCGCGATAAAAAAGTGTGTGTGTACTTATGTACATCATCATCATCATCATCAGCCCATATACGTCCCACTGCTGGGCACGGACCTCTTCTACAACTGAGAGGGTTTAGGCCTTAGTCCACCACGCTGGCCTAGTGTGGGTTGGCGGACTACACACCCAAGAAATTCCTAAGAACTTTTAGGTGTGCAAGTTTTATCACGATTAGGGACACAAAAAAAGTATCGATACTTTGTGGTATCGAGTACTTTGCCGTTCGATACCGATACTTTTGTACTCGATACTTTGCATTCGATACTTTTACTCAATGAGTATTTTTGGGCAGGTATCGTATCGAATAAGAAATTAAGTTTTAAATGAGTAATTTTAGAAATAACCCATTTAAAACTTGCAACCTTACGGCCTATGTTTATGGTTGTGGCGCATTAGGAACCTCGAAAATATCGATATATCGTTTTTTTTTACATAACGGTACGATATATCCTTACTAATATTATAAATGCGATTGTAACTCTGTCTGTCTGTCTGTCTGTCTGTCTCGCTTTCCTGCTAAAACTACTGAACCGATTTAAATGAAATTTGGTACACAGATAGGTTGGAGCCTGGGAAAGAACATAGGATACTTTTTATCCCGGAAAATGTAGTATTCCCGTGGGAATGGGTATAAGTAGCTCTGTCAATATTCTGCTTTTACGCCTAAACCGTTTGACCGATATGAATAAAGTCTTTAACAGACATAAATGTGATCCTATGAAGTAACATAGACTATATTTTATCCCAAGAATATGTAGGGTTCCCGTGGGATAAGCATATAATGTAATGCAAAAGTAACACTGCCTATGCTATGCTTTCACGCCTAAACCATTTGACCGATTTAGATGATTTTTAGTATGGGGGTAGATGGGACCCTCCCAAGATACATAGGATACCTACTTTATATCCCGGAAAATGTAGTATTCCCGTGGGAATGGGCTTTCACGCCTAAAATATTCGCCTGATTTATATGAATTTTGCTATGGACTTAAATATAACCCTATGAAGTAACATAGACTATATTCTATCCCGGGAATATGTAGGAATCCCATGGGATGAGCATATAATGTAATGCAAAAGTAACGCTGCCTGTGTTATGCTTTCTCGCCTAAACCATTTGACGATTTAGATGATTTTTAGTATGGGGGTAGATGGGACCCACCCAAGAAACATAGGATACCTACTTTATATCCCGGAAAATGTAGTATTCCCGTGGGAATGGGCTTTCACGCCTAAAATATTCGCCCGATTTATATGAATTTTGCTATGGACTTAAATATAACCCTATGAAGTAACATAGACTATATTCTATCCCGGGAATATTTAGGAATCCCGTGGGATGAGCATATAATGTAATGCAAAAGTAACGCTGCCTGTGTTATGCTTTCTCGCCTAAACCATTTGACCGATGTAAACGATTTTTGATATGGACATAAATGGGACTCTGTGGAGTAAAATAGACTACAACTTATTTTCATTCTGAACCCAACCCTGTAGTCTACGCGGACGGAGTCGCGGGCAAAAGCTAGTATAATAATAATTTCGACGGTCGCGGGTTCAAGCCCCGGGCACACACCTCTGACTTTTCGAAGTTATGTGTGTATTCACAATGAATAGGAGTCCACCATGCTGGCCTAGTGCGGGTTGGCGGACTACACACCTAAGAAATTCCTAAGAACTTTATTAGGTGTGCAGGTTTCATCACGATGTTTTCCTTCATCGTTAAAGTACGTGATAATTCAATGTGAATACACACATAACATCGAAAAGTCAGAGGTGTGTGCCTGGGATTTGAACCCGCAACCGTCGAGATTCTCGACCGCGTGCCTAAACCTCGAGGCCATCACGACTTGTACTGATGTACACGCGTTAGAAGTTATACTACACGACTGAAGTAAACTGTAAACCTTATAAATACGCCCAACAGTCACATACATACGAGTATGTAGTTCTTAGTTTACACAACATATTACATTTCTGAACGCACTCATAAATATTTGACATTTAGTAAATATGTCAATCAGTTTTTATTACTGTCACTATTCTACATTTTTTAAATCTAAAACATAATATAAACGTTTTTTGTAAAAATATTCGATCGAAACATATTAAAACCTTTCTGATCTATTTGACACTTACATCTAACATAGGCAGCTTCAATCTGTCAATTATATTGGAGCACATAGGCAGCTTAAACGTCTTACTTTTGTGTTACAGTGATGCCCGCGCATCTTAAAATCTCTCTCTCATCATTTTTTCATAACGCGCCTAAAGAAGTTTAACTTCAAAAAAACCCTAATGTCTGTCCCAGGATCCTACTTATCTCTGAGACTATAAAGAGGCTGTTACTTTTCCATTTATAATATTACATACATACATACATACACATACATAATCTCAGGCCTGTATTCCCCGAAGGGGTAGGCAGAGGTGCATTTCTGCTCCC
Organism: Hemaris fuciformis; assembly: GCA_907164795.1. Taxonomy (NCBI): domain Eukaryota; kingdom Metazoa; phylum Arthropoda; class Insecta; order Lepidoptera; family Sphingidae; genus Hemaris; species Hemaris fuciformis. The sequence goes on along the minus strand of OU015438.1, from coordinate 9,718,132 downwards.
ACATTTCGCTAAGTATGTATCAGTCCCACGTAATAGGTGACGACCCTTTTGCCATTTTTCGGGCACATTCCCAGACTCCGTGCTGTTACCGAGAATTTCCTAATGGAAAAACCCAATAACACTTTGCCCGACCCGGGAATCGAACCCAGAACCTCTAGATCGCACGGCACATACTTGTACCGCGAGACCACGAGGCAGTAATTAATATTAGTTTGGATTATTATAATTTATTAATACGAAACAGTACAAAGTGAATAATGTAGATAGTCCAAAAGTTCAGTTACCAGGCCGCAACCCGAGTAGTGCGAGAGTGGCCAGAGTATCATGTTGTATTATTTTCTATGACTATAGTATTTTCCACGCAATGTGCGTAGTCTCCATTAGATGTCGAAACGTTGCGTCGCGTGACGTTTTAATAATATTATGTATGTTTGCACCTGTACAGTATTATATAAGTGCTACCCTCTAATTGTAGGACGTAACGCAGCTCTTAGTTTGTTATTGTTTAGAAAATACAAAACACTAATCGACTACTTTGTTTAAGTTTTATATACATCTCTAACTCTATGGCCGTGCGGTGCGGGGAGGGGGCAAACAAATCAATATGGCTGACTTTTACCGGTTGGTTTGTCTGTTTTGATATTTGATAAAAATAATCATTTCATATTACATAAAACCAACGTGTTTCATCTTGATAATATAAGTGGAGTGCATTAGAATTTTTGAATAATTATGGAAGCTCTTATACCAGTTATTAATAAGTTACAAGACGTTTTTAACACAGTCGGAGCCGATGCCATTCAATTACCTCAAATAATAGTCTTAGGAACACAGGTAAATCTACAATTTTATTCGAATGCACCTAGATAATAAGGAGTTCAGGATATTAACTTCAGTTTTTAAATTATATCGTTTATTTTGTATTAAAAAAAATAAATGGTTATGTAAAGGTGTCAGTCGAGTTCTTTGTCCCCGTTTATTCAATTGGGGTAGCCCGTCATTGACCAAGACCGTACAATCGTTGCACATCTAGATTAAGTTACGTGCTATTAAATTGCTGTTATTGAGCTGAGCGGTAAAGTACACAGTATTGCGCAGAGGCCTTGTTCTCAGATTTTATTTGACATTTTGTGTCATGCTGGTTGACAGCACTGAAACTGTTCATAATTTCATACTTTCTATGTCGTTTAAATGTTTCAGAGAATTGAAACAATTAAACATTTCACCAAGCATAGCATAGCAAAACGCATTGTTAATTATTATCAAACTAAACCAGAATTCTGTGACATCCCATTATAAACTATAAATATAAGTATGTAAGATAAAATGATGATGAAAAGATTTAATTGTTTAAAAAATGCTCTAAGTTAGTCTTTAAACAATTACACCTGTGAGCATCATTTGATCACCTATATTTAATCCCTGAATCTATGGTTAGATACAGAATATTTAATAAGTTAAATTGCATTATTAGCTTATGATAAGGGTAATTGTGGGTATATTATGACTATATTAATATAAGGTATTCAGTTAATACTAATAAAATTCTTCCTTCAATGTAAAACATAGTCCAGTTATTGTATGGCAACACAAGTAAAGTAATTTTTACATGCAAATTATTTTGTTAACAGAGTTCGGGGAAGAGTTCTGTGATAGAGAGCCTAGTTGGACGTTCATTCCTCCCTAGAGGACCTGGAATAGTCACTCGACGTCCTTTAATTCTACAACTTGTATACAGTCCAAAAGACAGCAAGGAACATCGCTCAGCTGAAGAAGGTAAGATGCTTATTTAAGATCATTTGCTTATTATAAATTATAAACTTAAATATAAAATGATACTTTTGTTGCTAAAAGTTGCATTTATGTTATAGTCCAGTCTAGACAAAAATACAATAAAGTTTGTTCTAATTGGACCTGCAGTTGTTTTCAATCATTCTTATATCTTTATTACATTTAGTCCAACTTGCTTACACTTTCACAATTTTTGTTAGTGTAAAAATTCTTACTTTTACATTCATATTAATAATAAGCTTTTTAATCATAAAGCATTATTTTATTAATTAATAAAATATTTTTATCATGATTTAGTGTAAATAAATCTTTGCTTTAAAATAATATCTTTTGACAGCCCCGTGGCGCAGTTGGCTAGACACCAGCTTGCGAAACGAGAGGCTGCGGGTTCTATCCCCACACCGAGACAAATGTTTGTGTGATCCACAAATATTTGTTTCGGGTCTGGGTGTATGTTAGACCGAAAAGTCTCTCGTAGTTTCTGATACCCACGACACAAGACTTGTATCCTAGTGTGGGATCAGAACTATGTACGTGACTGTTGGGTGTATTTATTATTATTATTATAATATTGCTTTTCTGAAAGTAAATGTTCCTGCACTGTATTATGTTGATCTTTTTGTGCTAATAAATTAAGTTTGCTGGTAATATTAGATGTTAGTGGCCTACATGCTATTATAATGAGAAAAGAAATCTAAATTAAACAAAGTAACACTTTCGCCTTTCTCACCATTAGTATCATACCTATTTGTGACTAATCTGCTTTTCAAAAACTCATTAGTCATAATGACATGCCATTTCTTTTTAAGAATAATAGTCTTACGTCATTTTATTTTATTTCATACAGTTCAAGTGATATTCAATGCCAGAGTTATTGTATTTTAGTTCATTGACTGCCTCCGCAATGATATCAGTTATAATAAATTAGACATTATATATTATATACTTCTTGCATTAGAATTAAATACCAATAAAACTTTATACAAATCATCATTTTCATATTTATTTCACCAGAGCATACACAGAATATTGTATCTCAGTATTGTTTTTATTTCATATTGAATTCATTTAGAATTGTCTTATTATTGTGGTAAGCCCTTATAAATAAAGAACCATAAAACAATACTAGTGAATAATTTACAAGTGCACAGAGGTTAAAAGAAGTTAAATATTTATTTGTAAAGTATTTTACTATACTTATTAATTTTACACATATTTTAACAATCTTATGTCAGTATGTATGTCATATAATACTACAAATATTTTAGAACTTATAAACCAGAACAAAGAGGGAACAGCGTGGAACCCCTTAGCTCAACTTTCCCAAACAATATTTGCAGCAGGTTTGTATTAGACGTAGATAAGTGTTGCCAGTTTGTGCATGTTGTGTTGTTTCCTGCTATCCTGCACTGTATACATTGCATAGAAATTAAGTATTATCAACAAAAACATAATTCTTAAATGGTATTTAATGCTTGCATGTTGTAATACAGAATTCATGTAATACACGAAACATCATTTATTATTATTTATGGCGTCATTTTATTACATTCTTTTAATATAATTTAACAACTCTAGTTGTACTAACCTCCTACTATCGTTCATTACTAACAAACATACAGAAATACATAATTCATGTCCATCATCAAGTACGACAGCATCATATCTATTGTTGCAGGTACCATAAATATAGAAGAATGGGGGAAGTTCTTACACACAAAAGACAAAATCTACACAGATTTCGACCAAATAAGACAGGAGATAGAGAGGGAGACGGACCGCATGGCCGGTAGCAATAAAGGAATATGTCCGGAGCCAATCAATCTCAAGATTTACTCGACCAAAGTTGTTAATCTCACGTTGGTAGATCTGCCCGGCATCACTAAGGTCAGCATGACGTCATTTAGAATATCTTGTGGATGATGAATGCGTGAATAGTATGGGAATTTACATTATGTTATGGTTTTTCACTAGGTAACATTACAGAAAATGACAATTATATTTGAATACATATTCATTGCAATATTTAATTGTGGATTTTCGTTAATAGTTTCCCCATAATTGTAGATTCGATACGGTTCAGCGCATTATTCAGTTAAATCTTGATGTGTTTATATATTTTATTTATTGTATTCATGCGTTTGCTTACTTACATAGTATACGCATTAGTATAAATATGCTGATTTAAAATTTAACTTTACTTCCGCAAGATCGAATACGGTCCTAAAAACACGTCTTGTGAAAATTGCTAACAAATTTAATTTATAGATTGAGAACCAGGCGTTCTTTTATTCTAACAGCGTTATATGATATTGCCGTTATAACTACTTATATTATGTGCATAAATTATTTTAGTATACTGCCACGACGAGGTTAGTTAAATGACACTTGATAATAAGTGAAGTTCAATCCGAAAAAAAGTATCTACTTGAAAAAAAAAACAACTATGATATTTTCAAACTTGCCTACAGAATTATACCGGTTTGGTTGTTCTATAAATAGCAATACAATTTATTTTATCTGTGTGTGGTATGGTAAACTTATCTGATTCGCAAATAAATATTGTAGGTACCGATAGGCGACCAACCTGAAGACATAGAGAACCAAATAAGAAACCTTATAATTAAATACATAGCTAATCCAAATTCTATAATACTCGCCGTAACAGCAGCTAACACAGACATGGCCACCAGCGAGGCTATTAAAATGTCCAAAGAAGTGGATCCAGACGGGAGGAGAACATTAGCTGTAGTCACTAAACTTGATCTCATGGACGCAGGTAAATACGATTGTCAGTTTTTTTTTCAGGTAATAAGAGAGGTATGAGTTTTAGCCACACTTGTAGTACCTAAGTTATAGAAAAAAAAGAATGAGTATATGTCAGACAAATGTTCCATTAAACCGGAGTTCGGAACCTTGTTAGCTGACGTCAAGCATAAGGAAATGTACTGGATTTTTCTACACACGATCGGATTTAATTTCAGTTAATTATAGTTTTCATCACATCACAAGAATACGTTTGAATAGACGAATATTGCGAAAAGTGTTACTTTTTATCTTTCTTTTTGCTTTATTCTGTTTTAATAAAATCACGGGCATGCCTAGCAAATACTTTTGAAGGATGCTCAATGTCGGACATGAGCCTATGATCTTGCTTCATATTCAATACTTTCCCGCGACCTTCAATTGTCCAATTTATTTATTGGTACAATTGGAACGCCTCCAAAATTCGCCACCACTATAAGGACAGCGCGACATATAAGTAAACAAATCTCGTTTATTTAAAGCCAGATTATCTATATTGCATGAAGCTATTGTTTTTACCGTAAACATTTACTGCATTTATGATATTACATGTACCTATTAATAATCGAACAAGCTGCTTATCCGGTGTAAAGTAATAAAAACAATCCTTAAACACCACCTGTAGACTTTATTGTAGGTGCATAGCTATATTGCTTTTTCAAAAAAGAGAGTTAGGAAAGGAAGGTTGAGTACAAATTCATTGGTCCCATGGTAGTCCTACTGATCGGAAATAATGCGACAGGAAAATGACTTCGATTTTTTCTAATGCCGCACTGGTCTCCAGTGAATAAGTATGTTGTCTTTCAAACTCTATTAATCTTCTCGGTTAGATTTGCAGCCGTTCTCTCCAGTTGACACTTTAACTTAAAACAGACACAAGTCTGAAAAAACTAAGATAACAAACAATTTATATCATATGTTGTGTATTAACATAATAATAATTTATTTAAAACATTATTGTACACATAATAATACAAGGGAGTACATTACATGAGACTAGTACAAAAGGCGGTCTTATCGCACAGGGCGATCTCTTATAGACAACCAAGAATGGAAATGTAAGAAAAGAGATGAAGGTAGTCGTAAGTGTACAATATTATGCTATTGACCGATGTGTCATTAAGGCGCTTCGTATAAAACCATTAAGAAGTTTAATCTTAATTTAAAAAAATACCCGTATTATTTCCAGTCTATGCTGTGATTAGAACATGAAAACCGAATTTTTCAATTATCTTAACGGCTGATTGCATTTGAGTGTTCGATAAGAGGTGCTTAGGTATCAATTTGAAATTCACACGACTATCGCTACGTCACAGCGCCGACTCGTGCAGGCTGAAAGTTTATTGACATGTTTTATTTCAGGCACTGACGCTATCGACATCCTGTGCGGACGCGTGATCCCCGTCAAACTGGGCATCATAGGCGTCGTAAATAGATCGCAACAAGACATTATCGACAAGAAGTCCATTTCGGTAATTATCATCATCATCAACAACCCATGTACGTCCCACTGCTGGGCACGGGCCTCCTCTACAACTGAGCGGGTAAAGGCCTTAGTCCACCACGCTGGCCTAGTGCGGGTTGGCGGACTAAACACCTAAGGTATTCCTAAAAACTATTTAGGTGTGTAGGTTTCATCACGATGTTTTCCCTTACCGTTAAAATAAGTGTGAATACACACAATAACTTCGAAAAGTCAGAGGTGTGTTCCTAAACCTCGAGGCCATCACTACTTCGGTAATTATATCTGCGCTGTAAATCGATAGTCTTGCCACAGATGCCAATAGAATGCACGTTTTAAGGTCAATGATTGTACTTCCTCGTGTGGCCGCAAGTGTATCGGTTTCTGGGATAAAGATAAAATCATTTTAAACAGGCCGGGATAATCATGTCGATGTTTATGCCCCAATAGAGAACATTTCTTGTAGTACTTTAGATTCACAGTTAAAACTGCACATGGCATTCTGGAAAAGTTTTTTCAAAATTAAAAGTTTCGATAATATTTTTATTTTACTTAAACTTTACACTTTTTTTAAAATTAAAGTAGACTGGCGATAGATCGATATCTTACTTCTGACGATTTGACCATTTCTTTATAAAATTATTTTAAAGGTAAAAATAATCCTGGTCTCTAAGATCAAAGTTTTGAACTCCGATTGAAGCGTTCTCACAATACTAAGTAACGGAACGTAGTAGTAGCCTGTACCGCGATTGCTTTCTGAGATCAATGCAGTTGACTCAAGGTTAAGTTCAAACCCACTGCGCTAGGGCGGTACCTAGTCCTAATCAATTATTATTAAATATTAAAATTGACCACAATCTATCAAAATTTGTTCAATCTTAATAACGATCTTAGCGTTTAGACCGTTTTTAATACCTTTTTAAGACCTTTTTTTGTTTGATTTATTTTTTCTTATTTGCTGTACAATGAGCATTGAGCAGTCTGTATTGTATTCTATAGTTTGAACGCGTAATTTATTGTAGTTAAAAATGTAACCAGGACTCACTAAAAGACGAAGCGACGTACCTGCAACGGAAGTACCCCACAATCGCGACACGGAACGGTACCCCATACTTGGCGAAGACATTGAACAGGCTTTTAATGCACCATATACGAGACTGTCTGCCGGAACTCAAGGTACGTTTTTACCGACAATTGTGTCGTAAACATTCCGTATTGTTTCTTGGTAATGGCCACTTGCATTCCTACACTTGACATTCCTGATACATTCAACTTGAACTTGATCATAAATTAAACGACGCTTTTTATGTTCATATGATAAAAATTTAGTTTTATCGTATAAAGATATACTTTAAGATAAGTTTCAACTTTGGTTCACTGTTTTGTTCTCAAAGTATAATTGTGTGAAGTGCGATCAAGAGGACTCGGGTTCGATTCCCGCGTTATGAAGCGTTGTTTGGTTTTTCTCTCAGAAATTATTAGTAGTAGTACTAAATCTCGAAATGTGCCCAGTAAACTGCAATAGACTTTCTACTTATTACGTTAATTTCATAAAAGTAAATGTTGGTGTACATATACAACTGACTACCCTTTCCTTCATACAGGCATACAAACATGCATATTTTTCTAATAATAAATACATCCAACAGTCACATAGGTACATAGTTCTGACGCTACACTAAAATACAAGTCCTGTGTCGAGGATATCAGAAACTACGAGAGATTTTACGGTCTCATAAACACCCAGACCCGGAACAAATATTTGTGGATTACAAAAACATTTGTCTCGGAAATACTCCCACATCTCGCTAATCACTAGTTGAATATTCTATCATGCCTGGATGTCTGGAAGAGATCGCTCTAAGCAATAAGACCGCCGATTGTCCACTTTATTAGAGTTTTTTTTTGTATCGTTGTTTTTATGGTTAAAATGGTGCACAATAAAGTGTATTTTTTATCTTATCTTACACAAACATTTGTTTCGGTGTGGGGTTCAAATCCGCAGCCTCTCGTTTCTCAAGCTGGTGTCTAGCCAACTGCGGCACCGGACTGTCGCATGTTATTTAAATAATAATAATGATTATTTAGGTGCGCGTGAACGTGATGATATCGCAATTCCAATCTCTCCTGAACTCGTACGGAGAAGACGTGTCGGACAAGTCGCAGACGTTGTTGCAAATCATCACGAAGTTCGCGAGCGCCTACTGCTCCACCATCGAGGGCACCGCCAGGAATATCGAAACCACCGAGCTGTGCGGCGGCGCCAGGATCTGCTACATCTTCCACGAGACCTTCGGACGGACCCTCGACTCCATACACCCGCTAGTAGGTGAGACAACCACCCAGTGCCGGTACTTCCATTGAAGCCCAAAAGCCCAACTCGCCTTACCAAATTCCGAATAATAATTATCTTTAAATCTTTATTTAATAAAAGCAATTTATATGAAATGAGAATATCCTGATCCCACAATAAACAACTGGGTTCACTGGCCTGGGTTTGAACCCGCGACCGTCGAGATTATCGACCGCGCGCCTTAACCTCGAGGCATACCTTACAAGCATTTGGATAGACAACTAAAATGTTGTACATATTTTGTAACACTCTGGAGGTCTTTGGTGAGGCATATGTCCAGCAGGGAACGTCTTTAGGCTGATGATGATGTGGTGAGTAGGTCTGACGCGCATGGACATCCTGACGGCGATCCGCAACGCGACGGGGCCGCGGCCCGCGCTCTTCGTGCCCGAGGTGTCGTTCGAGTTGCTCGTCAAGCGACAGATCCGCCGGCTAGAGGACCCCTCGCTCAGATGCGTCGAACTGGTAACATACACCATTAGTTACTAGTTACGTTATAACAATACAGAGCTTGCCAGTTGAATATTGCTGCTAGGGAATCTCTTGGGAATTTGTAGGTTGCTGAACATGTCATAAGACACCATAAGATTTTCAAAACGATCAAGCAGGATATGTTCTTATAGTACATGCTGGCATATCTAATATTTATATATATTACTATATTTGGAAAACCATATTTCTCATTACATCTAATAAGTATTGGTAAGATAAATTGTATGAATGTAGCCATCTCGAAACCACAGCTAAGGCTTCAAAAGCTGAACTATATTGACAATCTGATATAAATTTATCAATTTAGGTATAACGTTTAAAAGTGATTGTTAGTTAGTGAATGTGGTTGCAGGTGCACGAGGAGATGCAGCGCATCGTGCAGCACTGCGGCACAGAGGTGCAGCAGGAGATGCTGCGCTTCCCGCGCCTGCACCAGCGCATCGTCGACGTGGTCACGCAGCTGCTGCGCACCAGGCTGCCGGCCACCAACTCCATGGTGCCACTGACCTATCTCTACACTCATACATATTACTTCCTTTCCTCGGACACATCTTTACAAGTCTACCTTTCACTCAACATCGAGAAAACCGCGCATTTAAGAACTGACTGGAAGAATTTTATATCAAGCTTATTGTCTCTACCATGAATTATGAAAGTTTTGTATAGTGCAGATATCACAAATGTCATACCTTGATGGTCTAGCATTAAACAATGTACCCATTTCTAAGGCGATTTAAAAAAACTGTATTGGCACCACTATAAACTACGATAAACCAATTAAGGGTCGATGGGAATTACTGCGCCTCAAGTAACTTGAAAGCTAAACAACACTAGACATGTATTTTCTCAATTCAAATACAGCACACACACTAAAAATTCAGAATTAAACTCATGAATTTCAACTAAATAATTTTCAGGTGGAAAATCTAGTTGCAATAGAACTGGCATACATAAACACGAAACACCCGGACTTCCACCGCGAGGCGGCGCTAGTGTCGGGGCTGCTGAAGAGCACGGACGGACTGGTGGAGGAACACACGCCGGTGTTCCGACAGAAACAGAGACCAGTGTCGTCTCCGGTACCCGCATTCTTTAGAGTATATATTATTACAGTTTATTGCTCGTGGTTTGGTTTGGCCCTTCCGTTACTAACATTACACAAAATGATGTGTTTATATCATAATAGCTGTCCCGGCAGACGTCGTCCTGCCCGAAAAAGCTTTAAGCTATATGCCGACAGCAGCGCCACCTACCGAGTCCAATTGTGTTTTGAAATCACATTTCATAGAAAATTTCATCCCAATCAGTCCAGCCGTTTAACAGGATTTTGATGTTATATTTTTATTGTCTCTATGTGCCTACATTCACTTCCTCCTTTTACATTGGAATGACAGTGGCGCCATCTGTCGAAAATTGGTTGTACCAACTCAGAAACCTTCTTTGGCTCAGGCACAACAACTTTGCTAAAGATCTATGATTATATAAAGAACATACAGACAAATATTAATTTTTATATAAAATGACTGATGATGATAAATAGATTATGATATCATAAATATAATTTCTCTTGTGTTTTGTGACAAAAAGTAACAAGTAAGGCAATGTACATATTTTGGTTTGTAGTTTTGACATCCTACCAGTATATCACTTGAGAACACATATCTGATATAAAAGTATTTAATACCACTGCTATATACTTCATATGGTTATTTTGTACTAAATAATTTCAATAAAACATAACTTATACAAATGCGTAAAATACATTATACCATATAACACCAACCAGAGCAATAAATGTTTGAGCTTAATTATTGATCTCATTGCATTCATTAGAAATCAGTGCATTATTTTCTGAAAATTATTTCTTGTTATATCTTTCTCATGTTGCCCAATTATTTTGTATTTAAGTAATTTTTAGTAATGCCATAATAGTCTTATTTTTCCATAGACAGTACCTATAAACCTTTGTGGCCTATTGACTTAAACAATCAAAAAATAAATATCTAAAATGTATATTTAGATTCTAAATAGTGGCATATAATAAAAAAAATCGTTTAAGTTGTATTTCATATCATCTCAAAGGTCTGTTAAATATAATAATAATAAATTGTTATCCAGGTTTATTTTTGAAATATTAAACAATGCAAATTGAAACATTAATATGAAATATTTACATCTCAGTAAAAAATACTAAAAAAATGTGCTAAAAATGTAGTTGAATGAATAATTTTAAACTTGTGAATAAATAACTAGTGTGGATTGTTTGTAGCTGTTTCTTCGACAAATGGGTGAAAGAGGGTCCACCCTAGTATTCTTGGCAAGTGTGTTGGACACATACTACAAGGTAAATAACGCGCAGTGCTGTGTGGGATGCCGGTTTCCGTACCTACTTACTACTCATAGTCACATGTTCCTACTAAAACTTTGTCCAGTGATGTTTACAAGTCCAGAATGCTTTGTACATACTATTGTGGGCTCTCTTTCAGTACATTTACATAATACATGGGCACTGTTGAGGGCAAGTATTGTATACTAACACATATTTGTGTCTTATTTATTTTCCATGTACTTGTCTTCAATAATTGATGTTAGTCATAGAAAACCTTTCATTAGATGTCATAATAGTAGTGTACTGTGAATGAAAATTAATAATTCAAGCAGGAAAATGAAAACATTCAATTTTGAGGATCAAAAAGGATTTGATATATTATAGTAACATGTGATATAATTTTAAATTTGGAATGTTTATATTTTCCTAGCAAGGATACAGTGAAGGGTACTCATTGTAATTGCTGCATTTCCAGAATGTTCCAGCAATCACTGATGGACATGAAAAAAATTCGCCTTCGCCGATGGCTAATAACGAAAACCCCGGAACACCTCAGGTAATAATTAATATATAATTCAAGCTTTTCATTAAATATTATTAACATTTACAAATGATACTTTAACAGAATAAATACAGTGGCTTGCCAAATTATTAGGGACAGTCACGAAATTTTGGTATTTTCCACAATATTGATCCACAACTCATTAAATTTACTGTTTTTAGTTATAATTATCTTAAATAATATAACATACATATTTACCAAGTAATTTAAATAAAAAATATCAATATTAAAATCTTAAAAAATATATTTACAAGTAGATGAACATGGTTGTGAGAAATTATTAGAATTTAGTGACATTTTCTTTGGCTTCGATGAGAGCTTCAATCCATCTCGGCATGCTTTCAATGCATTGTTTGGCGCTTTCTTTTATTTTTGGGTTGTGATGCCATACATTTATCAACTTTTCTATTAGTTTTCCCTTAATTTTTATCTTTTCCTTGGCGATTTTAGCCTTAGTAATTTTTTATAAGTTTTCAATGGGGTTCATGTCAGGGGAATTGCCAGGCAAAGGTAAAACCGGAATGTTATGGTCTGCCAAAACCTTCGTTACACTTCTCGCTTTGTGGCACGGTGCTGAATCATGCATAAACACGAATTCCTCACCATTTGGGAACTATTCCTGGAGTTGCGGTAATAGGCGAGTCTCTAGAATTTGCCTGTATTGGTCCTGTCTCATGGTTCTCCGAACGATGTAAAGCCACCCAATCCCTTTTGCGCCTATGACAGACCATACCATTATTGTAACTGGTTGTTTAACACGTTTCACTATGCAGTCAGGGTGATATTTCTCGCCTGGGCGTCGCCTGACAAAGTTGGTTTTGTCGGCTAAAATCTCGAGTATTGACTCTTCCGAGGAACATACCTAAAAAAGGAATTATATTTATAATTTTGTTAAAAAACTATTTTAAAACATCATAGTAGAATTTAACATTCACCTGCTCCAGTCTTCAACAGTCTCCGAACGATTCTCACGAGCACAGGCAAGCCGTTTCTTTTTCATTGCTTCAGTCAAACGCTTTCTTATCTGGTCGATGACCTGTCAGACCTTCCTCTGCTAACCTCCGCTGTACATTTCTCGTAGAAACTGGTATTCCAGATTCCTGAACCATCTGAGTTAAAAGATCTACACTTTTCTTTGTGTTTTGCAAACAAATATCCCGAATTTTCCTGACAGACCGTGGTGCCGTAATGCGTTTTCATTCCACATTTGCCGTTTCTTTTGGGCGAAAGTGGCTTATTTTGGTCCAAATTTCATTTTATTTTATTAAAAGCACACTCAAAAACTCCGGCAAGTCATGCTATCTTCTTTTGAGAATGATTCGTACACAGGAGAAGGGTTTTACCCTCAGATTTTTTCATTAGAGACAAATCAACCCCTCAACCCATACTGAAAACCATAAAAATAAAAAATAAATAGTATAGTGAAAAAAGTTGGCGCCAAAATACTTTTTTATCAATAACAGTAAAATAATACTTACTTTTAATAAATAATTACAACACAAAATCACAAAATAACTTTTTTAAATAATATTATTAAAGTCTTTTATTTTTACGCGTGATAACAATTATGCGACTCTACCTCTTTTAAAATATTTTTAAAAATAAATGCGTACTCAAACACTTGAAATCTACTTAAAATTTGAGTTATAGAGATATCGTGAATGTAAAAAATACATTCCAACAACTCTTACACCACTTAGGACTGCAGTTAAATGTGCTCAATGAAAAAATTGATAAAAAATGTGACTGTCCCTAATAATTTGGCAACCCACTGTATAAGAAATAACTTAAAAAAATATTTTTCATTACAGTATATTTTCAATAGTACAAAAGGTGTTGTTAAAAATAAATATGACGTATTCTCTATTTTAGATGAATGGTGTACCAGAGAATAAAGTGTTGACTCCACAGAAACCAGTGAACCTTCTGCCCGAAGTGCCGAGCCACACGTCCCGCAAGCTGTCGGACAGGGAACAGCACGACTGCGACGTCATCGGTATGATACTCCACTGGGTTTAACTAACCCACCAGTTACTAAACTTACCATCATCGTCCATAATTTAATGTTTTTCAGATTAATATAGGCCTTCACAGCTTTGGCGTTTGATGATGTACACATACCGAGTGATTTTCATTTTGTTCATATGGGTGTCCACTCTCTTGAATGATGGAATGGCTAATAATTGGGATCTGCCATTACTAAAAATTTGAAGGGTTTTGGTGAAATCATAATGATTTTTATTGACACTTTTTTTGAAACATAGCAATACGGGTTAACAGCCATAAGGAATTGCCACACAAACAGTGAAGACAAACATAATAAAATCATTTGTTTTTCAATCGTTTATAAAAAATTAATCCTATATAATCATTACGAGGTTAGCATGTAAGACTGAGGTCCCTAAAACTAATTAGGAAGAAACTGGGAAGATGTATGTTTCGAATTTTGTTCCGACCGAGAAATGGGCATTTTAATAATTTATTTTATTTGGGAAATACACAGAACAATCAAAAATATAAAACACAATCCAAAACAATTTCCACTAATACCAAGAATGCTATACAAGAAATCTGGACAAAAAATAAAGAATATTATTATGCAAAAAGTTACACCAACAAATCAAAGATTTCCCATATCAACGTGGACACCCTATTCATCCTTAGAATTGTATTATAACTTGTGACTAGTATCACAAATTCATTGATCATTGCATCCGTTTACAATAAACCAAATGTTTACGTGGATGCCCTGAGCGGTTGTGCGGTGGTCACTACATGTACTGAATAGTTATTTTCCTGTGATGCTAGGTGGACGGAGTGACAACACAACAATCATAAACCCTAACGCAAAGACTGTAGAAGGCATTGCGATGATGCAATTGAACCAAATGGGTGATTTAGTTGGTGAGGATAGTGATAGAGGCGAAAGCCGAATGCTTTACTCATTTGCTCACTGCTCTTTTAGCCTTCCGACCACCTACCATCGATGTTGCTTCTGTAGTAGGGATGTTCTTCCAGAAAATACATCGATGTTTGTTTCCGACGTGGTACATCGAAATATAGTATCAGGGTATTCTGTTGCATCGATAAAAAATATCGATATTTTCTATTCATCGAATATGAAGCCTGTTTTGGAAATCTTATCGTACCTACTCTAACTGTAATTTCAATCAAAACGCACAAACAGCATTTGCGGTGTGATTAATTTTATCAATGGTTGTGAATAACACTTTTGAATTCATATTATTAAATACAAAATAATGACGCGTGCATTCTTTAATCGATACATCAATTAGAATACATCGATGTATTTTGAGCATCTCTATTCTGTAGGCTACCGACGCGGGTGGTTGTGCCAGTATTTTGCTGACAAAATATTAAGGTTTATTCAATGTAATTTTTTATTCAGTTTTACGTAGCTCTGCTAAACTATATACCACTTAATTAAAAGAAACCAATGCATCAGTTTCAACTCTCAACCACCCGAATAGGCGCCTTTTGCTTGCTGCTTTACAACGTCATAAAATATTTTATTTAACTTTCCTTTATGTTTGATATGGATTGGATTAAAACATGAATTTTTTTTTTATAATTTTCTACTTCCACTCTGTTACTAAAACGCTTACGGTGTGCAACTCCATACATTAAGAAACAGTGATAAATATGAGCACTTATGAACAAATCTACACGGACTAATACACACTATATGATCAACTTGTTTCTCGAAGGAGCGAATGTTTGGTGATACCCTAATGCCTACTATATTAAATTCTTGTATCCCACACCCTGGCTATATTAAGAACAGCTACTGAATCAGTTGCAACAATTTTTTTTAGGATTCAAATAACATTTTCGTGGACTTGATTTTTAATTTAGTTTTTTCGAATGTAGGATTAAAACTGAACTGTTTTGAGAAGTAAATATCATTAATAAAAGTTTTGCACTTGTTTCAGAAGCATTCTCTTTACATGCCTACTATAAGAGTGGCGGTTTATTTTGTACTATGTTGTATGTGATTACTGATGTTAATTCGAAAATTACTCTTAAATTATGAATAGGTGGTACACCAAATCATTATATCCTCTTAGAAACAAGATTGTAATAGTAATTTCATAAGTGATTTTTTTTAATAACTATTTTTTTTAATATAACTTTTGTGTTATCTCTCCATAGAAAAGTTAATCAAGTCGTACTTCTACATCGTGCGCAAATCTATTCAAGACTCAGTACCGAAGGCTGTGATGCATTTCCTAGTGAACTATGTGCAAGATAACTTGCAATCCGAACTGGTGACGCACTTGTACAAGTCGGACCAGGCGGAGAGCTTGCTCAATGAGTCTGAACACATCGCGCAAAGGAGGAAGGAAGCCGCTGATATGCTCAAGGTCAGTGCTATTCATTTCATAGCTTCATTTTACATATCTGTCATATTTCAAAGTTAAACGCCAAGATTTGGAACAACCTGCCTGGGTCTATTTTTCCTGATAAGTTGAACTCTGGAGCCTTTAAGAGTAGAGTGAACAGGTTTCTTTTGGATGGGCGTGTACCACCCTCGTCTTCATCTACACTTTCCATCAGGTGAGATGGAAGACAAACGCCTATTCCATTTAAACTATAATAAAAATAAACAAAATGTCCAAAAATAAATCTCCGGTTTGAATACAACGCGCTCTCTTACATTGAATAACGGGTTTTATAGTAAAATTATTAAATATTTTGACGCTAAAAATAATATAATAAATCAAAAATACACCTAGTAGTTAATTAAGTAATTGATAGCGAACCACTGAGGGGATTTATTTTTATGATAATATAGGCCTATTGTGTTACCGGTTAACTTCAAAACGGCTAGACCAATTGTGACGGGACTTTAATTTGTTAATAATAGAGCAATATTTTTAAATGTGTCTTAAAGTTTTCAATGTTTATCAGTGAGTAGTGAAATGATGTTTGTTTGTTTGTCCGCAGGCGTTGCAGCGCGCCGGACAAATCATCAGCGAGATCCGCGAGACGCACATGTGGTAACCGCGCCTCTACATCCTCTACTCTACCTACATGAATTTATACATTATTTTTTTTTTTTTACTCACGCATACATTTGCTTTTATCGTTCTGCAGCTCTCTGCTTTTATATAGACTTTTCATGACATGTTGTCGGGAACCAAAATTTCGAGATAAAGCAGAATTTTTAAAAGCAAACGAATGTCGATATCGATAGTTTTGACTGGGACACCTTCAGTTGTAGTACTGCACGGCTGCGACCGAGTCATTTTATGTTCGTGTCCTGCGGAAGATTTTTGTAGTGGTGTACTTATTTGTTACGATAAAATTCTAGTTAAATTGGGGCGTTAGGAACCGATCGTTTTATGTATACTGTGAGTTTCGACTAATACAAATTGTGTCAATGGTTATATAGCCGATTAAGGTAATGAACAGTGATGGATACATGTATCGTATGTATTGTTGTACGTTGCACAAATGTCATGCTGCTAATTCAGTTACCATTTCAATATACTTATGCACGTAAGTTAGGCTAACTTTGTATACTCGTAGACACGATTCAGTGTAATTATGTTGCAGTGATATTACTTGTAATTTCCAGTGTGTGTATTTGCATGATGATCGATCGACCCTTGTGATTTTAATGTATTTCTATAGAAATTGAGTATGAATTAACTTTATGTTGTATGAAAAGTGTTCATTTAAAATGAATAACTTGTTCGTCCGTGGATACACGAGATTTGTTAACGGATGACGTATTCTTGGGTAATGATAGCAATCATGATTTATTTAACAATGTCTTCAAGCATTGTATAATTAAAGTGATGAAATGCTTTGGCAATGTGTTTAAAATAGTTCCTTAATATTAGTTGTATATCTGCACTGTGTCATTAAATTCATTCACAATTTCAAGTCATGTGTCATGTTCACATTATAATGTAATTTATTCGTTTTAACATCCACTAGTGTAGAAAGAATTCCAATGTTACACAATGTATTTATTGTTATAGTCCAAGGTGTGATTTGCTTTAGGTATTGAAAGCTATTGAAGGAAAGATTGTATAAGTCTGTTAAAATATTAAAAATAGATTGTCATTGTGACTTTGTGTTTCATTTACGTGTTACTGCACTGCTTATCTAACTTCGTGTTTTTATACTTAGTAATAGGCGAGACTTCACCTCACGTGACAATATATAAATTTGAATGATTGATCTAAATGTCGATACATAGCAATAAGACCACAAAGATGACGGTTTTCTAAACGCGATGTATAAACCTGGGATATAATATTTTATAAAAATAATGAAACTAAGACGCGGTTTAGTAGTTATTTATTTATACTAACATTATTTACATGCATATGATATCGGATCGTCATATTAAATTTAAAATCGTTGCTATTAAAAAAGCTAAATATAGCAAAACTCCTAACCAGTATTAATTATAATGCTGGTTGCATCCGTTTTCTTAACAATATTTAGCTTGTATAACAAGTGCGACCGATGTAAAAGTTATTTGTAAGGTGCAATTGTAAATAAGTGATTGACAATGGCACACTATATAAACGTATTAGTTTGTGACAACATTGTTAATTGTCGAGTTCTCACTCCACGAACGGCTAACTTCACTTCAACTAAACAGCCTGAACCTAGTAGAATACAATAAAGAGATTCGTATATTCGAGCTTACTATAAAACAATGACTGACATACTAGTTGTTTTCAACTCTGTAACTAATTAATACTTATCTGGAACTAATTTATTGAAATCAGATATTTATGTAGTTTATTTACCCTGGGTATTTACGAATGATTTCAATTTTATAATTTTACTAGCTGACCCGGCAAACGTTGTTTTGCCATACTTATAAAATTCTCGTGTCGCGGTGTTTTTTTGCAAACTCCCCCGAAACGGCCCGACTGATTTTTATGAAATATTATGTGTATATCGTAGGTAGGTCTGAGAATCACCCAACATTTAAGGGTTTAACATTTAGGGGTATGATTATTTTTTTTCTATTGACCTAACGTTTTTATGTTTTATGATTCAGCATTGATAAATTATTATAATTTTAAATTTTCACCCTTCTTTTTGATGAACCTCTATTTTTTTACTGGCCATTCTAATTTTTAAACAAAAAAATATGGCCAAAATCTGTATAGAGTAAAATTTTATATGTATATTCAGTAAGTCTGAGAATAGGTTGTTATCTACTTTTTATACCCTTAGGTGTTAAGGGGGGTCCAACCCAAAAGTTATTTTTTTATTTTGTGGACATTTTAGTTTTTATTTTTTATGATTCAGCATTGAAAAATACATACAACCCCAAATTTTCACCCTTCTACGAACAACCCCTGTTTTGTAATCGCAATTTTTATATTTTTATAGCTTTTGCCCGCGACCCCGTCCGCGTAGACTACAGCGTTGGGTGCAGAAAGATAAATAATAAGTGAATCTATAAATCGTTCCTCAAGTGCCCAAAATGGCACTTACTGAATTAAAAAAAACGGTGCCCATGTCCTTTTTTAAGGTCCCGTTTTTATCCATCACATCAAATCACCCAAATTGATCAAATGGTTTAGGCGTAAAAGTAAAACTCTGAAAGTTATTTTCGTATTTATAATATGTATCCCATTGGAACATTACATTTTCCCGGGATGAAACATAGCCTATGTTACTTCACAGGGTCTTATTTATGATCATACCAAAAAAATTGTTATGCCTATTGTCTTTTGAGTATCGTCACGTGAATAACATTACTCAACAATTTTCTTAACACCAAGTGCATTCCATTGCATAGTTGAGTGTTTTAGATTTCAAAGCGTGATGACTACCGAGCCCGCCTTCGTTTGTAAATTGTAAACCAAGGAGTTTAAAAATAAATTTCTGAACGCACGTATAAATATTTGACAACCAATAAATACCTATGTCAATCCCTTTTTATTACTGACACTATTCTACATTTTTAAAATCCAAAATACGCAATTATTCGAATATTGTGGATATATGTTGTCGATTCCAAACCTTTATTTAAATACGTTCTTTAATTTGAGGGGACCATTAACCGTATTGATGGGATAAATATAAAATGTCTGACAGGATATTAGGTAGAACAGTTTATATGAGAAAAATGGCGCTGTATGTGAAAAAAGATTTTCCCGCTTTTCTGTTGAAAATTTTCCTGAATTTTCTTTGCTATAAACCTCACGGAGCCCGAGACCTTTCCAACGAATGCAAAACCGTGGAAATCGGTTCGCGCGTTCTGGAGTTATAGCGTCAGGGAGGAAAACCCGACTTATTTTTATATAGTAGATCAAGTGATGTCGTAGTTGCTACACTAATACTTCAGGTTTGAAGAAAATTTTAATATTTTTGCTACTGTGCATTTTTTTTCTAGAACATTCAAATACATTTTAATTACATTTTATCTAAAGTGTCAGCACACTTGCTCTCTCACGCCTTATATCAATAATAGTGCAGTACAATATTTTTCTAAGTTAAACGATGAACACAATACAAGGAAGTCATTTCTCACAACACATATAATATCAATATCACTTAATGGCATAGTTTTCATGGCAAATTATAAGTTTTGTTACTAATTTATATATTGTTAAAATTTGGATTAATACGGGAATTTCGTATCAAAAATATTACAGATATTTCAACTTGGAAGTAAATATTATAAGAATAATAGTCATATGAAGATCACAAAATGCACTAATTTAACTCATGCGTTGAATACAAATTTTGATACTTAATAATCAAGGTGTCCTTTGTGTGGTCTTGACGTTAAAAATGTTGATATGATGGACTAAATCCTATATGATTATTATAAAGAATATGTTCTAAGTTACACACTAGTAAGCTTACAAATATGCTGATTGATCAGAATGCTATATTTTGATGTTAATTGCGCAATAAATTTTTGCTTCATTTATTTTAATACATTTTCTTCAATTAATTTCTTTTAATCCTTAGTCCTTATAATTTCAAATTATCTTTAAGATTTCTTCCAAATATTAATAATCTTTATAATTATTCGACACAAGGAAGCCAACTACTTAAATATTGTGATGTCGAGATCGTAATACTACTGAGTCGCCACGAAATAATCCAATTGAAGAATGTTGGGGGATGCGTTAATCCTACCTATAGTATTTGTAAAAATATAACACAGTTCATGCTTTTTCGCTATATTGGGGCTGCAAAGCAACCTCGACTGCGTCTGATGGCAGGTACTTAGTGGCGTAGCGTGTGTATCCACCGCGCAGGGTGAAAAAAAAATATCTGAAAATCCCAGGGCGAAAATGAAACCATCAGAAAGTAGAGATTTCAACGAACAAAAAGCCCGTCGACTTTTTTTAAAAAGCTAATATTTTAACGCGAGAAACTTGAAAATTAGGGTGTTTTTTTTATTGTTGTTGAGTGTGTTTGGGACATAAAAAGGAAGTTTTCACCAAATTTCCCGAATATTTTTTTTTTGTAAAAGATTAAAATAAAAAACTACAAACGTGGTTATTTGAAATTTTTAAATCGATTTTGGGGTTATGTGGAAAAAGTGTAAATACAAAAGTTGTAGATCTTTTTATTACCGACAACTTTGCCATTTAACTTTTTTGCATAGGAATTTCCGACCTCAGATCGCCCGTAAATTGTTATTCCTTTAATATTTATTATATTCTCTTCCTTTTCCAATGGGTTTCATGCTATTATATTTTTTTTTACTTTTTTCAGCACTGGTCTAATGGTTACAATATTTATAATAAATTATTATTATTAATTGTGATATACTGCCGTCTGGAGTAGGCCGTCCTCCTCTCCACCCCTACGCTACGCCACTGCAAGTACTAAGCAGTCGAAAACAGCTGACAAACAAGAAATATCCATGATTATCCCCTAACAATAAACACATCTGCTAGCCATCGTAATAAGACTGATTTCACAACGCGATACACTTGCTTGCCACTACGAAGAGTTTCAAATTATATGTAAGAAATATTTGGAAAAATCGTTCAATTGGATTTTCAAATTGTTCAGCAAACTCATTGTTTATTGGACTCAATTCGTATCGAGATTTCTAGATAGAATTGTATTGATGCAAGTTAGTAAATTTAGCACCGAAGTATTAGTATAGTAGCGAGTGCGAGCGCATCACACGGCAGTGACGCGGTGCGCGCGCGCCGCCCGCCGCTAGGAGCTGGGCGCACGCTTGTCGCCGTCCAGCAGTTTGTCGTCCGAACAGAACTTCTCCAGCTGCTTCACGTAATATGTGTTGAAGTTTAATCTGCAAAGTATCGATAGTTTTTTTTTTAGTATCCACTCCAGCAGGCCATATATCTTTAACTGCAATATCCTATACCCACATACACGCTATCCCTACCCCATTCCTAAAACAATGAAATCCCCAAATAAGGGTTGCCATCAGCAGGCGGCCAGCCGTAAAATATCTGGCAAAACATTCATGCAGTATGGTTAATAATAAGAAAGGCGACAGAGTTAGGGCATCGCATCCCCCGTAGGCAATGCACAGGGGCAGCAACCGGCTTCTGTGAGAGTTGGCAAGGGTTGTTGCACCAGCCCATGGAAAATTTAAGGAATGGCAGCGTGAAAAAGTGGGAAATGTCAGTGTGAAAAAAACGAAAGAAATTGATTATGATGAGTAAGAAAAAAAGCTAAGAAAGCTGTGGCTGTCGCCAGGGCAAAGGCACAGGACATATTGTACGAATCTCTGGAAAGCCCTGAGGGCCAAAAATATATTTACCGGCTGGCTAAAGCTAGAGAACGAAAGGCGAAGGATAGGTACACATTGAAGTGTATTAAGAACGAAGTGGGAGGAACATTAACAGACGATCAAAAAATCAAAAACAGTTGGAGAACCTATTTTTAAATTTCATTTAGAAATTAAGGTGGATGAAGTCAAGAAACCTGTGAGTGGAATGAAGAATGGAAAGGCGGTTGGACCAGATGGAATACCATTAGAAGTATGGAACGTCTCACAAGCAGTTGGGTGGAAGTGGCTGACTTAGTTCTTCAATAAGTTGTTGCAAGACGACACAATATCCGAATGGTGCAACAGCTATTTGATGCCCATTTTAATGCCAGTTAATGTCACACACTATGAAAGTATGGGAGAGAATAATTTAGCGACGCCTGCGAGAGGAGTGTGTTTCATTGAACTAGTTCGGTTTTATGCCTGGCCGTAGGTGAGACAGACTGAAGGCATAGACTTGGAAATGTTGGCCTTAAAGTCAGCAAAACAAAAATACAATATACAGGATGTATTCAGACCGTAATCGAAAACGAGGGCAGGTAACAGCTAAGCTGCCTTAGTTTCCGATCACGGTCTGAATACACCCTGTATGTTTTGCGACTATGACGGTCTAGGCCGGTAGGCTGTTATTGACAACTATTTTTATCCAAGAAAACGTGGGATTATTTTCTAATAATAACCCACCAAAATGTAGAAATAGTAACAAAAATCGCTGAAAATTACTGAATACAATCCACTTTCTATTACATTTGGGACTTTTACAGAGAGAACCGTTTTCAGAAATGAAATTCTGAAGAATGCCGTTGACATTATTAGAAGCAAACCTCAGGAACAAACTGTTTCTGATAAATATTTGTTTTATACTATCAATTATTTTTCTTCTCCACTACTTTCACAGCTATCAATACAAAATTGACTACATATATTAAAATATTACCTTGCCGATATGTTGAGCAGTTTATTTGTGTTGTTATCTCGGGCCATCCGCTCAATGATGGCCAGAACAGATAGCAGTGCTGCGGTGAATCGGAGCCCGTAGCGCGACACCGAGCGAGAGAACGAATCTGCGGAGCCGCTCGATGTAGGGCCTCCGCACCCGGCATCCTGAGAATCCGTAGTAATATTTTTTTGAGTATAATTAGATAAACCGTTTTTCTTCTCCTTATTTTTTTGTCGGGATAAATATGAAACACACCGTTTTTTAACTATTTAATCTAAAATAGTATTCTAAAGAATGGGAATCCGGTTTTTTATGGATTGTGTTTCGAAGTCAATTAATGTCTTGAAATTTATTGATGAGTTTATTTCAACTTTAAAACAAACAAGAATAACAACAATATCTAATACAATGTGAGAATAATGTGTGTGAAATTCAAATGTTAATGACATTTAATAGAAAATATTACACTATAACAGTGAGAACGGTAAGTGTGTACGGTGTGGCTCCTGTAGTAGAGCATGGGGTGTTAAGCGTGAACGACCGTGGTTAATACTAACTTCATACTTACACTTACATTCTAAAACAAAAAAGTCATGAAAGAAAAATAAAATTTTAATGAATTTCCACCATCACAAATACTACATGGAAGCATTCAGTTACATTAATGTGAATAAGTCGTCGCAGTGTGAACATAGCATAGCATTTACTGAATGGACGGTCTGGGACCGTCGCGACGTTAACACTGCACTCAGACATGATATTGTACATAGACATTGTGATAATATGCTCGAGTGCGCAAACTGTTACTGACACTACTCTGTACCTCACTAAAGTCTGTATTGTCATACGTCGATCCAAGCATACTGTTAAGCTCTGCGTCCACGAAGTACTTGTGCATCTCCTTTGCCAATTAATGTGTATCGGTAGCGTTAAAAGAAAAGAAACATGGTAAATTAATATCAGGAAATAATATATAGTAAGCATGTTTATTAATAACCAAATCAGAAAAGAAAATTTTAGAAATTGTAAAAACAAAATCACGTAATCGTTTTCTATAAATAAAATAATAAATATGTGACGCCTGTAAGAATACCTTTTATGCCGCTATGTTGCCGAAAAAGCAAAATCCACCGTCATCAAATTGCACTACATACAGAAAACTAGTAAAATTATCCTCAACCTAAATATGCTAAATCGGATGATTGTGCTACGTCGTCCACCAACCCTTTCGAAGTAGGTACTGTCTGCGACGAAAGAAATTTTGTATTTTCCAGTACTTGTTTCACTTGATAAAGTACTATAAAAAATCTTTAATTTTTACACTAATTATGTTGATTTTAAAAATCATTGCTTATATGAAATTACACCTGTAGGTACCAACTATAGCTGTATTATACGTTAGTATAGCATCTATATAGGTATATATTATAACTTATTACATCTCAATCATTTGAAATAAACATCTCGCGGCGAAAGTGGGTGACAATTGACAATCCCAAGCCGCTTAATGACCAAGTGTTGTTTGTTAATGCAGGCTCGTAGAAAAATCAACTTATGAAGTTGAGTTTGATGTATTTCAACTGTTACTCTAATGGTAGCATTTGACTACACCTACACTTACATATTTCTATAGAATAGCAGACTATTTATTTTGATAGTTTCAAGATAACAATTCTTAACTCTTAGATTTAATATTAATTTAAATTATTATTTGAATACAGGGTCGACGAAGTATCTTCACTGTACCTGTTGGCAGTAAGTACAGTATGCTCCAGAATAAGTTCCAACTGCGTGAATGGTAATAAACTATGCTTTAAAACCAATTACAGTCGGCCTGCTCCATCATTTTTTTCGCAAATCGCTTGAAGAACAAAATTGTATAGCAGAGATCTCTTTTCTATTTTATTTTGAGACTTTAGATTTAAAATTATCGAATCAGTAATATGTATTTGAAAAATCACTCAGATTTACTACATTAAGTTAATACAATATTTAAGCATCTTACGAAATCGTTTTGTATAAATAATACTACCTAACTATGACTTCTCACTAAGATATTACGGTTAACGACATATCACCTGAATGAATGTGCAGAACTGTACGCAGACGAGACATAGTGTGGTGACAGCTTTCAGCAGTTGTGGACTGGTGAGCATGCAGTCACCCAGACAGGACTCCAAGAAGTCGTTGTGACGCTCCAGCACTTCGTCAACGTTGTGTACCTGTAATAGAGACAAGCGTAAAACCAAATTCATATAAACCTGTCAACAGACACGTTTAGTCGAAGACTAGATTAAAAGATTATTTTCTGTTGAGCTAGTAACATTACCAATTACTTGAATAGTAGAATATTACCTTTTATATTTTTTATCAAGTGATTAGTGACATTAATTTCAAACGAGTTTTATTCATTTATATTGTTATCACAAAGTGATCACAATGCACCGAATGGTAAGCACAGTAACCGTTCAAATCAATTATCAAGTAGCGTTCGTATCGTATCACCTTTAGATTTAATTATCCCAGACCGCTCTATTTCTTCAGAGCGGTATTGTAGGGCTATAGAAATGAGCGACCATGTGAGTTGCTATTTTATTTAGCTATACTGACAATGCAAAGAACGCACACTGGAATTTAATATGAACACTGCGGTCGAAATAGAATCAGTGATAAATTATCACGATTTTTTTACACAAATATGGAATAGCCGCTTCAGTACTACACGGTCCACAAACACGGGCTTTATATTTTTTCTATCGCTATCCGAGTGGATTCGAATATCTTACAATCACCAAAATTGGACCTCCAGCAATATTACTTCCAGAACGAAACTCAAAAATTGTTACTTCACGATGGTTTTCTGTGACACAGTAACGTTCGTACCGCAATCTGATCAGAAAACGGCAGTCATTGACACTTATCCTTATATCTACTTTCTTTTCCTAGTTTCTCATACTCTCTCAAGGATCGGCTGCACATTTACCAATCCCTAACGAGCAACACTGATTAAATGACATTAGGTGAGCCACTCGCTTCTTTACTGAACGCACTATAAGAAAAACGGTTGGGTTTAAACGTAAAACAATAGTATCTATTTTGAGTTAGCTCTCTTAAAATCTTTTATTAGCCTTTTTCCTAATATATGGTATAATCTCAAAATTCTTTAAGAAATATTTAAGAGTGGCCAACATCCAGTAGCATTCTTGTGGGCGATGAATTTTTAACAAAAACAATATTGAGACGATCTTCTCTTGATAAATATCGTAATGGCCATTAACTTACAGAAAGAGTATCTAATATAAAATATCCTATGACAGATTTTCTATACTCAAGATGAATTACAGTTTTATTTATCATTTTATTATCGTGCTCAAACGTTTCACTTAAATTTACTTTTTTATATTGATCGTTCAGCGATCTGCCTTCCATAGTAACTCTACCAATTTTATAAGATAACAGTTATATTCTGTGCATTTTCGAAAGCAAACATATCCAGCCGGACATTGTCAAACTTGTAAAACGGCTATTGTTTACAGACCAGACTAAACACAAATGGTGCTAAAATCAAAGCAATGAGTAATGCGAAGCCTTGTGACGTGATCGCGAGCAAGGAGCAACGCCTACAAATTATCACAAATCTGCTCCGCCCACAGCACAAAAAGTTAACGCTTTAGAAAAAACTTTTACAAAATGGCCGTCTCAATTTTAAACCTTTATACGACTCACCGCAGAAAAGAAACTAAAAAATTGCAGCATCATATAAAGTAACTAAATCAATTCAAATATAAACACATAGATTTTTATGCGGTTTTAGAACTGCAGACGAAGACGTTTTCATTACATTACTAACAATGTTTAGCAAGCCTTCACATTTCTTTTGTTAACCCATTAATATAAATAAAATGCAGCACAATTTCCGGTTACAACAGCAACTGCTTCTGATGTAGAGGCAAAAATCAAATACAAAAACATGTAAGTATACGTTCACCCCACAAAAGCGATTAGTTTTTAGAGTGAGTCATCAGCCGTGGTCGGACCCTAGGATACACAATTAGTGGCTCGTACAAGTGTGGTAGATTGGTTGGTGTTGACTGTCTGTGCTTGGTCAGTGTGTACACTATACAGTAGACAGTAATGCAGGATTAGCGATCCGACCGCCTCGCTGCGCCAGCGTCGCCTCACTCGCAACACAGACCCGAGTGACGCCGCACTGCCGCTATGAGAAACAAAATATAGGAACAAATACTGTGTGGTGATTGTGAAAAGTGATTTTTTGGAAGTGATCATATACTTCAGGTGGGTGAATATCCAAAATTTACAAACAATATATGTACAAGTATCACCATGTACTTTAGACATAACATAAGAAAGTGTGTTTTGCATTTTTCCATCCAATCATTCGCTTGTAAAGTTGAATCGTAAGTACTTTTCGCTGTGTTATGTATTGATTTATATAAAAATGTTCACTATTAAAACTAGTAGGACAATTGGATGCAACCATAAATACGATATAATGAATAAAATGCCATCATATAGCCCTGTAACGCAGCGGATTTAAAAATATATAAATTCAAATAGGGGCGATAAATATGAATTGATCAAAACCTATTGTGTATGGCAGGCGAAGACCAGAAGGCGAAACAAAAATCATAATTTCGTTACCTTAACCTAATACTTTGATAGCAAATATCGTTTGCAATTTCGATATTATCATTCAAACTTGGATGTTCTATTATGTTTTGTCGTATATATACATATGTGGGTGTAAACATTGAAAAGCTGATCGCCTCATGTGTTGACAGTGAAGCCCTGAGACAAGGTCGGCTGGGTGACGTCATCACTGTTTCTATGATGCAGGACATGTGGGTCGGTGGTGGAAGCGACCACGGGAAGTTGTGTTAAGAGTAAACGCCAGGAGCGTAACGAGGTCGTAAAATGTAATTAAAATGTTCATATTTCACATTCGGATTCGCCACGACTGAGATACTGTTCACTGCTGTGACTAACAGTGTAACCATAAAGCGTTATAGATATTTATCGTAGAGTGCTTTGAAAATATTTTTTTATCCTTATAAATATTTAACAAAGTTGTGCTTACTTTGAAAATTCACATAAATTAGAAAATTGACAATAGGCATTGAAAAATAAAAGTAAATATTATGACAAATTTTGTATTCATTTGTTGAACGTGCCGCGATACTACAGATTACTGCTCCTATCGAGTCCCTCGGGCATTCTCTGCATACACGCCTGTTCAGCACTAATTGATAAAGTGGCTGACGCGACGAGCCAACCGGTGATATATTTTTGAAACGGGCAACAACATCCATTTATCAGTTTATGACAGGGCTGGGCACATGGTTTCTTTAATAAGTAAAAGTATTTAGGGATTAATTTAACCACGTATGTATGCCTTAAGCGTTTTGATAGGTGCATAAACTAATTATAATATATTTACATCACAAGTTCGTCATTCATTTAGGGGGTCCGAAGACACGAAATTTATGCAACCAAACATAGTCGCTTCTTATCCTGAATCATACGGATCGGTGAAGCAGTTTCACAAATTGTGTTCCACCATTCGTTATATTACTAGTGAATCAGTGTAGCGGATTTCTAAAGTGGCCGGGTAATATTCGCGAAACTGGTTAGCCAGGTTTGCTATATCGATGAATGAATCGTGTATTTGATTTCTTAACTAGCTATTGCGGTTCAGCGTATCGTGTTGCGTTTACTTCATATCAAATATTATAACATTTATAGTATATGCAAGTAATTTAAATTATTAAATATTAAAGCCTTCGTGGCGCCAGTGATGAAATCCCATAACCGATCAATATTCGTGTAGTATACAAATATTTTATTCAGGGCGTGTGAGACCGGACAGTAACACTTTTTTTATACTAACGACGATTGGGATCATAATATTGGGACCGAACCGTAGTAGTGACACTATTCGTTGCATTTTATACCTGATCCCTTGTTTATAAGGCTATGAAAACTACAATATAATAAAGAAAAACATTCGAGTTTATGAGAAAAAATCTGCAGACGCATAAATTGAATAACATATTTGATTGACACGTGGATGACCCCTGGCGATCTTGTGCAGGCGCCTCCAATGGAAAGCTATCAATCAGCTCAATGTGATTATCGGCAACCGTGCGCTCCCACGACTATTTCACATACATTATTTGGGGAAATGGCATAAGAGCATTATTTGTTAGGTAGCGATTATTATTTTAGTTTTACAAAACTTGCTTGCACCAAGATCGGAATCTTATAAAGGTCTGTCAAACAACTAATCAGTTCATCATCATCAGCCCATATACGTCCTACTGCTGAGCACGGGCCTCCTCTACCTTTGAGAGGGTTAGTAGGTACTAATCAGTTACCGTTATGGTATCTAATTTACCCATTGACATCCACATGCCTAAAGATTGTATGACGCCAATATGCTAAAACATGTGGAAAGTAAGAACGAGAACCATAAGGTTGACAAAAGATAATCGGGTAATCACACTCCTGCTATTCTATGTATATTTATTGTCACCAGGAACCACTTAAATTTAACCGACCCATCCAAATACAAGCCTTAGCTGATTTTTGGCTGTAGTTTCACTCTACTGTTTGCATTAAACGTTATAACCGTTTCGAGTCCAATTTATGACTACAAAACATATATCCCTAGTTGTTATTTATAATTCGTAAACGACGTGTGAAACACGAACATCTTCGTGTGACGAATGCCTGTGTGCTATGAAAGCTGACGCCAGATACATATGTTTTGAGGTTTAATATTTCACACGCTACTTAATCACACGTTTAGAAATTCACTTCATTAATATCAAGCTTTGAACGTTAAAGCTGATTTAATTATATCATTTATTACACAGAGACTGTTTGTATGTTTGCATAAGCACGCAAGTATTTGTAATTATAATCGCTTGTAATGATTGCACGTATGTAATCTGCGTCAGGTGTAAACATAGATTTGCGATCACTTATGAATATGAAGCTGTAAGATCCCTCATAAGGGACAATGAATAGTAGTTATTTTCTTTCTTATTTATCCTAATTTATTAATGCGAAAGTGATTTCCTTTATAACATTTTGACCCTTAAACCAATTTTGATAAAATTTCGCACAGTGATAAATGGGACCCTGGAGATTGTATATGGGTAACTTTTAGCACACGTACAACAAACATTTTAAAGTCTGAATCTCATAAGTCACACATACATTTCTGCCCCCACACTTCGTCACCTTTTTTAAATCCTATGTTATAGTCGGCGTAAGTACTTTGCCATTTTTGACAACTAATTAGTCAAAATTTTCTAAATGGGAAAAATCTAGTATCATTTTGTTTGAACCGGGAATCGAACTCGTGTTACTGAAAACATTATTTATACATTTATTATTTAAAAAAAAACGAAATATATAAGGTTCAAACTTCCATACTCTTGTGCACATAATGGAATGTTTTGTTTGGCTGCGTTTGACGGGTCATCGGGACAGACGTCGACAAACGATGACGGCACATCGCCCACATAACCCAATATCGAGGTTCCATATAAGGACCCTTACGACTCAGTGTACGCGTACATTAGTCCTTTGATTAAATTATCAACTTCCATATCGGATTCCAATAAACGGTATTTAACTGCCTAAAACACTTGACATGTTACAAATTTGTTAGGCGGTAACCTGTTTCAAGGTGCTAATGAGGACAAGTTGCTCAAGAAAACCGTATGTGACGCAGTAGGTTTTATATAATTTATTAATAATTGTACATTAATTTATTTACGACATAATTAATTACAAGATAATCTTAAAACTTTCAAACTATATAGCGATAATCGTGCACGGAAGTAAAACTAATGTAAAAATGAGAACATAAAAAAGAAAAGACCTACAGCTGTCCTACAAAATGAAGACATGTTTTAAGCAATCAAAATCACAAAACAACTTAGAAATGAGAAAATTCATCACGACCGTAACATGCGTAACAACAGAAAGCATTCAAGTGACCGTATCTCGGGTGCAAAAGAAGAAACATCTGCAAAAACTGGTAATCACAGACCGAGTAAGTCCGCGACGCTCCAACGACTTTAAATAGAAACTCAAGGAGTTTTAATGCTCACAACTCACTACTGGGTGCCGTAAATGATCCATAAGACACATGTATTTTTAAAGGCTATTAACGCCACGTAGCAGAGAGTTCATTCGTAACTAACCTCTTTAATGCAGGCATCCAGATTGCCAATATCAGCCGCATCGCCTTCGAATACAAATATTACATTAACCATATTATCTTTCCGTTCCATAAGCGCATTCTGACTCACTGTTTTTACTGTGGACATGTACCCTTGCATAAATATCGCAGTGTTTGAATGTCTGGCGCTTAATGCGAGAATTACTTAGCTTAACTTTAAAAACAAGAAGAACTCAAGCGAAAGTCGATTTTTTTTAGGGCGAAGCAAATTCAGCGGCAGTCACATAAAGCGAGAAACAACTCAAAATTTGTACACAAGTTTACAAATTGAAATTTCGTGTGCGGAACGGAAGGTTTTTTACTGCTCAGTTGGTCAAGTGCCGGATGTGTGGTAACAGCCTAATCTAAAACACTCTGTACGTGATCCAGACGCAAACACATACATATATGCATGGATGAATCAAAATTATCTAATGGATTATCTTAATCTGAGGAAATATTACTCACGAAATAACCATAAACTTTTTTTGTTTAAACTTGACCTTGTTATCGGAATCTCGGCTTTCTATATATAATGCATAATATTCACATTACGAATTCGGTTTTATAATGCAGTCACTTTGTATTAATGAGTATCAACATAACACATTCAGAGCGATGAAATCTGAACCTCGTAATCCAGTTAAACTTGAATTTTAATTTTTTTATCATAAAATACATGTCAAGTTGAATTGTCGTACTATATCTTGCAAGATAGGTTCATTAATTGCCTTAAATCGTTTGGTACATCATATAAAATTAGATCATGTAGTTACCAAACCACGCGTGTAAAACCAAAAAATATATCGAAAAGATCATTATTCCAATGAGCTACACGTGCAAGACAAAAACATTTTGAGTAAATGTTGATTCTAATTTGAACGTGTTTAAAACATTTATTGATAAAAACGTATGATTGAATTGTTTAATATAGGAAGATCTTAAGAATCTAGTGTAACAAACACTAATGCTAATGTTCAACGAAGGGCTTATAAATAGAGCTTTTTTTGCATAAAATACAACTCATTCACTGAGATTTAGATTTTAGCATTTATATTGATAAAAACAAGTATTGACAACACAATTCAAGGTAGGCAAGGTGCATGTTGACTCATGGTACATACTTTGTCCACACTACTGTCTTACAGCGCACCTACGCATTTGTTGAGCAAGCCCTTCATAATAAACTTAAATAGGTAGAAACATATTAATCATTTTGATATAGTGGTGGACGATCTGCCTGGTTACTGAAAACCATACATAAAACCCGTACCGCTTCTACGATTTGCAGAGAAACATTTCATTGTTTAGTGTTCAGTACGAGTATTTACAGTATGTACCCCATATGAATAAAGGCATTCATATTCCTGTTTCAACTTTTCCACAGAAAGATCTCGGGTATTGGCTTACGCAGCCTTTTTCATAAAAAATATCATATTCATCCGAATTCTTTTATTCAGACCTCTTTTCTCAGAATAACTAGCACTCTCATAGCGATCCACGCGAGTGTAAATACACTATCGTTCTCAGTACCTAAATACTATGAAATTTTATTTACCTTACTTTTAATTTGTAGTTTAAGCATTTATTATTATTTACTTTGAATGTCAATTTGAAACAATTTGTCAGCTTGAATACCTAAACTACCATAATTTATCAATTGAAATTACAAAATAATCATCGATGTTTAAAATAAGAATTTAAGCGTGTGCCATGTATCAATAGTTCAACGTCAGCGTGAGCTTGGGACCAACGTATCTCACTTTAAATTATTCCCCTAAAATCACTATATCACTGAAGATCCATCCGATGATATCTCTACCAATTTAATTTAAGAACGCGTATCGTCTTGGATTGCAAAGTTTGTACAAAATATCGATGATAGCAGGCAGAGATAAAATTGAACGCAGCCCACAACCGTGACAGACAATTAGACCGCAGCGCCCAAGAGCGTCGGTGGTAGCGTGCCGATAAAACTCACAACTAAAAAATGTTATAAAGAAATAACGGAAGCAGTTAATTGCCACATAGATTACCAGATAACTTTCAAAACATAAATATTTGCGTTTGATATCTTTTCACTTTAAATTAGTAATGAATTTATAAGTATTATATCCTATTGATGTTTTTGGGGTGGCGCTTGTCGAAGTTATACACAAAGACACAATTTTGTGTCATGAGTATCACAACTCTATTTAACGAAAATCCAGCACCGATTATAATTTACTGATTAAAATTTAGTTTTTCAGCACAAACACTTTGCGGCGCCTGTACGCCTAATCTATTATTTAATGAAAAAAGATGTTACGACATATTTTTTTTGGGAAAATATCTCTAATTTAACGTTGTATATAAATGATTTTATCATATTATACAATGAGTTTTAAAAGAGATATCGTAAAAAAATCTGCTTTAAGAGGCCATATTCAATATGTCGGCCCGAGCGGAAAAGAAACAAGGTGTCAAGGTGGAAAATTCAAAAACAAAATCATCGAAATCTATAAATCTACCAATTTTCAAAACTCCGGGAAAACTTTCCAGTTAACGCCCTTTTTCTGTCCAAATGACTACTATCTCGTTATATTGAAATTTTCTTATACGAGTAGAAGATAAATTGATGACATATATGTGTTACCACCAAATGGAAGTAAGTCTAATTAATACACATGCAATTCAACTGCTGAATGTTAAATGACACGCAGATAAGTCTTCGAAAAACATGAGCTGTATTCATAACATTACATTCAGGTAATTTGAAACACAAAAACGATTTATAATTCATTATAATTTCATAACACACGCTTGCTTACGGCTGCTGTTTACCTGATGTAGACGTTACGGCCTCTGGTTAAGTAGTTGCGTGATTTATTCAGAGATCCGTTTTAAATGAAAAACTGATGGAGGTTAAAGATATGTAAATGTGAATAGGTGATCACTGTCAGTCACTAAGTGAACGTTAATGTACCAATAAGTATTTAAATTATCATTAAATAAATTTGTCACGTAAAAGGTCTATTAAGATTTTTTTTGTCTAGAGCTAACAACTTCAGAATTGGTAGCCAAGTAGCCTCAATATATTATTAATAGAAAAAAGGTATTACTACTAGATAATCAACAATTTCAACTGAAAATATTATTGATACTATGCTGAAAACAAGACCTAAAAACAAATTTTGTTTAATGCTAAGTATTGGCATGTGATTAACATTTTCCCATGGATATGTCTTGCAATACAAATGCTACCAGAATAACCTAATTAATTTTGATACCAAGCAAGAGATTGACATGGATTCAGAACAAAACATATTAAAAGGTCAGCATTATTTCAAGTTACTATTGCTGTGATAAGTTTCTGTAAATGCCAAGGACAATAGAAGGGAATGTAATAGAACATTAAAAAGTACCATTATAAAGAACTAAAAAACATTTCTGCCATTCTTTTAGACAATAAAATTATTAAAATATATTTAATAATTATATTAAAATATAATCTCTTTCACAAAAATAATACAAAATACAGTATGATCTTACATACGTGCAGCTTATTTATTAATTCATTATCTTGAGTGAGATTATAATAAGAAAAAAAATTGTTCCCTTGCGATAGAACAAATTGGACAGAAATAAGAGGGTGCAGTATCAATCCAAGAGTTACATAGTTAAATCTTTAAGTATTACACGCCGTATTATTAATAATGTTGAGGCGATTATATTTGGAACGAATTACTTAATTCGACAACCGGTTGAGAAATCATCAATAAACTGATCGTTCAAACATGAGCCGTTTGCCTCTAAACAGGTGATGTTACGGACACAATAGCAAATCAGTCGGTGCTGACGAAAGCGGCGCTTATGGAAAAGCGTAATATATTGTACAATTCGCATCGGCGGCGCGGGCACGAACATGTGGAGTATCTCATAGCGTTCCGATGGACGGACAGCGCCATTGTTTGGAGCAAACGCTTTTGTTAGTTTTTCAACTTTATTTCGGGCGTGCATTGTGTTTCAACACAGGTATTGTTACAAATATCTCAAATACTCCTAAAGTAACTGATAGATTGTATTGTTTAGTAGTACATTCGACGTCCAATAACACGAAATGATTGCTGCAAAAAAATACTTACTGTAAATTCTTTCGTTCCGATGCGTTTTATGTGAATATCGTACAAATATAATTAAACATTTATTAGTATAGTATCCAATTATAGTAGTATATTAACGTAATCTGCTTATTTTCTATAATATTCAGTAAAATTACTTATTAAATATAATAAGTACCTAATTGTCGCGTAACCGACTGTTCCAGAAATTTTTAGCGTTCTATCCCCGCGCAGACTTAAATATTTGTATGATGTACAAAATATTTGTTTTTCGACTAAGTTGTTGTCTGACGGCTTTACGTAGAATAAACTCTTTGAGTACGCCTGGCGTAATCTAGGATCAACTCAGTGCGGTTTTCGTTCTGCCGTACGTCGCCTCCAAAAGATTTTACTCGGCCTGCTGACGTAGGATCTCAGTTACAGCATTCTTGGTCCTTTGATCGCCATGATTGATAGTCCCCCAAACTTCTTCACAATAAGGTGAAGAGGTATTCGGCCGGCATGATTGTATCGACCAACGGGAGACCATCATCTCTCACTGGTCGGCACTTTTTCTGGACTCTATTGCGCTTACCATCAGGTGCAATGGGGTCACTTTGCCGTGCCAGAATAAAAAAAAAAAAAAAAAAAAAAAAAAAAAAAAAAAAAAAAAAAAAAAAAATTCAACCAACACAGCCAAGCCTTAATGCCCTTAGTGACCGGAGAACTTGAGGCACTTTACAGTTATAATAGTTTTTAACCATAGATAGTACCTTCAGATACTATTCCATACGGAAGCTGTACTCTTTTGATATAGTACTACACAACAATGGTTGCAATGATATAAAAACCGTATCAGACAAATAATGAAATACCGTCAGTAACATACATTACAATACATAGTTCCAACCCCACACTAGATACTGGTCTGGCATAAGAAATTAGGAGATACTTCTCAGTCTCAAGAACACCTATGATCCTGGATCCTTTAAGCGAAGCGTGAAGAAGCATTTGTGCAGGCCGGCATGATTGTGTCGACCAGCGGGTGACCTTCGTTTCTCGCTGGTCGGTATTAATTTTTTGGACTCTACTGTGCTTACCATCAGGTACAGTGGAGTCACTTTGCCGTGCGAGTTTAAAAAAAAAAAAAAAAAAAAAACACCTATATTATTACAAATAACATTATTTTCTAGAAGAATTTGTGGATCACACAAACATTTGTCTTGGTGCGAGGATCAAATTCGCTGCCTCTGATGGAAGATACATAAGTTTAACAAACCGCTAAATAAAAAGTCCGTTATTGATATTAATAAAATGTTGTCATCCGTCTTTCAAGTGTACTGATATGAAATAATAGTAGGAATACATTTATAGTTAAAAAAAGTTTTTTTCACTTGAATTAAATCATACAGTTAACTTAGTCGAGGCAAATTCGAACGATAACCTAAAACAAATATTGTATTAGCTTAATCTTAACAAGCGCATACTTTCGGTCGGATAACCGTATGAACAGAGATGTGTGAACAAAATAAAACGCAATAAAGATTGTTAAACCAATTGTGAATATAGTCAAAATGTACGCATCACGATATTTAAACAACGAATTCGAATGACGACTATTTGTGTAGGTAACGTAAATAAGTTAACATGCGGGTGCTCACTATGCAAATTATAAGACAACAACAAAGAGGTACGCGGTGCTACATCGATTGATGCACGCCCAAAAACGATCACACCGTAATAAACTTAACGAATCAGACAATGTAAGAACGAAGAGGAAAATTATGAGTACACAAAATATAGGCAAGCTTTGAAGCGTTGCTTGATTTTACAATTAAGAGTTACGCATTAGAGAGCAAATCGATCCAATTACGTGCTTTTGTGAGAGCTTCACAACACGCGCGAGTCATTAATTTTATTGCACCGGGAGAAATTTTGTATAATTGCTACTTCATTACCGACCTTTTCTTATGTAGCCTAAACAAACTAATATACTGAGCAAAGAAATCGCTTTTAATTAAATACTATCGAAGTATTTTGTTTTGGTATATACTCGTACTAAACTAAGAGGTGAGCCGTCAAATACCGTAATAATTAGCGTTGATTAAAGAGATTAATCGAACTAATCAAGCGAACGAGAAACAGGTGCAGATCTTTGGCTTTCACAATATTGTTTACTCAAACGCAAACTTATCGAACATCATTTAATTTTATCGGTTGCTTTTAAGGGAAACAATGTTATACATTGATGTGCACCACATCATCGTCCCTAATGAAACAAAATTGGACAATCGTTAACGCGTTTTAGAGTACTACGTACGTTAACAATTTATTTCAATTAGAAAATTGGGACTATTTTGTAAAAATAATCGTTTTCCTTTTATAGATGCCAGTGCAGAGTAACAGATGGCAAATGACAGTTACGAGATGAAGCCCAACCGTTTGTCACGAGAAAGTTCGTTGTTCGGCGTAGATCCGCAGATTCGCCTCAAGTTAGCACTGCAAAACAATGATTTTGCAACATTTAAGAAACTGGTTAGTTATGGAGCCGTCGACTTCGAATATGTCTACCCGTACCCAGACCACAAGACGTGCCTTGAATTAGCTGTTTCCGAGCCGAATAGACAAGAGTTTGTCAAGCTTTTATTACAGCATGAAGTGGAGGTGAATAAAGTTAATGAAACACACGCTGCCGCTCCTATACATTTCGCCGTTGAGAATGGAAATATAGAATCACTAACAGCTCTTCTAGAAGATGACCGCATAAATGTTAATATAAAAAGTAAAGGTAACACTGCTTTACTGATGGCTATTAAAAAAATTGAAGATTTAGATGACGATCGCGAACGAGAGCTAGCAACTTATGAAGATATGATAGAACTTCTCTTAAAAGCTGGTTGTAATCCCAATTCACCAGATTTAAAAGGTGTAACGCCGGTATACAGTGCAGCAAAGCAAGGACTTGAAAGAGTAATAACTTTAATTCTGGATTATTCAAGAGAACCAGTTGATATAGATACCTACAGAGATAGGAGAGGTAAAACGGCACGAGATTATCTGAAAGAAGCATTCCCTCATTTGGAAGCTAAATTTGAACATACTGCAGCGGATACTGAAGTCGTAGATGCAGACAAACTGTTTTCTTTTTTAAGTCGTCATGACGAAGACAAATTTATCAGAAATTTTAATAAGCTTGCCAATAAAAATGAGCACCGTCCAGCATTAGCAGCGAATAACGGCTTTAGTACCATGCTTCAATTGGCAACTGAAAAAGGTTTTGAAAGGGCAGTCGGTACCTTATTACTTCATGGTGCTGATCCAAACGCTACATGTTCCAGTAACGCAATCAGACCTGTTGCAATAGCTTGTAAGAATGGTTACATTAAAATTTTAAAAATGTTTGTAGACAACGAAAATACCCTGTTTGATCCAGTAGAATCTGAGTCCCTTT
Organism: Hemaris fuciformis; assembly: GCA_907164795.1. Lineage (NCBI taxonomy): Eukaryota > Metazoa > Arthropoda > Insecta > Lepidoptera > Sphingidae > Hemaris > Hemaris fuciformis. The sequence continues at coordinate 9,678,840 of OU015438.1, read as the reverse complement.
TACAAGTCACTGTAAAAGGTATGCGAACATATACTCAAACTCCCAAGACAGATTTTAACGAATGTTTAAAATTACTACTTAAACATCCCAAGATTAACATCAATGTAAATCACCTAGATATGAAAGACAATACTGCATTGCATTATGCAGCTAGGAATGGTGACAACGATACGGTATTAGAGCTACTCAGGAAAGGAGCTTGCGTGGGCCTGCGTAATAAATTCAACGAGCCACCACTCGCAGATATTAACGCGAGGACATTAGAAACATACTTAGATGAATGCATTACAACGAATGGCGAGCGACCGAGTGATGACGATTACGAAATTCACATGAAATATAGCTTCTTAGTTTACCCAAATAATTCCTTCGAAAATGAAATTTGTAAAGTACCTCTAATGGATAATACTAACAACAACGTCAAAGAGTATGATGCTATTTTAGCTCCTGAAACAGATGCTCTTTTGTATATGACACGAAATGAAGATTTACGACCACTTTTAAAGCACCCGGTAATAACAAGTTTTCTATATTTAAAGTGGCAACGTATAAGTTGCCTTTTTTATGCAAATATTACATTCTATTCCTTTTTGTGGTTATGTTTAATTCTCTATATAATTTTGGGATACGGTGTAGAGCAAAAACAATCAGATTCTATAGAAGCACTAAACATTATTACTCATGTTGGAGCTGTTATTGGTTTGATTTTGTTGATATTTAGAGAACTGTTCCAGTTAATCGTATCACCAACGCGGTATTTGCAAAGCATTGAAAACTGGATGGAAATAGCATTGATATTTGTCACAACTTGGATAGTTTGTTACGACTCGGCAATAGAATCTACAAAACAGCAATTATCTGCTATAGCAATTTTATTGTCGTCTGCTGAGCTCGTATTACTCATTGGCCAGTTTCCGACTCTGTCAACAAATATTGTTATGTTAAAGACTGTGTCCTGGAACTTTTTCAAATTTTTACTATGGTACTGTATATTGATAATCGCGTTTGCCCTAAGTTTTTACACACTGTTCAGACAAGAAGAAGACGAAGATCAACAAGCACCCAACCCCAATATAACGAACAAAGACGAGGAAGAAGAAGACTTTTTTGAAAATCCTGGCCGATCCTTATTTAAAACTATCGTAATGTTGACAGGTGAATTTGATGCGGGATCGATCAAATTCAGTACATTCCCCGTGACTAGTCACGTCATTTTCATTGTCTTTGTTTTTATGATACCAATTGTACTTTTCAATTTGTTAAATGGTTTAGCAGTCAGCGACACGCAAGAAATAAGGGCTGATGCTGAGCTTGTTGGTCATATATCCCGGGTTAAACTTATTTCTTATTTTGAAAGTGTCCTTATCGGTAATGCAAGAGCATATACGAAACCGTCCAAAGTATGCACTTGGCTACCTACAAACTTACAGAATTTAAATGTTATAAAACCCAAATTGTTCTTTATAAAGCCGTTCGCAAAGAGAATAAGCTTGTTTCCGCACTTTTTGCCAAAGTACAAGATATTGGTAAAGCCCAATCAAAGTAATAAAATTGAAATACCGCATGCAGAGCCTTTGGGCAAGTATGGCGACGATTACGAAGACATCGAAGCAGGGTCATGCTGTTTTGAACGTTGCCAAAACTATAGGTTGGATCGAAAGATTGTGAAGAACGCTAAACTCGTAATAAATAAGCGAACCAACATATCAGACTATGAAGAAATAAAACAAAAAATTGATAGCCTCCAGAAAGAAACAAGGGAAACATTCCAAAAGATTCTACAAGCTTTAGAGTCTGGTAAAAAATATTAAAAGCAAAACGTGTACATTGTACTGTTATGTTTAAATTGTCCTATCTATTAATTTTAAATTCCACTATATATTACTTAGGCTTAGTTGGCTTATTAATATGTCTAATTTATCTGTTATAATAATTAGTTAATTATTTTATGACATCGTATTTTATCATAAAGTTTCTATTAAACACTTTTTTTAAGTAATAGTTATATTGCGTTTTATTATGTAGGAGTAGAATTTATACTTCTTTTCATTTACAGACGAACGCTTGCAATAGGCCAGTGTGATGGACTGAGGCCTAACCCCTCTGAGTTGAAAAGGAGACCCGTCCGTAGCAACGGGACTTTATAGGGGCTGATGTAGTACAGATTATGAAAGATAAAATAATTTAAATGCTGCTACTGACAATATCCTAATGAAAAACTCAACACTTTGCCCGACCTAGTATAGCAGTGTAGTATAGTGTGTCGCGAGACAACGAGGTAGTCATTGCCCTGCTAGTATTAGCATACTCTCAGCATATTTTAGTTTAAACTGAAAGTAGAAGTTAAGTACACTACTTTTGCCATTGTACGGTATTCACGGGCGGTGGAGGTAATCTACGAGGCAAAATTAAATTTACGAATCTTCGTTGGGCAAAATGCTTCATGCCTATGAAATTTCAGCGTTAAGCTGGAGTGCACAAACAAAATGATGCCATGCTGAACGCCTAAATTAACTTCAAATGCGAATGTCTTTCAATTTAAATAAATACTTAGCTTTATTAATAGCCACTTCTGTTTTTAATATAATATGATCATGAATGAAAGTGAATCATTCTACCAACCCGGTGAGGGGGACACTAACAGTAACATAGGGTCACGGCCATCGCAACTCAACAGGCAAAAGAAGTCGTTGTAAATATCTTTACGACGCCATTTCCATAAACCTGATTGGTAGGATGTCTGGCGTTTTATTTAAATTTCATCCACACATAATAACATAAAGACGATAAGATATTATTTTACTATTACTTTTATTAAATTCTTGAACTGCTCTTTTCATAAAGGTAGCTGTAAAATATTAGATGCATGTCGCTTATAACGGGTATCATTAAGATATTTTGATAGAGGTTAATATTTAGCAGCGTGAAGTACACTTTAGTTGGGCATACTGCGGGGGCGGTGCGCCATGACGAAAAGCAACCCCGAGATGTGCGACAGAGAGCGTGGCCTTCTGACTGTCGCGGACGTTCACAATAGGTGAGCGTGCAAAATGGGGTGAGTGGAGGGCATCTCAAGCCCTCCCAATTTTGAGGAGTCCATGATTGGACAAAGCGCCGGGCAGCAGCGGAAATTAATGCAGGGCTTCTCGCCCTGCGATGCCGTAGTACCCGCCCCAAATGCGCGTGACGGCCACCGAGAGGTTTTAGTCGGTATGCTGGCGTAGGATTTTGGTTAGGGACCCAACTCAGGTAAACGGACAATTGTTCCGCGCGCCGAGTTGGAAGGCCAGAGACCCCGACCCCGGGGTACCGAAAGGGGAGTTTAAGGCTCTTTCCTCTCGTTAAAAAATTGGGTGAAGTACACTTGGAGATGGATGTTGGTGATGACTGATGGGGATGAGGGGATGAAGCAGTTGCGGTACTTCCATAGAAGCCCAATAGCCCAGTTTGTCTTATTAAAAGTCCGAATAATAATCTGTAAGCTATAAATCTTTCAATAACAAAAACAATTTGACATATGACTGAGAAAAAACTGACCTCACAATAATCAATTATAAACTAGACATTGCACAATTAACGTGTGACGCTTTTGGGCTTCTATGGAAGTACCGGCACGGGGATGAAGATGATGCGTGGGCTGACCTTGTCGAGGCTGTGTATGAGCTGGCACCAGGACGGCTCCAGCACCTCGACGCACATGTAGTACTGCAGGTGCTGCACGCAGCTCAGCATGCGCTGGCGCAGCGCGAACGCGTCCGCGTACAGCCGCGCCTCCGAGAACCGCTTCACCACCTTGTTGTACAGCCACACCCTGCGCGCCGCACACGCTCTTACTCAGGCACCGCCATACACACACTAACTCATATGCTAGTAAAAACCGGATTATATGCATTTACATATTATTGCCATATGCAATTGCATATTTGCTACATTTTCCCGAACGTACCAATAGTAATAAGTGTGAAATTAACGATAACAAAATCCGCATACCTTCAAAATAAATAAAATACTTTATTGACGTATTACAAATCCCGCCCCCTCCCTACTGCATTTGTAAAGCGCACGCAGTCGCAAAACTTTCGTTTTGAAGAATAATGTAATTACAAGAATTTTTAAATAAAATGGTAAAGCATAAAATTTCTTTCACTTTTACCTTTTAAAAACTAATTTTTATGTTTTGCAATTTTTTTTCGATTTGCATGCATATTATACGCATTTAAAATGCATATTTGCATGCATATTTCAACCTTTTTATGCTGCATATAATCCGGTCTCTAGCTATCTGAATAACAATTTAACTTGCTTGTAAAATGATCATTAATCATTATTTGAAAGGTAAGAATGGGTGCAATGGAGTACAGACCACTGTCACATACTTTGATTATGGTGACATCAAATACTTATATATTTTTTTAAATTTTACTCTGCCTACTCAAAAATCTTGCCACCAAACTTGTCATTTTGTGAATATTTATACCATTTCTAGTATAATATTTGAGTAATGTTATATTTAACTGTTGGCTACTGTTTTTTTCTTTAAAATAACAAGCTTATTTAAGGAACAATATCTTACCTGCACAGCAATCGCTCAACATGCTTGCAATAAAAAAGATGCCTGAATATCATCTGGTAGCAGGCAATAGCCTTGTGGTTCAGGATTAAAGACACTGGCCATTTCACCTCCATGCCAAATGAGAATGTCTCAATACCAGTCAATGGTGGGCAGTCTTTGTTCTGTTTGTATTCTGAAATATATTCAATATAATTTTATCACAAATGAATACACTGAACAGGCACATACAGACTCATTGTAAAGTTATGGAAACCATTATTATGTACTTAAGTTGCCAAATCCAAGATTAATTTTAAAATTTTATAAATAAAATGACAAACAAACCTTTTTCCTCCTCCGTTTCAATAGACAGAATTTTAAACATCTGGAACTGTAAGTCGTATGGCAAAAGTTCGACTCGCATGTCCTCGTTGTAGGGATCGTGACTAGCAGCAGAGAGCCTGAAACGAAAATTATTCTTTATCCTTGGAGAAAAGTGATTTTTCTTTAATTTTAAAAGGTATTAAGAATCCTAAAATCGGGACCATAGATTTTGACTGGCTCTTTTTTGTTGTTGGTTAGCCGAAACATAAAGTTGTGAAAGTTCAATCTCACATTGGAAAAAAACTTTTTTTTGGACATTTGTATATTTATACTCATTAATTTACATTAATTTAAGCCTGCATTCCGAAAGGCAGTAGGCTGAGCTTTGTTTTTAAATTAAACGTAAGCATGTGACTGTTTAGCTACTGAGAATTTCTTCATAAAAAGAAAACAACGCTTTGGCAGAACTGAGAATAGAAACCAGAATGAAATCGAAACAAGGATACAACTAAGCTTAAAATGATAATAAATAGTCAAAACAAAGAATGTATTTCAAACAGACCCCTATGTCATGGCGCTGTTGTATGGGACGTCTTGTAAGCATAAGATGATTATGGTAGAAAACAAATAAACAAACCTCAAACAGAGTCCCAAAAGAGACTCTAATTTCGATGGAATAATATCATCAATCTTCTTGGATAACTCCTGTTCTGTGGCATCCATAAATTGTACTATAAAGTCTCCTTGACTCATTAGGAAATAATTTTTCACAGATTTCAGTCTTCCCATCAAATCATATTCTTTCAACAAGAGCTCTAGTAAAGATTTGCTTGCAAAGGCATATGCTTTCTGAATTATAGCGCCATAGTTCTGTTCTCTGAGGGAATATTTTATTTCTTCTGTGTTATTTTTTGTTATAGCCTTGCCTGAAACAAAATAATAATAAATTTGATAAAATTAACTGTAGACTACTTGTCACACATTAACACTTTTTGCAAGAGTCTGCAAGTGCAAAGCTATTTTTGTCTAAATTTATTATTAATTGTGGCATGGGCAAAATTTAAACATTTGGCATAGGGAATGAAACTGTATGGAAAATTGATATTTAATTTTATTGTGCTTTTAATGTGCTTAGATTTTTTTTAGATATTTGTAGTCTGATGTAATCCTGACAGACAAATAGTTTGTAAATAGGCTAGTAAAACTCACCACATTGACTTATCACATTTAAATATTTGCCTGTTCTCAATATTATGTCTGTGAACTTATCAAGGAACTTGGGCACTCTGTCTCTTTGTATACTGTATCTCTTTTCCCAATAATCTGCTGAGTAATCTACTGGAAGTTCTTCTTTATTTATTAGTTCATTATCTTCAATCATGAATTCCTAAAAATATATTTTCATCAGCAACAATTATGTAAATTATTATTGTGATAATAAATACTTTTTAAAATTTATAAAAAGATTTTTAACATTTATTATTATTAATAAGCAATAGATTAAATTAAACCTAAAAAAGATGAGTGTGCTTTAGACCAGACGACTGAAGTAAAACTTATAAATATGTCCAACAGTCACAAACATAGTTCTGACCCCACACTAAGATACAAATCTTCTTTATATTATACTAGCTGACCCGGCAAACTTCGTACCTCCTAACATACAATGAATGTGGTGTTACATATTAGCTGAATTTTATTGTATTTAAATAAATATTGAGTTCAGCACTTTATTGAGATAAAAATACAAAAATAAACAAGCGCATTCCATTGCAAGCTAAGGGTGTTTCAGAATTCGAAGCATGATGACTACCGAGTCAGCCTCGCCCGATCACACTTTTCGTAACGCTCTCGGTACGCATTCGCCAGCTTACTACAATTATAAAGTATGAAAGATCTTAATCTTATATATAAAAATGAATCGCAAAATGTGTTGGTAAGCGCATAACTCAACAACGCCTGGACCGATTTCGCTAATTCTTTTTTTGTTGTGTTTGCTATTGTTAGGAGAAGGTTCTTATGAAAGAAAAAGTTAAGAAAATTGCGAGGAATATGGTAAAAACAACAATTTAATTTTCTCATATAAACTGTTCTACCTAATATTCTGTCAAACATTTTATGTTTATCCCGTCAATATGGTTAATGGTCCCCTCAAATTAAAGAACGTATTTAAATAAAGGTTTTGAATCGACAACATATATCCAGAATATTCGAATAATTGCGTATTTTAGATTTTAAAAATGTAGAATAATGTCAGTAATAAAAAGGGATTGACATATTTATTGGTTGTCAAATATTTATGCGTGCGTTCAGAAATGTATTTTTAAACTCCTTGGTTGTACCTGATTTACATACGAAGGCAGGTTCGGTAGTCATCACGCTTTGAAATCTAAAACACCCACAACTATGCAATGGAATGCGCTTGGTGTTAAGAAAATTGTTGAGTAATGTTATTCACGTGACGATACTGAAAAGACAACTTAGAGATGAATTGGTGCTTGAGAATTCATCAATTAGATTGATCTAAGATTTCATTGATCCTAACGGGTATATGACAATTGAGTTCAAACGAATTCAGTTCCCGATTCGTCATGCCTTCGCAATGACGATTAACAAAAGATGTTTGTGATCTTTTAGATAATAAAAAAATATATTAAAAATGTATATCACAAGGTGCATCATCATCATCAGCCCATATATGTACGACCCACTGCTTGGCATAGGCCTTCTCTGCAACTGAGAGGGTTTAGGCTTCAGTCCACCACACTGATGCTTCAATGAAGAGAATTAAAACCGACTACATCCCATCCCATATGTACATGTTTAATTAAATCATGACTTGCGGAGACACGATTGATGCATTTAATTTATTTTTATCTCAATAAAGTGCTGAACTTAATATTTATTTCCATACAATCAAAAATAAAATTCAGGTAATATGTAAGTAAATATGTAACATTCAATGACTGTTAGGGGATACGACATTTTCCGGGTCAGCTATTATAAATGTTTATGTTTTGTTTGTTACGCTTTCACGCCAAAACTACTTAACCGATTATCATGAAAATTTGTACACATAGTCTTCGAGATATAAAAAAGGACATAGGATTCTTCTTATATTAAAAAAAATACGGAGGATAAAGGAATTGAAAAATGATTGAAAAAAGATTTGAAAGACTTTTGGTATGCAGATAGGTGGGACCCACCGAAGTAACATAGGTGGGAATGGTTATCCTTACTATTATATAAATGTGAATGTACACAAGTTGTGACACAAGAATTTTATATATATATACTATAGATGTATATGTATATCTCACTCTATACAATTTTGACAGTATTTTTTTGTTTAATTTGTATATCGATCAAAGCAATGACTGTTATACGTATCATTATAATTTTTCAGTGCTATTATCATTTATTTACATTTTAATAAAAAAAACAAATTAAAATGGTCAGTATAAGATAGAGGTTGATCGTAGAAGGGTGAAAATTTATGATTATAATAATTTATCAATGCTGAATCATAAAAAATAAAGAAAATAAAGTCAATAGAAAAAAAAACATACCCCTAAATGTTAAACACTTAAATGTTGACCGATTCTCAGACCTACCTACAATATACACACAATATTTCATAAAAATCAGTCGAGCCGTTTCGGAGGAGTTTGCCAAAAAACACCGCGACACGAGAATTTTATATATATGGCAAAACAACGTTTGCCGGGTCAGCTAGTATTTAATAAAGAAGCGAGTGATGGCCTCGAGAATTAGGCGCACTTTCGTCAACATGAGAAAAATGTACCTGATAATTCTTTACTACTCAATTTCTCAGTATGAGAAAAGCAACTACTCATACTCATAGTGGACTAAGACTTGATTCCACTAAACAAAGAGTTCTGTGCCTAGAAGTTGTATATATGTATGTGCTTATTTTAAAAACCATAATAATTACCTGAAATGGATCAGTTATAGTGCCTTTGTGTATCCACTGATCCAAAATGGAGAGGTAAGGTCGGCAAGCTCTTTCGGCAAGGAACAAGGATATTTCTTGAGCTCGGACGTCGCCCATCAGTGTGTTGGTTTTGTCGTGCAATACTGTTAGAACTGCGCCGCCGCGGAGTTCACTCTAAAAATAGTATAAAAAAATATAAATAGTGAAAATTTTAAATTTCTATATTTAAAAGTTAAAACAGTGCATTAAAAATTTAATCTCCTTCAAGTTTTTGTAGATGTCAAGTAACTAATTACAAATTAATACACTTTTTTACAAATTTATTCAAATAGTAGGAACACACAAAATTTATTTATAATATAAGTACTTTTTAATCCACCATGTTATGATTTTATGTTGATAGGTTACAAATTATATTTACCTTTCCAATACTGGTTACTATTGCGGCAAGAACTTGCATAGTATGCATGGTGGGCAAGACAAAGTACCACAACTTCTGCAGAGTTAAATTTGAAGACATGTGTTCTGTTTCCAGCTGGGCTATCATTGTCTGCAAGTATCAAGAACATATCATTTTGCGGGGACATACACATAACATAATAAGTAAGGCCCAACTCTGTCCTAAGTACATATGAAGAAATTTGACCACATATAATGCACACTCATTGCATGCTGCACATGTTTAGATACAATACATGAAAAATATGATAAGGGGAAAGAAATTTAATATAATAAGAAAAAAAACTAATACACTACAATTTTAAATTAATACACTACAATTTTTGTAATGAAACAATACACTTGAATTGTCTTTATTAGTTTTTTTTTCTTATTATAATAAATTTCTTTCCCCTTGTTATATTTTATATAGTAGATTGATTTAGTATTATACTAAATCATTATTGCTACTTCTAGGCTCCTTACCTACTCTACTAATACCTAATGTAACAAAGAGTAATGAAATTATAAAATTGTATTTTTTGCATTTATAAATACTTACATAATAATCTTTTAAAAGTATTTCAATAGCGGCAACTAATGCATGCAGTACTTGTCCAGACCACATGTTGCAGTGTTCAATAAACCTTCTTACAATGGAATAATTGGAAGCCAAAGGTAGCATTTGCTGGACAATTTGCTTGAGTGCATCATCAAGTTCATCAGATATTAAAAATGTTCTTTGGTCATAGGCTTCTTTCACAGGCTGATGGACAATATAGTTGCCAGGGACTCCAGAGAAAATATACAGCAATTCATCAATAATTATGTTTTCTTGTGATGCAATTGGCACACCAGCTGTGGATAAAATAATAATATATTTGTACCTTCAATATCACTTGTCACTTACTTCATCAGTTTTAGAAATTATTATTTGATTGAAATAAAATGATAATGTAATGGCTTTAATAGTTAGTTTGTTAATATATCTAATTAAATTTTTGTGTATCTTCTCTCTATCTATAGACTACTTATTTTTGCCTTACATGGTACACTACATCTAAAACACAGCTATATATAGACAGTAACAATTTATAAAAGTATTATGACTTATTGTTATTGATTATAAACTTACAATTCTAAAATTTATTGATATTGTAAGCTTAGGATTAATAGCTCAACTTTAGCTTACCCAAAGAAGCAATGATAGGCACCGGCTCTTTAGGAAAGTCCCATGACATAGCTGGATGGTCTTTCTGCCAGTTAGGCAAATCAAGACTATTGTACCAATTTGGACGGAGCTTTGCTTCTTTCTCTTCAAATGACTTCATAACAAGTTTTTTGCTCTCATCTACAGCTTTCAAAAGCTTGTCTTTTATCTGTAACATAAAATGATCTGTATTTGTAGTAATTTTTTATTTATTTATTGATTTTGTGTAATTATTTGTAAATGTTTATTACCTAGTGCTGAGGTGTGTTTCTCTCTAATTTTATCGATTTAATTACTTTATCCATTAGATAAACATTTTTAATACAATTAAAACTTTTGCTTAAATAGGGAGGATTTTTATACTTGTTAAATTAAAAATATCACAGTATGGTGATATTTTTAGTTTTACAAACAGATGCAGGGTATTTTAAAAGTTATAATTAAAAATGGTATGGGTAGGGTCCCAGATACCAGTTATAAAACATCACATTAAGATTTGTATTGGTTTTAGCAATTTATTACAAACAAGAGACAGCATACCTGTGGCAAATCTTCTTTGGTAATTTGGTGCTTATTGTCGCCTAATATTGGTTTTGGAGCTACACGAGGCTTTGAGCTTTTAGACTTTTTATCATCACACACCAACTTATAAAACAGAAGAACTAAGTCTGATAAGTTTTCAGTACTGCAACATATTGGAAATGTTATTAATTACTTGTGGTAAGGCTAAACAGATTAATTTAACTGAGAGTGAGTAATTATTTATAGTATTGACAGCCCCATGGCGCAGTTGGCTAGACACCAGCTTGCAAAGAGAGAGACCGCGGGTTTGATCCCTGCACCAAGACAAATGTTTGTGTGAGCCACAAGTATTTGTGTCAGGTCTGTGTGTTTGTGAGACTGAAAAGTATCTCGTAGTTTCTGATACCCACAACACAAGACTTGTATCTTAATATGGGGTCAGAACTATGTATGTGACTGTTGGGTGAATTTATTAATTATTAGTACAACCCATACAAAGGAGATTGTACTACTGGCAGAGGCAAATTGAGGTGTCTTGCAGTTGAATATTCTATACCACCACCTTTCTTATATGTATACAGGTGTTCATTTGAAAAGAAGACTTAATCAGAAACTTGTTAAGTATCTAAGCGTAAGCAATATATTTTTTGCAAACAAACATTGGGACTGCAATTAGATTGGTGCTCCGATTAGACTACACTGCACTGTGCTCACTAATTCACACTTGGTTTACTAGCAACTTAAATAGGTAAAATCTTGTTCTATTTTATCACATATGCTTACTTTCTGTTCCTAAGATCTTCATACTTCTTAAGGAATGTTGTGGCGTTTGAAGCTTTTAGCGCCAATCTTTGCGCATACTCGTTCATTTGTTTCGGCATGAGATAACAATTGCCATAGTTCGGATCGTTTTGTATGTACTCCAAAACCGAATCTACTTCCAAGTTACATCTAAAATTCCAGAACAATAAATTAATTAACTGTTAGTGAAACCAACACAAATTGAGATCACTCAATAACTTCGTAAATGCATAAATGTTCATACCCTAAAGCATCGAGAAGCTCCTTAATTGTACTTTGCATTTTATCTTTCGGTAATATCCAATTTTGGTACATTTATATGTTACAAATAAATTTAAATATACGATAAAAGCTTCATTTGTATTTGACAATTCAGTTGACAAATCAGTTTTCAAAACAATCCGGCCGGCTTGGATGGTGGAACAGGGAACGAATGACGAACGAATGAAAAACGGAAAAAGATGATATTCTAACCAGTTCTACTAAAGTTAAATTTATACATACATACATACGCCTGTCTCCCGTTAGGGTAGGCAGAGACTATAGAGCGCCAAATGCCACGGTCCAAACACACCACTTTCGCTTACGCCACTGACATTATCCTCTTCATGCATGCACGTCGGTTTCGAGGACTCTTTATATTGCCCTTTTTCAATAAATTACCTATCTGCTCTTTATAGGTGCACCTGGGCCGTCCTCGACCGACTTCACTTAAATTTATTTGAGGTGATATTCTTTGTCATACTTAATTACACAGCTGTCATGCACAGACTAAATACTCGTGATTTAAATAAAAAAAATGCTACATCCTAACGGCCGAAACACATTATTAAAACGGAATGGAACCCAATCAAACGCCACGCATGTCGAATCGAATTGTAGTAATATTTATGACTAGAATCACACTATAGTATGGTCATTATATATCGACACGTCGCGTTTGGGTAGTGTGTTTTGACCTAAATTCCTAATTCCTCTTTTTGTCAATAATTCTATTTTCCTAAAAAAAAACTAACTATTTTGGCTTCTTTTAATAAGTATATACATAAATGTAATTTTACCTGAATTGATATCATTATTAATGCTTAAAATACGATAATTGTTTTAAAAAAATATTTCATTTATGTAGAAGTAGCTAACCTCCATGTCCATTTTTTGTATGGTGTATCAGAAATAATAGTATGAGCTGAGTACTTTAATAAGGCTGTTCTGTGATTTATATAAATAATTAAAAAAAAAAGGAAAATGTAGCCCACATTCAGCAGAAATATTAAACTTTTGTATGAGGTAGGAAGAGATGTATTTTTACAACTAATTTAAATAAGATCGCATGCCGTACACTTACGAAACGTGACTAACGAATTACTTAAATTTTAGTGTTGTGATACCTAAAATATTTCTCCTCGTACTCATAAATGTCCATTGGGTTGTTTCGGATGTTTTCCCTTGTTCTTAAATCAGTCTCTGCATCGATAAAAATCAAGAGTGCTAAAATCCTAGAATATCATATTCTGCTGACATTCCTGCAGGAAGCAAGCGCACCCCGCCGGACTTTTACCGGCTAAAAACCCCATGGTAGTCTCCCTTTACACTTTAGAGGGTCTTCAGGAACTCAAAATGAACGCACCGAATTGCCTTCGCAGATTATTTAGGGTTTATTGCTTAGGCAGATTATAAATTGCCGTTAAGCCCACGAATTGCCAAGTGTCGCCACTTCCGCGTCTTCTTCTCTAGTCGGAGTTGGCCCCCTTTCTATTACGCTCTGCAGTCTTTACTAAAGCAGGAGTCTTTACCATGATGGTTTCACAGAAAGCGACTACGGCATTCCAATTCGAGCCTCCCACCAGAATCGCCGTCACGACTGCCGCTAAGGAGAGATTAGGTCCGATCCAAAAGGATTCGCCGCTCTAATTCCATGCACAGCACTACATGAACGAGTAATTTTCTGAGTAAGTCAATAGGTGAGTCGTCCATCCTTGCACTGCACCCAGGCAAGTTAAGTTGTTCCTCCCCTCTTTTTCAAACGCCTTTGTCGGCCGACCTTCACTCGCGTGACGTGACTATGCGTAATCCAAAAAAAAGTTTCAAATAAAAAAGATGGCAAATATTATTATCTACAATAATGATCTCTACAATTTTTGTCGTACGATGCGCGATTCGCGAGATATTCGATGAAACGTGTTTTCCAACATGGCGGCTGAAGTGAACCCCCCCCCCCCCCCCCCGGGCCCACTTAGATTGACATTCAGGGGACACCCCTAAACATATTCCAAAAAAAAATACCAGGTCCCGTACGTTGCAAAACAACCTGGCGCTTGGCCTATTTCGTTGTACTCTGTATAGTCTCGCTCTACTTGCGAGTACTTACAGCTCCATTTGTAACACTTTAACGCCAAAACACCATACTGATTTTGATTTGTATACAGAGATAAGTCAGAGATAATAATTATTGAATCCTTTTCATTCCGGATCAATGTTACAAACCTGGTGGTTTTTTTTTTGCATTGAGAAGAAATTTAACGCGGGCGACGCCGCGGCTTTAAATCAAACACTAGTTATGAATATGCATTAGTACTATGCTACCCAGGGTCATCATCACCATCATCATCAGCCCATATACGTCCCACTGTTGGGCACGGGCCTCCTCTACAACTGAGAGGGTTTAGGCCTTGGTCCACCACGCTGGCCTAGTGCGGGTTGGTGGACTACACACCTAAGAAATTCCTAAGAACTTTTAGGTGTGCAGGTTTCATCAAGATGTTTTCCTTCACAGTTAAAGTATGTGATAATTCATTATGAATACACACATAACTTCGAAAAGTCAAAGGTGTGTGCTTGGGGTTTTAACCCGCGACCGCCGAGATTCTCGGTCGCGCGCCTAAACCTCGAGTCCATCACCAGTTACCTTGGGTACATTATGTCTAATTCAATTGTTTAAATTCTACACATTTTTTTTTGTTTTCAGCCTCTCTAATAAATAAAAAATCCTTAAGAATGCCGGAACATAAGCGCACCTATCGCCCTTACCGCCCTTTCAAAATAAATTCCCAGCGTTTGTAATCCAACTGATAATAAAAAAGGCCATAGAAAATGAAGTAAAAAAAACCTCCTTCAAAATGTCTATTCGTTATAACCGCACAGCTTTTTCGCCGTGTGTCGGCAAATGACAAAAGCTATGACAAAAGTTCGGCAGCAGTTGGCGACTACAAAAGAACACAAAACTTGTTTTGATTCTTCGATAGAGAAGGCAAAGGAATCGGCAACTTGTACAAAGTGCCGCCGATTCATCGAGTAAAATTATTTTGATTGTGAACAATTCATAATACGATATGTGTCGGTAAACAATGGCTGTCGACAGCGTACAAGTATTTTTGGATTTTTCTACATCTCGAATTACAATAACATTTTGACACTACGTCAATGTACGTGAAAGCGTTTTGTGTACTTTAAGATTATTATTGTCACTTCAATTGTATTGATAGCGTAAGGTGTCTCGTATCAAAGAAATACTGCCGTATATTTGAACCGCTTAGACTAAGTTCAAGATATTTTAGACCAGAATTTGCTATTTGTATGTCCATATTAATATATTTTACTACGGTAGAAAATTTCGTACATCAAATTAATACTAAGAAAAAATATCACACTATTTAGGCATTACGATCAAGTAATAGGTATTTTATTCTATCTGATATATTTAAATGGTTTTATGGCGCAAAGATTTTTGGAACATCCAAAATTACTATAAATTTAATTTAGTGCGTGATTAGGCTCACGGAATGCAGTCTTATACATATGTGTAAGTTCATAATAACAAATCAATAGTGAAACAAAATATCATGAAGAAACCTGAATAACTGAGAATTTCTTATAAAAATTGAAGAACATAAAAATAATAGACATCTGTTGGACTGAGGCCCTTCCATGCTGAACGAGTTCGCGCGTGGCACTGGGGCGTAATTGGTCTGATTAGCTTCTATGACATAGTTGACTGTAAAATTGGTGATATCAACGGCCTCGTTATCAATAATAATAAATAGTTGTTGAATGACTTATGATTGTATTGCATCTGAATGTCTTTCATCATACCACAAATTATTCATGGCCTAACGAGATGCATCGGTCAATACGTCATAATGTACCTACATTCTTCACATGGTTCAGGGAATTGTTACAAAGCGTGTTGTACGCTATAATATGTACGTAAATAAACGAGAATAATTAGCCCTTCCCTCAACAATTCAGCCATATTATGTAATAGCAACACGCTGGCCTATTTAAAAGATTTAACATAATGAAATTCTCGATACAACAGTGACTTCAAAAATTTCTAGACCTAAGTTTTGAGCCCGCGACTACCTAGGTGATGAGTAAAACTATTCGGTACAAAAATGACGATAATCTTGAAGCACCGTCAAATACAAAACGACGATAACAGGTAGGTATGCAATATTTCGTTGTTTATTTATTTTTAGATTAATTTTACATTACATTAGCATATTTTTCCATTACCTTTCAAAGTCTGGACACATTTTGCAAAGCCTTTAAACAAAACATTTAAGTATAATAAACAGTTGCATTCGTTATGCGTCAGATCGTTTTAATTAACACGTCTCGTAAAGAAACAGGTCAAAAAATCGTAAAATGACAATCCCCAATAAACACCTGAGTTTATGGGTCCGATGAAAAACGGCGCGCCTTTGAAATCTGTTTCTGTGATGTTGGACAGGGATCGCCATTCTTTTGGCTTAGATTTATGTGTTTTATACGGCTAGTCTATAAATGCCGCACTTTTATTGGCCGCGAGACGTTTACTGATTAATAAAGTGGGTGAAGACGCGGAAGATTCGTCTATGGCATTTCCTAGAAACGATACGTTCAGCGAAAGTAAATTATTATCTATATTTAATTTAAAACAAACATGCCAGGTTCCTTTTTTAAATTCTACGTAAAAGTATGCATAAATTAATGAACTATTTTATAAAATTATGAACTTTAGTTCACTTCCAATTGCAGAGTTGAATAGAAATTCCAAGAGGAATGTAACGAAATAGCTAACCTTAAGAAAATCATCAATACCTGTTCACTGAATGGAAGGACTAATTAAACAGTCCTCTTCTATTCGAAGTTCGCACAGTAAAACAAGAGGGTAAATAAAGCAAAGCATCCGCATTACTGCATACCGACTCGTGCGTTTCGACATCCAATCTGAATTACAATGTACGGAATTTACAGACTCCAAACAGGCGACCGACCGGTCCGTCGGACCCGTGTCCGTATCCGAGCGGAATAAGAAGCAGCTTTACTGTTAACTCTATTGTTCGTCGACACACCAAACAATGTATTTTTGCCAAGTATGGATGCGCGATTATGTCAACGCGTGTGTTTTGTTTTTAAATAATGACCAACGTCGCGGCGGCATCAACAATTGCCGCGCGGCAGACCCACATGCTATCAGCATTTTAAACGCAATATTATAATGACTTATTTATGAGCAAACGAACACAAATACCCGGATTTATCAAAATATAGGTACCAAAGTTTTTGCTTATTCCATGTAATAGCTTTTGCGCCCGGCTTCATCTGCGTGAAAATAGATTTCAGTAGTTTTTACAAAACAATACTCAGAAAACAAAATCCATGCCTACATGTTATTAGATTTTTATAACCATTCCGGAAACTAATACTTTCCCACGATAAAGAGACCTATAACCGTGCCCAAGGTACCTAAATCATAATTAATAAAAAAAACTGTTTAACTATTCAGGGTTGACGAAGTTATTAACAAACCTATTTTCGCATTTTCAATACTATGGATTTACGTATTCACTGTCCAGTGTAAATAGGAATGTAATATTGATTAATTATTTCATACTTTCATTTCTTGTGAGACGTAGGGCTTGTCTCCGGCTCAGTATTGGGTAACTACAGGAGGCGCAACGCAATAAGCACTTGATGTAACCACAAACGCCGCAACCTTTCCGCTGACGCAACATTTGCTTGGGGCCAAATTCATTCGTCCTCGACTTAAGTCGCAGTCGAGAAAGATATTCTCTGCTGCACTTACACGCGAAATTCTCCACCGTGAAAGAACCTCGAACATTTATCGCCAGCGACATTATATCGAAAGTCTTGGTGAATTAGGCCTACGTCCTGACACTAGCTCTAAATAGTGTCAGTCGTGCCAACACGGAAACAATTAGAATATTACGTGATTTTCCTTAACTATATTCCTAATCAAGTAGCAAAGTTCAAGAAATTAGTACCTGCTTTATATTATTTTCATGCAAAGTAACGTCATAAAGGCGCGTACACTTTCGTCTTGTAGGTAATATTTATTTATGATATGTATGAAATATTAACACTGTCCAAAATTATAATGTAAAATACGATATTGTACGAGTGACTGCCTCGTGGTCTCGCGGCACAAGTATGTGCCGTGCGATCTAGAGGTCCTGGGTTCGATTCCCGGGTCGGGCAAAGTGTTATTGGGTTTTTCAATTAGGAAATTCTCAGTAGCAGCACGGAGTCTGGAATTGTGCCCGAAAAACGGAAATAGGCTCGTCCCCTATTACGTGGGACTGATACAAAACCTGGCGAAATGTGGGTGCAGAAATGCACCTCTGCCTACCCTTTCGGGGAATACAGGCGTGAGTTTATGTATGTGTGTATGATATTATACGAGTATGCGTTGTAGATAGACAAAAAACTACAGTTCATCAGATGAACATTCCTCTCATCGATCAAGATAACAATGCCAAGAGAGTTTAGGTATAGTTCCGATAAGTACATGGAAATGCGCATTTTCACGGTTATTATTGCATGGTGGCGCTAGGAGTAGTGGTTAGAAGAAGGCTCGACACAGAGTCACGCGGAGCCAAGCGAGTCGCTGACCGCACATGCGTCGCCTTGCATAAGGAGCCGCCTGTCTTTGTATTCTGGTGAGGTCGCGGTCTCCCCTAGTGAGAATGGTGCAAAACTATTCATGTTGACAGTTCTCGCGTACTTGTTAACAATTGTCATTTTTTGTTAAAGTAATATTGATGAAGAGCGGCCATTGTACCATGAAAACGCGCATATCATTTACAACGTCAAATAAAGCGACATTCTATTGTTTTTCGTTGAAGATCTTCTAACTTTGCGTACCTACTGTGTGAAAATAAATTACAAACCTAATGGTTTTTGATAATAGCAATCCGGTGTTCAATCAATTGTCACGTATTGAAATTTGAAGGCTTTTTATGTTGTGTACCAATTATATAAAAATAATTGTAGTAGGTATACTTGTACGTGCAGTAAAATATTTGTAAACAGAATTGTCCCTTTAAAGGAACCTTCAGGTATGTAAGTACGAAGACAAAGCGCTGCATCAGTATGCGTCGGGGACGGACGCTTCCTGCTGGCCGCGTTCCCGCAGCCGCTATGGTAATTTAATTGTTCGACGCAACAACGGAATAGATTTACGGACCTTCTGTTGTTCGATTGTACTCTGTGTAGGAAAACCCCCTCATCTATATCATTATCGTGATTAGACTATTTATCGACCGGTGTGCGTTGAGACCAACGCTTAGTCAAGCATCTACAGTCTATAGTAATATGACAAATTTATGCAATTTATTACAGTGCATTGTCATGACATTAATCGACGGCTAATTCACGCTGCAGCAAATATAAATACCAGAATGGTTATTAGAAACAGGTGGGTTTAGGGATGGGCCGGTGCCGCTGTTAGTTGTACCTACGTGAGCCCTACAAACGGTTCGGGCCGTTGACACCGCGGCCGAAGTCGGCTTGGTGCCAAATGAGAATAATAACTATGTACAGAACGACCCACACGTGTCACCGGTACCAACTTGTATTCAGATCCTTGTTTGACATTAGAATTCAAATGCGCCGATATTATCTAAGTACCTCATCTCAGCCTATCGCCGTCCACTGCTGAACGAAGGCCTCCCCAAGTAGGCGCCAACCATCCCGGTCTTGAGCAGCCCTTATCCATCCGCTACCCGCCACCTTTCTCAAGTCGTCAGACCATCGTGCTGCAGGACGTCCTACACTACGTCTACCTAAGCGCGGTCTCCACTCCAACACTTGTCTGCTCCAACGGCCGTCTGTCCGTCGGCAGACATGGCCGGCCCACTTCCACTTCAGCGTGCTAATCCTGCGGGCAATGTCAGTGACTCCGGTTCTCTGGCGGATGACTTCATTACGAATTCTATCCACCAGAGAAACTCCAAGCATTGCCCGCTCCATGGCACGCTGAGTGACTTTAAATTTGTGGACCAGACCTTTAGTGAGTGTCCACGTTTCGGCTCCGTATGTCATTACGGGTAGGACGCACTGATTAAAGACTTTCGTCTTGAGGCACTGAGGGATCGACGACTTGAGAATATGACTTAGCTTCCCGAATGCCGCCCAGCCCAACCGTATTCTTCTGTCTGCCTCAATCTCGAAGTTGTGCCGGCCTAGTTGAATGGTTTGGCCAAGATAGGTGTATTCTTGGACAACTTCGAGAGTGGCATTCCCTACGACTACAGGCCTCGGGAGAACATGACTGTTAAACATTACCTTTGTTTTGTCTATGTTCATCCCGAGTCCTATTTGTCTTGAAGATCGGTCAAGGTTGTTGAGCATTTCCTCCAGATCCTGCAGAGATTCCGCCATCACGACGATGTCATCCGCGAATCGCAGATGAGAGATGTACTGGCCGTTAATGTTGATGCCCCGTCCTTTCCAGTCGAGCGTCTTAAAAGCGTCCTCCAATGCGTTGGTAAACAGTTTCGGAGAAATTACGTCTCCCTGTCTTACCCCTCGCTGCAGTTGGATTGGCTTCGTGCTGTGTTCTTGTACTTGGACGGTCATCGATGCGGCTTCGTACAGACTTCTCATCACCTGGATGTAGCGGTAGTCGATCAGGCATCTCTGCATGGACTCCAGAACAGCCCAGGTCTCGACGGTATCAAAAGCTTTCTCGTAGTCCACATACGCGAGGCAGAGGGGTTGGTTGTATTCCTCAGTTTTTTGGATTATTTGCCTAAGTGTATGTATGTGGTCTACGGTGCTAAAGCCCCTCCGAAACCCGGCCTGCTCCGGTGGTTGGAATTCATCGAATTTTCGGGCGAGACGATTCGTAATGACCCTCGAGAACAACTTATAGACATGGCTCAAGAGTGAGATGGGGCGGTAGTTCTTCAGTAAGGTGTTATCGCCTTTCTTGAAGAACAAAACCACCACACTCTTGCTCCATGCCTTCGGCGTTGTGCCAGTTTGGATGACGGAGTTGAAGAGCTTAACTAGTTCTCGCAAGACAGGTGTACCTCCTGCCTTGAGAAGCTCAGTGGTTACTCCGTCATCTCCCGGCGCCTTGTTGTTCTGCAGTTGACCGAGGGCCATTCTAATCTCGCCCAATTCGATGTCGGGAAGCTCGTCTGAGTAGTGGCGAGTCAGTCTGGCTCGCGGATCATCCGCGTTGCAGGCCACAGGTGGAACTGCTCTTTGAGCATACAAATTTCCGTAGTACTTTTCGACCTCTCCGAGAATTTCTGGAATTGAGGTGACGGTGGTGCCTTGTTGTGTTCTGAGTTTCGTCAGGTGACAACCGGAGGTGTGGGGCTTAGCGAATACTTTGGAGCCCTTGTTTTGCGCAATGGCAATTTCAACTTCCAAAGCATTCGCGCGCCTAATGTCGCGCCGTATAAGCCCCTTCACCTCTCGGTTTAGTACCTGACGCTCAGATGGTGTGGCGTTTATAAGTTCTCGTCTTTTTCTCAATAATTCCAGAGTCTCGGAGGAGAGCTTAGACTTACGCCCGCTGCTCGTTGGTCGAAAGTATTTGGAACCTACTTCGCGAATGATCCGCATCAGACTATTGGAGGCGTCATCAATGCTTTCAGTGTTTTCCAGTAGGGCGAATCGATTTTGTAGTTCCAGCTGAAAAGCTTCAGAGCCGGCTTCGATCTGGGGCAGTGATGGACGAAGAGTCGACCTCATTAAGCGCGCACGTTCGATTTTAGTGTTAATATTCAGAGTGCCTCTTACAAGTCGGTGATCACTACCGGTATTAAACCTGTTGATCACTGAGACATCTCTGAATATTTGGCGCTTGTCAGTAATAATGAAGTCGATCTCATTTTGGGTCAAACCGTCAGGGCTACGCCAGGTCCACTTCCTTTGGAGCTTCTTCTGGAAGAATGAATTCATGAGAAAAAGCCCCTGTGCCTCGAGGAAGTTGACCAGCATTTGCCCTCGACTATTTCTGCTCCCATAACCGAATGGACCTACCCTCGATTCGCCGTAACCCTGTACTCCCACTTTGGCATTGAAGTCACCCATAACAACATTGTAAGAAGTCTTGGTACGAGACATAGCCTTCACTATGTCCTCGTACATGGCCTCGACTTCTTCATCTAAGTACCTACTCGTAAAGTATATTTTAAATAAATGCTTCCAAGAAGAAAGCGAATAAAACGTTTATTGATTGATTGATTTAACGATGATGGAAAAACTAAATACTTGTTTTGAAACAATAAACGAAAGAATCTTACGCTGATAGAATTTTAATGGCTTCAGTGTATTGACCTGGTAGAAAAATATAAAGCTCTTACGACATTTAGAACATGGCACATGTATATTTTTGCCTACATGCCCTAGTATAAGTTTCGAAGACAATAGTATCGTATACATTCGTGGCTTTATATATACGTAGGTAGTTCAATACACTGTAAATTGTCTCAAGAACTATGAATAAGGTTTGGGTTTGTATATTTAAATATTATTTTGTCACAATGAACAGTCTAAAACAAAGCTTATAATTAATGTAAATTAGCATTAGAATTTTGCATTGCATCAATCATTGTTTAATGTAAAATGATCTTATGAATACAATAGGCGCCAGTTGTATTTTAAAATACCAATAAAGCTTAAATATGGACAGAAAACCATAAAGCCGAACGATAAGTATGAAAAGTAAGTATCCATTTAGTCACACTATCGGAAATTTTAAATAAATTGCAATTAATTACTTCCAAAGTCACAGAAATAATCTAACGCCACATATCAGAAACTACGAAAGACGAAAGGGTCATTTGGCGATGGAGGCTAAGGACTATAGAAATAAAATATAATAATATTTTTCATAATGAATTTGTAAGTAGTATGTGTGCTTTCATAATGAATTAGGTATAATACCCGGTATCTTTGAAATAATATGTCGTGATTATTCCTGCCAACCTCAATGTACTCCATATCTTCCTTTTGCAAACCTCACTAGTAGTGAGTCACTACCATGTGTTCACTTTTTTAATTAACTTTAAGTTCACCATTTGCGAAACATGTTTGCTTGCAATTTGGTTGTATGATATAGTAAATTTTATATTGATTCGACTAGGTATTAAGAAGTTATAGTTGATTGAAAGAGAAAACCTTAGGCATTATATGTGTTCATATAGATACTGTTAAATATACCAACATTACAAAATAGTATGGTTTGCAACAAATGTTAATTCGTAAGCATCGTGGAATAGCGCATAGGTACCTACTTTGTACAGGAAAAAAATGACTTCTGCAATGGACTTACGAGGGCAGTCCGATAAGTACTTAGCCTACAAAAGAAAAACGAAAATTTTGGAAAAGTGGCGATTTATTTCTCATCACAGTCTTCTTTCAACTCGATTCACTTGACCCAGCGATGCTCCAACTTCTTTAAGCTGTCTGAAAAGAACGTTTTCTGGAGGTCTACAAAGTAGGCCTCCGTGGCGGCGATAACCTCCTCATTCGACTCAAATTTCTGTCCGGCGACGGACTTTTTCAAGTTTGGAAACAAAAAGAAGTCACACGGGGCCTAATCTGGAGAATACGGTAGATGGAGCAGCTGTTCGTAGCCTAATGTGACCAATTTGGCCGTTGCGACGGCGGAGGTGTGAGCCGGTGCGTTGTCATGGTGGAAGAGCACTTTTTTCTTCGCCAAATGGAGCCGTTTTTTCTACAATTCAGCGTTGAATCGGCCCAATAGTTCGGCATAGTAGAGCCCTGTGACCGTTTTGCCCTTCTCCAGGTAGTCGATGTAAATCACACCTTGTGAAACCTAGAAAACGGTGGCCATCACCTTTTCGGCCGATGGGACAGTGTTCGCCTTCTTCGGAGCACATTCGCCGGGTAAAGTCCACTGTTTCGACTGTTTATTGGTCTCTGGTGTGTACCAGTGAATCCATGTTTCGTCGACGGTCACGAAACGACGCAGAAACCCCTTCGGATTGCACCTAAACAGTGTCAAACACTGCTCTGAAGTTGTGTCACTGATGCGCTTGTCGTCCGAAGTGAGCAAACGCGGCAGCCATCGAGCCGACAGCTTTCTCATGCCCAATATTTCATGCAGGATATGACCCACGCGGTCTTTTAAGATGCCTACTGTCTCAGCTATCTCGCGCACCTTCAATCGGCGGTCTGCCAATACAAGATCGGGACTTTTCTCACG
Organism: Hemaris fuciformis; assembly: GCA_907164795.1. Lineage (NCBI taxonomy): Eukaryota > Metazoa > Arthropoda > Insecta > Lepidoptera > Sphingidae > Hemaris > Hemaris fuciformis. The sequence goes on along the minus strand of OU015438.1, from coordinate 9,654,566 downwards.
TTATCCTCCGTGGTAGCCGTTTTTGGGGCACCTGGGCGTGGCTCATCAAAAACTGACGTGCGACCACGTTGAAACTCGTTAAACCAATTTTTGACGGTCGCCATTGAAGGAGAAGAGTCACCGTAAACAGCATCCAAGCGCTTTTTGATATCGCTGCGCGATTTCCCTTCCAAAAACAAGAATCAAATCACCGGCCGATATTGCTCTTTTTCCATTTTTCGAAAATCCGCGGACACGTCCGCTTACACACGCGGTCAAAACAAAACTACAAATCCAATTCGGCTGAAATTTTGACAATAGCCGTCTACGAAGATGTGCTACATGATGGTAAATTTATCTTACGATAGTGGTGCCATCGGGCGGTGAGGCTAAGTACTTATCGGACTGCCCTCGTAAACTCGAACATATATACGAGTAGACAAAGCTTTGGTAGTTGGAAGCTGGAGATTAGGAGTATGGCTTATTATGGGTAATAAAGATAAAAACAATTCTTACGATACGGTATTTCTTCCCGGTGCAATAACATCTAACATTGTTAAACCTGAGGATCATGTTATTTTGATAAGTATATTTAACGTATGTATTACCAAAAAAGTGTATGTGTGTACTTATGTACACGCGTTAGAAGTTATACAAAAATTTTATCTTTCTCCTTATTCTACGTACCTACTCATAAATATTTGACAACTAATAAATATGTCAATCCCTTTTTATTACTGTCACTATTCAACATTATTAAAATCTAAAACATATAAACTTTTTTAATAACTCTTTTGGTGACGGTGTGCGCGGGCATTGTAAAAATTTACTCTCATCATTTTTCTCTAACGCGCCAAAAGAAGTATAACATCCAAAATTGAGAGACAAAATACGATCGAAAAAATATGCACTATTTATTACCTATAGCTCTTTGAAGTAGCCATAGTTGACCAACAACAGTGGCCTGAGGTAAACGCAAGTAGGAACATTGGTGCGCGCCCGCCAGTCATGAATACAAATGACGATATTTGGCGGTCATTCCAACCACAAACTTAAGTAAATTTATTACGTACGTACACATGGTAACATTACACCTACGTATCATCACGTAGGTAGGTACCATGTGAAAATCACTTTATAGCGATTGATACCGAGAATGTTGTCGTAACGCTTCCGGTCACATAGACGTATAGTTTCTTGGAAAAAACTAACATGTACTTCGCATATTGTGTTTGTAATGAACTCATACTCGTTCCATCGTGGTATTTCGATTTCCTTGACTGAAATTTCTTTGTTTAAATCAACCATTACTTACTACTGAAAAATGATCAGTTAGGTATCACTTTAGTATAAACAATAAATAGACTGATAAACACAAAGATTTGCTTTTTATGATTCATCGTAATTATATCCACTGATTAAACAGATTTTATTCTCTACTATAACCAAAACATTAATTTGAAATATAGAGACAAATTATTTATTTTGCCGAGATGATTACCTACTTATTAAATTCTAAATCACAATTTAATTTTACCTAATGCGTTTCATTCGCAAAAATATCCGAATGTTCTGAAATCTCTAGTATTTGAGTTTATAGCACATAATAAATACCTGGAATATTAATGTTAAAAAGCTTTTAATTTTATGTTTATTATTTCACGGCGGAATCCAGAGCTTACCATCTGCCATTGTTTTGAAATTGTGAGTTATTTCTAGTTACTAACAGATGGCGCTACTAAGTACTAACTCTTCTTGCGTTATAAATATCAAACCGATTGTTCTTCATGTGTCCAACAGATATCTCTACATTGATTGTTAAAAGATGTGTTTGAGAAATCGCATTTTTACTTTTAAAAATCATTTAGGTAATAAAGAATAAAGATACCTATTACTTATTTTGTGTTGTTTTTTTTCCTTCCTTCCCTTATAGTCTAGTATCTAAACCTTATTCTGATTTTATTAAGTCAATTGAGAATACATATTTATAAAAAAAAATGTCATAACATTTGAATAAAAATTTGTTGATAAAATTAATTAAAAATAAATAAACCTTTAAATAGATAAACCTTTTTGAGTTAAATTTTTTAAATTTTTTATTAAACTTCTACTTCTATTTTGTATCTACTTTGTAAACATAGTCTTAATAAGGATATAACAGCGGAAACTGTTACATTCCCACGCGTCTACACATATCAAGTAGGCTAGTAATAATTATAGTGTACCAAAATGCAAAGTAATATATTCTAGTCAGCTTTGACACATAATATCATATTAAGTTACCTGTCGCGTCATTCAAGGCAAATCCTAATATAAAGGCGGGAGAAGATTCAAAAAACTCGGTGCGGCGTCATGAAATCAATCGATTCCTCGTGACAAATAAATGTGACTTAGCCACCTTGAGTTACTAATCACTTATTATACTTTAAATCTTAGATAAATCACTGATATTTCGTTAAACATCACGCGCCATATTAAGATATGCGAACAAATATTTGCTTACATCACACAAACGGGAGCTTGCTAATTGCGTCTACCAAAACGGGTGTGACAAAGTGTTCTAGCTTTATGAAGTTAGAGATGTCGGGGAAATATGAGTCATTTTTATTACTCAACACGCAATACCATCGTTTTAGTCAAAAATATATTGCAGATGGGTCGAATATAAAGGGTTTTATACATAGAGCTTCATTTTGATTTTTACTTTTCCGCACGTCATCTGCGGGCACATTGTGCTGTGCCGCTCTGCTCCATTGCGCTCTATAAAAGGACTCAAAGACACTTATCGACTTTTTGTTCGATTATTGAGACATCATGAGCAGTCTTGGAATAATTTGTTAGTTATATCGCAGTTAAGCCATAGAGCTCATTGCTGTTTCCGTTTGATCAACTCATTCAAACATTATCGTTAATAAAACGTTTTCCCTTATTTTCATTCTGATGAACTTTGTCATTATCCTTTAACTCAAATAAGTTAATTTCAGTTAATTTCATTTACAATCCACAGTATCGAATACATGTTAGTTGACTATTGTAGTCAGATAAAAGTCATCACCATCATCATCAGCCCATATGCGTCCCACTGCTGGGCACGGGCCTCCTCTACAACTGAGAGGGTTTAGTCCTTAGTCCACCACGCTGGCCTAGATTGTTAAAAAGTACCTACATTGAATTAAATCGTTTTTTACGGCCTGTTTTATTAGTTCAACTTCAATAAGTTTTAAAGCTTGTCACGATAATTACACAAACACAGGTGAAAGGTAAAGAACAGATGTTTAAGACAAAGGCTATCTAGGTTTTTAAATGAATATTAACGGACAAGGAACTTGTCAGGCGTGGTTGATACGAATGTCTTCTGAGCAATGCGGTTTGTGGGAGTGAGTGTACACGTTCCTACTTCCTCCTAGTGTCGTCGGCAGTCACATTCGCGACCAGGGAAATGTCAAGGTCGCCCCCGCTCACTTCCTTTGGCGGCGTACCTACTACGGCCCCCACCTGCCTCTTCCACTTGCGTAAATAGTCTGCGAGCGAACTTTTATAATTATACATATAATTAAAGTTAAATTTAAATCGCAAAGTAACTATTTTAGGCCGAAAATAAGATATTATATAACTGTATTTTTTGTTTGGCGATTGCTTTAAAATTTAATCATTCAGGTCTGATTAGCGAAATACTAAAATAAAATTTATTATTTTGTGTTAATTTGGAACGTAAAGATTATAATAATTAAACTGAGGTTTTTTTTCTATTCGGAAATTCTTAGTCAATTTAAATATATACATAGATGTCAATTACAAAATATATTGGTACAGATGGATGGCTAGCACCGGCGCTGAGCGTCGAGTGGCGAGGCGAAGGGCCTGGCGTAACGACGGCGCCAATGGAGCGCGCTTCCCCCAAGCATTTCTGATTATGTGCCGTGATTTAGTACAACACAACTGTAGAATATATTTCTTGCTATAAATCTTGCGTATTATCTTTGTGAATTACGTCGACGCCATGAGTTAAACATCTGTTTTAAATAAAATATAATTCTCCCAATGTAATGCCGATGATGATATACGCGTTTCATTTGTCGTATTCCGACGCAATTTACAATCTAAATTTAGCCATGATTTTAAGCTGTTTAAATATATGACATAAATTTTATTGAAATTTAAGATCCCACGCAGTTTAGTACGCCTGATGCCGGCTGGTACGAGAAGTCGTGGGTTGGAAAACAATATACCTACTCGTTGTAAAATCCAATTTTATAAACTCTTTATGCTGATCTAGATGTAGTTTAATAGAAAGTGTGATTTATATTTTCGTTTGGTAAGTTTTAATTTAAATAAGACTGTGGCCTTAACCCTCTCAGTTGCAGAGGAGGCCCGTGCCCAGCAGTGGGACGTACATGGGCTGATGATGATGATGATGAAGTTTTAATTTCTGAATTATTTTTCTTAAAGAGGTATCTTTCTTTAGATTTGTATTTGGCGAAGCATTCATATTTTAGATTAGCATACCCTTTATAGTCCTATATTATGTTTTATTTTTGGATGGGTTTGGCAGGTCTTTAATGGATTTTATGGACTTAATTGAATAAAAACACTGAAAATACCCAACAGTGAGTGAAGGCGATGGAGGAAAGAGGCTGTTTTAACGCTTTTTGTTATCACCAATGGCCAATATACATACATAGCCCTCTTACGTAAAGTTTTGTCTTTTTTGTCTTGAAAATTTATTTAGTAAAGGCGTATTTAAAGCGAAGATTAAATCTGTTAAATAGCAAATTCTTAAAATCTGCTTTAATTATAATATGCTGTACTAAAACATCACATAAATACATATATTATCTCAATAACCGTTACGAAAAATCAAATTTGAGTTAAAAATATAAATTATAATAATACTACTACTCAATTGGATGCATTGTTCTAGGTGTGATCAAGGCAGTTTTCGTGGTCGTTGGAGCGTCAAGTGCAACCAAACGCCTACACGTTTTCCCATCAGGGCGCGTCACTCCCGATGCCGTCTCCTGAACCCTTATTATCTACTAATTAACTCATGCAACCAACTTTTAAATCATTTGAACTTTTTCAATGTTTCATACAAATAATAAAGGAAAGCACGGCTATTGTTTTTTCTTCTTCTATCATCAGATGCAGAAGATCCAAGGGCTTGCGGATAATGGCATCCAACACGTGATTTCTATTAGTAAAAGGTTAACCATTTTTTTAAAAATAACAACGTTACCTCATTTCTAAAAACTGAGGTAAAATTTTAATATCCAATATGGCGAAGGTTTCTGACTACTATGCCTCATTTTACAAATAACTCCAAAGCTGTTTTCATTGATTTATATTATATTTAGACATCAAGGTTTCTGACACGTTGGATAGGCCCCATCAAATCTGTGACACATTTCAGCATCAATAACTGTTCTCACTCAGCCGACAGAGGTACATAGAAAAGAAGCAATGGCATAAAAAATTTTAGCGTGACATAACGACTCAGACAAGACTTTACGACTAAGAAGATATTCTACTTATCTTTGTACATTGAAAACTGTCACGCATTGGCTTGTAATTTAAATAAAAAAGGGTCAGCCTTCTTCTTTTTCAAAGAACTTTGACACAACTACAGCTGAACTCCTCGAGAATTTGTTCGTTGCTTACATCCAGTCACTTGTCGTAGCGTTAATATGGCCTTCTGTAACAGTCCAGGTCTGCAACTGCGTATACGGTGCCAAAACTTGAGAATTTTTGCTCCATCAGTCAGCAATTCTAGATCCAACCTAGTTCGAAGCTCCTTGAAATTCAGCATGCTAATCGGTTGGACTACGTCATAATATTTCTAGCATAGCTATCTAGCATAGCTATCTAGCATAGTATAAAGACTCTTAGTTATAAGAGTCCTATATTATCTTATTATGCCACATTACAAGATATTTATGAACATATACTTAATAATGAAAATGACGTTGTTGTTTTCGTATGTATATATATTATATCGACATAAACTCCTTTCTGAGAGTGTGTTACTATAGTCTATGACCACATCGCCGGAAAGACACAGTCACCGACTGGGAAATAAGGCTGGTAATAATCTAGACAAGGAAATGTATGCAATAATTAAATTCCACGGGAAGTTCGAAAAAATACAAACGCGTTTCCTAGGAAATAAAAACATTTCCTAAATTACAACCGGAAATGTATTAGATTGAAAATGTATGCATACATTTTTAATGGCGTTTGTGATCCAATCAATCAAATAGGATTGTTCAAGGACCTAGAAATATATCATACATACGTAACCTCACGCTTATTTCAGAGGAAAAGGCGCATTTCTGCACCCACATTTCGCCAGTATTGTATCAGTCCCACGTAATAGTTGGCGAGCCTATTGCCGTTTTTCTAGCACAATTCCAGACTCTGTGCTGCAACTGAGAATTTCCTAATGGACAAACCCAATAATACATTGCAGACCCGGGAACCGAACCCAGGACCTCTAGATCGCACGGCACATACTTGTGCCGCGAGACCACGAGGCAGTCCTACCTTGAAATATTCTAGGGGATTATTCGTAGCAAGAATATACTTGCTTGAGAATATCGCTTTTGGTATAGGTTATCGCTTTGGCACGGCAAATTAACTATTCTGAAATTTGTTTGTAAGGAGCATTGCAGTAAAAGTAAGTACACCTTACCTTAAGTAGACACAATATAACAGCGCCTTATGGACTGACCGTACCCGATGTTTAAAGACTGATCCATGCAGTCGAAAGTACCCTTTGCCTATTCTTACAGGGTTACAGTCATAAGTTAATGTAAATAGGTACATACTATGTATGTTATATTTCTCTTTGTAATTTTCTAGCACTTATTGGCAATTAACTTCTTGCCTCATGATATATTGCTATAGAAAATGGATTTGTCAAGAAATGTTTGTGAAAAACCGTGCGACTGATTGGATTCTTAGAGATTTTTATACGATGTTATCGAATGCGCGTAACGCTCATCAGCTGCGTGTAGCCTGTTGCAATTGCAACGCGTGCACACCGGTGAGAGTGCATTCCCAGTCATCTAACGACAATGACAGAGCATCCCCGCTTTCCAAGTTCATTGACAATGAAAGTGTTGCGCATGCGTGAAAACTCGCGCCAATTACAAGCGCGGGCGGTAACGGGTGCGCGGGCGCAGCGCGGGCGGCGCGCGGGCGTGGACGCGGCGGTCGATGGTTGCGCGACGACTCGGCCGGCTGCGCGCGCTTCATTGCCAAGGCCGGCTTGCTTTCTCCACGATCTACGAGCTATTACGTAGCACTCGGGACCGCTTGGATAATCTCATGTAATTGGAATTCGTTTCGTTACAGCTAATGGCCGGTAACCGGCGAGGTTGTACGTAATCACTAGTAAATAACAAATTACTCACCCGATCACCTCAAAACAGCACACAATGACATTCTCATTATTCCATTCATGATTTGTGGTGTTTAAAAGTGTTTATCATATTTATTGACGCTATTAAGCAAGCTTCCGTCATAGGCTGTTGAAACTGATAAAATAATGTTGATTACTGGTCGTTCTTGACCTAATCTCTCGATGTTATACTCTGAATGCGTTGGTTCCGTGTTTATGACTGCCCTACATTATATAAACAGTAAAAATAAGCGAACGGCAGAACAATATGCACTCGTCCAATTTAGGTTGTCGAGTTAATTTAATTTACATCAATTATTGTAATATATACGTATTTATTTAGTTTGTCGTACAAACGTCCGTAATATTAATAAATAAAACATTAATAATTTATATTCGTATGTCATATGTTACACTTGATTAAATAGAAAATATAATTCCGATATCACTTTTGACAGAACATACCAATGGAAAATTCTGAAATAAATAGGTAGATATTTTAATATATTGTAAGGCCCAACGCGTATAGGGGGCTGTTCCGGAAAGCCAACCTTGATCTACATCAAGGTCAAAACGTAAAATCTACTTAACTCACACAAATTGAAGGGATGAAAAAAATAATTGGACAATTCGTCGGTAGTTATTCATGTGTGACCGTTACACGTTTCCCCACACTGAATTTTGTTTAAGAGGCAATGGAAATTTTTCGCCGTCATTTGTTCCTTTCTGTACAATCGATTCATAGTGCGAAATTTAAATTATTTGTTGTAAAGTTTCCGTTCAGCAAACTGTGCCTCGTACATATATGTATATGTTTGTCATGATATACCTAAGTTTACATGTAAAGTGTTCATTATACTTAATTGTTGCTAACATTAATGTCACTGTTGTTCAGGAGTATTCTTGACATGACATTCGGAATGGCCTTAAGGTCTAGAATATGTTTAAGATTTTTTTGTTAAAGATATATTGTTGTATTGATTAACAGGAGAAATTCTTAGTATTTCTATCGAATACAACGTGTTTCTGGAACTGTAAAGATAATTAAAACAATTGTTATTAAATATATAAAGTTATTTGGTAAGCCATAAGTAAATTAAACTAGAATTCTCTGACCGAAACGAGTATTAAGTTATGAGAGTCCAAATCCATAAACCACTAACGTGTTACATCACGTAGGCTCCTGTTATAAGGCCACGACGAGGTGACCACTCAATTTTACCATAAATGTATCCACTTAAATACATCAGTTCCAGTGAGTAGGCGTCAAGTCATAGTTTGGTATGCGATCTCATTGACGACCGTTGAACCGGGAAATAGCTGTTACTGTTCCTATCACAATAGATGCAGATTCCGCACTACCTACTTACGTCAACCTAATATTTGTCGTGTCTTCTTACCATTTTAAGGTTACATTTAATAACATAAAGTTATCGTTTATTAAATCGAAAAATTATTTATTTCTTTTATGAATGCTTATTAATTATAATCATCTTTTTGTGTTGTTTAAAATATATTTAGGTTTATAAGTTTTTAAAAAATGTCATAAGTTTTGACCAAGTCTATGTCAACATTCTGTACGTTGGTTGCTATCCAGACTGACACTACTCAATTAAGCACCGGGAAATCTCAATACCGAAAGAAACGATTAAATTTATTATTGCTTCTCGTCATGTTTCTGTGGGAAAATGGTACAATCTCAGTCGAGCCGCCGTATTACCTATATTGGCCGTAGTCCAAGATGACTAATGTGTGGCTCTACCACCTTCAAAACGTTGGTAAAAGCAGCTCAAAATTACTTGTCAGTCATTACAAAGGGTTATCCGTGATTTGTATTACTTCTCAATTGGTACTTTTTATTCGAATTTTCTGCTAATGACTTTGACGACTTTTAAAGTTTAGCCCACTAGTATTTGCTAGCCTCCTACTCTTAGAGATGTAAACATCGCTGACAAAAAAATGATTGTAGACATAAGTATAACCATGTTCATCTCTGGGAACTCAATCGTGAATGTGAAAATCCTTCTATTAAAAACCTACTATTCTATAATCCTATGAATCAGTACACATTTTCTGGCAAAAAAAAAACTTCGAACTAGTAGACCAACGACAACGTTTATAATAATTCAGGTGTCAGTTTGGTTATTTTGCCTTGACAGTATAAAAAGCAAAGGAATCAGATTCCAAACATTTTATTACGCTTTGTATGCTAAAATAATATTCATGAAAATTTATGTTTCTATATTATTTTTATTCCATTGTTAATTAATAGGTATTATTATGAAACCTGTTGTTAATTAATTAACTAAAATGTAAGTTTTAAAAATACAAAAAAATAAATTTCTAATATCTACAATATGGAATTAAATATTATTTTTGAATGTTATTACAATTGTAATAGCATCTAGTATGATGTGTACAGTGTAAAATAAAAATACGTGTAACCTAATAAATTTAAGTTAAAATACTTACTTTTAACTCATGCCAATTTTCGTAAGGGATACGAAAATTAGGTCACTTAATACTAATATTTTATAATATTACGCTTATTTTTCGTTTTATTTGTGGGGTCCATGGTATTTTCTTTATTTCAGCCCATGCATATACTTCCGATTGAAGGGCACAGCTCTCCTCTACAGCTGAGAGGGATTAGGCCTTAGCCCACCACACTGGAAGAATATGGGTTGGTGAAATATGCACGTAAGACATTCACAAGAACATTTAGTTGTGTAGGTTTCCTCACAATTAATCTTTTTACCGTATTTTAAAATAGGTCATAATCCATTGCGATTGCGAAATAGAGGTGTGTTATTTAGTGTTGAAGAAGATTTTGTGTCGTCCCTACACATACTGATTCATTACTAAGCTATTATTTCTATGGGTGATCAAATCAGGTTACTGTTTCATACAAAAAAATATGGATTATCATCCTTACCGGAAGCTATCATAGGTGATTTTAAAACGTTGGCTTGTTAAAAAATATATTGTAGTTGTCACTTGTTTATTACCTTTGGTAATGGATATTAAACATATTATTTTATAGAAAAAATTATTTCATAGTATTTTTATTTATTATTTAAAGTGGTTCTATTAAGAGAAAGTTTCCAACTCTTCAGAAATACATTACACAATGGATTCTTTCATACATTACCTACTGAAAGAATTATACAAGTGTCATATTATCTTTATGAATAACTTTATGAATAACTATTTTTGAATGTAATTGTGTATTTTGTCATGTACGTGTACATTATAATATGTTTCTGCAGACAGATCAGACAATTAAAATTAATACGGAAATACATATACATACGAGTACGTATTAAATTTATTTATTCATACATTTCAAGAGTGTTCAAGATGTTTGAATAATATACCATGAAGCCAATGAAGCGACGCGTCACTGGCCATGTTTACGCACAGTGTTTGTTCATTCACAAAGTCTTATTGAGTATCGATGAACAGAACGCTCCATAGTCATAAAGACGTATAAAAAGTGCTGCATAATACGCAAGCCGGACACCCACGTCGCAAATTCCTGCCCATTATCGCTTCAATCCCACGGGCTCATGTGACACACAGAAGCCAATTCAGGGCGGTGCACCGTAAGCGCAAGATTTATTTTTTGTACAAATGCATTCTTCACAGCAAATCACGTGAAAAAGATGTTCAGCACAAGAAGTCCTAAAGCCTCCCGGACTGACACTAAACAATGCTATAAGATTACCGTAATATTTCGACAATTTTCAACTACCAAAAACAGGTAAATATAACGCTAACGTAATGTAAACAAACCGTTTACATTAAAAACACCTTGCGACCGACTACTTCATCGTGGAAAGTGCAATATAATGGGATAATTTTATACAAGGCGTCGGTTATTTAATTAATACCACATGTAGATACATTGAACAGTGCACCATCGTAAACGCTCATCATAACTAAGATAATGTTTTGTTATTGTTTACGGACCACCAGGCAGGCCCGGTTCTAATGTATGTATGTAGGTGCGTATGGGACTCCCCCGCGAAGCATTCTCTGCCCATCTCCTGCATTTGTATTTTGTTAAATTTTATTTTTAAAGATATTCTAAACAGAAGTGCACCACATGTGTTGCCACCTGACCTCAGTGAACTTTCCCACGCTGAGCGAACTGAGTATGGGCGAGTCTCTACAACGTAAACTTAGAAGTTAACGTTAATACACATAAGGTTCTATGAAGCACCCCCGCTCGAAACTAATAACTTACTTTAACATGCTCTGCGACTAGCCGATGTGTTTTCGGGAGCAAATGTCTCCGCTGCAGTCAAGCTTAAAGCGTTTTTTCTGTTTACTTAAATGATCTGGTGATTGTTTTTTAATTTATTTTGTCGTTCAACGTCGTCATGTGGTTCCAATCAGAGAGCGTCGAGGCTTTTAATTTTTTGTTGTCGATTATCGGAGAGTTAGTGAAAGGAACGAATTTGTTAACATTAAATAATATTTATCTATTCGGGATTCACGTGCAACGTACCTTTATTTGTAAAATTAATGTTGGTATTTAGTGCGAAATGAATATATATTTTTCTGTTCAAAGTGGCACATTGTTTTAAAAAGATAAGAACTTAAAGTAAAATAGCCATTGGTAATGCAGGGAATGAAGGTTCATTACGAGCCGAGCATTCCGCTGCGTATCGCACTTGATTGCAACATCTGCCGTTTGAACGACATTACAGTATATTTAATTAGCCAACATTAGTGTTAGCTTCTCTGCGCTAAATGGACTTCTTTTTATAGCATTTAGCATTCATTTTAAACACACTGGTATAAAAATGTTTATGGGTCTATTGTTTGAGCTTGTGATACACTGTGTGTACATTGTACTTGAATAAAATGTATATGGATTTCTCCGAATGGATTGATTTTATGAGTAAAAAGCTGATGTTAAAAACTTTATGATAGAGGAAGATCTAGGCTGCATTATAAAGTATTAAGTAGCGATGTAATGATGAAACATAGACGATTCTGTAGTAGGTTTCAGAAATGGTCCTCCAATAACCCGGTCAGCGTTGGCGCCATTATTCACTTTAAAACCGTCAACTGCTAAGTAAGGAACTAAATGAATTCAACTATTAATTACACACGAGTTGTTATTCCGTCGGACAAGGAAGCTGCCGCGGCCGCGGCGCGCTGTCGGCGCTGATGACGTCACGCACCGAATTAACCCGATTCCGAGAATTGAACCGTTGTATGTCAGTGCACTTGTCTTGATCGCCAACGCACGTGTGGACATCGTACATTGTAAGTGACGGTAGAGTGGCGGCAACTTGATCATCAAACATCCTACTAAAATATTGACAATATTATGCACGAAGTATGCCCGTATTTTAAAACGAGTGTGTCATCTTGCTATATACTATGACGTTCTTTTAATCAGTACGTTAGAATTGGGTACCACAGCTCAAATTAAAGAACGTATTTAAATAAAGGTTTCGAATCGACAACATAATATGTATATCCACAATATTTGGATAATTGCATATTGTAGGCTTAAAAATATAGAATAGTGTCAGTAATGAAAAGGGATTGACATATTTATTGTTTGTCAAGAAATTATACGTTCGTTCAGGAATTTATTTTGTGTAAACTAAGGAAAATATATTAAGCCTAATTATCCAACTGAATTTTTAAACTTCTTGGTTGTACCTGGTTTGCCACCACACAGTTTACAACTGAAGGCGGGCTAGGTACCTAGTCATCATGCTTAGAAACCTAACCCACCCGAAAATATGCAATGGCATGCGCTTGGTGATTATTCGCCATAAAGATTAACAAATCACAAGGCCAATCCTTCACTGTCCGTCAACTTAGACAATTCACGTTTTTCTCATGGTCAGGTACGTGGCACGTTCACGTGTCGGAAAATAATTCGCTTTATTTGATCATGCACCTAAAAAAAATGTATTTCAAAAGGTCCTTCATCATCATTATCATCAGCCCATATACGTCCCGCTACTAGGCACGGGCATCCACTACAACTGAGAGGGTTTAGGCCTTAGTCCACCATTCTGGCCTATATAGAGTGGGTTGAAGAGGATTAAAACCGAGTGCATCCCATGCTGCACAATATGTATGTACATAGTTTAATTTAATAATGTCTTACTGACACGCGATTGATGTAGACTCTTGATTTTTGTACTTTTTCATTTATATATATTTATTTAAAATAATATTTTCAGCTTATATGTAACTCGACATTCATTGATTGTTAGGCGCTACGATGTTGGCCTGGTCAGCTAGTACTTAGTAAATTTTACACCCTTATGTCCAAAACTCTATATAAAACTTGAAGGATTAGCATATGACTCATGGCTCTGTAGTTTCCAACAATGTAACTCTTTATTTTTGATGCAATTAACCGAATAATGAAAATTTATCTTTCACTCAGCAAGAACACAACCGCGAAAAAATGTGCGCCAATTTATATTCTCGCCGAGTCTACCGTAAACACTGTTACCTGGTAGCAAAAACATGCTAATATTATATGCTGTAAGCAACAGTGTGTTGTCTGCCAATGAGTCTAGAGAGGAGTCTAAATAACAATAATAGAAATTAATCAGCCACCTAAAATGATTCAAGTATTATTATCATACTTGGGCATACGTAGCTCAAAGGGCGACATAAAGAATGCTATGTTAAAAACAAAAGAACTAAGAAAGTAAATAGGCATGAGGTGCCTCTTCAAAATTCCTATTCCTAGTAGAGCGCGGTCATGATTCACTCCACCAAAGTAATAATCGTATACATCCATTCAACGCCCATATATTTAGTGTTCTTTGATTTTGCTAATAAAATTAATTTTATGACTACTTACTGTAAAGTCCAGCTATTAGCGTGCGATCGCGGCTGTTGTTTTAAAAACGCGTTAAAGATACAATAATTTTAACAACGTGATGCGAGGAGCGGCCATTGTGAGGAAACAGCCGCAGCGGGAGAGCGTATGTTATTAATATTATTACGATAATACACGCCGTAACCGACTGAGATGTTACGTGATTGTTTAGCTATTTGTGTTATGTTTGTTCGGTTCGTACTACGTAGGTTACACACGTGAACCGGGTCGATAAACTGGATACTTCACGATAGCCCACCACTATTATATCAATAGCAAAAGAACGTTGGGGAATTGTATGACTCACCTGTATGACCACATCTGTGCATTTTGCTATTACTTCATTTATAATAACATTACTACCCGTTTTGATTTAAATATAATATTAGATTCAAATGATCATTTTTACTACTTAAAAACAAGAAATAAAGGATACGCAGATTTCAATAATAGACAATTATATTCCACAGATTAATGATTCTGATTTAATTAAGACATTATAGTAAGATTGTTTTTAGAATCCAGAAGCCATAACGGAAAATACCTGTTGGAATTCGAGTTAATGTTCGTACATATGCAACAACGTAATACATTCTCTTAATTTATAACTTTGCACTGTTTCTCGTCTGAAATTAAATAGGTGTTAACTTATAAAATTACTAATATAAATCAGTGCTTACGTCTCCAGTGATTTAGAGTCAATACGTACGCAATGAGAGCTGATTTTAGTATTTTAATAGTAGATCGCATTCTTTGCGAATATATAAAAATGATTTAATGGGATTTGCTAAAACCGTAAAGAAAAATTTATAAGTAAAGGCATAAAACACATTGAAGATGAAGATTTGTACGGAAATAAAGTCGATTGTAATGAAACGTCTAGATACAAATAGTATCTACAAGTAGCAAAGATATTGTACCTACTTTCCCTTACGGATTATTTCTTTCTTATGAATAAACACACAAAAGAATCATTTTCAAATACACGTATTTATAAGTGACATCTAAATAGGACTATTTATTCTGTATACAATTTACAATTCTATATACAATTTTAGTCGTCCGTACTTTTCCAAACTTTAACTTAGCTCTAACAACAACCATTAAAGACGTTCATAATAAAAAATAAAAATGCAGGCAGTGAAATTAAACTAATCAATTGCAATTAAACCTTATGAATATTTTAATAGTGCAATGATTGAACAAATTACAAATACAGAGCGACACAAAATAAAGAGTGGCGAGCGCTCGAGACGCAATCGGCCCCACAGCAAGGCTTCCGGGTGCTGATTGAGACTGATTGATTCTTATTATTGCCTCGCCGATGCCGTCGCCGGACATAACTGGGCACTTGTACGGTAGCCAACTACACTTCACCACTATTTAGTAGCTTAGCTTATTCATAACGTACAAATGGGATTTAGAAGTAGGTACTATGTAGGTACTTCCTAGTCATTGCCTGCATTAGTTCAGTTTAAGTAATACAGCTTGATGCAGATATATATCAGTTTGAATCTTGTGTTTTTTTATACTACGCTTATAACTACTTAATACTCTAATGGCCGAATACTGAAACGCTACTTAATCTGAGGACGACTTACGAGTATATTTATGTGGCTGTTATAATTTCAGCGGTATATACTTAAAAATGTCTTGTAAAAGAACTATTTTGTGGTAATGTTGCCATTTATGGAAATTTAAGTGGGCATAAGTTAATCACAATTCACAGTCTTAAAACCGATAAATGATGTTTCAGTATACCGCTTAAATTATAACAGCCACTTAAATATAAGTCGCCCTCAGATTAAGTAGCGTTTCAGTATTCGGCCATAAAGCTTTTTGCTATAAAGGTATTGCATTATAAAAAAACACTCTTCACTTTAACTATCTATTTGTCTAACTAATTTCGTTATTATGAATCCCTTTGATGTATCTATGCTGTGGTCTCAAAGACGTTGCATTTATTTATTGTAAGTTTTCCCTTTATTAATAACATAAAACGTCTTCAACAATTTAATTCCACCGTCGCTTGTGATGTTCTATTCGGAACACAAATTATCGACTCGGTTTGATCCCACGCCCGAAATAAAATATCATATTTCCTGTCAGTCGAAGCAAGCTTCAGTGCTCGTTTTTTTTTTTCCAAGCATCCACTTTTTTAAGGAACTGCATCACACATGTTTGTTCAACATGCGCAACGTTTTCGTAAGTAGGCGAGTTGTTAGTTTTTTGGCGTCTGCGTGCTTATCAAAGCAATGTAACTTGACACATTTTTTCTAATGAATTCAAATGTGTTTTGGTAATAGTTTAGAGAATATATCAAAACATTATTTACTAATAAAAATAAATCTAATGTTATCGCATCCGTTTAGAAATAACACGGGAAATTATTAGTTATTAGTAGTATCCGTAGAACAAATTTACTTCATTAAAATAACAAAATAGCGGATAGAATCAACGTTCATAGTATTAAGCAAATACTTACTAAACAAATACGTGGAAATTAAATCAGGCTAATTAACTAAGCAACATCACGCTCGACAAGCGTCAACAAGCAGCTCGCATTCGTCACTGCGGAAGTGGCCATTAATTTGTATAATTGAATGCATGTTATGCAGTTTCATATACAGCGATTATTCAATGAGTTGAGTAATGATTATTTAGTCACAATGGGTGATCAATAGTGGTAGTGCGAGTTGCCGTTAGGCGAGTGCCAAAGCGTGGTGGCGCGCACTTAGCAGCCGCGGCTGTGTTACAGGTGTTGCACCGCTTCTCACGCCCGGTTTCCGCGCCGAGCGCTTGCATAACCCGCGCCTGCGCCCGCGCCACGTAACCTGCCGTAACAGCGCGCATTATGCATGTAGGGCGCATGCGCCGACACACAACCCGCACCGACGTTGCACTCAACTTACCGATTTTACACTCAATCACACACATTTCGCGGATAATGTGCACAGCCGCACTCGCATACGATAAGATTGTGATCTGTTTTTTACAGACTGTGTAATGTGTTCAATCTTTGTCAGAGTGCTAATACCTAAAATGCGCATTGAAAGCAAA
Source organism: Hemaris fuciformis (assembly GCA_907164795.1). NCBI lineage: Eukaryota > Metazoa > Arthropoda > Insecta > Lepidoptera > Sphingidae > Hemaris > Hemaris fuciformis. The sequence goes on along the minus strand of OU015438.1, from coordinate 9,637,257 downwards.
CGTGTGCCCAAAATATGATCTTATGGTGTATTTAAAGTGTTGTCGCCTGGCGGATTAAAGAGACATATGATGACACTGATGACTATCTAAAGTACCCCATTTGGAAGGCTATTCTCAGTCCTTCGAGTCCATTGTGCAGCTACCACAGGACGCTCCCAAATCTCATGTTTCAAATGAACATGACGTGCGCACGAGACATCGCAGATCGACAGATAAAAGATGAATTCTCGCTTCCATCAACAAAAGATCAAATTCCGCGTGCGGATTCGAACTCGCAGACATTCTACGGAAGCGGTTGGCGCCAGCTGCCGATCAAATATCAAATGGCCTGCAGATAAAGGATTCCTTAATAAGAAAAATGTAAAGTGATATCAGAGTGAAGCTCGAAATGTTTTCACGGTAAATCGGACCGAGACACTGGCTTCTTGTAAGCTACACCAACTTGCACTTGAATTACACTGAGACGATCCTTCTTCGTACGCGAGCTTTTTGTGTTATGTGATCTGATATTATTTTTTGTTAAGTTAGACTACAGTACGCAAATACAGCAAGTTATACGTTCCTTGCCCAACGACAAGTTATCATTAAAAAGACAATAAAATATCAACATGGGTTTCCCGTTATCAATTAATGAAGACAGCATTTATTCCGAAGACACTTCCAGGAAATTAGATAACTTTTGCAACTCAGATTCCGGCTATCGGCGCTGGTATTCCCAACGGTATTAAATATTCATATTGTTCTCTCTTAAGTCGTGGAAAGTGTTTATAGGCAAATGTAAATAAAATAAATTATCCTGTTACGTGGGCTTTCATAGCTATGCCAAACAAGAGTCGAAAAACACTGATATACTATGTTTTATACATTTACGCAATTACAAAAAACGGAATTTGAAATTTAAACAATAAAATTGACTGATATTTTTTAGTATATTTATATTAGTCCATATGCGTCCCTCTGCTTGGCACGACCTTTCGGCATCACACCACACAACTAAGAGCTCCATGTAGTAAATCTCGTTGAAAAAAACCTCGAGCTAAGAAAAAGCATACATTATACAATATTATAACTACAACTTTCTATATTTGTTTATTGGCATCTGATTGTATGTACATTTTATATTGTTACTAATGGAGTTGAAATGTTGGGCGCGGATGTCCCGCGACCGGAAACGGGTAAGGGAGACAGGGAGGCCAGGGAGGATTTTCCGGCCTTTCACTTCCGGTTTTCTATCAGTGCGTACCGTATTCTACGACAAAATCGAGAACAAAATAAAGTATCACATTTTATATGAAAAATATATATTAAAAATATGTTCATTCGAATTTAGGTTTCTTTTCAACTTCATTCATCAAAGCGGCCGCAATGTATTTGGCGGTCGCAGGTTCAAACCTCAAGCACACACCTCTGATTTTTCGAAGTTAATGCATCATCACTTACTTTACGGTGAAGGAAAACATCACGAGGAAACCTGCACACCTTAAAGTTCTTGGGAATTTCTTAGGTGTAGTCCACCAATCGCAATCGGCTAGCGTGGTGGACTAAGACCTAAACCCTCTCAGTTATAAAGAGGAGGCCCGTACCCAGCAGTGGGACGCATAAGGGCTGATGATTGTGATGAGATGTAATTAAAATTATGTTGTACATACTTTGTGTTTTGCAGCCAGTGGCAGCTCATACCTTTAGAAACAAACTAAAATAAAACCATTGCTTCGCATACTTATTTGTTTTAATATTCCCCATTTAATTCCATGGCATTTACAACATTTTCTTAACGACTCCTTAACGTTGACTTAATCATCTCTTATGATATTTTCCACCAGAGAGCCCCATGGTAATTCGCTTAGCTTGTTGATGCAAACTATAGTTGAAGCGGTTAAAACAGTACGGTACAGATAAGGCTATGTGCCAGCAAACATTGTGTTGGACCTTTCTCCCTGTAAAGGGCACAAGACTTTGCTTCACGCAGGCGGTTTTTTACAGAACACTCTCGAAGCCTTCGGAGAAGATATACGCCCTAAAAGAGACATCTTGTGGCTGATGATAGTGACAGTAATACACCTAGAGCACAAGCTCGGCGTGCAACATCTAAAGTCTTTAAAAATCTTACGGTACACGGTCCATATACAATAGACAAAGTTTTAACAGCTTAAATATTCTCAAATAGCGTGACATAATGGAATATTAATGACGATTCGTATTAAGAATTCTGTAGCCGATTGTTGTAACCTGCCGAATTCGTACGTGTAACGTATGTATTTATTTTATAGATGAAATAAAATTATCATAAATAAAACATGATTGGCTCCCCGGAGCAGCGGGTTTTGTCACTGAGACAAATGTGTATTTTTTATTTATAAACTCAATTTCGGATATTAATGGGTGTTTCACCTGTTAATAAATGATTACCACTACCCTTAGACATAATTATTGTAGGTGGATGTGATAGAAAAGATGAACCCAGCTACATCCTTCATAATATTTTTTTAAGGACCTTGTAAGTCTCTTGTAGATTTTGATATCGCACCATAAGATTAATATCATGCTAAGAATTCGGGCCGATATGTGGCTTGAAAGTGTTTATTGTTATGTAATCTCAGCACAATAAATCCACCTTACACTTCTCGATTGAATCCATCAATTCAGTTTCCCTTTTGACAGATTTCATAACACCCGCTGCAATGTTGTAAAAATAAAGTTTTAAAAGCCGTTAATCTTTCCACCGTAGTAGTTAACCGGAGATATAGTAAAGTGACCCTTATATGTTAATACGGCGGAGTGACGGTGTCGTTGCGCCTATAAAATCGTCTCAAGTGTAAACACACGTAAATATCGCGCTGCACGCACTCGTAAAATCTATTTCTCGCGCTATTGCGGCTCGCAGCAACCATTCAGACTGCTTTAAGCTGAGGACAATCAACATCTAATATCCGTGATGATTAAAACGCCCAAGTAATTGTTACCTAAGTGAAAATAAAAACAATCTTATTGATGTTCTCTTCACAGACAGGTATACTCTGAGATCTGGTGACAAAATTTGGGAAGGTATTATATTTTTTTATAAGCACCATCAACAGTTAATAATATTTGGTCCTTCATGATACTTAATATTAATACGTAGAACTGATTAAAAAAGTAATGGCTAATAATAACAACAACGGAAGAATGATCAATAACCAATCTTGAAATATTTTCGCGAAAAAAAATACTAGAGGCACACACTCGTATTATACATTTGTTCACTTTAAATTGTTCAGCAATTCTACAAGAATTTTATTTATATGATGTAAACGTGTTAATTATTAAATTTGTCCCTTGTCACCAATTATCCATTAAGTACTTATTCACGTTAAAACAAACCTCGAGCAACAATAGCGATAACTAAAGCATCTTGATAAATATTTATATCCATACATTCCTATAATCTCGAAACACAACTGTTATTCAGGTATATTTTTACAATCCGTTTTTCTTGTTCGGAAACTCAAACACAGACGCGATCGCTGTAACACCCACGTTTTCTATCGGGAGATAAAAATAATCTTTCGGTTCGGGCGAATGAAATCACTAGGAAAAAAGCTGAAATATTTTTCACGGTCTGCACGTCAGACGTCTCACGCATTACGGTTTTCACTCATCCAATAGTCTTAACACAAAGACATGACTCACCGACAAATATTTGTTCAAATAATGCCCGGGTCATAATGAGAAACTCACTTCCCTATGTTCGCGTGGTTCCGCGACAGCCTTATTTCATTTATATAAATAGCGACATGAGTTTTATAATACTTTATTGAATTAATACACTGTTTGATTTCCATATTCTGAAAGTTTTCTCACTACACTGTTACACTTATTATCTTTAGACAATTACCCTGTGTTACCGAGTCACAGAAATAAAATAATTAATATACTTTCGATTAACATATATACGATTATGTACTGCCTCGTGGTCCCGCGGTACAAGTATGTGCCGTGCGATCTAGAGGTCCTGGGTTCGATTCCCGGGTCGGGCAAAGTGTTATTGGGTTTTTCCATTAGGAAATTCTCAGTAACAGCACGGAGTCTGGAAATGTGCCCGAAAAACGGCAATAGGCTCACCCCCTATTACGTGGGACTGATACATACCTGGCGAAATGTGGGTGCAGTAATGCACCTCTGCCTACCCCTTAGGGGAATACAGGCGTGAGTTTATGTATGTATGTATGATTATGTAATAAAATATAATATATTTTTCAAAAATCGTTCAAGACAAATTTTGCAAAACTTAATAATAAGTATCTTCATCGAATGAATTATACTTCCGAAACAAATGCATAAGAATTAATACGACGTTAATAAAAAATGTTTTTTTTTTACCAAAACCAGAAAGTTGCGCTACTTTACATATAGATACGGTCATAATTTATAAGTGTATTCCTCAGGATTTCTTGCACAATGTGATGTGTAATATACGGTCAAGAATAAAGGCAGTTCGACAAACAAGAAGTTACGCGAGTGCAACCCGATTTTGCAGTTCGCGTTCTGATTATATAAACAACGATTATAAATGTAATTTTTTTGCTTTGGCCAGAATAGCCTCAAAGTAACGCGAGTATTGGCAATCTTTCACGAAAAAGAAACATCAGTTGCGTACTTGCGAACATTGTCTAGACGATTGCAACATGCACAGTGCACGTCACATGAACACCAGAGAACACATGAGGAGCTTGGGTCACGTGTACAAGAGTTTCAACTTACAAAAACAATAGGTGCTGATCGTCCATAATTGGTATTTGTTAAAAAAACGCAGACATCTAGGATTTTAAACAAAAAACAGCGCGATGTGTTAATTTGTTTTGAACAGTTGTGTCGACAGATATCTAAGCATCAGGTAAACGTCAAGTTCAATGTCAATGCAAAAACATTGTCTGTATCAAAGTAACAAATAAAAAAATGCATATAAAGCCAAGTTTAATTACTACTAAAACATTTAGATCTCCGAGTAAGAACTTACGGAAGTTTCAATAATTATTTTGAAAAAAAAGCAATTAAATGGGGGCGGTTATTGGTATATTGAATAAATCCTTTAATTTGTTTTTCCTTGAATTTCAAAACCTTACTGATGTCCTTTTTGTCTTTCATTTAATTCGATAATTTTATAAGTGGTAGGTAGGACCACAATGGTTAACTTGGCCTTAATGTGTTATATACTGAGCGGCATTAAAATTATTTATTAGATAAGCACTATTTATTTTTTATAATACGACATAAAATAATAGCTGTAAAAAAAGTATTTTTTTTTCTTTTTTTCTCGCTTCTTTTTCAAATCTTTACGAAGTAAGACTGGAGCAGCCTTTTCTCGCGCACGAAGAGAGGTTCCTCTCTTAAGGTTCTTCTTTGGCTAACTAACCAGTCAGCCAGGGTTTTTTCCCTTTAACGAGACAATTATCTACGTGTCATAAACTTTTTTCTATACTACAGTTTGCATAATTAACGCATTTATAACAACAAAAAACAATTCTTTATGACCACTTACATCTATAGAATACTAATTATCTAATATCTAATAAACAAATAAACAAATCCAACCTACACTCCCATGACACTGCAGGAATAGATCCCACGTTTTTTAGCCATCCTTTGCCCGCTGTCCTGCATAGAACATCAAGTATGATCTAAGAATACCTAACGCTTATGAAAATGTGACTTGCATATGGAATTATAAAGACGAATATTTGAGAAAAACTTGTAAAAGTCAAAAGTGTCATATTCGCATAATAGGTAACAATATCTTTTTGATGTTAAGCGTACTTTTGGAAGACCTGATTTTATATTATTTGAAGGAAGAAATATTAACAAATATTGTCAAAGATATAAATTATGATATGATTGTGCGCGAATGAAAAAATAAAATTATAAATCGAATGATAAATATATATTTCCAAAAGATCATATAAACGGGTTATTCTTGACAATGACAGTGGATATTAACAAAGTCTATCATTGTTCAATCGCAAAGTTCACGGCCAACCACATTGTTCTCGCTTAATAAGCAACAAGATTTTTTGTCATGATTTATTCCCCTTCTTCTGTGTAAGGAGCAACATAATTTAAGAAAATGGCTTGAATGGGTACAACGAAGTAGCCTGTGACACAGTCTCGCATGTGAGCGGCTGCGAGCTGAAGCCTAGCAAAGGCTTGAGGGACGGGACTGTGGTTCCGAGGAACGGCTTTGACGAACACTTCACCTTTCATTCCTGGGGCTAAACGAAACCGAGTTCGAGGGTAACACCTCCAACCAGCTCCTAATCTAGCTGTATCGTCCCAAAATCCGCAACAATGTAGGTAGATTGATCGGGAACAGCTATTCCAAACCCTGAAACCGAATATTTATAAGTTGTCTTAGGGAAAACTAATATTGCAACACTGTATTGTTTTGTGTGGGGTACAACCTGCCCAAATTAATTAAATCAGGTTCTAATTGACCTGTATAGTTTAGTCGATTTCTGAGAGATCTCGTTGTGATCACTTTGCCGTGTCAGTATAATGATTAGATATGTAGTAGGAAAGGTTTTTAGATGATTAATAAGCAAATCATTTTTTAGGGGATAGAAGGCAAACGAGCAAGTAAGCTACTTGATGTTTAAGTTATGATTTATTTAATTCCTTTAATACATGTTAAATTTAATGCAATTTCGTAATAAATTTGGCCATCAAGCCTTCATGCAATATAATTTGTTAGATTTATTAAAACTCCTAAGTGAGTTCACAACGTGATCAAATTACTCGTAGTTACAAAATATGATATATAAATTATCTCAATCGTAATGCGCAATCCATACCACAATCGTCTAATGACTTCTTTTTCGTCAATTTCAAAATACAAATCGCTAGGAGACCACGTAATTGTTAATGAGTGTAATGGACGTGGCCCAGACGATTTCCTCGACGGAAATTGCACCAGCGGCTCACTTATCTGTGCTTTTTCTTTACAAGGTGGAAGTATGTCTTCAAGAGAAACCTGAAATATAAAATATTGCTGTTATCGTTGAAACCAATAAATGCTTCTAACGGACAGACGTCATTTCGTAGGAATATTATAATTTTGTTATGATGAAGATCTTAACGCCTGGAATCTATGTTAAAATAGGTACTTATTTTAACATAAAAATAGTTTTAATTACGAAAAAGGTCATCTCACTATGCATAGTAGTAAACCAACAAACAATACTAAAGCTTCATATCTGAATAGTCATGTATAGTTTCAGTTGTATTTGGAATGATATCTACATTACATATCTCAATTTTTGCTCTAGGGTTAGTGGTTATGATCGGTGGCAATGCATTGATTTGGTCGGATTCATCTGTATCACTTTTTGTCGCCATAACATAGATAATAAATATTTCATATTAAACACAATCTGTAAACACAAAGAATCTAATAATTTGTGTACAAATATACGGAAATTATGACATAACAAAAAAATATGTACGCTTGACGTTCATTTAGGTACACAAATCAGGTTTGCGCGCAAAGAAACAGCTACATGGAAAAAGTTTTGTTTAAAATATACGTAATTCTCTATGTAGTGAACCTATTCTCTTACGCTAACAAACGTAATATGTTTTTAGCGGAAAGCGACGATAAATTACACACGAAGGCCAAATAATGTACATATAAATTAAATAAATTTGCACAATTACACATTGTGCACGCATAAGCGGCTAAATATAAACGTGAAACGGACAGGGCTTAGTGGCGCTTATGAACTTTAATGGCTTGACGAGTACAAACCAGCGGAATTGTTGCAAATACTTAAACAAACGTACCGGGAAGAATTGGTACAATATTATTAAAAATTACATATGTACGTGACAAACACTAATCGTTATTAATTTATATTAATTATTATCAGTTTTGCGTTATACAGATAAAGTCAGCTATTATTTATAGTGCAATCATGATTGTAGCAGATTTTATTTTGGCACTAATTTATTAACGTAGCAATCGGTAACCTATTTTCACACTAGGTCCACCCGTGTGAAACTGAAATTAATTTTAGTGGATTTTTAATAAGGAGGATTTTTAATCTAAGAATACTTATTAGATGCGATAATAGTCCCTTCACTAAATTAGAAGAGTCGCAAATATCAGCCTCGTGAAATGGGGCGTAACAACTCTGCCACAATATCCCCTGCTAGTTCAGATGAGTGACTTAATTACCACCTGTGTCATTGGGTGTAGGGTGGTGTGCCGTGAACCAATGCCATTTCGAGATAGGCGACAGAACGCACAACCTCGTGATTTTGGCGGACATTCATTCTGGCTGGGCGCCCAATCGTGTGGAGGGCAACTTCATTCCTCTAATTTCGAATTATTTTAACTTTCTCTGGCCAAAGCTTGAAAGGAGAAACCGATTCAGGAGTTGATCAGACTATCCGCAATTAATGAATGACCACTAATAGTTTTAAATGCATATGGCTTACCTATATATTTAACAGATTCTCAGCTAATTCGCAGTCCACAATATATTCAAATTTTCCCGCACGCCGAGCTGACTTCAACATACCCATTTCTGTTTCTCCCATTGAGGCGTATTTCTTTCGTACAAAAGAAAAACACTATCTCACAACACGTACTTAGATCAACGTTCTTCTAGCTAGTATGGTTAAATAGTTCTCTGATTGTAGGAAAATTGTACGAATATTAATTATTATGTCTACGTCAGAATATTTGAATTAAGTAACATTAAGCAATTTATTCGAATGCCTCATGGGTCTTATGCAATATTAGCTTCGATAAAAAAACCGATAGATTTAATATAAAGACTTTGTGACATTGAGTTTAAATAAATAAATCGACGGTATAAACATAAAAAACACAAACGTACAATTACATCTTATTCATCATAGTCATCAACCCGCGTTTAAGGCATACGGCAGGGCTTAACGACTATTACATTTCCGGCACGAGGTTTAACGTGCCTCCCGAACCACAACAATGCTGGACTTAATTATCGAAGTACAACTGAACTACGAGCTCTACATTTTAAATGGGGGACTGACGTAAACAAAATATATAAAATTATAATCTGTAGCGAAATATACCATCTAAGTAGACTTGAGATATTAAGACAGTGATTTTTTTAAAATATGTTGAAAGTCACTACAGAGAATGCTATTACTAGTTGCCGTCGACTGCTTCGACAAAAATATTAATATTTTAATGGTCTCAAAAGTAATCTCAATAGTCTCGCAATCTTTATCAAAACTAGTATGATCTAGCATTCCGTAACGGCTATCATATTCAAAAAAAAGGAAAGTATTATTATTGTTTGTTTTGTATTGAGCCATAAAGGGACATAATACACAGCAATTCAAAAGTATTATGATCGTGAAAGCAGTGCACCGACGAGACACGGTTGCGCAGTCGCCGCGACGCGTGACGATGACTCCTGAGGGAGCGGAAGTCTTGCGCACTTCCGCCCGCCGATGCACGATCCGAAGATCCGGTCCACTTGGACGATCACACTGTTACTAAACACTGCAGCAAATAACTTTCTTTACTGGAATTACCTTGATTTATTGCAGGCGGACGACGTGCCAAAATAATATATAAATTACTATTGTTTTGGAATTTGGCAAACTAATATTGTGACAAAAAAATCTCATGCAAAGCTGCTATATTATAGTAGAGTAACAATAAATTTCTGAGTGGAGTTTTTTTATAGAAACCTTATAGTTCGGCACAGCATATTTAATACTAATAATTAACTTCAATAAGAAAAAATATATACTGTACACGTGACATCAATTGCCACATTTTTCACTCGACTTGAAAGTAATAGTTTTTAGGATTACAATCACACCATTCAAGGCCAAACACTAAATTTAATAGATTGCAGACTGATTAGAATTTTAAGTTTTCTCTAACAACATTTAAGGAAATCATTTAAACAAATGTAAATAAATACTGACAAAACCAAAAGCTTTTAATGGGATTTTAAAACATTATGAATGAAAATAATATAGTTATATAGGTACCACGTGATAATCTGATAACTTCGGGTCGGTAATCACAAAGTTGCAAACTGGTTGCAAACAGCAAAAGTTGAAATTACTATAATAGAATTCTGATTTGATTGCGCTTACCATCAGCTGCTAGTGAAGGAAATTTTATTGGTCTTGGTGTTCGTAAGGCTGAAAATCTTACTTGAAATTAAGCCCCTAATCTAGCAGTTAAAAAATACATGTTTTATTAACTCGAACCGATTCCTCTACCTATTCAGTTTTTGATTTTGTTGCCTCCTATATTGTATGTTGTCTTAAAATCGCGTATCATGCTACATACTCTCAAATCTACTTACTGAAAGATCAAAAATAAATTATTAGTAAGGCGGAGAAGTTTTAAAGGGAAGTGACTGTGGGATCACCAGCTATCTACTAAGCTACCGTTTCAAATGGCTTTTATATGAATTATGTTGCAGTCTCTTAGAATTACAACGAAAGCGTAGCACTATTTTCTTAATTACCTTAAATTGGTTCAGTAATATAGCATTAATATTAAATTTCTGAACTTTAGTTGGGTTTTTAAAATTAGGATTTTTAGCGTGACAATTACTCTGAAATAATTAAAATACTTAAATATATTCCCAAGACGTTAATTCACTTATACAATACACGATTAAACTACTAAAGAAGCACGTAAGAGCTTCCAATTAATTCCTAGCAATTATTCCCGTAAAATCAATTAGTTCTCACCTACATGCGACTCTAAAACCAGGAACGGTTACGTAACCAATAAATATCGTCGTGAATAATCAAACAGCGTTGTAATCAGTTTTGTTAGGAATTAAAAGCAGCGTTCCCGAGTAGACTAAACAATGAGATCAGCTGACTTATTGCGGGATGCAACATTAATACCGCCAACGACATTGATTTCCATTTTGTAATTTGCTTTTAGTTTGTTTGTCTTACGTCTATTAAGCTTTCGAAAAGTGATAAGGTGATTTAATTTTTTATCGTGTGTACGTTATCTTGAAACGCTACATTAATCATTACGTGAGTCAACTACTCGTACATGAAAATAGTTTTGAAGCAGTATTATGTTTCATGCTGGGTTTTGAAAGATCCAGAATAGAAAATTGGAGTAAAGAATAATTGCCAAAAAGAATTACATTCTACCTCAAAACGACTGAAATGTTGCAAAAAAAAACTGGTTTTATAAAGGTATTAATAAGTTTGGCATAGCTAACTCGATTGATATAAATAAATAATTACCTTTTTTCTAATATAATGTGACGATTTCGACTTGAATTGTATGAGAAGAAACCAGTTTACTAGTTTACCAATTATGGGTCGTTCATGTGCTTTCAGGTAGCTAATGTCCTCTCTGTGGCAACGAACTGACAAGGCTGTCACTTTTGCCTTATCAATCGGCATGCCATCTATGTTACCATGATGAGACCAGTAAGGAATTGAATGCATGACGTAATAATCTAAAGAAACGTTTGAAAATTTTAGCTATGACGCGGATAAATAACTGGGATTTACCAAGAAAGTTGTACTTACCTGAGGAGTGGAATGAAGGGAGGTGAAGTAACGGATGACTGTCTGTGGGAACGGCCGCCACTTCCGGTCCGCTCTACTCGCGCGCGCCTCAACACTCTGAGCTATTTCCTTTATGTAGGGTAACCTCCAACTCCCATATACTTGAGACAATATATATCTATTTAATATTTTTTTCTGAATTAGTTTTGTTTCTAAGAATAAGCAAGTAGCTAATCTAAAATGCTATCACCGCCGTCAGTGAACATCAACAGTACTTAGAGATCGTAGCAGCACGGGCAGTCAGCATATCATATCAAAATCAGCAATATTATAACTATATTCAAAATTGTGAACCGAAATTAAAATTAAATTGATTTCTTTCAATTTTACATAAATCAAGAAAGAGAAAAGAAAGATTCAGATGTCTTCATAATGGCCTTTATAAATTACATTACAGTGTTTGATGAAAAAAATGTGCAATTAATATGTACATATATTAAAGAAAAATGTAGTCTTGCCATTGTTTAAATATTAGTTCATCTGTTAATATCCGTCTTAATAGGCTACATATTAACCTTAATATTGATTTCGATATCTCAAACATCAAGTTCTAGAATGTGTTCGTGCTCGAACGTCTGACATTTATACAGGTGTAAATTAAGTGTTCTAGCAGATAAAAGTTTTGTTATATAATTTGGTAAAATGGCACTGCTCCGTCTTACTTTAAAGTTTCGTGTACTTTAAAGTGCACAATGGTTCATACGAGTATTAGCACATGTGTCATCCATCACTAGCGTCAGCTGATTTTTGATTAGCATTACTTTGCCTTTTTCGCAAATTAAAAAAACAACGATAGTTGCATTATCTGCCCAAACATATTCATGTTTATTCATGACATTCGTCAAAGAGATACTTAAGAATGTAAGTTCCTTTTATGAGATTCTTATTATTGTAGTTAGCAGTTTTCTCCGTTTTCTCGAGCAGTGTCGTAATACATGCTGTACATTTGGAATTTAATCTAAGACAAAACGTGTGGTGGCTATACACTCGAAGCGGATCACGTTGCACAACGCTACACTGTTGCAATATCATCACTCTGATCCGTATGAACTACAATATTATACTCTCGTATACAACATCATAATCACACTAAGAGGATAAAAACCATTATAATTATTGTTATCGCTACAATATTGTACTATGTTATTTTACAGAAAATCTTTTCCATTGTTCTCACATTTATTAATTATGGGTTTTTCCGTAAATTCATATCAATCCCTCGAAATATAATATATCTTTACAGATAAAGATAATAATTGTTTTTAATCATATTATAGTTGTGTGTGTACTTTAAAACGTTACAAGTATTCTGCTTTACGTTGTTGCTGAAAGTACGTCGCGAAAGACGATGCTTTATTATTAAAAAAAAATGCCTGTACCTATAACAACCTTTGCGGAAAGTTGATAGGAATCCGATATTTACATAATAGTCCGTTGAATCTGTTGCACTAAAGCAAATACTATTGAATTTTGATCTACAGAATTCTGTTGGTGCTTCGAGGAATGGACCTTGTATGAATGCTCAGAATCACATATGGTTTATATTTAGTTTCTTAAAAAGAAATGCAGTTCAAAGATAACTTTTGTAATAACTTGAACATAATAACTTCATAAAACGCATGACATGCCATTGTCACTCATAAGCAAACCAGCTGATGCGGGTTGGCATGCAACACTATCTCTAATATAATCTACGGAACCTTGCAGAAATATACGGTTGAATGAATATCATCAAAGAACCTTAACATTTTTTTTTTTTTTTTTTTTTTCTCAGCCTATTGCCGTCCACTGCTGAACGAAGGCCTCCCCGAGTAGGCGCATAAACTTAACATAAACTTCTAATATTCTGCCCATATTCTTTTAGGCCGGCAACACACGGATAATACTCCGGTTTTTTTGGACATACATAGTGACAACTATCATAAGTTCTACCACTTGCTCTTTTAGACAAAAAAAATATGTCAACAGTGCAATGCATACGTGTTGAATCTATAATTATTGCGTTATTGTTACAAATTAAATTATAAAACGCATAAACACGACCAATAGAAAACCAAGCAAATATCACACTTGACAACTAATATAGTTTGTGTTTTGGCACTGGATTAAAAACCCAGTACAAGTAACCCAAGGAACGCAACAAATACGAGAAATATTGAGATTATTGCACCTCAGCACGACCCAAATAGCTTAATGCATGTAGTATTGAGCAAGACCGTTGACCGCTGCGGCGGGTCCGGCCAGTCCGGCGCTCCAGCGGTCTTGCTGTTATCGAGCGGAAGCGGCCAGCGGAAGCGTGCAATCTCAACCAATTGGACGAGTGAGCTGTCACGCCAAGCGCACATGCCCCCAGCGCGCTCCACTTGCCCCAACGACTCTTGCGCATCTACTCGTTGACACGCATCACCTACATTATATACATGTAAGACCAATGCACTACATATCCATACAAACATCATATCAATGTTAATAGTAGTCAATATCAAACACAAGAGACTAATGCAATAAACAAAGTTATAGGTAAGAATTTTCAAATACTTGGTTTGTCTAGCAGTATGAACTGGCATGAGCGAACCATAAGACTTTTGCTCGAACCCTGGTCGGCCAAAGCTTATTTCTTAATTCCGCTAGTTAATATAGCCTAGTGCAAGATAAAGTCTTCAAATTAGCTCGGTGAACAGTTTAGAGTCGCTAATGTTACATGAAATCAAAAAACACAACTGGATCCATTCCAAACGTTAAAGTATGTGTGTATGTAAAATCTTGGCACCATTACCAATTTAATCTCTGTAATCGACGGAAGGTGCCACAAACTGGTTACGTTCACCAACACTTTATGTTCTTCATTGGTAAATATTTAAGCTTTACCATACATACACATTCGTATAATGGCTCTTAATCATAACTTAATGGAACATTGGGTATTGGAATTTAGAATATGTACAATTTCTTATATTACAATCTAAAACTTTCATAATACAGATTTCTTGAAAGTATTTTTAACATTTTCCTTCCGAGAAGATGACTATCAAAGTGTCATGACTCGAGGTCGAAATTGTTAACACTAATTAAGTAACCTCGGAAGTTATTATCTTAGAAAATTAATTAAAAGGGCAATCGAAATCATTTAAGATATTAAAATTCGTTTCTATTCAAAACAACATTATTCTACGCTACACAATACACATCTAATAGAGCTGAAGGCATATTTTCAAATAAGTACGCGCAGTATGTATCCACCCACAAGAAGCGGAACCGGCAGTAAAGTGACCATTATTATTTGAACCCTTAAGCTTCCGATTGTGTTTCGTAAATTCAATGGGAGAAAGGAAAGTGAAACATTCGGTAAAGGTTCTCAGTTAAATGGCCGTTCGTTCGTTTGACATTGACCTCCACAATGGTCGACGAGGCCTCTTCTCGGAGCCCATACATATTCATTACAACTTCATCTGCATATTAATGAAGCAGAAGATGAGGATATAACAAGTACATGTTTATCTGCCCACACGAATATCCTCAAGACGATCGTACCTACATATGGATAGATATACTTATGTTATTATGCCCTTTTAAATTATTAATTCTTGCTTGTGATATCTGTAGAATTAGAAATACATATGAACCAGTTGCAACTGCAATTTATTTTACGAATAAAACAAGCCTAAAAGTTTAAACGTTGCATATGGTTCTCTTTAACACGATCACAGGAAGTTATTAGAAAGTTGCTATAAGGCGTTTTGAGAACGTCATAAATAAAACATAAAATCCTCATGTTGAAACCCACTAACGTATGTAATATATGAATTAGTGTCTTCTAAAAAAACTTAATTAAATGTTACCTGCTCCATCAATTCTACGAAGCAAGTTTTTATCACTTCCTTCGCAATCCGAACAAAGTAATTGTGGTCGGGGCAGAGCGGCGCTCAGCGCGGCGGCTAGACACAAGTTCCGCGTGACCTTCGCAACTGTAGTCCGTACCTATGTAAAAAGCTGTGATCGTCCTCTGCGTTACACGTTCACGACACATAAAAAATTAAGAGTAAAATAATATGTGATCGGAAAGTCCAGAGCCATCTCGTTTTCAGAATAACACTTGCAGAACCGGTCTAAAGTACGACGCCAAATATCAACATGTTTCCTTCCTCGTCCGATACGCGATCATCGTTCTGAACGGTTTTTTTTTTATGAAGCATTAATTCGAATATGAAAATACAATATTTTATGTCTTTAATGGCTAGACTATTTATGGATTTCGCACATTAAGTAAAAAATTATGTTGTATACATATATTTGAATTCTAAATTGCCTGTACCAGTCATGCGGATATTTGCTAATTGATGATATTCTTATTTAAATATCTGATCCTGTGTAGTTAAGAAAAAATCCGTTACTAACACATCATTAGGTATGTCGGGCCCGAAAATATTTTCTGTTCGCTTCCGAGAATCATCATGACTTCACCTCGCATCACTCTCGACCGCACGTTTGTAAACAATACATTTTTTAACATACATATTGTACGCTGTTGGTCGAACACCAATGTTATTGTGAGTGAGTTACTCACACAACCCGACATCCCGCCACCTCAATCCGGTATGTGAACCAAGAGATGGTTGCAAACGAGTACGAATACAAAAATCTTAAATATATTTCAGTATAAAGAAAATAAATATAATTGCTCAATTTGTTAGGGAATTTTCTTAACGTTGATAACATCTTTATCAGATAATTTTTTTGGGTTCGTTGCCTTTAATGTCAAAGGGCATTTGACAGAGAAATACTAACCAATTCTTGGTAGAGATAGATGTAATTAACGTTTACAGTTATTTATTTGTAAATCCTATTCAGATTCTAATAATCAAGTAGTATACTTAACTGTCTAAAAAATATTATTAAACAATAATATATCAAACCCGTGACGTGGGTCTGAAAAAATAGGAGAAATTCATTTATAACACTCGTATCCCGAAAAACAGTAATAGGCCCTATTACGTGGGACCGATACCTACAACCTACAGTCTACAGCCTACCCCTTCGAGGAGCACAGGCGTCAGGTTATTGTTTTTTTTTTTTTTTTTTATACTGGCACGGCAAAGTGACCCCATTGCACCTGATGGTAAGCGCAATGGAGTCCAGAAAAAGTGCCGACCAGCGAGAGATGATGGTCTCCCGTTGGTCGACACAATCATGCCGGCCGAATACCTCTTCACCTTATTGTGAAGAAGTTTGGGGGGCTAATACCATGGTGATCAAAGGACCGACCGCGACAAACCGGCCAAAAAATGCCGGCACGGTCATCCTTTCACCATGATTGAAGCCCCCCCGAAAATGTTATGTATGTATTTATATAATAAGCACATACGATTGATGGACCATAACTTTGTCTCGATAGGAGGGTTAATCTTCAATTCATCTTCAATAGCTATAGTTAGCTATATTTGTGGCTATTATATTTCCTCAAAGGGCTGCAATTTTTAAGCAGTTATAATACACTATTTATTTAGTTTATATACACATTAGATATTATAGCAGTGGACGTGAGAGAGGCTGGTTATGATGATGATGAAACTTTAATTATGCATATGAGTTTTAGTGTTGAAAGATTAAATATCATTTTAAAAGTTCGAAGGCAACTAACATTATAAATAGGAGCGCTTATTTTTAATCGGTGACATTTACTGAACAGAAAAAATAACCTGCATGCAGAGTATATGTAACCATCTATTAAGAACACATTTTTCATAATTCTTAAAAGGACAAATATTACTTCCATTATTCCGTCAAATAGTAGGAAATTAAATTACCGGTAAGCTTTAAATACTACTACTAAACGTACAGCCTAAGGAAATAATCGTAATTCAAGTTTTCGTACTAAGTACTTTAGCAAAATCTAAAATGGTCCTTCACACTGTTGATTAAATTTGTACATATTGTTATTAATAGACACCAGATTATATACAACATAAAAAGGTTAAAATATGCATTCAAATATGCATTTTAAATGCGTAAAATATGCATTAAAATCGAAAAATCCATAAAATATGCACGAAAATTGGTAAAATAAATAATAGTTTTTAAAAGTGGAATAATAAAGTATTTTGTGCTTCATAATAAAGTATTTTATTTATTTTGAAGGCATGCGAATATGTTATTGTTAATTTCACACCCTATTACTATTGGTACATTCCGAAAAATGTAGAAAAAAGGGAGAAAATATGCATATTCAGCAGTTTTTGGCTGAAATATGCAATAACTGACAAAATGGAGCAAATATGCAATTGCATATGCCAATATGCAAATTAATATAATCCGGTCTCTAGTTATTAAGTTAATTTACAAGGAATTTCATCCGCATCGAGTACTCATGAACTCGTTATATTTTCCTGTGTAGTTAAAGGTTGGAGTGTAAAGTAGGTAATTATTATTCGAGGAACTCCTCAGCGAACTGAGAATTAAGTCCTGACAATCACACGCTACGAGGCAATGACTTCGATCAAGGAAACATAGTTGTTTCCATTGTTGTTTAACGATTGAAGCTGTATATGTGTGATAAAACATCGTACTTATCTAGGCCCATTTTGATTTTTCTAGCTACCCTTATCTTACCAATACGTAGGGTAGGGCTAGGAACGATTATGGTCATGTAACATACAGTTTAATTGAGCTCATTGTGCTTTTTAACCCTAATAAAATTTTTAAAGCGAGTTTGTTTATGTTTTCCCAAACAAATTTAATAAATTTTGATAGAGAGATATATAATAGATCCTTGGGAAGAACTTTGGTTATTTATAAAGTTGCACAAAAGCAAATATGGGCCCGCTAGCTGATGAACCTATAAGTGCGTTTTATACAACGTAGTCTGGCTAATATTTTTTCATTATGTCTATCCAATTTCAAAGCCCAGAAATTATTGTGATTTGAACCGAGAACTATAATTTTAGAAAATAGCTTAGGCCTTAGAGAACTATGCTGAATAATCGAATTCATCCACTATCTAAATATCTGCATAGATCTCTAAACTTCGGTCTTAAATCTAGCGTCTCGACATTAAGTTTCATGTCCAGTTGCAAATCCCAAACATTAGCTTTCTTCAGTAATCGGCACAAATTATTTGCACTATAAACATCCACTGGAGTAAGCTTAATATCGATTGTGCGATTTCTTTATGAGCACCTAAAAATATAGGACATAAGGAGGTCCAGGCCATTATGCCCGAATCACGCGACTTGCGTGTTGGTACAGTGCGTTCATGTATCAATTTATCCAGTGCTGTTGTTGTGTTCATTGTTGCCGTCTGTAACGCTGAAAGTAAACAGGAGACGGAAGTCGTCCATAACGTACATGCAAAACCGAACGGATTTATCGATCGCAGTCCGGCAATATGGCGACGGTGTATTTATCTTCTCTCTATCCACCTTTCTGGCGCCGCACTTCCGCCGGAAACGGGCGTCGTCGTCCCGCACCCCGCCCCGCGCTAACCCTTACCGTAGTTCCGGTTTCCGACTGTCTTTGAAGTTGGACCGAGCTTCCTCTTTGCCGACGTCGAAATGTCTCGTCGAATCATCGAGTATCGTATACAATAAATGGATTGCCGTAAAATATTCCGCAAATAGCATGTAAATTAAACAAGAAACACCACGTATTTATTTTGTTATCAAAAGGCCACATATCCGCACTACGGTATGTTTTGTAAGAAACATTCACTTGAGTAAATTAATCGAACAGACGTACAAACATACGTAGGTCGAATCATGAAACATCATCTTTGTTTGTTCAACAGATCGTTCGCATAGTATTGCCAATTTAGAAGAAATACCGTAATTATTCAGTGTCGAATGAAAAAAAATGTACCAAATGACTTGGTGGCTAAGACTGAAGCCTATTTTCCGATAACGCGAATCTCAAAGAGAAGATGAAATGTATAGAAAGGACATTTCAAATGCCATTCCATATTTACGTTGTGGCACAGTAAAGTGGCTTTTGTCTATGTGGCTTCCATCGACGAACTTCCATGGACGTCAATCAACCTTAATGAGATCGCCTTTAAACACCATTGATGATAATGACTGTTAAACATGATGTCTACTTATATACTGAGCCTATCGCCGTCCACTGCTGAACGTAGGCCTCCCCAAGAAAGCGCCAACCATCCCGGTCTTGAGCAGCCCTCATCCATCCGTTACCCGCCACCTTTCTCAAGACGTCGGACCATCGTGCTGCAGGTCATCCTACACTACGTTTTCCTAAGCGCGGTCTCTACTCCAACACTTGTCTACTTAATACTTAATGTCTACTTAAAAAACAAATATTCCCAACTGTTCAATATAGATAACTAGAATATGAAACCTTTACTACATTTGTAAATTAATGATATGAAATTGTACCCACGTGGCTTAAAATAAATTCCGTTAATCAAGAAATATTCAAATAATTTATTTCTTATACAAAGTAGCTTGAACGGCTACTACATACATATATTGGAAACAGTGTATATCATTTATTGAGTCAAACGTTACGGACACATTTAATATATCGGTAGGTTCTTCGACAATCATCCTTATAGACTCGAAACTAGTCTTAATTATAATTATTATTACTCCCCTGTGTTATATTTTCCTGTTCTAGCAAATTCGGATACCAATCCTATAATAGATTGTATTTTATCGTAATATCTCCTCCCCTACTTCTACGCAAAACAATCTATGTAAATATAAATTGACGGAAGTCACATTGTTTTCGTGAGAAAATTATTATACGCAATATTAACTCATGCATGTTGTTCTTCATTTTTACCCAATGTGTGGTGTGAATGAATGCGCCAATTTACCTACTTTTAATTCGTGTCAGATTCATGTAGAGGTGGTAGTTTCGCAAGCCGAACGGTGTATTCTGTTGCAAGCTCATCAGATAGTACCATTTCCTCCATTGCATCGGCGCAGCGACGGGCATGCCGCCGACCACTCAATTTCTTCAACCCGCGCCAAATGTCTAGCCGCTCGATTAGCTTCCTGTGTGCCATACACTCTAATGCAACATCATTAATTTAATTGAGACCCTCAAATTTTTATGCAATACCCTAGTTCTTTATACCTTCAAATATGACTTTGTTTACTAAATTAAAGTGAACAAAACTTGTATGTCTTTGTCCTAGCATATAATATTTTTTAAGTATTGGGAATGACCTATTGCCGCAATCCACCTGTGTTAAATACCTGGGATTCTGCCTTGACCGCAGGCTCTCCTGGAAAGACCATATAAAGAAAAAGCGCGACGAAATAAACTCACACTTTAGAAACCTACTTTGGCTATTGGGAAGACAGTCCACCTTAACGTTAAGCAACAAGCTCAGGGTATATTACTCAAGAATAAAACCGATCTGGACATATGGTATACAACTGTGGTCCTCAGCCAGCAAATCCAACCTCTTGTGTCTCCAGCGAGTACAAAATTACATCCTGAGGGTTATATCAGCGGCGCCCTGGTATATCAATAACAAAGAAATTCACGAATACTGCGACCCCGCTGTTCTAATAGGGGGAGATAGGACAGTGGCCCTATCTCGCCATACCTCACGACGCCTTTCAACATATCTGCTCATAGTTTATGAGACTGATTGCAGATAGCACAATACAAAAAAAAAAGGATTGGGAATATAATTTGGAGGTTGGGTTGAATAAAACTTATCAATCAAAATAATGCATAATATACTGCGAGTGCGTTCAGTTATATAACTTTTAATTTGGCTAATTAAATGGCATATAAATGAACTTTATGCCATTAAGTGAGTTTAGCGAGTTGCGCAAACGATGAGTTTCGGTTCGTGTTGAATGTCGGCCTAGTTGGTGGCGTCAGGCGTGCTCGCTCGGTGCTCGTGTTCACTACTCGGTGTTGTCTGGTGTTACGTCACACAGCGAGCAGATTGGGTCATCGGCGGCGGCGCGGACGGCGCCTTGTCCGCGCGCGTTATGTCACACGCATCGTGCGTGCGTAACCCGATGTTTGTCGTACCCCTACTGTCGCAACACACATAATTATGTCTAACCAACATCCTCTAATCATTCATTGCAAGGAAACGTACTTTTTCTTTAGATTATTCTGTGAAAATATATGCTAAAATGCACACAATTACAGATTAGTAGGGTAAGCAAACGCATTGTTCCCACGATGGGGGAAACGCATCTGCAGGTGTCCAGTTCTCAACCTATATAAATGTCGTAGCCATTTATATGCAGGCGCATTGCCAATTACAGCGGAGACCTACTTTCTTACCTTCGAACTTTTACTTCCTGCGGGCCAGGCAAGGCAGCCGGTCGCACCACGCAACAAATTACGAAAGTGGCGCGAAATGCTCGGCCGACATTCGCGCACCGCTTGCGCCACCTTCAGGAAGTGCCGTTGCCGCAGGATTACGTAGTTGCGGCTTGTTGCTGCGCCGAGCTGTCGAGCCACCGAGCCGCCGCGCCCGCGCCCTCACACAGTCCCTGCTTGAGAAACATGCACGGGAGCTTGTGGTCGCGATCCGCACCTTACCAAACTACCGTGCAATAGCGTTGTGCTCTTGCAAAACCACGATTATCGTCCTTTCTCTCTAATATCTTACAGTCTTCATTGAGCACACGTGTTGGATAATTATTTCCCATTCGACATAAAATTACAACGACGTTCAGAACGTTTACAACCTCTCATAATTTTATGTAAATGAATATTTGTATGTAAATCTTATTATTTCCAACATATAAAATAGAGTTATGAGGAAATTATTATAGAAGATAAATCAAAAATATCTTATTTTAATGTTTCATATCATCATCAGGAAATAGCGTGCCACTCGGAGAAAGACACCATAAGACGTTGAGAAACAAATGGTGTAGTGTTCTTCCAAGCAGGATGTATATCTCGGAACTGTACAACGTTACCTAACCCTACGAGTTTGCCTAACGTACTATAATAAAGCTATTACGAAATTACTTGCAACATAAAATTACCTAACAGTATTGATTCTTAGTAGAAGAAATACTAAACAAGTTTATTTTATATTACTACTACTTAATTAACGCTAGATTTAGTGGTATATCAAAATATATCGCATAAACACATCTCTGCGCAAGTCTCAAAAGTTATAAAGGAATTTTATGTTGTTGTCTATTGTCCTTCGATTGCGCCAATATTTTCATAATTATAATATGAAAATATTTAAAAATAAGAACTAGACAGTAAGGTATGTAAAAAAATATCTTTCAACTTCAACTTAAAACAAAATCTTCATAACAACTTGTGCTAAAAAGCAGCTATACGGAAGTGCGTGCAATAGCAATTGACATAAACTAATAAATATTAATAATGTAAATGTAGACCAGTGACGAGCATTAAGAAACCAACTGTGTTAATCATTGTACTCGTATGAACAATTGCACAAGTCCCGTCGCACGAGTTACAGCATAGGAAAAAGTAGGTACGCAAAAATGATTTTAGGGCGAGAAAATTCACATCGCTTGTGTTCCGTTACAGCAATGCAATTCGCTCAGTGCATAACCTCATCTTCTAACACGTAATGTGTGCAACGGTGCGCACCCGATCTCGCACGACCGGTCCCGAAAGTGGGTCATCTCTTTTTGTTCCACCACGTTATTCCGTAATTAGAAAGAGCGTGAGGGGAACACACGCTATGTTCGCGCACCGGAGGCTCCATAATAAAATCAAATAATCGTCTAATAACCCGAATGACCCAGAGTACATGGCTTGTAAAAATACTTCCTTGTAACGTTGCCACAGTGATAAAATATCATAGGAACTTCTGGCGCTCTATTGCGGAACCTGTTGTTTTTATATGTTTAATCGGTCTCCTTATTTGGCAATCCTTATTAGTGTTTTTATTAACCGTTACTGAATACTTGTCTGCATGGCGCGTTAGGTCTGCGCGTAATCTCGTAAGAAATAGGCAAATCTTGCGAGGTGTGAGCCAAGATGGCGGCACGCGGAAGTGTGCGCCACTTCCGCGTTGCCCTGCGACTTGCGAGGCGCGTGCGCAGCGCTCGTGACTACCACGCACATTATTAAGCACTGAGCCTTTGCACAATTATCATGCATTCGAATGAAATATACTTAAGTATCTAAATTAGTCTCGTACTTTGCACAAATAAATGATAAATTTTGTCCTCATATATAACGATTTTGAAATTGTACGGCTTCTTATATATTAAACGACCCTTTAGTTGGTGACAGGGCAAGCAATAGGTACAAAAAATGTCACCATGTATATTGTTGTAAATACATACGTATGCATGTAGGTATACTTCTAATAAGTTTTAAATGAACAACCAGAAATCAAGTACGATATATATCCTATACTGTCCCATCTTATAGATGTATGGACACATTTTATAGGCACTTAAATTATTTTTGAACAATAATTTAGTAGAATTAATGTGGAATTTAGAGCGGAAGCGGTAACGCGTCTGGAGCCAGCAGCGTCGCCGGCCGCGTCATGGCGTATCTCGACATAACTCCGTTCTTCACAGAATTGTTATTGGCTACCAACACATTCAGCGGCATCGGAGTCGGGACCGATGATACGATCCGACGCGCCCGGACATGCGCCCACAATTACTGCCAATTGTGCCAATTGACGGCACTGCCACCCTTCCGCTTTCTACTCAGCCACTTGGCGTCATCATTCTCGGCTCTAAACATCTGCCTCTAGCGTTTCATGTGTGCGATTAATCATTACATACCTAACGCCCACATTAATTAATATTGCATTCATCTCATTAAACGCATCGCATTGATAAGCGCTATTTCCTAATTCTTACTTCACATACAGATGAAATGAAAAAAATGTCACTGAACGAAGCCTGTAACCAACTTTAATCAACAAACAAGATTGCAATTTAGACCGTTAGTTTTTTAAATACCGTTTAATAAAAGAATTAAGGCCATGCTACGTAATATTCAACAATTTAGTACGGCGTCTGTTCGTCGATGTCAACTGTGCACGCAGACAACTGTTGTTTGATTTCTTTTTGCGTGTGGAACTAATGTTACAATCTAGCAAATTGCCTCAATTGGTCGCGGCCACCCGTCACCCTTCCGCTTTTTAGTCGCTGGCTCACGTGCACTTGGACAATCTTTGTTCAGTGTCGTCTTTAACAATGCTTAATATGTCATTTATGTTACTATTCAGTCTTTCGAATAGAAACCTATCTGTAGTATCTCTATATTACTTCTGTGCATTAGAAACATCAAATACAATAACCCACTCAAAATAATCGACAGATAAATAGTTAACAATTAATTAACGCACTTAAAAAAGTAGTGATAGCCTCGAGGTTTAGGCGTGCGGTCGAGAATCTCGGCGGTCGCGGGTTCAAACCCCAAGCACACACCTCTGACTTTTCGAAGTTATGTATGTATTCTACAATGAATTATCACTTACCTACTTTAAAGGTGAAGGAAAATATCGTGATGAAACCTGCACACCTAAAAGTTCTTAGAAATTTCTTAGGTGTGTAGTCCGCCAACCCGCACTAGGCCAGCGTGGTGAGCTAAGGCCTAAACCCTCTCAGTTGCAGAGGAGATAAAATGAAGCAATAAATCGCGCAAAGTTTATAAAAAAATGATATCTTCCTCTATATTATCTGTGGGTCAATTTTTGCCTTGCCCAAAAATGATTATTGTTCGACTTATCATAAATATCTAAATTGATGCATGATAAGGAAATCCGCGTCGGTAACGATTATGAGTATGGAATTCCGATTGGCAACCGCTTAGGTTCATACCATACGAAGTTGGATAAAACTAGATTTTGTTCACGACATGTACGAACGATACGAGTCTAAGCCTCTATAGGATTCTTTAAACAAAAAGTTATTAGAACATATACATAAATACTGTCGGTTTGTCTCTATCTACTCTCCATCTCTATTTTGCTCGGTCCGGACATACCTTTTTCGCGACCACCACGATCCTCTATCCCTTTATATTTATATTGGCATAAGTTCAGTGTACTCCTATGCCATGTTCATAACGTACTACTGAAGTAAGATACACCTATTTTGGGATATTTGTTCGCTCTTCATCACCATGCAAGAAGTTTATAACATGCGTCCAACTGGTGGGCATAGGCCTTCTCTACAGTTGACAGGTATCATTGTAAAGGTTGAACAACTTCACATAAGTACATAAGTTTATCTTCACGTTTTGGTTCTTTCTTTCTCTTGACAGCCTCGTGGCGCAGTTGGCTAGACACCAGCTTGTGAAACGAGAGGCCGCAAGTTCGATCCCCGCACCGAGACATATGTTTGTGTGATCTACAAATATTATATATTACTATTATATTACGACGTAATAATCGAATTCAGGATCTCTCAGTCACAAGCGGCATACTTATTAAATAATACTATATATAATTTTGCAGACATTATATTCGTTGTATTAGGTTCACTTGTTTGTACGAAATGGAATCTTAGACGAACTTTTTATTGTTATTTTTATTAACGTTAATTTTTAGGGTAATTGAGTGAGGTAATTTCATCAGACCACGTAGGGGAAAACAGAGGTAAAACCACAGTGCAGAATATTGGGAAGTCCCTGGGGCAGATAACGCAAAACGGAAAGCTACTTACAACGTCTAGAGACGTATGTTATATTATTTACTCAATTAAATACCTATTTATGCTAATAACTTTGTGTTTTTTAAAGAAACGGTATTGCCATTAAAAGCCTACATTTTTTCACGCAGATGATACAATGTCCTCCATGGTTTAAGGGCTTATTACAGAACCAAGGTTAAATTAGGCATTGAAATATAATTGTGTTTAGCATTATTTGGTCTCAAGATGTCAAATAAAGACAACTTAAGAAGCAACTGATGGACGCGCATATTTTTTTAGATATAAAGTGTACAAGAACCTTACGGAGAAAATAAACAAATTTTAAAGAACTATGGATACAGCTTTATAATACAGTAGTTTGTTAATAATTATTATTTGACATAGCGTAATAGCTTAGCAAACCTCTTTTCTATGAAGGAGAAGGGGTATTATGCCTCACAAAATGGTGTAATATAAACATTTATTAGTCAGATAATATAAAGTAAGAGGTACCTTCATTAATATATCGCTTATATTATGAACTTTAATAACATGTTGACGCTGAAGCTAGCATAAACTAAGATTAAACGTTTCTAGGAATTGAAGAAGGCTTGCTAAATATCGCCAGAAATATTTGTGTGTATAAACTGCACCTTTTTGATTAATTTATGTCATCTTTACTTAATGAATCTTTCAATAATATTTAACGGTAACGGAAATCCACTCGATTGCATTACAGCTCCAAAGCCCAATCAACAACGTAGGTATCTGAAATTCTCATTTTATAACAGCGTCATAATTTAAAGTGCCCACAGTTTAATATTTTGTTAGCGGCTTCCCTAGAAGACCATTATTTTAACAGTTACTAAGTAAGCACGCATTTGTTTCCTAAAATCATGATCGCTGAACTTCGGTGTTTGGTGTTACTTTTATGAGTTAAACTGATAATTCTGTTAAGAGAAATTGCAATAATACAAGTATAGCATCATCAACTACGAGTATAGTCTCATTTTTCAAAAGCCATCTTGAATTTCTGATGAGTGCGAAGAGTCAGAATTTGCAATCCTAGTGAAATTTGATTACTCTAACACGAATGGATATTTAATATCCACTTAGAAACATCCTATTATATTTCTACCTTACGCATAAAGAGTTGCATCAGAATTGCAATGATGAGTATAAATATTCTTGATTGGCACAAACACACATGTTATATTTCAGAGAAATCTCACTTATTGTTATAATTATTGAAAAAACACCTTAGTCACATACTTAAGTGAAATCCCAAACTAAAACGCTCAATTAATTTTAAGGACACATATATTGATGTTGAAAATAACAAGAGATTATCACTTTTGGAAAAGTGGCATCCGAAAAAAAAAAAACAATTAATGGACTACAATAACACAATTATTACGAAGGTCGAGCCACGGAAGGTGGTGCCTTGGAGACTGCAGTACGAACGGATACGACCAATTTAGTGGCACCACTGTGCAGACAATACACAGAAAAAAGACTTGAAGAAATAACGGTTGCGTTTCGCTGAGAGTGAAATTGACAAGGACTTTTTGATATTATAACTAGCTCTACCACATCGTCATAGACTTGGGTAGCAAAATACAAATTGAGTTGAATTACAAAATTAAATTAGCTACTCGTGTGAAGACTAAGACGTCGTGTTTAATACATTAGTGATCAATACAACATAAAAGACCAAAGTCAATACTTTTTGTGAAAATTACCCGTTTGTCTCTACTCGTATATCACGTAATCTGCAGTTCGGTCGTGTGAGACTTATCGTTAGATAACCATGCTGGGCCATTGGGGTTAAGTATATTTAGCATTATAGGGTAAAGGTTTTGACAGTTCTGAGGCGCAGTTGGCTTGACACAGCTTGAGAAATGAGAGACCGCGGGTTCGACCCCACACCAAGAAAAATGTTCGTTGTGATCCAAAAAAAATATGTTTCGGGTCTGAGTGTTTATGAGACTGAAAAGTCTCTCTTAGTTTTTGATAACACGATACAAGACTCGTATCGATTTGACCCATGCTACAAGATTCGTATGTGTGGGGGTCAGAATACATACATAGCATGTGACTGTTATGTCATCATCAGCCCACATATGTCCCACTGCTGGGCACGGGCCTCCTCCATAGCTGAGAGGCTTTAGGCCTTAGTCCACTACGCTGGCCTAATGCAAGTTGCGGGACTGTTGTGTGCATTTATTTATTTAAGTTCTTTGTATAAAACAAACTTCTACTTGAAATTAACCAATACTTGAATTCAGTGTTATGTTTAAGACAAAATGTTGGATATAAGTAGGTATAGGACTACCAACATGGAAGTTACTATGAAATAATCGTAAAGTGTACAGATTAAATGATATACAATGCAATGATATGTGTACACATTCCTAGCCAAAAACGTATGTGGATTATTTTTACTGTACCACAATTCGAGCCATGTCTTCAAACATTTCTGAAACTTTCCACTGAAACTTGACACGAAAATGCGCAATTAAATATCCACATGTGGTAAACATCAGGCTCCATAAAAATTCATACGTTCTATTATTTGTGAAGTCTGTTTCCTCTACATGTCGGTCCGTATGTACTTTACGAAGAATGTCCCGTTATTGTTCAATATTATGCACATACATATATGAACGCTTAGTCTCCGTTATCATATTCCATTTGTTTATTTCAGTACAGTTATACCTATTTGTGACAATACTAGACTTTTTGCTTGGCGCTACATTAAGATGATATTGTAAACAAATTTCTAATTAAAATATTTCATCTGAAAACCATGTGTCAAACATAATTATATTATTTATATTAAAAATTATTTATATTTATATTGTACTCCGCCCCAGTCGACCAAAACTGCCAAGATAAGATTAAAATGCATATCCTTAACAGATTACATGTAGATCTTCCAAGCTAATAACCGTATGAATCCGGTTTATACCATAACCAATATCTTAAGTGACGTAACACATGGAATCCTCCAGCGCCCGCAATGTCATGTTAGCATATCTTTTGTAAAAACAATGAAATAGGCGAAGAGTTACGCTATGTTGACGCCGCCTCAGTGGTTGGGGATTCGAAATCTAGTCGCGCCTCTATGACCATTTTCTGTTTTGTACTTGCACGGCAAAGTGGCAACAACACAGCTGACCGTTAAACACAGGCTGTCAAATGAAATGTCAAGGGGCGAACAAAGATACTATCGTGAGGAAATCTACATACCCATGAAAACTACCTACACAAGGAAATACTTAGGCATGTGAAGACCATAAACCTGGCCTTGACACTAAACTCGACAACGCCCTTCGCTTATGATCAGCACTGTACATCATCATCATCCATCAGCCAATGGAGGTCCACTGCTGGACATAGGCCTCTCCTAATGACTTCCAAAGGACCTGTTGGAACCAGCGACGTTCCGCGACCTTCACTAGGTCGTCCGACCATCTTGTCGGAGGACGTCCCACGCTGCGCTTTCCGGTACGTGGCATCCACTCAAGAACTTTTTGGCCCCATCGGCCATCAATTCTCCGCGCTATGTGCTTGACCCATTGCCACATTGCAGCATTGTACAATACCACGAAATTAGTAAGAGTATCAATATAGAGAAGTGGAATTACTCATGAACCTCCGACAATCTCACTTACCTAACGAAACGCGTTGATAAAGTTTTACACTGGCTACACTTGTGTACTGTAAGACAATGATGGTTAAATTTGCCTATTAGTAGCATAAATTAAGATTACTAAAGATATCAATTGGCATCATTTAATAAACGGTAGAAAAATGTTCAAGATTAAAACAATTAAATTTAACAAGTAGAGCTGAACTCTATATTTTTCCTTTGAGGTAAAATATTGAACAGCGGCCAGAATGATATGCTAGGGTTTGTTTACAAAGATAATTGTGATATTCTCTCTTTCTTAGTAGTTATAAGTGACAATGACGTCATGGTGCAGTGCGCGATTCGATTTCCGGGACAGCTGGCCACGGACGCGCCGATAACGCTTATCAGTGGCGGAGCGCGCTGCCAGCGAACGCCGAGGTGGATGATCGATATATCGCGCTGTTTGTCCAACCACAAGCACGGTTATCAACGGTAATGCACAACTATTTAACTAATTTGTTGCCAGATCGCAGTAGAAACTGTTCACGCATTATTTTATTTTGTAAACAAAAATGCGAAACATGCACGCTACGTACTCATATAACTGTCCTCTGTTCATCTAGCTTTACTGTCGCATTGATTTATTTTATAAAATATTTTCATTACATTTACGACCTTGGTCTATTAAACTTTAACATGATTTCTCTAAAAGCTGAATTTTACCGCTGGCATGCCGCACGGCTTTCCTCTTGCGAAACAACAATCTATATCACTGTAAAGCCTATGAGAGAATGAGGGCTCATTCTCGCATAATAATACAAAACAAGCAAACTTCCGGATTCCTTATATTAGTAGGCATAACAGGAAATCGGTTATAAGATACCAAAACGGGACTGATAAGACATTGTCCACTTATAAAATAATTAATTTACCAAACATTTTGAACATTCTAACTGGACTTTTAGCAGCGAAGTAAATAAACGTTTGTATTTTGTTATAAATGCAGGTATTAATATATATTAATATAATATAATATATAGTATTAATATAATAGGTACTAGACGTTAGAAGAATACGCAATTTATTAGAACAACGTGATCTAAAGCACACCGGGGCCAAAGTACAGGTACTATAGCTACGCCCAGGCGCTGTGACGTTCGCCCGTCGTGTATAAATTATGATATTATCTAACAGTAATCGATACCTACGTACAACAGACACGTGTACTTTTATCAGTGACACAAACGAGGAAAGCGGAACAAGGCACATACCAAACAAAATAAATGTGTTATTTATTAGTGATAATAAGTATAAAGCGCGATTGCTTACTCCGATAGCGAGACCGTCGATATCTCTACATGAGTAAGATCGTATTTTTTGCGACGCTCGTAATAATAAAGAAATCACATTGTTTTCCTCTCGATAGAGAAGAGAGTGACAGCGACGAGCAAGCGTCGCGTGCGCTGCAGTCGACGCCCCCGCGTTTCTAAGCGCGCCATGCGTGACCAATTGATATCATGTGTCTCTCATTTAAATCTATCTTGTACTTGCGCACTTGTTTATGTCATAAAGTCAAGGATCATTTTAAATTTCGGTTGATGTTCAGCCGTAAGACGTCTTGAAATAGTGGCTATTAGTGCTCATTTTAGTGTCCGCACCAAGATAGCATATTAAAATTCTATCGTTTGGAATTTGTTTTCGCATTAGGATAACATTATAAAACAATGTTTTTAATAAAACATGTAACGTCACTAATGTGATTCTAAAAATACGCTTAAAAATTAGAATTTTGGCAATTCTCAAATGTCATCTTGGTTTACCAAATATCTGATAATATAAGCTTGCTGACGTCAATAACGAAGAGCGACTTAAACAGGAATTGTATGATTGTTATGATAAATAAAATACCTAGACTTCAACAAACATGTCGACCTCTGAACGAACGCAATTATGTGGTAAATAAAAGCAATCATAAGGCAAAGATGTTATCCAGTTAATGTCCGGGAGAGGTTGTTTCGCAAGTATTCTTGAGTAATGAAGCGGGGCCTGTTTACATCCTGCAACACGAGGAAGTGCAGGAGCGGTCAGACGAGTGCCCCGCTAGAATAAATAATTAATCGTGTGAACACCGATATCCGGCTGAGATCGCATTCATTTTCCTCAACTCGGCAGTTTTTCTCGTCTCGCGTGACGCAATCGCGGATGTTCTCGCTCTTAGTACCCATTGTACTGACATAACATGTAATTACGCTTGTTCATTAAATGACCAGACAAGTGTTGAGGCGCCTTTTTTGCTTCGCTACAAAGGTGCAGTAGGAACGTACCTTAAAAGTGTCTGCCTGTAGTGACACAAATCATCTTACTACAGCAGTTTAGGGATTATTTACTAGGGATGTTATGGATATGATATTTCGGATCTGGATACGGATATGGATATAGGAATAAAATTATATCGGTTTCGGATACGGTTACGGATATGTAATTATTTCGGATTATCCGTAATTTTCGGATAGTTTCGGTTACGGATATTAGATTAAAGTAAAATATAACTGTTTTATAAGGGTGTCAGCTGTTTGGATGTTTTTGGTTTTGTTGTATATTTTGTTTCAACAATAACTGTTTTTTGTACTTATCACAGTGTTTTCATTTAAGATGAAGTTTCAGTGAAGTAGTGCTACTTAACACAAGACTTTCTTAAATTAAGTATCGACTCTTAAATAAGAAACTAATTATTTATGAAAGAGGTTATGTTATGACTAGAAATAACAAACAAACTGCAAGATTCACGTGGCGCGTGAACGGTGAAACAAAAACTAGACTTCACCCTTATACAAAACTATCCGAAACTATTCGAAACTTCTGAAACGGATACGGTTACGGTTACGGATATATTTTTATTTCGGATATCCGATAGTTTCGGTTACGGTTACGGAGCTCCATAACATCCCTATTATTTACTAAAATTCATAATATTAAAGAATTTTTTTACTAAGAAAAAAATTTGAGAATAAGAGTTTTTCTAAAATAACGCAATGTACAAACCATACTAATGACTGCTCTGTATTAATGAGCGTTTGCTCTTATTTCATAGTTTCTATTTGCTGTTGATATCTTCACGTCTTTATAACCACTATTTTCCTTTCGTTTGCTTTTGTTGAATTAATGTAAAGAATATCTTTAGT
Source organism: Hemaris fuciformis (assembly GCA_907164795.1). Classification (NCBI taxonomy): domain Eukaryota; kingdom Metazoa; phylum Arthropoda; class Insecta; order Lepidoptera; family Sphingidae; genus Hemaris; species Hemaris fuciformis. The sequence continues at coordinate 9,604,258 of OU015438.1, read as the reverse complement.
ATCAATACTCTTTCTTCTATTTGATAGGTTTCTAGTACTCTTCAAATTATGTTCAGAAATACCTACCGGTCTTTATAGATATATTTTACTTACATAATTATTATAAGTCGTGATGGCCTCGAGGTTTGGGCACGCGGTCGAGAATCTGGACGGTCGCGGTATCAAACCCCACCTCTGACTTTTCGAAGTTATGTGTCTACCTATTCACAAAGAATTATCACCGTACTTTAACGGTGAAGGAAAACATCGTGATGAAAGTTTCATCATGAAACCTAGTGTGTGTGTGTTGTCCGCCAACCCAACGTCAGGCCAGCGTGGTGGACTAAGGCCTAAACCCTCTCAGTTGTACAGGAGACCCGTGCCGAGCAGTGGGAGGCATATGGGCTGCTGATGATGATGATGATGGCTTACATAATACGCCAGACAATTACTATCCAATAAATATGTACTATATATTCACATTTTTATTATCATATACCTATTTGTATTAAAATATGTTTTTCCTTAAAGCGCCAGAAAATGTAAATTTGTAACGAAAGTTTTTATAACAATTTTTCTTCAAAAAGAAAATGATAGGTACAACAAATTATAGGTTATCTGTTTTAAATACAAGTGTTCTTAAATAAATTTACAAATAAAATAAGAAAAAGCGAAAAAATACTGTTGTACAAATATCAAGTCATTTACGAGAAGGAATAAGAATAGCAAGATTATTTTATTGTCGCATGCTAATATGATTTGATGCTACCTTTTTGTATAATAAATTCAGTGCTTACAAACCAAATTTATTTAGAAATAAAAAGTTGCTTTTGCTAACCGAAGCACAAGTCCTAACAATTTTCTACACCTCTATGCCATCATAACGCCTAAGTGAATATCGTCTATATTTTCAATAGCTCAGATAAATGACGCTTATCGAGAGAATCGAGACGTTGTAGAAAGTCGAGACCTTGGCATTAGCCTTGCGCGTGGAAAACGATTGACGATGCGGAAGCGGCTGCTCATTGTTTTAACTTAGATTACGTAGAATGGCTGGCTGGCGCGATGCGGAGAGGTGTGACACGACGCGCGAGGCGAAGGAAACGGATGCAGCAGTCAACTTATGACTTGTATTTACTCTCTTAATAACTCCCTTGAAAGATAGATGTCGCTAAGAACCGCTCAGCACTTGCGTAGCAGATAAGTCACCAACTATTACATAATGCCGATGGAATCGTTGTACAGTATCAAGAACCACGCTTCGAATTCTATCAATTATAAAAATTATTGGCATGTGTATTTGCAACATAAATAACAATGTAAATAAAAATAAAATAACTTATGTTATGGATACTGGTCAATAACAAACAGAACGTTATTTATAAACACTATAACTACACGCACATTGATTTGAGTAAATAAGTTTGTTTAAAACAAAGTCTTGGGTTACGTATAAAAACATGTGTACAATTATTTTAATGGTAAATTTATCTACATATGATCTGAGAGCATATACCTTAGGGGAAGAGCGGGCTCGTGTTATGTTACAGTGACCGCAGGGCAACAAAAGCAAGCCGAGAGTGTGTCCTCAATCGTGCGTGTCCTGCGCGGGCGCTCGCGCAGGGCTCACTCTCTCTCGCTTTTTTAACTTATACAGACATCATCATCATCATCATCAACAGCCTTTGTCACGTCCACTGCTGGACATAGGCCTCTCTTATGGCACGCCATATTCAGACATAATTTTTTCCGATTATAACATTTATCTATATTATTAACCGTCGCTAAGCTGATGGCCATTGGATAATCCAAAAAGCGACTTAATGACGTCTGCATGAATGTCTGACCGCTTGGGCTTAACGAAGAATTTCTGCTAGTATTTAAATGTAATTTAGCTTGCAATTGTAATATAAATTTAACAGTCATACAGGAAAACCATATTTATTTATTTACGCTTTTTATACATTAAGTATAAAGGCGGACTTAATGCCAAAGGCATTCTCTGACAGTCAGCCTCTGGGTGATGCAGAGATAAAAAGGTAGGTGCATAAATAGTTAAATGGTTAAAAGAGATATATATATCTCTATACAAAAGCGTATTAATTTTCCCTAAAACCTAATAAAGTTTACTCATGCCAATAATTTAGAATTATATTTAAAGAATAATACAAACCGGATTTAACATGATATACCTCTTATATTGTACTACATTGTTATTTTTCGCTGAGATCGATCAACACATACGATATACAGAAGTTTATAGAGCCTGGTTTCGCAACAGATAACTCACATTTTATTCGTGCTCTGTTCCAAATGTTGCGCCAGCCCTAAAGAGTGTGGCATCGCGTGGCTGCAGTGGTAGGCGACGGCGCAGGGGCAGGAAGCCGCAGGACATCCGACACGTACAGGAAGCAGAACCAGTTCCAGAGCCTTTGTCCCTCACAATCTCCCGGGCCCTCATCCCGTCTCCCGCCCCGCTCGTCTGACCACATTCCTTCAAGCCTTTACTACCGACGTGCGCGAGCGCACCCTCTCTCGAAGCGTGCGAGAGCATTAATCATTTAAAAACACAAACACAAAGTAGGTAGATACTTGAAAATAATAAAAGTACTATACGTACACTAAAAGGTCATCACACTCTACATACTTGTCCCATTACATAGGAATATTAATGAGGACTATGTTTTTTATTTTGTTTTTGGCTTCGGAATCCGATTATAGACTAGGCACGCATGAGCCAAGTGTCAAGCCAAGATATACTATGATGGTATCAATAAACGCGCAATTTCTAGCGCTAAATATTATAAGTATCGGTGCGAAACGCGATCGCTTTATCGTACTGCACAATATTTTTGATGAGATAGAGTAATTATTATATTAAACTCTGCATTATGGTGACAATTATTTTATAATTAATCAACATGTAATATTGCGCATTCACACATACAAATAAACTAAGATAATTATGTCATAGGTGTTGTGACTACAGTGCAGTAATAAAATATTTTTCTACTAGCTTTTGCCGGGACTCCGTCCGCGTAGACTGCAGGGTTGGGTTCAGAAAGAAAATAAGTTGTAGTCTATTTTACTCCACAGAGTCCCATTTATGTCCATATCAAAAATCGTTCACATCGGCCAAATGATTTAGGCGTGAAAGCATAACAGACATATAAGTAGTTACATAGAGTTATAGTCGTCTACATCGTTTCATCATTCTAGCTTCCAAAATGACGAATTTCTACACAAACTTTCACCCCTATTTTTATTTTACCCCCTTAAAGGTACATTTTTTTTACAAACTTTTAATGTCATATTTATTTATATCTAATCAACAACCTAAAAAATAAGTTTCAAGCTTCTAGCTTAAAAAATGACAATACTTCCATACAACCTTTCATCCCCCCTTTCAACCCATTAAAACCCTTTTTCCGGGATAAAAAGTAACCTATGTCCTTTCTCAGGCTCTAAACTATCTGTGTACCAAATTTCATTTAAATCGGTTCAGTAGTTTTTGCAGGAAAGCGAGACAGACAGACAGAGTTACTTTCGCATTTATAATATTAGTATGGATTAGATAAATAAAAAACTTTGCCTTTAATGACTCACAGAATATTGTTTTTTTTTACCTACAAACATTTACTGACTACTTTTTATTATCGGTGCATCACCCTAAGGTCGACTGTTAGAGAATGCCTAAGGCATTAAAGTCCGTCTTTATACATGTTGTATATGAAACACAATAAATAACTATTTAACACATAATGTGTACAGTATTTTACATCGCAGTGTCGTCTTCGTAGCGACCGTAACCTATTTTATTTTTTTTAATAAGGAATTCATAATTCGATGAAGAAGACCTCACATCAGATAAATTGTGCTAAAATATACAAAACAGGAGAGAGGAGAGATATTGCGTGTTATTTAGTGTAACAATCACTTAATACAGATCGCATTTATATACTTATATTCACTAAGTATCAAATAACTTCAATCATAAGTAAACATTCTCCAGCTTCTATCCACGCCCCTTTTTTACTGGAACCTTTGTTTCTTTTTTATAGAAAAAGGAGGCAAACAAACAAGTAAGTGAGTCACCTGATTTTAAGTGGCCAACACTGCCCATGAACACCTACAATATCAGAGGAATCATCGGTGTGTTGCCGGCCTTTGAGGAAAATATAGGCTCAGCAAAATATAGGAATCTGTTAGCTGAGCCGGCGTGAAATAATGTCTTGCTCTGCTGAGCACACCAAGCTTTTTCGAAGGCTTGTATTCCTATGATTGTGATTGTAAATAATATTACAGTTTATAGAAGAGGCGATCTACCGATTTAAAATATTCATTACAACTGCAATAGATATCTAAGCAATCCTTTTAAAACATGCCACAGTCGATTCAACAGCATCCGAAATGTCGCATAACACATATTATGGACATATGTACAACATGTCCATGCGAAAGATAATCGGATGAATTCAGAACACTCTCCTTCTTCAAGTCCTGTAATACATATTCCCAAGACTGTAAAAACTTACCGGTATGCAGCATTTTATTTCCACACCAACTTTTTTGCAGTTAATATTTCTCGTGCAATAAGAGGCGAGTCTATTAACGTTTGTTGGTCACATAAGTTTACTACGTGCCGCTACTTAGAATTTCCAAATGGGAAACCCAGTAACACTCACCACACTATACTCATCCTCATTCGAACACACGGTCCCGCAAGATCATACTGCAGGACCAACGAGGCAGTCCCGTATTGGATAAACCCAATTTGTAAATCCCGAATTTCCTTCCTTCTACCACTAGAGCTACACAAAACTGCACATTATACGGAGAAAGCCCTTTGAGAAAAAATTGTATAAAAGCAACTTATGTTCAAGACATGCTAGTGACCAACACTTTTGTTAATAAATATGTATGTACCTATCTAAATACATAATACATTAGTATGTTTACTTTGGAAAATACGGTATGCATTCAAACAATGTTATTGGTGGGTTATTTTGACCTAATCGTATTCTTTATGAAGCATCAAGTCCACCAAGCAACACATGGTAACAAATATCTTAACTACCATACATAGTGTGTTATAAGTTAGTAACAGAAGATATTCATTTTAATTACATATAGTACCAGTCAACCCATACACTGCTCTAAATCAACTGATTAGCAATGTAAGGCGAATTTTTATGATGTTGTAAAGCAAGTTTCCGTCACTGAACAGAATATGTGTAAAGATAAGCCATGCGTAATCCAAATAGTTATTCATAATGTTATTTGTAATATGCGTTGAGCAATATGTTTTTTTCAATCGATTCGGAAGTGAAATCGCCAACACAAAAATTATCCAGACAAAACGACGAGTCTGTTAATATAAATATCTACATAGTAGTCAGACGGCGGTGTGATCTATAAATAAATTCGACTTTGTCGACAAGTATATGATTAACTTTGCTAAATGTCTCAGTGAAGCGGAAAAACGTCGGAACCTAAAATAGCCGCTGAATATTTCCGACTCGTATTCCTGCCGCCTCGTGAAAATGGTGTTAAAGACGGTCGGCGCGCGCGCAACTTCCGGAGTGCTGATAAACATGGCGGCGGCGAGCCAACATGGCGAAGTTTCCGGTCTTGCTGATTCACATGTGATGGCAAATGACTCTGGCTTGCTCACTGCATTTCTGGATTGTGATTCAGCTTCAAACAAATGTGTGGGTGTCCAGACTATAATTGCTGTCTGGCACACACGTACACATGTACGCAAACTACATGAAATTTAAATTACTATACACGCTGTAATTTATTATTACAACAAAGACCAAAGTATATGTGCTTTAAATATATAAACACTTTAAATGTAATGTAAGAAAACCCTAAAGATGATAAAAACCACTAGTTAGCGCAATTTGTAGTAAAATACTATCAATTTTTTATCAATATAATTATATACTTTTTTCTCCATATTCTTACTAACTTATTAGTATTAAGATTGTTCCAGATAAGATTATAACCAAGCGCCCTTTAATTTTTTAATTTATCGACACAGAGAGAATTTTCTGGTTTTTGAATATATAAATAACATAAAGAAGACTCGCCTTTGCGACGTCACGCTAAATCTATGAAACATGTAACATACGTAATTTATTTTTGTTTTTATTTTACTTCTTAAGCATTTGGTACTTTATTTAGTGCAAACGTATAAATTTCTCATAATTATCCACAAAACTGATACGGTAAGCGAGTTACTAGTCATCCAAAATAAATGGAAAAAGAGAACTAAAAAGGAATGATGTAAATTGGTGTTATTGTTGAGCTGGTACATTTATGGTGTACTCCAAACTGAGCAATGAACTCTACCATATGATGAATTTTTCAAAAATCTATAAACCCACACTAGCTTTATATAGTAGAAGATATAAGTCCCTAGACTAACTCCTTCCAGTAGAGGACTTCAAAGTCTAGCAGTGTTATCAAAGTTATTTTCTCTCTAAGCAGAATAACATGTATTTTTTTAAATAATTAATCACCTTAATGTTTCCGTTATTGGTAAATCAAATTTATTTCGTTTATACATATGTATATGTAACACAACCTTACACTTTACCTTCAATACACCTATCACAAAGCCTTCAAAAACTTAACGGAAAGACACGAAAAAAATTGTATAACATTGAAAAATATTTAACTCACTATAAAATGTAAAGTTAGATAAATAAAAGTTATGACTAACCTATCACAATTGACAACAATGACTAATAAGCAATGATAAAATACAAACAAAGGGTTGATTAAGGTCGACGATGTAATGAACTATAGCAACAAAAACACAATTTAGGGATGAGCCCCAAACAATAGTCAAGAGCTTATTCTGTTTTAAGAAATTGTTTGCTATTATAATTTGAATTAAATATAGCCTTTTAACCCGAGATGCCTCGTTAGTTTCGCGACAAATATTGACGCATGCGATTAGCAGGTGCCAGTTTCGATTCCATGTTAGGCAAAATGTTATTAGATACATACTCGCTTCCAACTTAATAACAAAATAATTACGGATATATACAGACGAGAGGTTAATATGTAGGTACGTATTTAAAAAATATATATGAACATTGGATTCTGTTTTCTAGAAAATCTCGGTATATATTTTGGAAAACTGTACCCCATGACACATATAAAAAATATTAACCCACAGTGACTCAAGCCATTGACATATAAAAAAACATTTTATAATAATTTAAAACAATACAACAATTGAGTACGAAATCACTACGTCAATGAATTATTATGACATTGCCATTTATCGTACGTATTTGTCACGTATAGCCTTCGAACCTTTTACGAGTTTAGACTATTAGTAATAAATATGTTTCCCCTAGCAAAAAAAATGTTTTATACTGTAGATGCAAATCTGTTAACATATTTAAAATATTACTAAGAAAAAGTAAGAAATATAATTTAAGTATGTTAATGTAAGAAATGTCAACCGCGATCGATAGTTTCTGAGCTTGATTACACCTTGTCCTGATGGTTTTATTAGGGTTTTCCGTAAGGGGAATTTCAGTGCTAGTACGGAGTCTGGAAATGTGCCCGGCGTACGGCAGGAAGCACGCCCCCAATGACGCAAGTTATGTAGTAATAATTGTCGTAACGTGTGGGTGCAATAATACGAGTTCACCTCTGCCTACCACCTTAAAAATAAAGCGAGAGAATATAAATGTACATATTCTTTTAACATACCAATATATGAGTATAATTTCCAAATAAATTTAATATATGTTCGTTAACTGTGGATCAATAACCATTATGTATGGGATAATTTAATTTTATCACTTACCTATACACAAATCATACTATAACCGAACGTATTTGATTAGGTTCGGAACATTCCTAATAAGTGAGTGTAACATATGTAAAATATTTTACAATCGATATTGTAACAAAAAAAATTACCATACAATAAAATAATTTAAATGGACACGTGGCCGCTTACCGCGAATCAACCACTTCCTGTATTGTTCAACGAAATAAATTTTTGTGTGATGCATAACTCTTACTAATTCCGATTACCTAACAATGATTAACATTACATGCGTAGTATGTTAAAATATTTTGAGTAACATAAGCGAGCACATGGATGCGAGACCTTGGAGTGTCGCGGAGAGATGTTGAATACATAAATAATGTAAGGAAATTTAGCAGTAGATCAATGTTACGAGGTGGAGTGGAGTGGGCAGGCGGCAAGGTTGTCGCACTGCGTGGCCGTGGCAGTGAACTTAACTTTCTTCGAGCGCCAGCGTCAAGCGTCAAGCGTCAGCGACGCAGCCCGCCCCGCCGCACGCTCCCACCAACCGTGAACTCTATTACTATAAATTATATCTATTTTTATTCACATTCATATTACGAAATTGGTTTTATAACATATTAATAATCATCGATTAATTTCACCTTAATACTATGTAACATCATGATAGGTGCTTTATCAACAGATACATACTCATAGATAGTCAAAACTTAAACATAACAAAATATTTTTTTGTTTTAAAAATGTTACGTTGCTACATTAGGATCGCAACGTCTCGCCTTAGTAATCTGCCAGATCAATCCTAAAATTATTCCTATATCGAAAATCGTTTCCTCACATACTTATTACGGGTTGGGGTCCGCTTTGCCTGGGCCAATGATTGAAAAAAGTAGCCCATAATCTTTCTTAAGCTCTCAATTGTATCGATACAAAAAAAACCAGTCGAATTAGCTAAGTAGATTTTGAGTTTGTCACAAACATAACAAAAAAAACAAACATTTTCCCTTTATAATAGTAAGTTCTAGTATAGGTATAATTAACTTTGTAGCAAAAACATTTTTCTGACCCACATAACTTACTTAAACTAAAAATAAAGCATAAGCAACTGCAACCGCTCAACTCCATAAACATCCAACTAAATATAAACAAATGCAAAGTATCTAAATTATAAACATGCAAGTATGGTAAAAACGGGTGGCTCGGCGACGATGTAACGCAACTTCCATCGCGCAGGCTTTAATGGTCGGCCGCAATCCCACTTCCGCGTAGCTCATCCCGCTGCGCGACCTAGGCCGGGCTAGCCTGGGCCTCGCCGTTATCATCAAGCCCGTTACGTGACGCGCATGACCCGGATCCACGACCGCTTCACTGTAAACGCGCACCACATAGAAAAACGCTTTAACTGTCACACAATACCTATACGCTTGTATCTTGTTCGTCTCTGCTTCCCTGGTATCATATGCCCTAAAATACATACATACATACATGCATGTATGTATTTTACCTCTATCTATAGACAGAGGTGCATTTCTGCACCCACTTTTCGCCGATTCTAAAATACTTTGTTACAAAATCCAAAAACAATCAACGGCTTAAAAATTTGTACTGATATGTACACAATTAAGTAATTTACATTCACATGTTCATATAAATAAGCTCCACATTATTCTGTTTAATTTTCCTTCCTAATAGATATCGCGGAATTGGCCATTGAATTTGATTTAGAGTTTTGGTTTCAATATTGTTTAATAGCACACATTCAGTTTTTACAGCTACAAGCGGCAGGTAATAAAAAATATTTCCGAGAACACGTGACACTTCGGGCACACGGATGCGTGGATCGGCTCATCGCGGCCGAACACTGTGATCCAACACACTACACAGCAGGTATAATTAATATCGTAAGTAGAGTGCAGGGTGGACCGCTAGCTCCTCGGGTGACACTTATTAAGCAGGCTGGAAGCGAGCGGTACTAACGTGCCGTGAAGAATGTCGCTTGTTGCTCCACTCAACCTTAAGCCTCGTTCACAAGGCAAAATAACTATGGATACATAAAAACCCATACACCAAGCTGCGACGTTATACAGGAGTGCAAATAACCATGTTGACAACATTGCGGAATAGAATTTAATTTGATTGTTATTAAGTCACCAAAAATTCAAAGGGTCACCAAAGTATGTTGTCAATCGGAATCCTTAATGGATAGATTACTCAGTTTGCGTATAAGATGATAAAAGCGATGAGCTCTAGGAATACAAAAATAATTGCAAAGGTGGATGTTTCTTAAAAAATACTCTGAAACGTCGAAGATAGAGTTACGCGACGTAGTCTTCTTTTTAACAAAAGCATTTTCTGTTGCTGTTTCTTACAGCATTTTGCTTATAGACATGACTTAAAGAATTATACATGCATTTTCATTTAGAATTTTATTTCCCCACCACCATATATATCAATTTGAAATAGGTACCTACTACTAACTGTAATTTCTAGAACACTGGTTAGATTACTAAATAAATCACTTTGCCCGATCGTTTCCCGGGAACCGAATACCTCAATTACACGCTGTGCACTTATGGTGCAAAACCAACATGATTGTTGAATTTATATTTGTATTGACTATCAATTTTCAGGTGTTTGAAAGGTGTATAAAAACAAAGTAACCTGCGTACTTAACAACTTCCAAAAAAAAAATAGTTGTATAAAGTGACGTATTTGTAATCCCTTAGTACCCACGAGCGCAGCGGATTTACAAAGCTGATAACATAATGATTAGTATCAACGGCATTAGATTGGTTGCCTTTACAATCGTTTTTAGTAAACGATGCTTGAAGTATACCTACTCTTTCGTTAGAATAAATATAGAATAAAATGATTAAATCGTGTTATTTTACGTCACTGTTATGTCGCCAACGCAATGTATGTACCTACATACTTTGTTTTCATTAGTTCTTCTGCACTAATACGGAATTAAGAATACGTATGTCTAACAAAATACGCAACCAAACTAACGCTAAACACTGTTTTTATCATAGATAATACATTTATTTTTGGACAGTTAACTATAGGGAATTCAATACCCATACTATTCTACATACATACATACATAAACTCACGCCTGTCTCCCGTTAGGGTAGGCAGAGACTATAGAGCGCCAAATGCCACGGTCCAAACACACCTCTTTCGCTTCCTCCACTGACATTATCCTCTTCATGCATGCACGTCGGTTTCGAGGGCTTTATATTGCCCTTTTTCAGTAAATTATATACTATTCTGTTTTCAAAATTTGTTTCGTTTAATTTATTATTTGCGACAAATAAACGAACAAATCGTATTTTATATCTCAACATGTCGTATTTGCCTGCTACGTACGTCAGATCGGCAAATAGTTGTCACGTGCGCACATTAAAGCCGTTGTGTCATGATGATTGTGTCTGATTACGTGAAATCTACAAGTATATTTTATCATCAAACACCAACATAATCACTGGAACACCTAGCTTTATCTCTGACAATTTTTTTTTTTGTATTTGCCAATCGGAAACTCGTCGTTATTGTAAATTCCTAGTTCTAATCAAGAACGCTTGCACTAATGTGATTTAATTATTTTACGACGGCTATACAAAAGTAGCTTATTTATATTATGCTAGGGTACATTATGATTATTTAATATCCGGTTCAGTGTAATTACCGACATTTTCGAAATATCAAAGATAATATTGCGACATTACTTAAACAAATTTTGGGTCGTTAATGTTTTTGAATTATATTTGCATGAGTTAAGAGATCCATTCTACCTTTTTTGGAATTCTATTCTTTGACATCAAAGAGTTGTTTTAAGCATTCCCAGCTCGGCTTTAGTCATCAGATTAGAAGGTTCGTTTCAGTCATTATCCTAGTAAAAGTAGAGTTGGAGTTCATAGCTTTCCTCCTTAAAAAAAACCTCGCAAAAGACAAGCAAATGATTCTCTTTAAGTTCACATATAAATTGTATTCCAACAACTTAGGTACATACATACATAAACTCACGCCTGTATTCCTTGAAGGGGTAGGCAGAGATGCATTTATCATTTATCATTCCCACGTAATAGGGGGCGAGCCTATTGCCGTTTTTCGAGTACATTTCGAGACTCCGTGCTGCTACTGAGAATTTCCTAATGGAAAAACCCAATAACACTTTGCCCGACCCGGGAATCGAACCCAGGACCTCTAGATCGCACGGCACATACTTGTACCGCGAGACCACGAGGCAGTCCAACAACTTAACAGTCAATAGTAGTGTGTTGGGAAATCCGCTGTAAATTTTCCTATAAAGTGTCGATCGAGGATTCTCCACACGGCATAATTTAAACATAAAACCGACATACTCATAAAAACCAAGCTAATGATATCCATGCATTATTAAAAATAAATAAAAATTGCGATTGCATTGAATAACTGATTTTAAACGAGTTATGTGGGGACATTTAATGGTTACAAAAGTTTATTAACTAGTTAAGTAATATCTTAATTGTGTAATTGCAACTTGTTAATGCGTTGGTACCAAGAAGCGCATCTTGCATCACTATTTACTGCTGTGATCTTTGCAACAAGCTATGAAGACAATGTTGTTTTGCTCGGACGTGACCAGCGTCCATGAGTGTGTACATAACCACTTAATTACCTGCCCTATACCGTTGCCATAAATACAGAAGCAAGTTGACGTAATTTTTATATTTTTTTTAAATAGGCCTTTAATTGCGAATTAATCAAATGTAAATTCTTGCAGATACACTTATCTACCTATCTTTATCGACTACTATCTTGTATCCGATATACTAATATTTCCTCATTGGGTTTTTCCGGTAGGAAATTCTCACTTGCAACTGGGAGTCTGAAAATTTATCCGGTAAATGGTAGGTAATGGCCTCATTGGGATTTAAAAGTACATGGCTGGCATACTTACCGTGGCCATCAGCGTTATACAGGCGTAGGTGTACTTAGGTACTAAGCCATATACTTATATTGAATGGTGGTACATTTGGTAGTGCTTGGCTTATCTTCGTTCAAAAGACGTTAAGCTTTAGGAAGCTGTGCATGCCTATTGCCCAATAGGGAAGTTCTATATCATAATCATATTATTTATTTTTAAATATTGTTTGTTAATCAAATATTTACAACGTTATCATATTATATTAAAAATGAGGAATAATGTTAAGTATTACCTGCTAATGCTAGAGGGTCATTTAAATTCGTTTGTTACTTTAGCGAACATATGTACGAATCGTTACGTTACATAAAATATGTAATTTGGTGATGAAAAACAAGAAAGCAATCTTAATAAAAACAAAAGGTTTTACTATTTCAATATATTTTCAATTCATCATACTAAATATCTATCATACTAAATATCTATCATGTCGAGCACCTAAACACATTCCTTATAAAGAACACGATTCTTACTTTAAAAAATAAAATTCTGCGACAACACTAAGTAATAATTATAGATCTATTTTTATTACAAAAAAATAAGATTAATTGTCATCAAGAACATCGAATTGTCATTCGAATACGAATATTCAAATGGCTATCAGCATAAATAAAACGTTCGTAAAATAGGTATACCGCATCAAATTAACACAAAGTACTTAACAACGGCACACGTGAACGCCAGGAAGTACTCAGATATACTTATATCTCGAGAACCAGTATTTTTTTTCTTGTGCAAATCGCTGAGTTGTTCTGCCACCGCCGACCGATCGTAAACTGGTCGACAAAAAGTATGCATACATTTGAATTTAATTTCGCAAACAGGAAATACCGAGACGCTACGACGCGTGGTCAAAGCGATGAACAAAAAGACAACAGGCAAAATTTATGGATACGCAGGTAATAATGTGGAAAATTTTATCTATAATATATACCTATAAATACGGTAAGTTGACGTAATGTAAAACTTCCACAAAATTAGTGTACCTAATGGCGTATGAAAACCATCTTATGTACATGCAACTCTTATACAACGATTGTCACCATAAAATGCTTAAATACATACATACGCTAACTGTATTCTCCGAAAGGGTAGGCAGAGTTGCATTTCTGCAACCACTATTTAATAGGGGTAGAACCAATTGCGGTTGCTCTTACACATTTCCAAACTGACAGCTGCTACCCATAATACTACCCGACCCGAGAATCGAACCCTGGCCCTAGATCGCGCGGAATAAACTTGTGCGGCGAGACTATGAGGCAATGTTTATAATGTATACTTATTAATGTAATAAAGGATATACATAAATATATATTTATGGCATATAATGAATAAAGATATTAAAACGATATTCTGCCGTTAATGATGTGAATTGTTTGCAAACCTAATTAATTATATATACATTGTATAGTTTTAAAAAACTGATAAAATCTTTCATCTAGAATCCGCTGCTGACGTCAAACGGGAAGCGCGGTGTCGTAAACGCACTAAAAGAAGCAAAACATGAATTCGTACATATCTAATCTAAAAACCAGAAACGCTGTATTCTTAGTCGCATAACTAGCGAATCGCGAACTGTGAATTATAATAATAACAAATTTAAATAGTTCCTCTTGGAGTAAATGAAACTAAACCAGTCGCAAGACACTCTTAACAAAATATCTGCACAATACAATGAATCGCACAAGATACTGTATGTAAAGTAAATAGAAGTCTATAAACGTTAAAAGTGACAATTGCGGGAAGTTCATCAATCTTCGACGTTTGTATGCCTTCGAGTTGCATGGATATGGCACAACAATGGATCCAGTCAACTAGAGAAATTATTAATTGGCCCAACGACATCACAAAGAAGCGGAAATATAAAACTCCTGCGTTGGATATCCCGCGGCGTGAGGCTCTTTACCTGACTCTTGGCCTGCCATTGTGTTCTGCTTTAAAAGAACCTATTTTATTTGAGATGCTGTGGGAAATTGTGCAACAAGGGTCAGGCATCATAGAAATACGTTGATCCGCGATAATTAAGCATCATATCATATCAGACGATAATAATCAGGAAGCGTAAAACTGGAGCTTTTAACCCTTTCTGTACTTTTTACCTGGAAACTTAATATATCTTAAGACATGAAAAACAGTTACTTACGGAATACTGAGCGCAATCTTTTGTGCACAAAGCGTTTTTATATTATACAACAATTTCTTCTTTAAACCCCAAAAAAATGGACACTGTCTTTTTATACATAATATATAAGCTCTATCTTGTTTCTGTTTAAGTAGTATAAAAATGTATACAATTAGCACAATTTTTTAATTAATATTTAGTAGATTAATTTCTTAATGAGACCAGTTCCTGAATGAGAAACAATAGTGTCGTATTATTATTTGAAGAGAGGCCGGCCGTGCGTTATCTGATTGCATTTACCATACTCTTGTCAGATTGCGATCGCCTCATACAAAATCTGTCAGGTTGTGAATTCACACTTCTTTGTCCGGAGCGAGGTCCGAATGAATCTTACTGTTTCGGCGAACCACCCTGTCCACTGGCCGTTCTACATCTCACAGTCGAGTGTCAAAGAACGCTTCCTAGAAAAGCCTCCGCGGCGCCTTATAGACCCTTACATTTTTTGTGCCCTTAAAGATAATAAATGATGCACTTAGAAAAAAGAATCCGACCTGTTCAGTGAGATAACGATCAGAGTGAGTTTTATGGAAATGTTTGCCGGAATTATAATGATCTGGAATCCTTTGGGATGTGATGGAGCGGCCAGACAATACGTCGGCAAACGATTTGATAACACACGTACAAACGATACCATGATTTGGTTTATATCTGATTGGGGTAACTATTATAACGAGAACAGGGTAAGTAACAATAACGGTGCTATCAGTGAACATTTCTTGTCAATCTGTAAGGCGTCACAGTCGAATATTTCACAAAATATTCAAACATATTTTAATCTTCCTAGTAAAATAATTATTCGTACTTACAAACTAGAGTAAATGAATCTACTTGGGACTCACAATGCGGAATAATATTCAGCACGAATATCACAAAACAAAACCTTAGCAAAACATTTTAAAAAGAGAGTTAACTTCAGGGCTAGTCTATCATAAAGGTTATATTAAAATGCCCACTACCTTGACGGGTTTCTCTGGCGCTTAGACTGTGACACTAACACAATGTATATAACAAGAAAGGAAATGCGAAAAGACTCTAAATTTGAATATATGTGATCATATTAAACAGTATTTTGGAATTTGTTTTGCTCGTCCTTTATTTTCTTACCAACAGGTAAACAGCGAACAAATGCGTAAACCTATTTTGGTAAAGCCCTAAATCCATACCGCAGAGGAAACAAAGCTCGTAGCCCATACGCTAAGTTGGATATCCAAAAGAAGCACTGTTTGCCACTTCGGCACCCATACAATCTTTTATTTGTAAGTGAAGAAGTGCGCCGTACTCGGAACTATAATGTTTCCTATTGTTAGAAAGTTAATATTTAAGCTGAACGAAATACGGTGCCATTGTGCACCGCAAACGTTACCTGTAGTTGAATGGAATAAAAGTGCGGATTGGGCGCGTCATTACGCGAAGGATAAAAATAAATGCGTACATAGGCCGAATAGATCAGATAATGCACATCATCTTTAGAAAGAATTATAAGTGGGCTGAACGATGTTATTGATCATGGCAAAAAATGCAATAGGTACGTATTAAATATTTCGCCAAGAACCTCAAACATTTTACAACATACTAAATCAAACCGTTTTATCGTAGTTCCTTGTAATTCATGAAATGAAATGCAAACGTTAACTAGGAAGTAAAAATGCGTCAATATTAATGAGGAAGGTAAACGATTGCGTATTTTTAATCTACCGAACCATTACCAATGGTAAAACAATAGACGCTCTTCAAACGACATGGCTTCTAATGGCAGGCATGTGTGGTGGATGGAGTCCGTCGCGTCGACGACCTTGAATGACGCTAGAACGTTTTCCTACTTCACTTCCTACTCGATGTCATCTTAGTTCGGATTGAATGCCGGCGCCGTCGCACAGCGCGCCGTGTGCCTCACCTACACTTGGCTTTGTAAACGCTAGTCAAATGGTGACGTAATAATTGCAGCTATTACATTAATACACGTCCGTTCGTGTCATTTAAAATATTTTTAGGGACACATATATATTTCATGAAAGTAAAATCTATACCATATTATACATCGTTTCTATTTAGGCCAATCATAATATCCGAATAGCAAGTAGCAACATCGATACGTATTTAAGACGTCGACAATTAATGTTTTAAAATTAATTAAAATATGTAATTGAATACAATAAACATGCTTTACGACGCTGTCGCTCTGTTTGTGTATGAATGTCAGTTCTGCAAGAATTTAGTATTAACACTTGTTTTATACAACTTGTCAATTCCAATCTCAGTAATGTACAAAAATCATTCCATTAATTTCCTGCTTAAATTGAAGCGTAACCCGAATACAGATTTTTCCTTTTTTTTCTGTTGCCAAAGCACAGGCGCAGTCTTTTATGCTGAGAGATAAACTTCCTGGCCGTAAGCAACTGTACGGTATGGAGTGCTAGAGTTGAGACAATGTGTGCAAACATACACAATGTTCGCTCCGCGCCCTCGCAATCTTCCTAATGAGTGAACCCTTTCACACTATGGACAAAGCTGGGGTTTCACGGGTGATGTGACGTGTATTCAGCATTCATGTCGCCAACCTTTGTTAAATCTACCCAAAGTGAAAATTTTCAGTATGGATCAAGAAAAAGGTGAAAATACTTGACTCTAAACGAAGCGCTACTTCATTATTTAGTATACTTTAATGTAACAACTTCCTAATTATAATTATTGTAAGTAGAGTATACGTATCCATCGCCATAATATACAGAATTGGGTCACAGCAAACAGTTCCTATAGTCTTGACTTATGACATTTTTATAATATTAGATACTACTTATGTAATAATAAAACTTTATTTATCAAATACAATTTGACATATAAATGAGAATATCCTGACCCCGGAACTAACTATAACTATCTGATCCGATAAAAGTACGCATGTAGAAAGTTTTTAACATTAAATTAAAACTCTACGCAACTGCGATAATTATATTATAAAGATTTGATGTTTCGAAATTTTGAAAGCATATTATGCTCAAAATAAGAGACAGTTCCCGAAATCAAGAGTCAGCTGGCTTAATAAAACGCAAACTCAGAGCCATTTTTTTACAAATAACGATGGGCACTGTAGTCGTCGCGTGTAATACGGGTGCAAGACCAATCATGGCCGTAAACTAGCAAGCAGTTCAAAGTAAGGACCCTACAACGTTCACACATACAATATGAAACTGAATTCATCCACTGCTCGACTGTGTTCAAATTGTGATTTCTGACTATTATCAATGCATGCTACTCGTAACTTTATCAGCTATTCCTAAGAAACCCTTGGTTTTTATTAAAATCCATATTTTATCATGAAAAGTTGTTGTACTAGCGCACATATTGCAGGAATTTATGATCAGGAAATAGAACAAAACAAATTAATACGGCAAGTTACAAATAATTACAATAAATATTGAATAAGAGGAATATGACAGAAGCAATATATTGAACTTGTTTTAAAGATAGAAAGGCATGCATAATATAGGTACATAATATACCTAATCTATGTTACAATGTTAATTCCGTTTACCTAATACACGCTTTATCCATGACTGGGAGATATATTAAACAAATAAAGAAGTGGGGCCATTGTCAACAAAAGTGCCAATTACTCCGATATTTTATATAAATGCTGGCGCTACAATAGTCGTGACTAGTGGTAACTGCACAATAGTGCAAATAGAGTGTAGTGTATCTAGTAAAGAGACATTACGATTATCGCTACTATTCTGACCTGTTCCTCACTGGATATGCGCGGATTGAACCTAGCGCCTAAAATAGATAAACTGGTATCTTGCTAGCAGTTCATTGAATGACGACAATTTTCTGTGAGAAAATGATAAAAATCGCATCCAAGCAATCCCATTTATTGTGCAGACCCGTGAAACTAGGATGAGTTTACCACAAACAAAATAGGTAGATACTATCTAATAAATAAAACAGGGTCTATCACAACAGATTAAATTACTTCCCTTTAAATCTTATAGATAACATAATCCTCTTAACATCGATTTTAATAACTTAAATTGAAGTTCGTCGCAAATTCAGGAAGTGACATTCTTAAGTAACTTACACATAAACCAAAACTATTTTAAATTACAAAAAAACGAGGACTTGTGGTTTTACCAACCCAGTTTATTGGGTATACAAATATTAATCTCAGATAAGAGGTAGCACGTTAGTCCCTGTGTTTGATCTTGGCATGTAGGTACTGCAGGAAGCCCCACAAGTGACACAACTGCAACCACTATTCGAGAACAAATGTGCGTAACTACTCTAATTGCATTATTGTCGGCAATGGCGTCACTGCCATGGGCAATCTCACATCCGGCAACAAACTTATACCTATTTAGTTAAGGTTTTAATCTAGAGCAGATACATTTAGGACTGCTTAACGAATTATTAGCTACAAAGGACGCCATTCAACCTGCATTATACTGTTCATTACTTTTATGTGCTAAAAATAGATGAATATAAAAAATATTGCAATTTCCACAATGTAAATTTTGTCGGCCATTTACGAGTACTACAATACAAGATTTATTAAATGTAGAGGTAAAGTCACATTTAAGTCAGCTTGAACTACAGTTTTCACGGGCCGGTTTCCCGTAAAAAGTATTCCCCGGGACTAACAGTGTTCTATACAAAAGAACAAATGGCATTACTGACAGGGCAGGTTCTTGTCTCGTTCTTCACTATTTTCTTGCCATTTTCATTAAATTTGAAAAGAAGTTGTATCGAACATACCTTTGTTGATATGGGTGTTTGTTTATTAATGAAGGCGGGCCGTTTGTATGTACAAAACTTAATGCAATAAAATATCATGTCGAAAAAATATTATTTCATACACCTCTCAATCTAAAATACTACTAAACTTTAAACATTAAAATAAATTAATATATTTTAGAACACCAATTCCTTAATAATTCATACATACACACATACATAGAATCACGCCTGTATTCCCCGAAGGGGTAGGCAGAGGTGCATTTCTGCACCCACATTTCGCCAAGTATGTATCAGTCCCACGTAATAGGGGGCGAGCCTATTGCCGTTTTTCGGGCACATTACCAGACTCCGTGCTGTTACCGAGAATTTCCTAATAGAAAAACCCAATTACACTTTGCCCGACCCGGGAATCGAACCCAGGACCTCTAGATCTCACGGCACATACTTGTACCGCGAGACCACGAGGCATAATTCACTTTTCGTTATTTAACTAGATTAGACTGTCGATGGGTCGCTCAAAAATTTAATTGCCCAAATAAATCTGCTAATGAATTTTCAAACATTACTAAAGTGATTTAGTACCAATTAGAATGAAGTAAAATAACAGAAGAAATCCTATCGGTCAATAATTTACTCCAATCAACCCATGAAACACAAGTGCTTGTAATCTTTGAGCAAGTAAGTATATAGTAATCATTAACGTACTTATGTATGTTGGTATATTTGTATATACCAATACATTGGAATATGCAAAGCTGACTTCACTCACACCACATGTGCACTCACCATCCACCAACAATCCCTAAGCCTTCGCCTTAGTCAAAATCAATTAATGACATTGTATCTAATCTAGAGTCGATAGAGGCGACAGATGTGAGCCACGGGGGGTTTAGCGGTGAAAATTCATAGTTCTCCCTCTCGAATGCGAAAGACCCTTCCGAATTGTGCAAACTGCTCACTGCATCTGTCCACTTGCATCGTTACACTGCCCGAGTGAGCATATACTTGACAAAAAGTATCGATATCGATATTCGTGACTTTTTATATTATGTTCCGAATAGGATGTTCTATTTCATTGCCACTATCGAGTCGTATTAAAATACTTCCTTCTAGAATGGCGGTATTATTCGATACCTAAATAGTTCTCAAACGCTAAAAAATCAATTACTGTGAAGTGACTTCCTGAAAAGAGAACAATTTAGCATATACAGCGGAACTGGTATTGTTCCATACTGAGAACAGTACAAACTTGAGACATATTACAACACACTACATGCTTCCTGTTATCAATGTGAATATAAACAAGAGCTCTTTGTTTAGTGTAAGCAGCTGACTAACGACATTGCAATAGACGCGACGCATCGATAATGTATCGCATTATTAAACATTATCATCACGAATAATCGATTATCAGAGTAGTTTCGCCGGCTCGTGTTAGCAGATCTTAAACAATCACACAAATAATGATACTAAAAAAAAACTAAAAATATTTGTTTCAATGTAAAAAGTGAATTTTGGCGTAGTTCAAAGACTCATTTCTATATATATTAATATATTTAAGACTTCTGTGTTTATAAATAGTACAACGACTATTTCATACCTATAACTTTCATCGATACAAAAAATACTTAATACAGTTAATAACCCTCCCTAAAGTAATCGGACTCTGCACTGTGTCCCTCACTGAGATAAAGTCGCCCTAGCATTCAAACAAGTGGCTCACACACACTAACAATTTATCAGGAAGTACAATGAAGATTAAAGAGACTGGATACACACACGTTCGTGATTAATGTAATAATATTGGTGTACGTACCATCGAACGTGTAGATGTTGCTGAATATAAATAATATTACTTACACACACATGGAAAGAATTTAAATAAATCGTCGCGCGTTGTACCAGGAAGTAGCAGCTCACTTACTCACACATGGGAAGCGGTTATATGTTTATGTAGTGGGTAGGTAGGTGCGTTTGTGGCGCTGGCGCACACTTGTGCGTCAGCTATGCGTGGGACCGCGCGCACATGGCCTGATTGGGGCATACCAAGTGAGTCCCCAGACGATACACTTTTTACGACACAACTTTAATGTGTCGCCGATATAAATTACACAGTATTCATATATTACAATGAATAAAATTACATAATTGTGGCCGTTTTAATCGTTCTATTTTAAAGGTTTTATTAATTTTGTATTCTTGCAATATGCAGTATTATGCTTGGAGACCTACAGTAAGATTTAGCAAAAAAAATAATCACCAAAAGCACTTTTCAATCAGATGTCTCGCATTGTAGGAAACCGCAGAGTAGGAAAAATAAAATGGAATTTATAATTGTGAATACATATTATATTACCCAAACGAAATACTTAAAAAGACGTCTTAATGCTTATCTTCTACTTAAAGATAGTAGAAAAACTATAGGATAGAATACAAATTCATAAGATAACGACACGGAAAAATAAACCCGTAAGGAAGGATAAAAATACGGAAAGGATTCGATAGGAACATTTTTATTTTACTCTCATAATATGGTATCTACTTAAATAATACGGCAGTGAGGATGCTACGTGCCCTCATCTATACGGGTGCATTCCCGACCCGTTTTTTTTAATCACGTGATCCGAAACTAACAGAAGGGTCGCTTTGTTATGCGACACTTGTGCGCTCTGCTCGCCTAGGGGGTAACTCGTTAAAATCATGGATTAATTGTCCATTCAGAACGAGTTTGCGAGATATCGATTTTTATTTATGCACACATAGTCGTGAAGCGGTGCTTTAAATTGTAGTACGGATATACATTCATATATCATCATCATCATCAGCCCATATACATACGTCCCACTGCTGGGCACGGGCCTCCTCTACCATTGAGAGGGTTTAGGCCTTAGTCCACCACGCTGGCCTAGTGCGGGTTTAGGGACGGTAAAATATTGCTTGATTTTAATATACAACATTTTAATATATTTATAGGGCACTAAATGCATGTAATATAAGACAGCATTTTCTTTAGAACAAAATACTTAAAGGTATCTGTTATAAACAAGTATAGTTGTATATATTAAAAAAATATATTCATAAAACGTTTGTAAAAAATTCAAACGCGCGCGTTTTTGACGTAATTACACGTTTATTTCCTTTGCATGTCGGTACAAAAGTCTTATATTGCTATTGACTGAGGTCGACGGAAGTAAACGATTCTTAACCCACTAGCATTACCAAAGACTTAATGAACACAAAGATGAACAGAGAACGGGTTTAAATAATAAAACTAATATTATAACATCCGTATTTTGTGATGAGTATTTACGAAGTTGACGTTGCTATATCGAGATTTTTTGCTAATATAAAACCAGTTTAATATTACTTGATATATTGCAAAATTATTTGGCAAAAACTTCCTTAGACGGTACAAAAAATATATAATTATGAATATTTTGCACAATTAAAATTTAATTATTCGGAATGGCAAATTAGAATCATGCTAATGTTAAAAAATCCTTATATTATGATGTACCTAGATATTAAAAATGTTTTTTTTCTCAAGACGCGCAATAAATTCTTGATTTGCTTTAAAACCCAGGTATTTTTTTATTAATAGCATTTCTATTACTTAGGTACTACTTTGCTAGACTTAATAAACGTGTATGATATATTTTCATAACAGAAAGAAGTTTCAAACTTAAAGAAATGGATATATGAATTTGTACACGATGAAAATGCGATAATTTTAATATTTAATGTATTAGATTTCAATATACCAATTTATTGAATAACCCCGAAGCACTCTCTCCATCACGGTTATATTTTACTTTTTATACTACACAAAAATTTATATTTATATTATATTATATTTTAGTATTTTTTATGCCTATTAAAAAAATATAAACGAAAATTATTTTATATTTCATACAATGCAATAATACGAAGATAATGCGTACGCTTACAGCATTACCCAATATCAAATACATAACACTGCCCACTAAGGTTCTGGTGTACGGGCAAGTGGCGCAATTTTTCGGTGTGACATCGTTGCCTAGTTCTTAGTGCCACTTGATTATGTAACAAGAGAACAACAACTTTTGAATCGGGGTCGCGCTTCGTGAGCAAACGCTCGGAAGTGCGTTCGTTTTTGTTGCGGCAGTTATTACAAAATCTTTATTCTTTATTAGAGTACCGAATGTTACCAATTTGAAGTTGAAATAATATTAGCTGCCTACATCCGTAGGTTTGTAGCCCATTTAAGTAATCGGTAGATACTTAAAATAAGTCTAGTTATTACTTACAGTGGATGTAATGATTTAATCCGGGTCAGCGCACAGGAAGTGCTGTCATTTCCATACGATTGCAATTTAAAATGGTGCGGTATCCGGTGTAGACTTCCGGTCTCATTAGATACACTTTTTCCAAGCAACGATAAGCGTATTTCTTTGTTTTGCTTCGATATACATTAATGTCAATAAAACTTATTTTTATAGCGTATCTCGTAGGACAATAGCAAGTACCAAGATTTTATAAATTTTTACGTGGAAGAAAGAGTTATTACATTAAAAAGGAATTTCTCGGAAGAATTCGTTGCGGTTAATAGTAGAGTAATGAATATGTTACCAAACTTATAAACATTGATACACGGGTAGGCAGAAATACATTTCAACACCCACGTTTCGCTGCTTTACTAAATCTACTATAATAATAATTATAAGTATATCTAATCCACCTTTCTGTTTCTGCGCAGATTCTTAATTTGTAGTGAGAAGATGCATCTCATTAGACCCGCATGAGTTTGTCAAGTGTCTGGCCACTTGATGCACTATGCAGACAAACCCTTCTTACCATCAGGTGCATTGTTGTGGATAGGTATATGTATTATTCGTTCACGTGTTATTGTGATATAATATTATGCGCTCACGTAACAAAATATGTGGACATATTCCCGTCTGTTCCGCACGACCGTTCCTTTTCCGCTTCACGGCCACCATCGGAAGTAGAACAGAGATTCGCGTGTCTCCCCCTAACCCCCGAGCCCCCATACGTCCGCTGCCTGTAGGCCACCGCTGTCCAATTTCCTCTTCCCGCGTGTATTAATTTCCGGCTTAAACTATTTCATGTCTTCCATTTCCTATTAATATTCGCGTCTAGTGGATTTAAGTAATAGAATTCTTTACATTCCGTTTATTTTATCGGTATATTTGTCAATTTATTTGAGTTCACGCACGGGCAACGATGAAGTTCATTATGGTTAATTTATCATTATTTGCGGTATTATTATCAACGATAGGTATATATTTCCAAATTCATACATGCGCAATACACATATTACTTATATGTACTAAGAATTAAAATACCATCATCAATATCTGATTCTAACAAAAATTATAAACATAGAGACTTTAAAAGTTAGAAGCTCTTATCTCCGACGTTTCAGTCATATGTTTTTATAAGGTAGTTTATAATTATCGTTCACTTTAATGATAAATAGAACATATTGTTATTTACTTGAATATTGTCCATATGTAGGAGTTTCGATAGTTCTTTGGGTATTTTTTAAACTATTGAAAATGTCGTCCAGTGTGGCGGTATAAAGCCTTAATCTTCCTAATCATCAAAGGTTCGGCCCAGTAATGGATTTGTATGCTTGTACATGCCATACACATAAGTTAAGACACACTATCGAAGATTACCTAGAAGATTAAATGAAAAATTTATTTCATATATTGTAGTAATACATAGAAAAATGTAAATCAATGTAAGCACGACGTCGTATAACAAATTAATTCAAAATTACACTGCATTATTAGTAACCAGGTAGATACGGTCTTAACCAAGTCTGCAGCTGAAAATATGCGCTCACGCAATGAACTTATTTCGGGCACTTCCGCATGTATTCGGATTCGAGTCCGGCTATTCGTCGCATTCCGACCGGGTCACTATCGTGGCTAATACTAACATTCAGGTAGTTGTCTCATCGCTCTCTTCGATTGCATTTTTACAGCTGTTGTTGTTATTTCATTAGATAATAATAATCATTGTAAAAACAATGACGGCAACAAAATAATTACACTGTTTACTCTTGCATTTACTATTTAGGCACAATAAATAATAATATTGTTGCACCAGGTTAGATTGCATACTGGTGGGAACTAATTAGCTAAGTATGTATATTTTAATTTATACGTTAAGGTAAACACAACTAGATGTGTTTACGTAACGGTGCCGGAGAAGTTTGAATATTTAACAAAGAAAGTAACAAGATGTGAGGTCACGGTCACGTTTGACCGAACATCATAGCTTGTCTTTTATTCACTAAATTACTGCACATAGCCCCACAGCGACCATCTGCGTGCCGACGCATCGGTCGCCGGCGAGCTAGAGCGAGACGAAACGAACCAGGAGCGCGGGGCGGGCGAAGGGAGCAACAGGTAAAGATTCCGAGGCCACTTCCGTCTTGGCTGCCGAATATTTCTGTCTCGAACCGGTAGTGGGACGGCGGCCAGGGCACACGCAAGATTATCTCGACCTACACGCATACACATGATGTATACTACTGTCTTTCGTCTGTTCCAGCAGATTTTAAACAGATCAACATCAGAGTTACGTAATTATACCGATAAAACCGTACCTTTCGAATGATTCATCGTGAAATACTCGAGACTGATGTCTTCTCTCTGCGATACACAAGCCATATTCTCGTAATTGTCATGCATGCCTTTGGACAAATCAATTTGCATTACTAACCACTATTAGTTGTTTCTTTCATGTACTGTTACATTATATTGATTGGACAAATAATTGGCTTCATTATATGCATATTTAAAAACTTTGACGGCAGTTTAACAAACATGGGCAATTGAACATCTTTATACAGAACATCATATGTTAACTTCGGCATGACTTAATACTTTAGAGCGCCCACAAGCATGATGCGCTTGTAGTTGGGTCGAATGAGCTCAACTCAAACCGGTTAGCGTTCATATTGTCTCACTCGGCACCAGGAAACTGCCGGCCGGTTGTCGAGACGTTTCCTGTGCTTTGTCTCATTACTACCACGACAACGTGAACTGTCTATTTATTCTCGTAGTTGACAAACAAAATCCATCTTAATATTTCCTACTACACTCGCAGGCCTTTATTCCTAATTTCCTACCAACTCTAACAGGGTGATTCCTACAGCGCTTAAAAAAACTCGTAAACCGTTAATAACTTTCAAAATTGATTTCTTTTGAATTTCCTTTTGGCTTAAAACCGTCAAAAATAGGCGATTCTAACTGGAGCCCATTCAATACAACCAATTAAAATACGCATTATTAATTTAAAAAATAAAAATGGGTCAAAATGTCATTCATGTCCTTGAATTTCAGCTCACATCTTGTAAAAAAAAATATGTATAAATTAAATAGTCGTTAAGAACACGTATTTGATAGTATATATATTTATAAGGTTAAAATACCATGCCATCTGTAAAAATATTTCGGTGCAATAATAATTATTTAACGAATAACTTTATGTCAAACTTTTGTCACCACAAAATCGTCATTAAGTTCACGATGACAACTCCTGCAAAATGAGTATGTTTCTGAACATGTCACGACATTTTCCGACCCCGCCGCCTACTCTTGGGTTCATTCGTCGGCGATTTGCCCTCGAGTCGGACGTGTGGCATGTTTTCTTCTCATTATTTTTCTATGCAAATTTCATTCGCAGTGATTTGTCACAAAATTTCGTCATTTTTATAATATGAATTATAGCTTAGCGGATAGAGGTAAGTCATTTTCAATTTACTTGGTTGACACGTCATTAGGACCAAATATATTATGTGCATTTCCACTTGTCTAGATAAATACCTGCTATACAAAACACTTCATAGTCCTGCGATTTGTCATTACGCTGGTAGTCATTACGCTCATATATCATAAATATTTCATACGAATGTAATGACACTGTTATGAACGTAATGACATCAAATTATTCTGTGTTTAATTATTTTTAGTTATATTTATTTTGGAAACAACAGTTTATGAAATATGTAACGTTATGTTAGGTGAATAGCCTAATGTAACGTAATGTATTTATATAATAAACTAGGCAGTATGTTGAATAGTTTGACTGTTATATTACTTTGATTTTTGGACACTAAATATGCTCTCGGTGTTTTCAGGACATAATGCCAAAACCAAATACAAGTAAAAAAGAAATGTTAGCACAGCAAAGTCTAGCTAAAAACATCAGTATTTTTGAATAAAAAGCGACATTAACATGTATGAAGAGCAGAAACAAAAAACTGGAGCTGACATAGGTCAGCTATAGCTTTCTCATAGGAGAAAGAAAGAAATTTAAAAAGATTTTGAGTATAAATGAGATAAGCCCGAGAGAATAACGTTTACAACCCAAGAAATGGAGAGAGAATACACGAAGATATAGTTCTGTCATCTTCGTGTATACTAGCAGAAGAGAAACATAAACAAGAAACGCAGAACGTAGTTATTATTGACAGTAACAAGACTCTCAAAACTCCCACCAAAAATAACCAGGACCCACTTGGGCCTAGCACATCAAGTGACCACAGTGACAGTGACTTCGTCCGCACCGACTGTGACTCCGCCTTACAAATTGATTATAAAGAAGTAAAATACAGAGAACGCAAGAAAAGACTCAAGTTGTTACAGGTGATAAAAACGTTAAAAAAAAAACAGATAAAAGAATACGTCAATATATAAGCTGAAACACGAAAGGGATACGAACAGATCTGAAACTTAGCCGTTAAATCTAGGAGTAACGGTTAATTTCGAAATCTTCTTTGATTTGGAATGAGCAAAGCTGATCACGATAATAATAAGCAAAGATAATAAGCAAAATTAGTTCAACATAAGCTTTTGTTGACGACACATAAGTTTTATGAAGAAGATGTGAACAGCAGAATCGGCGCTGGCAAAAAGGAGTTTATTACCAAAGGTAAAGAATGCAATCAAAAGCGTTACTTATGCGCCCCTTTAAAACAATTATAATCAGAGAAATTAAAACCTGAGAACGAAAAAAACAAAACCGAAACAGACCATTCTGGGTAGTGTTCCCGAAAGAATCTAACAGGGATGCAGTGCATGTGTACAATCACTTAAACATGTATTTGCTTGTTGAAGCTTTACACAAAGAAAATATACTACGAAAAAGAAATTAGATTGAAATGATGTCATCTCTTTGCTGTTTGGCAAAAAGAAAAGGGAAATTAGTTTTACCGCTAAATCTGCAACAAACGTAACCCCAATCCAAGCAATTCAAAAGTTAGATGAGGATCTGCCAGAGATTTTTCTGCACTGTTATAATATTTTGAACCAATATAATGAGATAAAGAAGTTAAAGGAAAGGCTGAACATTTATGAAACCATACTGCATATTGACTTCTCGGAAAACTATGCCATAAATTTGCTAAGGAAGTTCAGGCTCTCTATTTCGGTGGCAGCCGAAACCAAATAGTTAATTGATTATTGACTGACACTGTTGACAGCTGTCATTATTTATTACAACTTACAACATGATTAGTTCCTACGTTCTTAAAATTTTTATATTTTTTAATAACCTACATACACGAAAATTCCTATTGTTATTCTTCTATTTTAGTTGCATACTCAAATACTGAATAATAATGCTTTTAATCTTATGTTTTATTTGGTTCTTAACATTCACCTTATACTATTATCCAATGGTCATTACACGCATGTCTAAGTCATTCATAGTAATGAAGATATCATTCAGGTCTTTTATTAGTCATTACGTTCACGAGAATAAATTGAAAATATGTGATATCTCAAAATTTACGAGGAGAAGAACGGTGCCAATACTTGAAAAATGTTGCTAAAGTGTCGTTTATCGAATAACTGCCCACACACAGCCATTATTCCAGAAAAAATAAAGGTTGACAAAAAATACGTTAAGAACGGAAACTAGTTAGGATTCACCCAACACTACACTGATTCCTTGACAAACACTATCAAACAATCGTGTAGGTCTTAATGTCTTTCTACTAGTTGGTGTCAAAAACGTCGTCGGTATGTAATTAACAGCAAAACATATTTAATGCTATCGAGCCCGGAAGCTTAATGCATTGTCGAAAAATAAAAACAAGTCTTTTAGTATCCACACTCCACAGTACTCTACAAACAAGGAAATATGGCGAGTTATTAAAAACTGGCGCGCTGACGTAATCTCACTATACCGCTAACACTTCCGCGTGCCCTAAGCGAGCTAGCGCACGTATAAAACAATACTCTAATTTAAATGTTGAAATCTATTTAATTCATAAAGCAGACAAACGACAAGTGTCTCGGAGAATCGGCTGTGAGCGCCAACTGCGATAACGGTTTGCGGAAACAGTGTACGTTTAGTTAAAAATGGGACTCGGTTTGGCTCCCGAAGTTTTATCTCAGTGTGTGAGGTGGCGCGGGGCCGGCGAGCCCGCGGGGGGAGTGACGGGCGCGCGTCCGTCCACCCGCGCCGCCACCACATCATCAGTCCGCGTCGGAGAGCTGCCCGCGACGCTCGCCTGCGAGTTCGATCCCTCAGATACGCTGCTGGTTTACGGCGTGCCGTAACACGACACGTTTGGAGGGACCATAGCCGCTACGCGTGTGCCTGGTGCTCTGTGGACACTATATTTTGTGCTAATTGTGTTGTGACAATGTACAAGTGCTGATTTGTCCAGTTCCATCTACTATTTAGGATTTTTGACAACGCAACCAGTTCCGGATCAGCTCAACCGGTGAGTAGCGGTGCTTATCGCAAACCGTGCTATCGCGGACTCACGCATTTCCGACCGCGCCCGATAACGAGATTGTACGCTGCATAAATGTGTGAGTTTAAATCCAAAAGTGAATTAATCTCACACGAAATGGCCACATTAACTTTGAAGAGTTTAGACTACTAGACAAAGTAAAACAAAGTGATAAAGTTTAGAAACTCTTCCTCTTAAACTTTTTATTTACCACATTAATACGTTATGCATTTGAAGAATAGAAAAATACTAAGACAGTTCATATAAGAAACTTTAAGTAACAAAAAGTAACAATATAGCATACGTCACTTGTAAACACACAACGTGAGGTACGAACGGTGTATTTGAGCGATATAGAACTTTAACGCTTTACAATATATATGCTCAAGTACCTAAGAATGACTTATCTCATGTTGTTTTATAAACTGATCGTTTAAAAATAATATATTTTTGAATACTCCCAAGTAATGAAATAAGAACTAAGAAAATGAATTTTCTTTCTTGTTTTATTTTTACTCACTGCATAATAAATATTGTATCGTATTGCAGTAATTTGTAATCACGGATTTTGTCCACATCGTGTTTTAATATTTTTTATTTATCTTAATAAATTGTATATAAATAAATATTTATAATAAACTAAGTATAAGCAGGCCGCGCTTGTTTATAGTATACAATTCTTTAGTTTTAGCATTATTAATAAAAGATTTTACTGTTTACAACTTTGCGAATTATTCTGTACGACAATAATTTAAGATACCCATATAATATAAAAAAACTAATAATTAATCGAATCATTTTTTTTAGAACTTTAAAAACTGCACTAGAACGCCATCTCATGTTGAATAGCCGTACTAAATGACGGCACTTTCAAACTTATTCACAAATCTGGCACCTAAACTTAACAAATCGGTAACAACCCCTTTGTTATTTTCAGGTAATCGTTATGAAAGTAGTAAGCTTGCAACTACCCTCCGGGCCCAGTATGGAGCGGCTACCGCTTCCATTCAGCCCAACGGAGCTTTTATGGCGATACCCGTTGCCATGGGCGCCTCCACCGCCGTCTCCCCTAGGAGATACGAAGGCACAACTACCAGCTGGTCTCCCACCAGAACCCAGACTATGGACAAGAGAAGATGTTGCGGTGTTCTTAAAATGGTGCGAAAGGGAATTTGATTTGCCTAATTTCGACATGGATCTTTTCCAAATGAATGGTATGTAACATAACACGATCAACAATAATCTATTACATATAATCTTAAAATACCTTAAATTCATTATTTTATAATTGTCAACAGGTAAAGCCTTGTGTCTACTAACTAAAACTGACTTGGGCGAACGCTGCCCAGGTGCTGGTGACGTCTTACACAATGTGCTGCAAATGCTAGTGCGCGATGCGGCACTTTTGGGCAGAGTTCCTTCCTCGCCCGTGACACCAACGGCCCGTGCTGCACCCTATCCCCCTTCACCACATTCTCACCCACCGACTCCAACATGGACCGTAGATGGTTTCCATCATTTCCACAGCGCTGCTTCGGCTGCCGCCCAACCGAATTCAGTGACACTAAGTCCTGCGCCATCAGTTGACAGTTCAGGAAGTCCACAAAGAGGAGAAACCGTCAATTACGCCCCCGCATATGCCCCTTCCGTACCAAATGCAGGTCAAGCGCCAAGCTCCGGAAGCAACCATTCTGATTCAGATGAAGAAACACATTTCGTCCCACCGCCACGATCACCAAAAGATGTTCCGTTAACGAGTCCAGCGCCGCAAACTCACCCAGCCCCCCAACATTCGCACTACCGTGCTCAACATAGAGAATTCTTTCCTAACGATATGCCTGAGTCAAATACAAGTAAGTTTAAAAAAAATCTATACGTATTATCATATAAAATTAATCAATTATTCAATCTTAACTGTTACAACTGTTTATTTTCAGATGGAAGATTATTATGGGACTTTCTACAACAACTTCTAAATGATCCCACTCAGAGATATACAAATTACATTGCCTGGAAGAATCGGGAAACTGGAGTTTTTAAAATTGTTGACCCCGCTGGATTAGCGAAACTCTGGGGCATTCAAAAGAATCATCTCTCAATGAACTACGATAAAATGTCACGCGCCCTGCGATACTACTACCGTGTTAATATACTACGGAAAGTCCAAGGCGAAAGACATTGCTACCAGTAAGTAGTTTCCTTTTTGTATTATAAAACACATAGTTGTATTACAAATAAAAACTTAAGAAATCTAACAAAATATTTGAACAATTCTAGATTTTTGCGGAATCCAACGGAACTAAAGAACATCAAAAACATATCGCTACTACGGCAACAAATGAGCCCTACACGAGTAGTGCCACAATCAGTGGTGAAGACAGAAATGAAGGAGGAACGTTGTGAAGAAGAAACAGTTGATGAAGATATGCCGACTGATTTAAGCATGGCGGCGTCAGAGCCATGGCGAAAACGGGCACGCTCGGACCCCGCTACCGCTCAGCCTTTAACATCACAGCACGACAAACATCGCATTAGTGCACTTATTGGAGACAATATGATGCTGAAGCGAGACGCCGAATACCCAACTGATCACTACGCGCTCAACCTAAAAAGTGAAAAATGTGAACAATAATTCTTAAAAGACTTGCAACATTGAGGATGCTAACAGAGTGATACACTTTTCGTGCTCGTCTGTATTCAGTGTGCAACTGACTCCACCCATTAACTTCTAGTCAAATTTCTCTCAGAAAGGATATTTTAAGTCTTCCTATAAATATAACTCACAAACTGACAAAAACTGAGAGTATTTTGACAGATTTAGAATGGTTTTTGGAGTTAAACAGGGTATGGACCTAAAATGCCTTTGTGCCAAGTGATTTTTTATACCTAATAGTGTCAATTACCTATATAGTTAGCAAAGGACTAGATTTGTTTTGTGTTGAAGTCATAAAACAATCTTAAAATTTTGTGCAATGGACCATCATCTCGTTGCTGACCGAGACCTCGGCAGTAGCATTATTATTGTTGCCAAAATTCATCTATCTTTTCAAGAGTGCTATACGCACTCATTAATGCATTTGAGTAATTTAATTATAGTTGTATATTTTATATTTTGGTTTTGAATTTGCTAAAAAGATTATTGATAACAGAAACAATTAATAAACAAAGAATTATATTTTTTTTTATAGTCGTAGATAGTGTCTTCCATTGATTCTTTTTGGCAAATCATTTCAATTGTAGCAGGTGAATAAGTTAAGCTACTATAACACCTACCACATTAACCATATTTGGAAACAAATTTGGCAGCTTAGGTAACAAAATATTGAGTTTATTACGATATTGTAAAAGACAATAAAACATCTACATATTTAAACGGAATGCCTTCAAATCAATAACAAAAAGATCTGCTGTGATAAAAAAAAATATGAAAGTGGTAGAAATAATAAAGTATGCTAGGGCTTTTACTAAGATTTCCAGCTACAATTTTCTGTGATCTCTTTTATCGATGTAGGTAAATGTCATAGATTAAAATACTATTGTAAATATTAGTTTATTCAAAACTAGGTAGATAGGTGAGTTAGATTAAGAAACGGACTGTAAAGAGAATGTATGTATGATTTGTAAAACAAAGTGGAGCTTTATCAAAGTACCTATTATATCAATAAGTTCTAATAAATCATGTTTGTATTTTTACAATTATTTGTACATGGCATGCATGCCATTAATTCCAACATTGTTGAACACAATATCCTGAGTATGGAGTTTAAAATAAAAATATTGTGTCAGATTTATTATAATTTAAAATAAAAAATAATGTTATCCCGGACCTTCATTTACTTAATAGTTTTTATATAGATAAACTTTCCATCGCTTGTGCGGGAGTAAGAACAGAATACATGAACTCCTTTGAGACCTGGGTTCAATTCCCTACTTGTGCTTTCTACATCTATTAATTCGAGAAACTTGAATTGGCCAAAATTAAAAAGAGTGGTTAAGAAAACAAGATTGGCCGCATATGAAATAATTATACTAATAACTTAATATTTTTGTCTGCATGCCTGGGCTTTTTTTTTAACGAGAGGAAAGCCCTTTAAGATCCCCTGTTCGGTACCTCGGGGGAGGCCGAAAGGGGTATGTCGGGGTCTCTGGCCTTCCAACTCGGCGCGCAGAACAACAATTGTCCGCTTAGCCGAGTTGGGTCCCTAACCAAAATCCTACGCCAGCATACCGACTAAAACCTCTCGGTGACCATCTCGCGCATTAAGGGCGGTTTTACGGCATCTCAGGGCGAGAAGCGCCCTAAATGGTCCGCCTCCGCCCAGCGCACCGTCCGATTGTGGACTCCTCCAAATTGGGAGGGCTTGAGATGCCCTCCACTTACGCTTTTTTGGACGTTCACCTCTTGTGAACGTCCGCGACAGTCAAGCGGTCACGCCCTCTGCCGCAAATCTCAAAAACTACTGAACAGATTTATATGACTTTTGGTATAAACATACATAAGTGGGAAAATTTTACATTTGGACTGGAAATATTAGTCCGGGAGGTAGCGCTATATTTGAGGGATTCGTTTAATATCGGCTGAAATTATAACAATAATAGTTTTCCACTAACACACAACAGCTTAGGGATGTAAAAAATAAACGATTTTTATTTTAATCGATTACTTTATTCTACGATTTTTTTTATAATCGATATTTATAATCTTATTAATTGATTTTTAAATTTTATTATTCCGAAAATTTGGCTTGCTGGTAGAAACTTGCCATCGAACATATCAATAAAGATATTTTGTATTTCGTATTTAATTACTTGTGATACAGTATTTTGTAATTTGGATTTCTATTAAAACAAAGCATGTATTTTGCACAGCCCTGGCGATAATAATACTGGCAACTTCCTCTATCTTTTTATCCTTTTTATTTTAATTAGTACTATAATTGTGTAAGTACTCACTTTTGTCCTCGTCGCCAATGTAATGTCCTGGTGTCCGAGGTAGTTCGTATAAATAATACTAATAACGCTTAGTAGGTATCAATAGCCCCTGGAGCACCAACTAGGTCCGATGTCAGGCGTAGTAGTGAACCGGTTTGAGTGGGGAACAGCGCTTATATTATAACTAACTTTTGCCCGCGACTCCGTCCGCGTAGACTACAGGGTTGGGTTCAGAATGAAAATAAGTTGTAGTCCATTTTACTCCACAGAGTCCCATTTATGTCCATATCAAAAATCGTTTACATCGGTCAAATGATTTAATCGTGAAAGCGTAACA
Organism: Hemaris fuciformis; assembly: GCA_907164795.1. Lineage (NCBI taxonomy): Eukaryota > Metazoa > Arthropoda > Insecta > Lepidoptera > Sphingidae > Hemaris > Hemaris fuciformis. The sequence goes on along the minus strand of OU015438.1, from coordinate 9,568,568 downwards.
GAAATACTCGTATAGTTACAGTCGTCTACACGTCGTTTCATCATTCTAGCTTCAAAAATGACGAATTTCCACACAAACATATTATTTTACAGTACATTTTTTTTACAAACTTTGAATGTCATATTTATTTATATCTAATCAACAAAAATAAGTTTCAAGCTTCTAGCTTTAAAAATGACAATACTTCTATACAACTTTTCATCCCCCCTTAAAACCCCTTTTCCTTGATAAAAAGTAGCCTATGTCCTTTCTCAGAGTCTAAACTATCTGTGTACCAAATTTCATTTAAATCGGTTCAGAAATTTTAGCAGGAAAGCGAGACAGACAGACAGAGTTACTTTCGCATTTATAATATTAGTAAGGATAAGGATTTAAAAAAATAGCCTATGTCCTTTTTTAAGGTCTCATTTTTGTCCATACCAAAAATCATCCAAATCAGTCAAAATGGTTTAGGTGTGAAAGCATAACACAGGCAGTGTTACTTTCGTATTACAATATATGCTCATCCCACGGGAACCCTTCATATTCCCGGGATAAAACGTAGTTATGTTACTTCATAGTGTCCCATTTATATTCATACCAAAAATCATATAAATCGGGCGAATAGTATAGACGTGAAAGCCCATTCCCACGGGAATACTACATTTTCCGGGATAAAAAGTATCCTATGTTGCTTCAGTGGGTCCTATCTACCCCCATACTAAAACTCATCTAAATCGTCAAATGGTTTAGGCGAGAAAGCATAACACAGGCAGCGTTACTTTTGCATTACATTATATGCTCATCCCACGGGAACCCTACATATTCCTGAGATAGAATATAGTCTATGTTACTTCATAGGGTTTTTTTTTTTTTTTTTTTTTCATAGGGTTCTATTTAAGTCCATAGCAAAATTCATATAAATCGGGCGAATATTTTAGGCGTGAAAGCCCATTCACACGGGAATACTACATTTTCCGGGATATAAAGTAGGTATCCTATGTTTCTTGGGTGGGTCCCATCTACCCCCATACTAAAAATCATCTAAATCGGTCAAATGGTTTAGGCGTGAAAGCATAGCATAGGCAGTGTTACTTTTGCATTACATTATATGCTTATCCCACGGGAACCCTACATATTCTTGGGATAAAATATAGTCTATGTTACTTCATAGGATCACATTTATATGTAAAAGACTTCATTCATATCGGTCAAACGGTTTAGGCGTAAAAGCAGAATATTGACAGAGCTACTTATACCCATTCCCACGGGAATACTACATTTTCCGGGATAAAAAGTATCCTATGTTCTTTCCCAGGCTCCAACCTATCTGTGTACCAAATTTCATTTAAATCGGTTCAGTAGTTTTAGCAGGAAAGCGAGACAGACAGACAGACAGAGAGTTACAATCGCATTTATAATATTAGTAAGGATTTATTATCACGTCTACCTTACAATTTATAATATAATATTACATTTGACAGCCCCGTGGCGCAGTTGGCTAGACACCAGCTTGCGAGAGCGACGTGAAGCCGCGGGTTCGATCCCCGCACCGAGACAAATGTTTGTGTGATCCACAAATATTTGTTTCGGTCTGGGTGTTTGTGAGACCGAAAAGTCTCTCGTAGTTTCTGATACCCACGACACAAGAATCTTATCTTAATGTGGGGTTAGAACTATGTATGTGTAATATAACTATGTATCTGTATTTATTTATTTACATCTACACTACAAACACTACACAGTACAGCTTATAATAATTACTTACCGGTCCCTCTTAAAATTTACATTTTTTACCCTCCTTTTGTGTACCTATTCTACTGTGTGAATCGCAGTTCGTTGATCCAGTGCACATATTATTATAAAGATGGGAGAGTATGTCATAAAAACCATAAAATACATTTAAAAAAACCACACTGTTCTGATTAGTGTTACTACGTCTACCCCGAAATGTAATATGCGAAAATTATACGTTATAGTTCTATTGATTGTACCATGTACATATACAGTACAACTTATAATAATTGCGTACCGCTCCCTCTTACAATTTACATCTCCTACATTCATTTTGTGTGTACCTCCTATTCTACCGTGTGAATCGCAGTTCGTTGATCCAGTGCACATATTATTATATGACGATGGGAGAGTCTACTACAAACAGTGAAACGTGGGCTATCCTTAAGCGACATATGCCGGAAGTCTAAATCGTGAAAATAAAGATGCTGTGGTGGAACGGCACGCGCTTGTACCGTATACGTAACGTGGTCATCCGACGGCATTTGGTGGCCACGAAATAACTGATACACAGGAAACTCATTTGTGGTAGTTTGACCACATGCATCACTCTGCATCTGGGTCCCATTAAGGCAAACTTAATGCCAGTAGCAGCAATCCTGGCATGTCTATTTTTTGCTTCTCTACACTTCAGTATAGTAATACCACAATTTACATCAATCAAAATTGCTATTTAGGTATGAAAAGGTAATGAATAAACTATACACAATTGCTGCTGCATCTTGTTTTATAATTATTTTACCTAAAAGTTTTTCAAATACCAAATTACATGCCATCTATACAAAACCAAGCAATGGATCCAGATTAAATGAAATGTAATTAATCTCTTTCAATCCAGGACTCAAACCTTGTACTTGTACGTCTAGATTGCATCCCATTCTTTTGTAGAGCGAAATAAACAAGGATTTTATATAACATTGACATTATCCTCAAATCAAAATTAGTATGATTTATTGTAAATGTTACTTACCTGGAAGTTTAGTTGCGTGGTCAAGAATCTCAGCAGCCACAGGTTCTACACCAGGCACAAACCTCTGACTTTCCGAAGTTATGTGTGTATTCACAATGAATTATCACTTACTTTAATAGTAAGGTAATGAAAACATTGTGAGGAAACCTGCACACTCAAAAGTTCTTCAAATTCTTAGTCCTCCAACCTGCACTAGGTCAGCATGGTGAACTAAGGCCTAAACCCTCTCAGTGGTAAAGGAGTCTTGTGCCCAGCAGTGGGACGTATATGGACTGATTTATTTAGCTATTGTGATAATAATAGACAACTTTTCGGTAATGACAATTTTGTAGAAATTCTAGTAGAATATAAATAAAATAAATAAAAATAAATAAATACACCCAACAGTCACATACATAGTTCTGACCTCACACTAGGATACAAGTCCTGTGTCGTGGGTATCAGAAACTACGAGACTTTTCGGTCTCACAAACACCCAGACCCGAAACAAATATTTGTGGATCACACAAACATTTGTCTCGATGCGGGGATCGAACCCGCGGCCTATCGTTTCGCAAGCTGGTATATAGCCAACTGCGCCACGGGGCTGTCAATATATACAAAAATATCAGTTGACTGTTAAAATAGTATAACTAGCCTGCATTCAACAACTTGTAAGTAATTGCAAAACCTGTAATCTCTTCAATCATGATTAAAATTAAACAATATATTGTACTACTAAATATTACTTACATTTATTTGTGTATTTTATAAAATGGTTTTAACTTACAATGAGAATGTTGTTTTGTGACAAATTAACGTTCGGTTTCAATGTTAGGCTGGAAAAATATAACATCATCTGCAATAACTGTGGATGCACTTCTGACCTGGCCGTCATCCAACTTAACCTCTCCATATGATAATTTGCCTGTTACATAAACTCTTTGGCCTTTCTTTAGATATTTGTATACTGTATCCCTAAGTCCTGGTTTGAATATGCTTATTCTGTGCCAATCAGTTCTTTGTAACACATCACCAGACTCATATTTATAGCTAAAATGAGTTGCTAGTGGAAAATTTACAACAGGATGTTCTTCTGTACCCCGTTTTTGTGGATCCGCTCCTGCTCTACCTAAGAGTGTCACCTGGTTAATTGCTGTGAATAAAAATATATTATTAGTACACAGTTTCATCTTAACACAAAACTATTCTCTTAAAGATTCTCAATCCATGAAAGATGAATAATAACAAATATTTTTTTAAATATCTTTATATTTACACAAGGCAATACTTGAAAATAATAATTGATTGGTTTAAACCAATCAAATATATACCTTAATAATACCTTAAGATATTAATGGAAAGCTGTTATGCTATTGTATATAAGTCAAAGTCAAAGTCAAATTATCTTTATTCAAATAGACTTTTACAAGCTCTTTTGAATCATCAATTTTAAGCTATTTTAAAATAAACTAAACTATAGCTTTCCATATCATTAAAAAAATTGGTTGCACCAGTTAAGGTGCATTAACAATCTTAAAGATATATAAATAAACTAGCTTTTGCCCGTGACTCCGTCCATGTAGACTACAGGGTTGGGTTCAGAAAGAAAATAAGTTGTAGTCTATTTTATTCCACAGAGTCCCATTTATGTCCATATAAAAAAGTTTCATCATTCTAGCTTCAAAAATGACGAATTTCCATACAAACTTTCATCCCCTATTTTTATTTTACTCCCTTAAAGGTAATTTTTTTACATACTTTGAATGTCATATTTTTTTATATCTAATCAACAGCCTAAAAAATAAGTTTCAAGTTTCTAGCTTTAAAAATGACAATACTTCCATACAACCTTTCATCCCCCCTTTCAACCCTTTAAAACCCCTTTTCCGCAATACAAAGTAGCCTATCTTCTTCCTCAGGCTCCAAACTATCTGTGTTGTTACATAAAGTTGGATGGGACAATAGTTGTTACATAAAGTTGGATGGGTCATACTAAAGGCAGAGGTATGAGAATAGTTGATTATAATTACTTTTTTCAGTTTTCTGTGCTTCAAGTCTCATCAGAGATGTGTGGAAAGATTTAATTCCTAATCCATTAGGTACTATTCTCGGGACCTGAAACAAAACAATAACATAAAGTAAACAAAAGAAACCTATGAATCCAATGTCCAGGTTTTTTTAATTATGCATACACATTAGGGATGTTATGGATGCTCCTATTTTTCATATTAATAAGTGAAGTTCAAAATAGGAGCAATATACTTAACAAGGAGTAATAAAACAACCATTTCCCATTCAACAGCATTGTTATGAGTTATGCAGTGGTTCCAAAATTAAATCACCGCTACTAAATAGTTCTATGTTAGTAGAAACACTGCCTGGTGGAGTAGATAAAATAGTTATAGCGAGGGTCTAAGTTGATGGCCATGAGATATAAATTGTTCTCTCCCAAGCTGAAAAACTTAGTTGAAATTGTCGTGACGGCCTTGTCGAATTTCTTGTGGCAACTTTTACTACATTCGCATCCGCATGAACATCCGTTTTGATTGTAACGGATGCAGATACGGATGCAGATGCAGAAGCTCCGCATTTGCGGATGCGAATATATAACATGTAATATATATTACATGTTCGATGAACAGAGGTTAATGATGCAAATAAATGTAATACTTTATTTGAAAAAAAAAGTAAATAATTGAGCAAGCCTACATTTCTAACCCGTTTTGTGCGCCGGTAACCCATGTGACAATTATTTACACATGATATTCCTTAAATTTGATTTACTTACCCGCGACAGACAATGCATTGCGGTTGATTAAACAAGTCCGGATATTGTCAAGTATTACTAAAATACAGAAAAAGGAACTGTACGTAATAACAGATTAAAATGATTCCTCCAAAATAATAATAGAAATATAAATTTCCAGTGGGTCGTCGTTAGTCACTTTTCAGTTTTGATTGATTTTTTTTCTTTGTTCCTCAAGGAACCGGCTAAGGTCAAAGACCATGCTGCCAAGTCTTCAGTAATTTATTTTCATTAGTATGAATTATGAATGATGATGATGAAAGAAAAAGGGCGGGAAATTCCCAAACTGGAGGCGCGCCCCCCGTCCCTCTCACATACAACCCTTAATCGCTTCATTACAATAGTGAACAGAGAATCAAGCACCACTCGTCGATATTGCACACAGCGCGTCCGATTCACGCCTCGCCTCCCCTCTCCCCATCCTACCGCAACGGTGGGACCGTCCCACCTGGATCAGGAGGCTCCTCCATCCTCTCACCAACAATCACCAGAAAAGACAAGACTCACCAGATACAGCGCGACAGGGAAGAAAAAAGGGAAAACTAAATCAAACACACCACACACAACATCGACAAGCAACACTTAATCCCCTGTTCACCACTATCAAGAAAAAAGGTGGTAGGGTTTAGTGTTAATTGGCTTTTTTTTTCATTTAATGCTGAACCCGGTCGGGTTGGTACCACCGCCCAGCCTATTTCTACCGTCAAGCAGCAATGCGTTCCGGTGGAAGGGCTGGGTAGCCGTTCTTACCTTTCCCCAGGGTCTGGTGGGTCAAACGTTGCCCGTACTTGCGGAATCTACGACTTGGTTGCTGCGTGGGTTTAGGGTGGCTGGGGTTGGGTACAGGGAGACCCAATGGGAACGGTTCCTTCGGCCGCCTGCCGGTCAGTTGGGGACCTGAACCCGGGGACTCTCTTTCAAACTCCCTCCCCGGGAAGCTGTCCCGCCAAACGGCGAAAATCCCGTCGTGCAGGCGTCATGCTAGAGTGGGAGACTGGGGTGGATCCTGCCGTCTGCACGCGGGGGGGCATCGGGGGCCTTTCCGTGCTCCACACCTCATCCTCTCGGTGATCGCGCAGCCACCTTGCACTACGATCCGCATACTTTTACGGGTGCCTGCTTGGCACGCCACAGCCCTCTCTATACACTCCAATCTAATATGAAAGGCAAAAATAAAAGAAGCAGGCTTTCTGCGGCGGTCAAAAAATCCACATTCAAAGTGGACTTCTGTAATGTCAGGGGTCTACACAGCAATCTCGACGCCGTTCATCACCACCTTGAAACTGCGCGGCCTGCCCTGCTCTTTTTAACGGAGACGCAAATATCTACCCCTGATGATGTTTCGTACCTTAACTATCCCGGCTACGTACTGGAGCACTCATTCCTACGTAAAGCTGGGGTGTGCGTCTTCATCAGGGGTGATATATGTTATCGCCGCCTTCGGGGCCTCGAGCATAGGGACCTGTCAATACTATGGCTCTGTGTTGACCATGGGGGACGTACCCGTGTCTACGCATGCCTCTACAGGTCCCATGCCAGTGATGCGGGGTCTTCTCGATTATTCGAGAACGTCCAAGTGGGGACGGACAGAGCTCTCGAGCTGTACCCATCCGCGGAGGTGGTGATCCTTGGTGACTTTAACGCTCACCATAAAGAGTGGTTGGGGTCCCGGATCACCGACCTCCCGGGTCGGTCTGTTTACGAGATGGCCTTGGCTTATGGCTTCTCGCAATTGGTGACACAGCCCACCCATGTCCCTGATATTGACAGCCATGAGCCCTCCTTGCTGGACCTTCTGCTGACCACACACCCGGATGGATGGACGGTGGTGGTCGATGCTCCTCTAGGCTCATTGCCTAATCCGCGCGTCAGTGCCTGTGATGAACCTCAGTCAGCCTTCAGCGACTGGGTCTCGCAGGGTCTGGCGGTATGGCTCGGCAGATTGGGATGGACTTCGGGAGTTTTATGCGTCCTTCCCATGGAAGCGGTTTTGCTTCTCCTCCGATGATCCTGACACCTGTGCGGACTGCGTCAGGTATGTAGTTCTTTTGGGGATGGAGTTGTTCATCCCCAAACCTTCAATACCGGTGGGGCGCCGTAGCCGGCCTTGGTACAACAGTGCCTGTGCCGATGCTGCGCGCCTCAAACAGTCCGCATACTTGGCGTGGCACGTTGCCAGTAGGTGTCGGGATCCTATTGCCACGGAAGAGAAGCGGAAGTTTAATGCCGCTTCTAGGTCTAGTAAAAGGGTTATTGCCAAGGCCAAGGCAGAGCATATTGCCAGGATTGGCGAGGATCTGGTAGCCGGGCCTTCTGGTCGCTTGCCAAAGCGGTGCAAGGCAATTTCTGCCAGTCCAGTCTCCCGCCACTGCGTAAGACTGATAACAGTCTGGCCCATAGTGCAAAGGAGAAGGCCGATCTCTTGGCTGAATCCTTTGCCTCAAACTCGACTTTGGATGATGGGGGAACTTCTCCACCGATAATACCCCGGTGTGAGTGCTCCCTGCCTGGAATCCGCATCACTCAGCGTGCAGTCAGGCGGGAGCTCCAGCTCCTCGACATCCATAAGTCGAGCGGGCCTGACTGTATCCCCTCGGTGGTTCTTAAGACGTGCGCCCTTGAGTTGACCCCTGTCCTCACGCGTCTCTATCGACTTTCCTTTAAGACTAATTCAGCTACAGCTCTAATTATTTTCAATCGACAATAGTAGAGAACTAATGTTTCGTGTAGTGGTCCCATAAAGGTTTGTATTGCCAACGTAAAAAATATACATCTATCATTCCGAAACAAAAAAAGCTTCGCGACTTGCGTCGTTCGCGAATGAATGACAGTTGCTTTATGGTTATATAGATAGATAGAAAATTCTATCTCTATTAGTCTTGGGCATACTAGTTCACAACTGAGATCGCTCACTTTAGTTCGCCGCTCCTAAACGAACTAGTTCGTTCTTCTAGTTCGTTAGTTCCTAGTTCAAATTAGACCTAAAGACCGATCACACGTCCGCTCGTTTTAATACGGTTCCTGCTGCAAGCGATAATATTTATGGATAATGGATATAGAATGCTGTGCTTTTAACCTCTAAAAACAGCATACACCTCTTAATTAATGAATATTCATAAAATGTATATAATTATTGTTATTTACCCACGGTTAATTGGTGCAATAAACCCTTTATATTTTTCGCCTTTTTTATACTTTTATTAGTTTAGAAAATAATAAACGATAACGTACACATACATAGATAATTCTGTTCCTTGACAGAATAAAACATAACACAAACTAAACAAAAGTAATCAACTGATAATCAAGATTTTTATATTTTTTTAAAAGTAATCAACATCATCGCTGTGCGCATGAGCGGTGAGCGAACGGGAGTATGTATAGTGCTGTCTCGGGCGTAACGATCTTAGTTCAGTTGAGGCCAATCTCGTTCATTCGGCCGAACTACCGAACTGCGAAGATGGGAAAGAGGGAACTAGTTCGCGTAGTTCGTCTGTAGGAGCGCTCTTACGAACTAGTTCGTTCGCGAACTACACAAGGCTAATCTCTATCTCTTCAACCACCACGCAATCCAGGAAAAGTTGTTGCCTGTGAAGGATGCCTTCAGCTGCGAATGCAAAATCTGAAAAGCCAGCCTCTTCGGAGGCCTCGGATAATACGCCAGTACGACAGATTATGACTATTATTGAGCATAAAATCCGGAATTTGGAGAAAAGAAAGGTAAGTAATTTTATTGCGGCATAATATCAACAAAAATCTTGATTTATTATGAATTATCTGTTGTATTTGTAACCATATTTTTACGCGAATGCTTTCGACACAGCCTTATTTACTGTGTAAAGGACTTTTTTTATTAAACTTTAAACTCTTTTATGTAAATACTTGCTGCAAACTGACGCCATTTTCATACATGTGCTTCTGCAATGTTGACGATACAAATCTATGACGCCCAAAATATTTTATGCGCCCGGTTTACATTTAACTAAGGTAATTGGGGTATATTGATTGTATGTTTGTTTTACACATGTGTTCTGCGATTATTGACTCTAGGCACGCCAAAATCTGGACCGGGGAAAATATATTTTGGATACATTGTAGAGGTAGCATTATAAAAAAAACTACATTGTACATTTAGATATACTTGCTGTATTTGCCGTAATTCTTGATAACTTTTTTTTAATAAAATATATTTGTACCCATAAGGGATTCAAATTAATGAATTTTATTGTTCATATACATATATTTTTTGTTTTAGAGAAAGTAGATAAAACAAAAACTTTATACTAAAATATTATTATCTAATGTAAAATGGCATTATAATAATGGACAATGGTATTTATTACAGAGTAAATTAACATCATATCGTGATTTGCAAAAAGCTGGAAAAGAGCTTAATTCTGATCAAAAAGTGGCTGTTGCAAAATATGATGAAGTTGCACAAACATTAGAGTTTGCAAGAGATTTTTCTAAACAAGTCACTTCCATCGCAAATGCAGCTGAGAAAGATGCAAAAAAACAAGCTAAGAAGGTAAGACAATAATGGTCAATAATGAACATATGATTAAAACTTGATTTTTCTGTTAAACATGCTATTTTGTTAACTGTTTCAATAATTAATTTGTAGGATGCGTGGGTACGCTATGCGGCTGATACCACCAAAATCCGTGAAGTGCTCCTTATTCTTGATTGCCTCACACAAATGGGAAATGATGATGCACGGAATGATTTTCTTAATGGTACAAATGGTGCTGCAAAACTTTCTGAAGAGGATTTAAAAATTTTAGATGACTTGTAAGAAAAATTAATATCATGTTGTGTTTGTTTAAATATATTTACAGTTTTGTTGATATTCTTGTTTTGCCTTTAGGTACCCTGAAGTAACTCCAAAACATGAAAATAATGAGGAAGGACAACCTGGGTTTTTTAATCATGCCACAAAAGCTGCTGAACATCTGTATGCAATAATTGATGGCAAACCCAAGAAAATACTTGGAACTACTTATTCAAGGATTAAAGAAATTGTGTGCAGTGTACATGAATGTGGGTACTTTGATAAGCCTCTTGATGTAGCCCCTACTGAGATAGAAGAAAGCCATGCCCCTGTTGCTGAGGAGGAGCCACTGGAACAAGTGGAGGATGAGCTTGAATTGGAAGTAAATGCTGTGTATCCACCTGCAGGTGCATTACCTGTTCCTCCTGCACCAGCTGTGGTTCCTGCTCCTGCATATCCCCTTAGACCTCTGCCACCTATTACATTACAAGAAGTGGAACATGCATATTTTGCACAGCAATATCCTCAACAAAGACCTATTGCTGAAGTCATTGGCTCCCAGAATTTCTTTTTCCTTCAAGACTCTGAAATTGATAGTCCTATTGGAACTCCCCAACCACCACCAATTCTCAATCAGGCATCGCCCCCGGCACCAATTCCCACACAAACATTCACTAACCAGCACTTTGTGCAACTTCCCGGGGGACGTGTTCCTGAACCTGGATCTTTGCCAATGCCACCACAACCCCACTTCCCACCCCACCCTGATCATGCTGGCTTCCCTGCTGCTCCTGTACCTATGGCTGCAGTGCCCGCAGCGCATCCACACATGCCTGCACCTCAGCCTACTCATGCCGTACATACAGTGCCTATGCCACCACAGCCATTACCACAAGCACCACAACATTCTGCACCTCTAGTAGTGCCTGCTCCTGTTGTTGTTGCATCTCTACAACCAGAGGAACGTCCGCCGACATCACCTCTCGCCGATAAAGACGACGAGGGGCCAAAAGAAAACCGAAGTCCTGAACATGAAGATGGTAACGAACGCAAACCACAAGGCCAAGGAGATGGCCAAGGCCGATACCGTCGTTTTGGCAGAGGCAGTGGAAGAGGTGCACCCAATGGACACCGAGGTCGCGGTTCTTTCCAAAGTCGGCAAAGTGGCGATAATTACCGCGGCAGACAGGGCAATGATTATCAAAGCAGACCAATGAAAGATGGCTACCAAAACAGACAGTATGATAACTATCAAGGAAGACACGGAAAAGACGGTTATTCAAACAGAAATGATGGATATTATGGAAACGGAGATGCAGCCGAGGGTGCTCAACAAAATGAAAATGGTGGTCGTGAACGGTACGGCGAAGGAAGTCAAAGCTACCAAGGGGGCTTTAAAAGCCGCGGCAGAGGAGGACCTAGAGGCGCCCCACGGGGCACCACTCGTCCTCCTCGTTCACAACAATTCACAAGGAAAGCAGAAAACAATGAATAGTAAAGTGGATCTCGAAAATGTACTGCATTTTCAGTGGTTTCTCAACATTGTAATATATTTGATTTCTCTGATGGACAAAATCATTCGTGAAGGCAGATTTCACCGGCAACAACGTTGTGGTAACAACAAACTAGAGATTATGGTATAAAAATATTTAAAAAAAAATAATAAAAAAAAAGTAAAATATTAAAACTTGAAACAGAATAAAAAATAAGTTACTTGAATTTAGATGTATGATATATTGCAATTATTATAAGTTACGTAATTCTAGATCTTAAATAGATTGTGTCACGCAAGTGACGACCGGTGACTCGGTTAGTAAGCAGACCGTTAGGGTCACCGTATGTCGCTCAGTACCTCGTGCGTGCCTCATCCTCGTGATAATTTAAGTACAGGAGATGTGCACACAACTATTAAAACACCGTCAACCGGGACCTTTCCAAATCACATTGATCTTTGTATTTTAATACACTTCAACGCTTATTATAAATATGTTCAAATGTTCTATACATGTTTCATGTGTTTTCTTAAGCCATTAATAATATCATCAAAACTCGTCATTGTATGGTTTTGCTATTGTTACTGAGCTAATTTTTGAGAATTTTGTTTTTAATTATATTAGAAAAAGTATTTCAATACCTAACTATTCGCTATTTTATTAAACGCGTTTATTGTCATACAACTGGAAATATGATTTGGAAAATTAACAATATAGAGTATGTCGTCGTATAATATGTAAAACTGTTTTATTATGAATCTAAAAAAGAGTCAGTGACATTTTATCGTCTGTTTGTGTCGCCCAAGCTTTCTATTACCTTAAAATTGTTCTCAATAGAGGCTGTGTGCAAGCAAATTAAAAGTATTCTATGAACTTTGAATTTTTTGATTTAAATACCCTTGCGATGTACTAGTGAACACATTAGTATGTATATATTATCATATTTGAATTCACAATTGAGACTAAAATCTCATTCTTTCGTGCTGTTTTACACCGGATTAAACAAGTAAAAGCTTTCGGATTAATTATTCTAGAACATGAATTTACTTGTCCTGTCCCACCACATACACACCCGCCACTGTAACTCCTGTGCACCAGGATCAACAGCGGCACGCACAGTACTGACGCTGAATACCGAAGCTCGGAGGATCTAAGGGAACCTTATTTGTCGTGATTAATCAAGCAACGAAATTAATCAGAAATAATATACAGGAGGAGTTGGAAAACAAAGAGATGTCCACTTCCCTCCACAGCAAAGAGCAGACAAAATATTGAAATATGACCCTCAGCCTAGAAGATGAATTATCGGAAGCCAGTTGTTTTTTTTTCTATCATTCTCGACATCGCTCGGTTAGACACTAGGTACATTTTAGATTTTGAATGCATGTTGAAATTTACCTAAACGTATAAGTACAACTGAGATTACCCGTCCTTTTTTTTACGAGAGGAAAGCGCCTTAAGCCTTAAGCTGTTCGGTACCACGGGGGAGACCCAGAAAGGGTATGTCGGGGTCACCGGCCTTCCAACTCAACTGTGGAATTATTGTTCGCTTGGTTAAGTTGGGTCCCTAACCAAAATCCTACGCCGGCATACCGACTAAAACCTCTCGATGGCCGTCTTGCGCATTTTGGGCGGTACGGTAAATACAGGGCGAACGCTCTTAATTGTTTCCCGTTGCCGCCCAGCGCTCTGTCCAAATGTGGACTCCTCTGCGATAGGGGGATTTCAGATATCCCCCACTTGGCCCTATTTTGGACGCTCACATGGTGCAAGCGTCCGCGACATTCACGAGGCCATGCACTCTGCCGCACATCTCGGAGTTGTACAACTCTTGTAAGGGCGTACCTCCCCCGTAGTACGCCTAACAACCCCGATAACCCCTATTAGCCGCCTCTTACGACAGGCAGGGGATGCCGTGGCGGTATTCTAACGCCCCCAGGCAATTCTTGACAAAAAAACTCTTGTATTGTCGAGAAAACCGTTAGTCAAAAAACGATATTAACATTTTATAAACGCAGTTCTGTTTAGGTAAGTTCGTGGGTAAATTCATCTTGCAGACACAAATGCTTGAATTCTCGAATACACGTGACCTATCGTCCTCCGTCCTTAAGATCTGCTTAAGTTCTGAGATTCCAATAGTAAGTTGTTGAAAATACATATTTCGAGAACTAAATTGTTTGACGTCAATGGCAATAAAATTTGTTACATCGTCAAGCACAATAAATAACTTGGGACAATCCCGTTGATTTTGCTATCGGAGAATTACTATTGCTCAATTACCTATATGAACAATCTTGATGTTTGGATCGACTTAATTTATTCACTAATCACAAACTGCCTCGTGGTCTCGCGGCACAAGTGTGTGCCGTGCGATCTAGAGGTCCTGGGTTCAATTCCCGAGTCGGGCAGTGTTATTGGGTTTTTCCATTAGGAAATTCTCAGTAGCAGCACATCATCATCATCAGCCCATATACGTCCCACTGCTGGGCACGGGCCTCCTTTACAACTGAGAGGGTTTAGGCCTTAGTCCACCGACGCTGGCCTAGTGCGGGTTGGCGGACTATACACCTAAGAACTTTTTTTAGGTGTGCAGGTTTTATCACGATGTTTTCCTTCACCGTTAAAGCAAGAGATAATTCATTGTGAATACACACATAACTTCGAAAAGTCAGAGGTGTGTGCCTGGGGTTTGAACCTGCGACTGCCGAATTTCTCGACCGCGCGCCTAAACCTCGAGGCCATCACTGAGTAGCAGCACGGAGTCTGGAATTGTGCTCGAAAAACGGCAATAGGCTCGCCCTCTATTACGTGGGACTGATACATACCTGGCGAAATGTGGGTGCAGAAATGCACCTCTGCCTACCCCTTCGGGGAATAAAGGCGTGAGTATATGCATAATGTATGTATGCACAAATAAAATATTTGTGCGTGTCACGATCTAAATTCAAAGTGATTATCCATCGGGTTTTTTTTTTTTTTTTTTTTGTTAAAACCGGCAGTAGGTAAACCTATTTGCTTAAGAGCGTAAAAGATCATAAAAGACAATTAGCTTATCAGTTTTGTCGATAGAAGTGTGGATAGAAGCACATAAAAACCGTTATTTTTAATTATTTCAATACATCTGTTACGACGTACGTAGGTACGTCAAAAAGGATTATAATGATGCCTGTGTATGAGTGAATGTGTTTAATAGGTACCTACTGGTTAAAATATTCTCATCGTTGCTACAAAAAGGGTGCTGCCACAAGAGAGCCTCGTGAGACTCATCCTGTTCACATCAAACGTAGGTATTGCGGGTTCCCAAGAGTTGAATTGTGTATTCGTGGTGAAACAAAAAACAATTTGATCAGGTTTATATATCCATGCTGTACCAGTTATATTAATGGGTAGATACCAGATGCATTGTGACAAGTCTTTTCATCGCCGGTTAGTCCAGTCCTGTGAAGAATCATTCACTGCCACATCATCACACTATATTGCAAATTTAATTCAAAAGTTTTATACTGGTTTAGTCTCAACAGATTGCAGGAACATGTTTTTCATCCCTTTCTTTTAGACCTGTTTAATCTTTACAGCTGCTCTCGATGTATTGTAGTGTGTGAATGATAAAGAACAATAAATAAGACTTTTAAGCTAGTAAAAGATTTTATTCGATAAAGTTGCCATTTGTTACGATGTCTTACAATAAAAAATTGTTTCAAAACAAATAGGCCTTGTAGTTTTCCAAAATGAACGAAATAAATAAAGTATTTCAACTTTAATCACCAGACAGAATCTTTTTACAATGCTACTTACCTAATTAATAACTACAGTTGTTTAGTAGTATTTAACCTATACAACCTAATACAATTATACAAAATATCTCCTTACACTGTACTTATTTTTCGAAGAAATATAATATCGTCACATTTGTTCATTTATAACTTAGGACTGATATAACATTACACCGTAATAAAATATACATACACAAAAAATGGATTGTGATGAAATCGTGCCGGAATGTGCAACTAATTCTGTGACATTAAAGCAATTTGGACCATTACTTATATGATGTTTCATTACATTCACTGGCTGCAGGTAACATGATGCAAATTCCCTCAAATTTAACCTCAACATATTTATAAAAATTGACCATAATCATTTTTGTTTATTATTGACCAATTTGTAGACTTAAGTAATTTTAAATGTAAAATATTTTTCTTATAAAAATATTAATTGCTAAAAAACGCTAAAAAACATCACCATATTATTGCGTGTTCGTTGTATGCTTAAACGGTACTCATACACAATTATATCCAAGAGTATTAAAATACATTTTAGTGGCATCATATCTCAATATTTATTCTATAATAAATAAGTTTGTTATACTCCATATTCATATTTCTTAGCGACATCTAGGAACAAGTGTACATATTAGGCAACGTTGAAAAAATATATATTATTTATAAATATACCATTTTTACCGCCACAACGTAATTACAAACACACCATAAGTCATTGTAAATCTTAAGAACCAGCCAATGTTTCATAATACTGTTCATTTTATAATATATCAAGGTAATACCAAACTAAAATATAAACTAAGTATTAAAGAATCAAATTAACACATGTCGTTCTCATTTGTGTATGTAATTTATATTTATATGTATCACACATACAAAGCATTAAGTGAGCCTTGAGGTATATGGTAAAGAAAACAATAATAAGTACTTTTTTTTAATGAAAACGGTTTATGTATGTATACCGCTTAAGTAGACAGCTGTATATAAATTACAAAATTCAGATAATGTCTATTTTATCTTTAATTCTCAGGCACAACCCTCTGATTATTCAAGAGCACATGAATTACTTTCGGCCATTTATCAAGTCATGTCATCTTTGTTTAAAAAAAGTCGGGATTCTTTCATAAAAATCGACAAAAAAAATAGTTTTCGAAGTGAAAATATGGGAATTTAAAAAATTATGGGACTGCGACATAAAAAAATATAGGTACAGCGGAAACGGAATATGATAACGGGTATCGACTTCACTTTCGACACTAATCTAGACAAATAAAAAATTAATCAGAACTAAAAAATAATTGCAAATAACAACAAAATACCCGTGTACTTGTAAATTGTTTAATCAATTCTGTAACAATTCTGTCCTTTTTTCAATCACTGGAGTTTTTGCTTTTACGATTTTCTAAACAGTTACATACATAAATATAAAATTATTACACAGCCTTGTCAATAGGTTAGTAATTACACTGATTTTATACCTTTGAATCGGTCATTACAAAAACAAGCTTTTTTTCTTAATTATTACTCATCGTTCCATTCATACGATTATAGAAAATTTCGTCAAAAGCAAATTAATGCTAACAAACTTTATAAAGTAAGATTTAGATAAGAATATTTATCGATTTTCATTCACAACAATATAAGTAACAACTTGTAGTATTCAGTTCTAGTTCGGAATCGTTATTACGAGTCGCAAACATTCGTGCAAAACACATCTTTAGTATCGCTACTATTGCTTTTGTCATAAATGTTATTTTCGCGCAGCCAAAGAATCAGGTATCATCTGTCACACAAAAATCGGTGCAGAAAATAACGTTTAAATCTTGATACATTATATGTGAATTTCTTTTTGGACATAAAATAAGAATAATTTATTATCCTTTTTCTTTACGTTGTTTCTAAAAAATTAAAATTATTGTTTGTTATGACCGACTCAATTACATCATTAATGTCATGGCTCATTTACATTAATAAAACCGAGCACGATTTAAAGTTTAATTTTTGCAAAAAAATTCTAGCTTTTTCACTCTTGACAAATATATAAACAATTTTTTTTTTTTTTAAATATATTCATTACGTTTTTTTTTTAATTCATCCATTCATTATGTGACATCATTTAAAATCTACGTAATTACTGAAATTAAACATATTTTCATAAAGAAATTATCGTTTATTGTTACATACTCGTTTTACATGCCAAATGGTTTTTATACTGTTATTGTACGTTCTATCATTTATATAACAGTCGTAACTCATTCCATCCTCTTGTGATACCAGCCCCTCTTACCACTAATGAACAGCACACACTAGGGTACATTCAGTTTTTTATTTTCAGTTCCAACTTAAAAGAAATCGGAAGGAATCTGTTTATAATTGCTTACTAGTTTTTAAGGCGGTAATAAAAAGCAAAGTTATTTAATAAAATAAATATTTCAGACACATGAGATTCGTTATGTAAATGAGCCTGTGGATTTTTTGCTTTATTGATAAATGTCAGCAGTCTTGAAATATAATTATTGTGTCATACATTTCTGGTCCGTTCTAGTTCATATAGTCTACATAAACTGTCATTATGCGGGTCAGCTGACCAGTAAACTTGTTCTGCGTTTGATACAACATCGTCATTACGAAGAATGGCACCGAACATTTAAAATAAATACTAAGTAACAGCCAAATAGAACTTTTGAGACAATCACACTTCCCAAACTAAACAAAAACGTATCTATTCTCATTAAACCTATAAAAAAGATCCTGCCCCAGATTTGTGAAGTTGAATAAATGCTAGAAATTATTTCGTAGTAAAAAAAAGAGGAATTACACATGTAGAGCACGTATGTCACAGGTAAAAAATGAAGTGTACAATCGTCCTTACAAGTGAGGATGTGTAGCGAGTACTGTTCTGTAGTATGATATCATTTGTCGCGCCAAGACATCTGCGCCATGGCGTGGCGCAGCTTGCGCTCCCACGACTCCGCCTCGGCCCACGAGTGGCGTACGTTGCGGAACAACTGCAACACGCAACCGACACTGCAGCCACTCACACATAGCGACACTATTTACAACTATTCAGGGGAGGTAGCAGGGGCTAACTACCGCCGTATCAATGATACAGAGGCCCCGTACCGTGTGGTATATTTATATTAATTTAATGCAACCATTTTTTTGTGAAATCTTTACATTTGGACCCCCAGCTAATTTTGATACAGGACCTTATTTTGATAAAGTTCTTAGGAATTTATTTCTTAGGTGTGTAGTCCGCCAACCCGCACTAGGCCTGCGAGGTGGACTAAGGCCTAAACCCTCTCAGTTGTAGAGGAGGCCCGTACACAGCGGTGGGACGTATAAGGGGTAATTTTTCGGTCTCGCAAACCAAGCCGATGCAAATACTAGGAGAGCACATAAATATTTATTACTATGCGATAATCGAACAGCAGCCTTTTGTTTGTCTCAACAACAGTTAATTTAATGGCTATTCAATGTGATTAATAATGATCATTACCTGTGATAACCACACTTCGTCCGCTAACAGCTCATTTAGAATCACAGTGGTATCTTTACTTGGGTTCTGCATTCGTTTTTCGTCAACACGTTTACTGCATTCTATATACATGAGATACTTCTGATGTGATATTCTTGAATACAATTGCGCGCGACCACAACACGTCCCACACACCAGGAACTCCTGTAATGTATAAAACACTTGTTTATTTTTATTATAACGGTAATAATATTTTTTTGTATAATAATCTGTAATTTTGTTTATTTCTTTTTCTGGCAAAGTGACAACATTGCCTATTAGTTCTTACCAACCCTAATAATAGGTTAGGCACGGTACTTTTTAAGCAGAGCAACAAGTGACGAGGGACTTCTATCAATATCATACGCCACTCCACACACTCATTGGGATGTGACTTAACGTTACGCTTATAGGGTCAGCATAACAGGAGGCACACGGCTTAATAGAGAGACTGGCAATCTTCTCCGTTACTTTGTCTTATAGCAAAAGAAACAATAATGCGAAACTCGAGCAACATACTAGATAATTGCGGATTAGACCAATGTATCAAAGGCACAGGAATTTCACCCGCATTTTTTCACTAGCTGTCTTACTACACCGTCATCTCCTTGCCCTGTTCCCAATTTCATTTGGGGTCGGCGCAGTATGTTTTATCCTTCCACACATCCCAACAGCCGTCATGTCTCCATTCACCCCTTTTTCTTTCATATCTTTAGTCACGCACTCCATTCATCGTTTCTTTGGCCTTCCTCTGCTCTCCCATCCATCAACTTTCATATCCATCACCTTTTACCTACGCATGATTCATCCCTCCTCATAACATGCCCATATATAATACAGTGAAATTACTATATGTTCTGGCATATATGTTACATTTACTATGTAATAGGCATGTGCTTGACCGTCGTCGCGGCCTACGATGGAGCGCGTATGATGCGTACGTATATGGTGATTCCCTCGTTACCTTCTCATAGGCGAGTCGTGCGTCGGGCTGCACTGGCTCGAGCGTGGCGGGGTTGTAGGGCTGTCCGAAGAGCAGCAGGCGCGCCACCGCGGGCCGCGCGCACGCCCGGCACGCGCCCGCGCCCGCCGACACACTGAGCGTGGGCCACGTGCCCAGCGCCGCGTCCAGCGCGCGCGCGCCCCCGCCGCCCCCGCACCCGCCGCCGCCGCCGCACGACACGCGCGACCGCATCGTCTCCGTCACCTCGTCCACAGTCTTCACGTTCGACAAGAAATACTCGTCTGAAATGGATTTGTCAACCTATACCAACAATTATAATAATAAACTAGATAATAAATCATTTTTCTTATGTTCAGGCACGCGGTCTAAAATCTCTGACTTTTCGAAGTTATGTGTGTATTATCAAAGAATTATCACGTAATTTAACGGTGAAGGAAAACATCGTGATGAAACCTGCACACCTAAAAGTTCTTAGGAATTTCTTAGGTGTGTAGTCCGCCAACCCGCACAAGGCCAGCGTGGTGTACTAGGCCTAAACCCTCTCAGTTTTAGAGGTCCAGTGCCCAGCAGTGGGACGTATATGGGCTAACAATGATACCACCAAAACCGTAGCTAGGAGAGGAACAATGTCCTACCCTAACTTAACCTAATCGATCATATGTATGAAGCCGCGGATTTAGAAGCTGCTTCCATTATAGTAGTTTTTAAGAAATAATTTTGCATCTGCTCTACTTGTAACCACGGCAGCCTTACCTTAAATTCGAGTTTAACTACTATAATGAATGCAACTATTACTGTGCTTTCAAGTAGTCTACAATTTACATGACATCGATACAATGAAACATTATCGATACATTGAGCTCTATCCAGATGCGATTTACGTATCGATATTTTAATCACCGTGCGTCCCTCATCTGCCATGATTAAATGGGAACGTTGGTTCCTAAACTTCTTAATGAAGTTATTATTAATTCTTAATTAATCATTAAATTGACTGCCTCGTGGTCTCGGGCCCAAGTATGTGCCGTGCGATCTAGAGGTCCTGGGTTCGATTCCCGAGTCGGGAAAAGTGTTATTGGGTTTTTCTATTAGGAAATTCTCAGCAGCAACACGGAGTCTGAAATTGTGCCCGAAATACGGCAATAGGCTCGCCCCCTATTACGTGGGACTGATACATACCTGGCGAAATGTGGGTGCAGAAATTCGAGGAATACAGCCGTGAGGTTATGTATGTAAATTGTTTTAAAAACACAGCAATTACTCATGTTTTAAAGATAGGAATAGAGATGGGGGAATATCTTACCTTCTTGCAAATTTTTATGACAGTGCAATCAATAATTATGCGTCCCTTTTTATATAGGAATCGAACCCCGGACCTCTTGATCGCACGCAAATTTTAAAGCCGCGGGACCAATGAGACCATCACTATATAATATTATAATGATAATGTTGGCAGTACCTAACACTAAAATTATGACTCATCTACCATAGTACGATTAACTTATCACGACGCGTTTTTCAACGTATGAGTAAAGTAAAAAAATGGTAATTAATCGCTGATTAAAAAAAACCGTTTAGGAATGACAATACCTTGCTCCTGAAATATTTCAGTGAGAAAATTCGGGTCGAGCGCGTGCGAAATTAGCGTCTGGATATAGACCTCGAAATTTTCCTGATACATTTGTGTTTCGAGCATTCTTTTCTCTATAAAGTTACAATCGTCGAACGGCAATTCATTTCTCATCAACTCTACTATCGTTTCCAGATGAGTTTGTGACCGGACCTTCACTGGTACTTGCGTATACAATTTTTTGTTTTCGGGATTCCAAACTGTATACTGTAAAAATAAACGTTACTTTATTAACTTCAATAATTGGATGTTATCACATATATATAAATCACAGATGCAAATGTTCACTGTGCATATCAATCAATAATCATGATTAATAAATAAAAAAATCATTTGTATTAAATATAATCTTGTACCTACCGTTGAAATATTTCTATATAAAACTTTCCCATTTTCTTCAAATGGCTCATGTTTTTGAAGTAGCGTTTTGCCGTCTACTCGCCAAATCGCAGGCCACATTTCACTTAAATCTGTTTTTAACGCTACAAATTCTCCAGACTGTAAATTCAAAGATTGCAATTAAATTTATTAGGCCAATTAAAATTGCACAGAAAATATTAAATATAAAGTATTTGATATAAAACAATTATTCAATGTAAAATGAAAGGTAATCAGGTAATCTATATTAATAAGTTATTATTACCTGATAAGGCATTTCCTCGATCGGTCTTGTGTTTTCCATTTGAGTTGTAGAAGAGATTTGTTGATGAGATTTATTGATGTGATGTAATTTCCTGTTTGCATTATTGTCATTGTCCGTGGTCCCATACAGCCCATAACCCAGATTAGCCCCATGACCAGACACTAGAATAAATAAATCTTTTGGCTATTCGAAAACTAAGCTAGTATATACTAAAAAATATTTTTGACCACTGATTATCTGTATCAATTGAAATTCTTTAATAAGACAGTATTGCAACATGTGTAAAGATGGATGTTCCCATTGCTATGGGATTATAATGGCGTTTTTTTGGTGTTGGCCCATTTGAGATATAGGTACATATTTGCTGCGATCATAGAGCTTATCAGCAGCTTTGGTTTAAAGATATGGTAGGTAATAATGACAATTATCGCGCACATGATTTGAATTGTAAATAGATTGAATTATTTTTAAGTAATCTTAACTAATTTACCATTTAAGTATTTCCTGATATTTAGTACTTCAAATATTCTATCAATTCGATTGTAACCATTAAAACAAGAAATATAATATTGGTGCTACACCAAAAGCGACACTAACTGTGTAACTTTATGAATTATAAAACTGATGAACTAGAAGGAAGGAGTGTTAACACGTTTAACGTGTAGATGACAGGTTTTGTGACACAAACAAAAAAAGACGAGGAGGGTGAAGGAAAAGGACAGCCAAATGATGATGGCTCATCACAGTGATAACATGTACATACATTTCGCATAACTCTAATTCCTTTACATCGAATATGTTCGAGCTCATCTCAATGACATTACAAAACGCTGACAAAATGTACATGTTATCCCTATTTGGCGTTGTGCGGGGTGCTACCAGGAATAATTACAAATTATAAAAATATTTAACACATGATCAGTAATATAGTCGTGTTTATTTTATGTCTTCTCCTATGATACAAAATTATTTACATAAAATATTGAGAATTGTGCATAAACAAATAACAATTAAATAGAAATACAAAAACTTATGTTCAGGACATGGCCTTCTAATACATTATTTCGCACTTACTTATAGCTGTCAATGTATTATGCAATTTATTCCTCCTTACAATATAAAATCACTTT
This sequence comes from Hemaris fuciformis, assembly GCA_907164795.1. Lineage (NCBI taxonomy): Eukaryota > Metazoa > Arthropoda > Insecta > Lepidoptera > Sphingidae > Hemaris > Hemaris fuciformis. The sequence goes on along the minus strand of OU015438.1, from coordinate 9,545,107 downwards.
CTGCTAAAGAATATGCATACACTATTGTAAGTACCGACTAAACGCAAATACTGTAAAATACAATACACTATTTTATATGTACAATGACACCCACTGGATTGTATTCCATAAAAAAATATACCACAATTTTGGAATTATTTATGGTAGCACCCCTTCAATAGCGAGTATGACAAGAGTCACAAATATTACAATTTACAATAAAATGGCACTAATAATGTGTCATCAAACAACATAATTAGTGAAATCTTGTTACAGGCTAACATAAAATATCGACGTCTACTAAGAAAGGTACATCACATTTCTCTTCACAAAAAATAATTATTTACAAATTATAACCATAGATTTGTTTCAATAAAAATTTACATTATCACAGTTAAAATGTAACAAGTTTTCACGGTATCCTGCCAAAGTGGCAATTAGCTTGCTCCTGTCATACAAGCTTCAGGGCTAGCTCTTCACCATCGCGCTCTACTTCTTAAGTGGAAATCTAGTAAATTGAACGCACCTTCGTCAGGCTGGTGTTGGTAATAGTATTGTTGCTGTGGCGCTGCCTGCAGCGACGCCACGGGCGGCGGGGCAGGAGGTCGTGGCTTCTTAGGCGCGGCCGGCTGAGGCGCCACTACGGCCGAAGGGGTCGGCTTGTTCATTGTCGTCCGACCCTTCTTTCCTTTGTCGTTCAGAGGCGTACTAGGCACGTTAAGCACCGGCTTGTTTAGCCTTCTCGCTTCCTCTTCCGTGTCATAAGCGGCCTCTTCACTGCCATCATATTTACGCTTTCGGTCCTTATTTAAATTATAATACCGAGGATCGTCCAACTCTACGCCTTTCCCCTGGGAAGTGAGAAGGTTCGACGATCCACCGTGTAGCTGATTAGCACCCAATAGGCCTGTCGTACTCATGCTTGCTGAAGAGCTCATGACTGGATTACCCATTGACATTCCCGCATTTATGACATTCGTTGGCGCCATCGCACCATTAGCACTTTGCTGTGTCGCATTCGCGTCGCACTGGCTTTTGTTATGTTCATTTTGTGTATAAGGCTTATTATTTGTATTGCTATTAGTATTAGTTCTAGACCATGTGGATTTTCTGGCGCCTCTGCCGGCCGGTGGAGGAGAAGTATCACGCTCCCCTTGTAAAAATTTTAAATAAGAAGCCATGAAACCTGAGCCGGGGCCCGTGACTGGGACATTGAATTTTTTATCCATAACTTTTGAAGTAGCGTCTTGTGAAGTGCTGTTTATGTTCGGCTGCTGTGAAGAGGGTGCTACCGACGATGCAGTATTTGCTCGTTGTTCTGCAAGGAAACCAAGTTCTTCCTCTATATTAGGCACTACCACCTTAGGCTGTTCCTCTTCACGAGTTTCTGGTGTCGAAAAAGATGACGAGGAAGCCGAAGGTGGAGTCTCGCTAAATGACGACAACGGTGTTAACTCCACAGAGGATTGGAATTCGGGATGAGGTCCTAGGTGAAAAGGCGGGAAATACGTTAATGCGTGTCCATGCGGCATTGCCAGTGCTTGATGCTGGTTAGCAAAATTTGTAGCGTGCAGAGGAGCTTGCGAACCGAAAGCAGAAGTGCCAGGAAACATTTTAGGAGGAGGTGGCGGAAGATTCCACCTTTCAAAATCGAAATAGCTACCGTTTTGTTGTTGATTACTAGTTGAACTGTGGGCAGGGGGAGGAATTCTGTTTGCTAAATAGTCTGCCATAACTGCATTTGATAATTCATTCATATTTGTATGTGAAATTGGTTTTTCCGTGCTTTTTCTCCTCGTGACGGGTTTTGCGGTTGTTGTGGAAGGTGTTGTTGGAGTCTGACTTTTTGTTGCCTTTACTTCTTGTAACTGACAACTTTGTTGAAGATTTTGTAAATTTTTAACTATACTCATGGGATCACCTCTACAACTAGAAAGATCTTGTAACGCTACATTATTTCCATCAAAGTAATTTTGATGCTTATCAGCTGCTAAACTTCTATTGGGAGTTGGGTTCTGAGTTTGTGTTGATGATTCATCATTATGAGTATTGTTTTCTGACACACTACTGCTACTGTAATTAGTACTATTATTAGTGCCAGAATACTTTCTAGACGACTGACGTTCACTATCCCAACAACTTTGGCTAGATGATTGGGTCTGATTGCGTTCATATCTGTTTTCAGAGTATGTTTTATTTTGTTCTATTCCTAATGCCCTAGTTATAACAGAAGGATATGCTACTTGACTATTTTGGGAAGGAGGTCTTGTAACAGAAGCATCTAATGGAGATCTTGGTGGAACACTATTGAGTTTATTGTAATGATCACTATGTTGCTGAGGAGAATTCATTGGATTCATTGGACTATGGTACATAGGATAAGCAGGACTCGAGCCATGGCCCAGAGGAGATGTTTGAGGTGCAGCTTGTGATGGACTTTGCCTCCTTGCTACCACAACACCACAATCAGGCCCATTTTGTGAGCTACTGCTTGAATACCCCGTATCAGTACTAGAACTACTTTTTGCACGGACATGATAATCTGATTCCACATTATTGCCACTTTGATAATGCCTAAAACTAGATCCTTGAGAAGGAGTATATTGAGAAGTCCCAATTCTATTGGGTTTAGTGGAACTTGCATTGTTTCCACTATAATTTAATCTACCTGGGGCATCCATTATAGAGTAGCTGATAGGTGATGATTGTGGTTGTAATTTATCATTGGTATCACAACTTTTCCTCTGTTCATTATTTAATTCTGGATAAATTTTACTTTGTGCTTTAGTTTGAACTTGTGGAGGTTTTGATGTAGGAGATACAAAGCTGCTACTACTATTTGATACTTGTCTAGAAGGCTTTTCACTGGTTGTGTTTTTGGGAGACTGGGAATTATAAATGGAAGCTGAAGGTCTTGAAGTAGTACCAGGCGTAGTCCGGTAATCTTTACTGGGTGGGGTGGGAGAGGATGTGACTGGTGGAGTTGACACTATACACGATTGTTGTGAATGAGCAGTTGAACTTGCAGAACTTGAATAAGACTTACTTCCAGCATAATCCTGCTGTGATGATAGTTGACCACTCTTTGCACTGGTTGTACTATAAGAATTATCAGTCTGATTTCCAAAAGATGAAGGAGATTGAAAAAACGTTGATGAAGATGTTGATGTCGCAGGTTTTGATGCAGTTGCTGGTGAACCTGACCTGTTGGTCTGTTTACCAGTACTAGAAATCTGTGAGTTGAGATGATTATTAAGAGTTTGTGCAGCAGCAAAATGAGCATTAAAGTTTTCATATGTTGCTGATGCTTTTGTTGTAGCTGGGCTTGGTGATGAGGGTACAACACTTTCATGTGGCAAAATTCCAAATGGACTTGGTAGCTGGTTATTCCCCTGCCAACTTAATCCAGCAGTTGTACCACCTGGGGTTGAGGACTGGTCAAAAAATGATGCTCCTTGTGCTGCAAGTGTTTGATGAGAGTAATTTTCTCTTAAAGTAGATAATTCAGAGTCTACTGAAGATTGTTTAGAGGCAACTGCTGCCTGTGCTTGAGCTATAACTTGTCGATGCTGTGCTTGTAAAGAAGAGCTATAATGCGCAGGCTTTGGGTTGGCATGATGAAATAAAGGCGAAAATACTGCATCATAGCCAACTGCTGGTGGAGAAAGAAATCCTCCTGGGTTAAAGGGAGAAGCTGTTGATGAACCAAGTTGTCCTGCTAATGAGGCTGTCGTGTGTGCTGCCTGGAGTAGTAATTGACTTGTGGTTGATGGTACAGTCTGGCTGCCTAGTCCTGAACCACCGCTTGCTAGGTGGTGATGAAAGTCTCCACTTGCAGCACCAGCCTGAACCCCCGCTAGCCGATTGTATGATGCATATGCTGACCATGGTCCTACTGGATCCATTACCACCTCCGTGATGTGTTAGATTCAATGTATGTAATTTGTCAATAGAAGTCCACACTTTCATCCATAGTTTGCAGTACACCATCAAATGTATTGTTTACTACAAATATATTGAAGCACTGGAACTCATGTTCAACTAGTAACTCTTCACACAATGAGAAAACATCCCTGAAAAAGAGAAAAAAAATCATTACTATCAAAACAAATGTTTTAACCTATGTCTTATAAGAATAAAAATATGTTTGAAACCGTATACACACAGAAAATATGATTTCCATCACATTTCAAATAGTAAACAGATCAATGAAATACAAAAAAACGCATCATCGTGTTTGAAACAAAAATAATCCGCGGCATCGCCATCGAAGCGTCAATGAATGACGAACAATACAAGAACTTATTTTTTTACACAAATGGTCATTTTTAAATGTGTGATGCTGAAAACAAACATACCATCGTCTTCGTTTTCTACGATCATTTATCAATGTGGTTTCAGAGGACGCTCAGACGACAGATAACATCATAAATATGGCCTCGACTCCTCGAGTGCTCGTTGCGACGGGTTTTGTCTATTGTGAAATGAAAAGCCACTCAAAATGAACGTCGCACACAATAATCCACTTTGTATATTATTTACACGTGTGAGGACATATCTTTCTCAAGTTTGTTTAATAGTTAAAATGTTTCAAACAACGAATTACTTTATTTACAAGTAAAAATACGACAACGTTTCGCCTTTCACATTAATCGCCGCCATCTTACTTGTCGAATATCTGTCTGTCGGTCGAACGAACGAACGATACACAACAATAATTGCAGAGCTATCTATAGAATTCAAATAAATAAATAAACTTTTTTAACTAATATTTTTACAATTAAATATTAAATATGATCACAATGTTTATGATGATAAGCAACTAAATATAATTATTTATCACCCAATGAGTCATATTTCTACAGCCTATATACACGTAATTTCTGAATAAAAGTCGCTATATTTTCCTTTATAAAACAAATAGGAGTATAACACAATAAAATATCTGCTAAATAAATTATTTTGTACTGACCGGTTGATAGTTTAAACCGGTCTCAACTGTCTCAATAATTTGCAATTCTATATTTATTATCTGTTGATTGCTAATAAATTACAGCCGTACTTTTTACAGATTAATTAATTTTTATTTATTTTTCTATTTCAACACACACTTACTTTCAAACATAGGGGAAAGGGGGCATGATGGGGTACTTAAGAGATATCACAAAAATACAGCATAATTACTATGTTTTTTACTTTTATTAATTTATGGTACGTTATGTTATTTATCTACCTATGATTTGGTACAGTCTTTGCAAAATTAACTTATCACTTTTGTCAATAATTAACCATTAATTGGAACATTGCAAAAAAATAGTCAAATCGGTCAGAAACGATGTAAACTACACGCCTTAACGGATATAGGTCGACTTAACCTGTAACCCTGTATATATATGTAATAAAAGCCAATTAAAAAAAATTTCATCGTTCTAGCTTCAAAAATGACGAATTTCCACATAAACTTTCATCCCCTATTTTTATTTTACCCCCTTATAGGTAAATTTTTTACAAACAGAGTCATATTTATTTATATCTAATCAACAGCCTAACAAATAAGTTTCAAGCTTCTAACTTTAAAAGCGACAAAACTTCCATACAAACTTTCATCTCCCCTTTCAACCCTTTTTCCGGGATAAAATGTAGCCGATCTGTTAAAATCGGTCCTGTAAATGCTGTGTGAATATTGGTCAATTTTTGTCTATTTTCTGGAATAAATTCGAAACTCTTTATTTTAAAATAAAATAAAAATACATTTAAGATCTTCACAACAAGACCTTCCATTTGGTATGTCACACGATGCCGTTTTCAAAAAAAAAAAATTAAATTTTCCATTTTCCCCCAAAAATGACCTCTCATATACAGATTTTATCTATTCATGTCACACCTCTGCCTTTGGGTCACAGAAATTGATAGGTATGTATACCAATTTTCAACTTAATCGGTCTAGTAGATTCGGAGATAATTCCATCATCCATACATATAATTCTACTTTTGTTATGGTATTTGTTTCCCCTCAGTACGTATGCTTTTTTTTTACGAGAGAAGAGCGTTTTAAGGTCCCCTCTCGGTACCTTGGGAGAGTCCAGCTATCAGCTATCCCTGTTTAATCGCTTTTTTTCCTTAGTCCTTTAAACAATTTTGGTCGGTATGCTGGCATAGGGATATTTATTTAGGTGCCCGGGGCATTAACGTCTGCGCGGACGTGACGGCGCCGCACGCTGGTCTGGAAGGCCATACGAATACGCTTCCCGCCTTCCTCCCCCAGGGTTCTCCTCGAGAACTCTTACGCCCCCAAATCACAGGACGGCTCCTCAGTATGCTAAGAATAAAAAAAATAAATAAAAAAATATATTGATATAATTTTATAGGAAATCAGAGTACGTTAGACGGTGCAGATTTCTTAAAGTTACCAATTACCTAATCTGTAGGTATACAATAAAAGCTCGCCGGCCTCATCTGACCGTATTTTTTTTTCTATGTTATTTTCTGTAATGTACACATCGTAAGTATGTAGTTTAATCTCTAAGAACCTTTTACACAGCGCTATAAGTTGTTTCTATTATTTAAATCCAATTCATCTATCCAAACACATCCATCTTTCCAAACACAAGTGTTAAATCTCATGCTCATTCAGTAGGTTTTGAGTTTATTTACAAAAAACGTACCTACAAACATAGGTAAAAAAACAAATCTTTCCTCTCGAGCAACTAGTAAGTATAGGGTAATTTGTTCCCGCGATGACAGACTTGAAGATATTAAATGCCAGTAGGTATAGATAATATTTATTTAATTATAGCGCACATATAATATACTAGTTGTTGCCCTCAACTCCGTATGCGAAACAATTAGACTTCAAAGGAATATTCTTTCTTCGGTTTTGCCACATTTTATTGCTCATAGCGTGACGATATATAGTACCTATAGATTATAAATGGGCCTTACTCGATAAATGGGCTAACACTGAAATAATTCTTCAAATCAGTCAAGTAGTTTCTGAGATTAGCGCGTTCAAGCAAACAAACAAACAAGTAAACTCTTCGGCATTATAATATTCCAATCCAATTCAATCCATCAGCCTAAGGAAGTCCACTGCTGAACATAGGCCTCCTCCAATGACTTCCATAGTGACCTGTTTATAATAGTAATACATATACATATACGTATACCTATGTATATTTACTACCTTGCAATATCAGTTTTTACGTAAAAGGATATTGTGATTAATAAAAATGCGGGAAATTGGCGGTTACTCCATTTTTATTTACTTGAAAAATTAACTTCTTTGGCAATTTGTATGGAATTTACACTTAAGGAAGACAAAGAACATATCAAAAAAACAATACGAAAATATCAAAAACCTCCTGTAGTTGTTACGTACGAAGAAGAAATTTTGCAACCTCAAATAAATATATTATGTGTCGTCCCTTGTAAGCTGACTTTTTTTCAATGTTGTGTATATTTAAAAAGTTAAATAATAAAATATGACACTAATGTTTTAAACATTTAGCTATGAAATTATTGTAACTTTAACTATGAAGATTCATTTTGCACGACGTTACCTAAAAAAGTAGTAATTTTACGATTGAAAAATTCGAAACGTTATTTTTCAATTTAAAACAGTCGAGTCTAAGAATATTTAAAATTCTATTACATATTTTTTGTGTTGATCGGAGATAAGTTTATAACAAATATGCATATTTATTGGATGATACATCTATGTTGACATTTCACATTACAATAAATTATACTTCAAGTTTTGGTAATATTATATTCTTCAGAAATTATGGACGAAAGACTAGTTATGCCTACTCTTGTGCATGCAATAATGCTTAATAACAATTTAAACGGCGCGGAAGAAACATGCCTAAGGGAGTTCAATTTAATTGGCACGACATTATATTATGCACAAATTTGTTCTTATATTACAATATCTTATTCACAAATAATGTCGTACACAGTAAATGCGTTCTAAATCAAAGCATCAATTAATTATTTATTACATACTAACTCCCGAGTATGTGGTATTGACAACAATGTAGGACGGCAAAAACTATGAACAACCGTTTACTATAGAGCAATATTTAACCACTTAGCCATCATAATTGTTGTAAAGTTATAAAGTATTTTGAGGATCATGTTAAATAAGATTGAAACAAAAAGGCAATGGCTAAATGGCTTTTAAAAAAACGTTTAAATACCAACTACACCGTAATGAATTTCTAATACGCAGATGGTTGTTATGAATTACAAACCACTTATACAAACCAGGAAAACGTAATATATTACGTGGTCATTTCCTATGCATCAATAAGGAACATTTAAATACAATTCTGTATTCATCATTTTCAATCAAATAATTGTTCGCAAATATGTTGATGGTAATACAAAGACGAAGAAAGTTTTTTTTATCAAGATTTCAATGGAAATGATATATTAGATATATGATCGAATGTTTCCAATTCATAAGCTTTATACATCACTCAAATATGACACTAGCATCTAAGACGTTAGAGATCTTTGATTTCATTGTTTTAATTAGTAGGTACCTATACCTAAAGTATTTAAAAATATGCTTTAATTAAAATCTACTGGTTAAATAGATTCAACTTTACACATGCAATCAGAATATCCCCAAAACTTACATCTACGTAAATCACAATCAACAGTTAATTATAATAGGTGCGTCATTCCAAATAATACGTAAACATGAACTTATTAATGTTGCGAGCCTTAAATTAGTTACCTATACTTGTAATTAAAACCTTTATTATGATCATCAATAATATCATTAAATAATGCCTGTTAAAGTTAAATTTGTGCAATGTCATGGAAACATAATTATTGTAGATAAGTGCGTCGTTAAAGATGTTTATGCTTCAAGCATATTATGATCTAGATGAAGAGATATTTATATTAACTAGATAATTATAATTATTGCACATATATCATTATCTGTTGTCATGGATCAAATAAAACATAAAGAGTGCAAGTTCGGATCATAGTAAAAATATTACGTGAACACTTTCCCGAATCGAAGTATTAATCAGTGCCATAATTAGTAGGGATGTTATGGATATGATATTTTGGATCTGGATACGGATAGATATATAGGAATAAAATTATAACGGTTTCGGATACGGTTACGGATATTTAATTATTTTGGTTTATCCGTTAGTTTTGGATAGTTTCGGTTACGGATAGTAGATTGAAGTAAAATATAACTGTTTTAGACACTCTTGTAAAGGTATCAGCTGTTTGGATGTTTTTAGTTTTTGTTGCTCATTTTGTTCCAGCAATAAAAAAAAAATCTTTGTACTTATCACTGTGTTTAAGATGAAGTTTCAGTGAAGTAGTGCCACTTCTTTCCGGGAAAAGTTTTTATCACAGTGTTTACATTTTGCAGAATATACATTAGCTTGATAAAAAAATGTCCAAATTAAACTCGATATTGGTCGGATTTTTTCAATCAATAAATCAATTTAATACTTAACATAAGACTTTCTTATACCTACTATCCGAAACTTCTGAAACTCGTTTATGTTACATGAAAAAAATAAACAGATCTTAATTGTACAAATAATGTAGCGTAACGAGTCGCTTTTTAAATACAATTAAAATTAGCCTCAAATAAAATTAACCATCTAACAACGAATAACTAATTATAAAAATCAAATAGTTACATCCTACTGCAATCACCCCTCATAAAAAAATCTTTGGGTTTCCACGGGGCAAGTAAGTAAATGTAATAATCACAAACTTAACAAAAAAAAATTAAATTCCAAAAATCACCTAACCCTGCATATTTAAATTCTTTTGCAAAATTATGCTATGAGTACCTATATGAATAATATATACGAGTATTTTTGGCATTTCGTAAACCATTATGACCTAACACAAGTGGCACGGAGAGATGTGGGAAACAAGGATATATATACCTAAGTAAACCAAAACTTCACTTAAGCTTTCACGTCTCCTAAATTCTATATACCATTATATTAATGAAGTCCTTCATTAATATGAAGAAAAAAGATAAAATCATTCCGCCATACTCCCAATTTGGAGGAGTCCACAATCGGACGGTGCGCTGGGCGGAAGCGGACCATTTGGGGCGCTTCTCGCCCTGAGATGCCGCAAAACCGCCCTAAATGCGCGAGGTGGTCACCGAGAGGTTTTAGTCGGTATGCTGGCGTAGGATTTTGGTTAGGGACCCAACTCAGCTAAGCGGACAATTATTGTTCCGCGCGCCGATTTGGAAGGCCAGAGACCCGGACACCCCTATCGGCCTCCCCCGAGGTACCGAACAGGGGAGCTTAAAGCGCTTTCCTCTCGTAAAAAAAAGGATTTTATGGCATTTATCTTTTGATAAACAAAGTAATCACACAATTTTTTTGTAGACACTGCTGCCTATCTGCCTGGTTTAATGTTCTAATGTTGCTAAACCAGGAGGAATTAAATGTACATTTTTGCTCCTTAGAAAAATTAATAGCTCTGTTATATATTACTTTTTTGAAACAAATATACACGAGGTGTCCACTTAAATATGTCATAAATTCATTGAGTAATGGGTACATCAAATCATAAGAAAAAGTCATCCTAAATTCGCATTCTAGTGTTCATTAAAGGATCTTATATAATATTGTATTGCATTAAAATAAAATGTTTTGATTTCTATACATTATCACAATATTTGACATTTTATGGTGACATCTAAGTCAGTTGCAGCGTAACTTTTAATCTCCGAATAAAGGTAATAAATTCCCAAGAGTAAACTAAAATACCATAAAATATAATTTTCATTATTTTAAATAAGAAATGTTTTGACTTTTTTTGTCGTAAATCGTAACGGTTGAATCCAACAATATCAAATTAAGAAATAAGATATATTGTATACGTAATTGTTTCATGGGCTAGAAATATTACGCCAGGGATCAAATTTCCGGCAACAATTTTTCATATGTATTAGGTATGAGAAATTAAATTCCTTGTGTAAGTGAATTCTCCAAAACGATATCAAACTCGTCAAGTGGCTCTAGGATTTGTCTGAGGAAGGTGAGCAGACCGCGCTTGCGCAGGAAACTTTGTTCTTCATACATTTCAGTGGTGACACGCGTCATTGACATCGGAACTAACATCCGATGAAGCCAATGTTCACTGCAATTAAAATATTACTGATTAATATTAATTGATTGTTTTATATTTTTTACAAACTCTCATGACAATGTGACAAATGCTGATACGTCGCCAGACCTTTAAACGCCATGGGAGCATTTTCGGACTAAACAAGACTTCAGAACCAATGTGAAACATCATGTTGATTGGGGCCGTAAGAATACTGTGTCTAGTCAAGCTGGAAACCTTAAACGCTTATGAGACTTTCCGTCTCCTGGGGAAGTGAAGTTTACTGCACTTGGACCATTGCCAGGCAAAGTTACTTTAACAACGTGGTTCTTTGAGGTATCGCCCCAGTCGAGCTGACGCTTGCACTTTATCATGGTAGCTACTAGGGAAGGCATTTAATAAATAATTTATAATAATTAATCTCCATAACTCACCGTAAACTGAGACATATAAATAGTTGGAACTTCCCGTCCTTGCCAAGAGTGCGTCCTACTGTGTTGATCTCGTCCATAAGATGACAATAGCAGCGCCAGATAGCTCGGTGCTCTTGATCTTGACGACAGTTGTACGCCATTCCGCAGCTTTTATTATTCTGCGCGGCGGGTTCATCGCACAAGCTCATCTTGAACTCGTCTTTTACCCTCGCTGATAATGTATGGAGCAATATAACAAACGGTATGTAATAATAACCTTATGCAGTGTGATTACAAGACGCAGGCTTATTTTTGCATTAAGAGACTAACTCCACGTCTTAAGTTGTCTTGCATTGTCCATTTTCATAACTTTACAGGAGAGGAGTTTTAAACTTTTTTTCAACAAAAAGTGTTATTGGCACAGCTGTTTATTGAGATGTTGAAACATGCTATATCCGGTTCTAACTGGTTTTGGACATAGTGCTCTATTCCTCTAAGAAATATGAGAAAAGCTGATTTTAACGCTGTAATAAAGTCAATATGGAAAAAATGGACATAGTGTTGTATCCCTCAGATATATTGATTCACTAGATTTGACAGCAATGCGTGGATTACAACAATTTGGAGTCACTTTGCCGTGCCAGTTTAAAAAAAAAAAAAAAAAAAAAAAAAAAAAAAAAAAAAAAAAAAAAAAAAAAATTAGTTTTTGTAAATGTAATAATAGAATTATTGTAAAGTCATACTCACTAAAGTAATCCCAAATAAAAAGATTTTTTCCGAAGAGACGGGCGGACTTGAAGCCACAAAGGAATGCTTGCTCCAAACATTTTACCAAACCATTTTCACCGCAAAGCAAAACACTTAACGAATTGGCATCTTTATCCCTCTTCGACTGATAGTGCCATTTGACGATAGCGTTCACGCAATCACCTGCAACGATTATAAGTGGTAGTTTACATTATTAAGAAACAAATCCAATGTTTTATTGTGATTATAAAATCACATAATAATTAAATTCGTCTCCCTTATTACGGATTGTATTATTGTTTTTTTGACATACACACATTGGCTTTGTATCAGACTCACATTGTTTTTTTTATTACAGCCATTACTAATTTATTTTTATTCAAAGCTATGAAAAGTATTGACTTTTCCGTAACAAAAATTGAAGTTATCACCATCCTTACTTTTATGAACCATTATGATAAATACGGAAGTATAATATGTAATTAGAGACAGGCCCGTCGCCAGCGGGCATGCAAAGCGTGCATCGCACGCGGGCAGCACGTCCAGGGGAGGGGGGCGGCAAATCGAGCGATTCATAATGTAATTCAAGTCATTGTCAGCGGCGGCCTTAGGGGGTGGCGAACGGGGCAATCGCCCGAGGCCTCGCTCTTGCAAGGGCCTCGCGCAACAACCCAAGCAAAAATTTTTTTTTTATATTTAAAACTGTTGATTTTGATTTGATTTATTATTTATTTAGGTTATAACATAGCGGTTAATTAAAATAAAGTTAGTTAACTAATTCATTCATTCAAAACATAATTGAAAAATTCATTATGTAGTACTTGAATAACACGCCTCGAATAATTTTCACAAAGAACTAAGGGCCTCGCAAAGACCTGCCGCCCGGAGCCGTGCAATGGGTAAAGCCGCCACTGGTCATTGTCATAATACCCACGCACCCCATCTTAAGTATAACAAATGTCATGACAATGGATACAGTTTTTTTTTATTTTTTAGTTGTAGGTTGTTATCGTGTTTGCCCGCGGGCGTTGAAGAAGCTAGCGGCAGGCCCGATTAGAGAAGCAGAGCTCGGTGGGTACCGATCATGTGCTGTATGGTGGAGGTGGAGAGGTGCGTGGTGGGCGTGTGCGCGGGCGTGGCGGGGCGCGGCGCCTGGTCCCGCACGCGCGCCGCCACCAGCAGCCGCTCCGTGGAGCCGTCGTCCACGCCGCAGCCCAGCCACCGGTTGCACGGGAACCTGCGCCACACCCACACACATATCATGTCTAGCGCTCCGAGAACACCTGGCCTAATTCTCCGCTTCATATCATATCAAATTGCATAACTAATCTGCATATCTTTCAAAGAAAAATATCATATAACCCTTCATAACACTTTTATGTATCATATTATTCCCAGTCGTCTTTTATTCCCTCTTCCCCGACGATCATGCAAGTGACATGCCCATAATATTTAGTCTATACTTAGGTCTGATATCATTATTTCTTCATCAGCCCATATACGTCCCACTGCTGGGCACGGGCCTCCACTACCATTCAGAGGGATTAAGCCTTAGTCCACCAGGCTGGCCTAGTGTCGGTTGGCGGACTACACACCTAAGAAATTCCTAGGAACTTTTAGGTGTGCAGGTTCCATCACAATGTTTTCCTTCGCCGTTAAAGTACGTGATAATGCATTGTAAATACACACATGACTTCGAAAAGTCATAGGTGTGTGTTGAACCCGGGACCGCCGAGGGTCTCGACCGCGTGCCTTATCGAGGACATCACTACTTATAGATCAACGTTAGTCAATATTACTTTTAGACCAAACTGTACTTTTTTTTCGAGGGGAAAGCTGTTTATGGCTCTACCTCCCACCAGCCCTGGGGGGAGGGGACGGGAAGCGTATGTCGGGGTCACCGGCCTTCCAGCCCGGCGCGCGTAGGCGTCTTGTTCGCGCAGATGTTAGTGCCGGGCTGGGTCACTAACCAAACCCTAACCTACACCGGCATACCGACCAAAACCACCCGGTGGCCATCATGGCGCTGAGTGGGGCGACTACGGTGCGTGGGCGCGAAGCGCCCACAATGATTCCACAGCCGCCCAGTGCGCCTCCGAGACGAGAGCGTCTCGGCCCTCTCAGATTTCAAGGGGTGCAGTTGCACCCCCACTATATTCATTCGGGCACCCGCGACAGACACAGGCCACCGTGCCGCCGCCCTTCTCGGGGTCACATTCTGTGTGGACGCACTGCCCCCACAGCGAGTCCAGCGACCCCAAGGGCCCCAATGAGTCGCCTTAGACCAAACTGCACTAATCATCTGCAGCGACTTATATTTAACTTATAAAAAATGTTTATTTAAGAGCGTTTACGCGGTTTTAGCGTAATTTGAGCAAAAATAGTACTTTTCGAACCCCTTAATTTTGATGAAAGACTCATCGTACAAACATTTTAATTACCAATTATTTTAGGGAATATTGTCATTTAAATAGTTAGTAAAGAACATTTTAAGATTTTTGTGTAAAATTTTGATAAATAACAAGATAACTGAACGAACGTTTTCATAAATTTAATTTTAGAGTCATTTTCGAGGCTCAAAGTTCGGGTTTATTTGTAACATATTTAATCAAAATAAAATGTTGTTGAATCGGAAATATCCCCAAACAAATAGTTAGTGAGAAACATTTTAAGATTTAGATCCCTTATTCAAGTAATAAAAATCTAAGGCATTCGAAATATTGCGAAATTACTGTCAATACAGTATTTTTTTGACCCATATACGATACTTAATTTAATAAAACAACATCTTATCTAATATAAGAACGTGTACTTGAAAACGTACATTTTTTGTTTTGAAGAAATTTCGCTTATTTATTTTATTATATTATTTTAAAGTGTACTATAAAACGCTGTGCTCAGTCCGGTGCAAATCAGTCCGCCGCAGGGCTTTCCAGAGAGAGGACGTATCGCTCTGCGCTCCGTCATTTTTTTTGTTTTTTCGATGTTTTCCCGGTTATCTGGCTGCCTTCCAAACAATGATGATGATCAGTGTTGATATAAGGGATGTATTTGAAAATTTCTAGACTCAATAAACATTGTTTCATTCATTTTCATTGCATATCATTAACTATCGACGCTCATGGCCGCGTGGCGCGTAAACGCTCTTAAGTAATAATCAGAATTATTATCCTTACGTGTATGTGTGACCTGTGACCTCATTCCTCATGTATACTTGGTCGAGCAACCACCTCGGTGACAAACCGGAATTATCGTGTCCTATGCGCAATGTCGAGAGTATGCCTAAGTTTTTATGCTGAAAATAATATAAATTATAAATCGAGAGATCGACATACTTAGAATTAAATCAACTCAACATTCAAAAAACTATACTGTCGACGGCTTATAACGTTAATTAATTTATAAAATACAATTGACGTACGTGGAAAACAAATTCATAAGTATTTCTTGGTATGGGTATTTTCGGTGTAGATTCTCCATTCGCTCCAGATATTGAAATCCAACAATTGGCAGTAGTTTGGCTTGCTTTACGTGACGGCACAATTAAAACTCGATAAGGTAGCTCTAAAAAAACAATAACCAATTAAAAGTATTAGTTTTTAGACAATACTGTTGTATTTAGACCATAATTTAGACACACACAAATATTACTTTTTTATGTACTGACAATGACAGCAAGGGAACCTTAATGCAGCCAACCGCTTTATTTTTATTATACCTACTTACTTGTGGTTGGATAAGTGTTAGTAAAACAGAAATAGTCGACAGCATTCAAAGTCAATAAATGGTATAGGAACTGTTCGCGTTCTTCTTCGCAACGTAGAAAAGCAGTCCTTTTGTATTGGGATCGCAGCAATGTTGTATCAGCTAGTAGTTCTCGAAGATGTTTAGATAATAATTTCTTTTCCAAAGAAAGACGAACCCAAGCACGGGCATAACCTATTTCTGTTTTTATATCGGTCATCGCTTGAACGTTTCTGTAACATATATTTTTTTGTTAATTATTTTCTATGAATAAATCTATTACGTAACATCATAAAAAGAGAGTACAATAAATCTTTACCTCATATCAAAAGTGAGGCTTTCAGGCAAAGGTCGCAACGGGTTAGGAGGTTGAGTAGACTTGCGCTCTAAGGTTCCAGAATTACTAAGTCTGTCTCTCGAGCTGTCCCGTGAACCACCGCGCGAACTCTCACGGGATCTGTTAGTGGTGCTGGCGCTTTGTTGAGCCTCTACTTCTGCGCCCACCGACGACAAATCTTGAAAACAAAATATTTGCAATGTCAGTCAGGAATTAAAATTTCCTGTGCATGATCATAATGATCATAACTTGTTTCCAAAAAACTTTTGTTTTCCTTCTTTTTATTAATTTAGCTTAGTGGTTTGAAAAATTCTATTTTATTCATGTCTGCATTAAAATAGGTATTAGTCCGTTTACAAGGTACAAGAACAATACTTACAGTCAAGTCGCTTTCGCAATACACACCAAGCCAATGCTGCATGTTACAAAAATAATAAAATACATAAAGAAAACAAATTACTGGATTTATTAGTACAGTCGAGACAGTCGTTGCATATTATGTTTTGTTTCCTTTTTAATAATATTTAAATATCGATGCAGTTTTCACAAAATTTTTATGGCATTTATTATAAAGCATCGTAACATATAGGTACATTCGGGATACTAAACTTTACATCACATACCTGGTGTAAGATAATTAGGATCGATCGGCTTAGTAGAGTTGCTGCATTGCTCCAGTTCTTGATAATTGGTGAGATGCATCCACAATGCTGATTTTCCCATTTTATGCTGCAAGCCATGAGACCAAAGTCTTTCTAAGAGGTCGCAGAGTGAAGCGATCATGGTGCTTTCTTCTAAGCCGGTGATGGATACTTCACAACCTAACCCTAGGTCGGATTCTTCGGTGCCCATTTTCTCTAAGAGCATTCTCTTTGTTTTACTTTTGCATTCCTAGAACGAAAACGAATTAAAATCATTTCGTAGTGATGTGGCGTGGGTTCTAGTTTGGGCAGAATAATAAAGCCCGCAGAATGTAGTTTTTAAATATTCTATATTTTCTCGTCAATTCATTACCTACACAGTGTTTTGAACTCATGTAGTCAAGTAGTTAAGTCTTATGTTAATTTTGTGTATAACTTATATTTTGCAAAAAGAGCTATTAGTGATAAATAAAAGATACTAAATATTCTTATGGCTACTTATTATATTCTCTTTTAATGTAGAATCAAAATATGCTACAATAAGATGAAGCCAATTTATAACTTAATTATAGTAACAAGCGAAAATCTTCAGTCTATAATAATATTAATACTGAGTGATTAAAGGCTTGATGATTATATTATCAAAACATACATTCGCATTACCTATTTAATATACAATCACCACACAGTTCAATACTAGAAGACAATCACTAGAACTATATTGCTCATTCTTATTAATGTATGTTTGGAGGGTGCCTTGTAGAAATATTTTTAAGGGCAAAAATTACCTTTAAAAGTTTTTCAACAAATGTTCTATTGTTTTGAGCAATTGCCGCTGGCGTGACCTCGGTAGATAGTCTTCGACTGATGTCTCCTAACAATAGTTCAGGAGGACAATCCTTCACTTGCCACTTAGCATTTTTTATTCTCTTCAGACTGTTTGTTCTGTAAACATCAATCAGTCCATTAAGTGGTAATTTATCAATATATTTTTAAAACATAAAAACAGCACACAAAGCGAATATTGCAAGCTAGTAGCTGTTCTATGATAAAAGTGCAATATTTTGTAACAATTATATGAGTAACACTAATAACAATTTCATAGGCAAATATTTATCATAGTTTCATTTTATGTTTGTTACTTTGCTTTGAAGAGTCAATTTATTTTGTTACAAACAACATTTGGTCACAGTTGCATTTATAAAAAAAAATATTAGGTTCATGCATTCAAAATACTCCAATAAACATAAATATCTTTATTGTACATACTTCGGAACAATTCGCTTTAACATTCAATGTATAAACAATCACTGACGGCCACTATTTAAATGTTGTTACTCATAACTGTTAATGTTTAATTTTGAAATCATTGTGCATATTTATTATTAAAAACGTATAAAGCTTAATAACATTAACAATTCAAGTAACTGCAATATACACAAATGGATCACAAGTGGCTTAACTATACTTTAAAAACTACTCATGCAGTCAGTGGCGGTACTTCCATAGAAGCCCAAAAGCCCAGTTTACCTTACAAAATTCCAAATAATATATAATATTTAAGCTTTAAATGTTTATTTAATAAAAGCAATTTGGCAAATAAACACCTCACAATAAACAATTATAAACTAGACATTACACAATTAACGTCTAACGCCATTGGGCTTCTATGGAAGTACCGCCACTGCATGCAGCCTATATTTCATGCAAGCTAACATCACTATGACTACATAACATAGTACGGTATATTATGTAAGTTCGTATATGCAGACGAAATCCACAAAAAGTTTAGTTAGATCTTTTTCAAATTGTTGTCTTTATGCTTATAACTTTGTTATATTTTTTGAGTCCAATTTACACCTGAGAGTTCATTTAACAACATCAAATATATTATGACTTATTGTGGACTGGCTACAGAACTTTTAAATCAGATTTTGAAAGGCTCATACGGAAATATATTAATATCATTATCAGCCTAAGGAAGTCCACTGCTGAACATAGGCCTCCCCCAATGACTTCCATAGTGACCTGTTGGAGGCAGCCTGCACCCAGCGACGACCCGCGACCTTCACCAGATCGTCAGACCACCTTGTGGGTGGACGTCCTACGCTGCGCTTTCCGGTACGTGGCCTCCACTCGAGAACCTTTATATTAATGTTTTCGTTAAATACAGATGAAATGTTTTAACGCTAATTTTGAAAAGAAAAAATGTAATCGTTATTGACAGTTAATTTTTGAATAGAAGTATCATAAAACACTTCAAACAGAAACATACTATGTTACCGGAGGCACAGAAATGGAAGCACTTTTCAAGAGCCTTTCTAAAACTGAAAAACTGATAATCTACAATTATTATAATCTCTATTAATATCGCGTTATCACTAAATAATATTAATTCGGTTATTTGTCATGATTATTATGCTAGTTTTATAAGTAATTTAATCTAGATTGAATATTTGCTTTCCATGGGTAATTAAAGCAGATTTTGACTTATAAAGGCTGTTTTTTTACTTTTGTTGTTGTTAGTAGCTTAGCTTACTTTATTTGAGGGATATCATTCTAGGAGCTTGTATGCTTGAAAAGGATTTATAAACCCAACTATCTATTGTAATATACCATTGCAGACTTGTTAACAAAAGTAATATTATCATATCTGACACAGAACTTTGTGTTTTTGAAGATTGTTTCATACACACACAGACAACAAACATGCAGTGGAATTTTCACATGCCCCAACAACACTACTTATGTATATACTTAATAATCACAACAATGTATCGCATGCTTTGAATAGAACTCTACATCGCACTGGAAGAGTTTAACTACAAAAATAAAATTGCTACTATAATCATTGAGAGATTAGGTAAAAGGCAGTTTTAACTTTTTATCACTCTATTATTGCAGTGTTGTACACCTAATCACTTTCATTCAATTATTAAGCTAAATAACACGGTTACCGCGAATAGGAAATTAATTATTTGAATAAATTATATTTACAATAACTTAATTCATATAGAAGAGATTCCCATTAGTCCGTTGTCATTAAATATCTGGAAAAGATATTAAACATTAAACGAAAGTGACCAAATATTTTAACAAAATAAATTCAACCAAACATCAATAACTGTTTCATTTACACTACTTAGTAGTGTTTTTCACTAAGAAAAAAACAAGTAATTGGTATGTCAGGCTGGAATATAGCATGCTGCCACAAAAGCTATGTTAAATATACTTCACAAAACAAACAAAGATATCACTCTTTTGATCTCACTCACCGAGCAAATATTTTGGTACGAAACTCATATTTATTACAAAAAAACACTGATGATATAATTCTATTATAAAATACCGGTATTCACTCGGTGTTACCACGTTCTATTGTCAGTCACATGCAAGCGTCGCGATAGGAACGGGCGATGAACCTGCGGCAGACGGGAAATCGCTATTCTTTGCATCATTGTTACATCAGAACAGGTCAAGGACTGGCAATTCTAATTATTTACTATGAATTCTTTTCTAGTTTTTACAGTGTTATCAAATTTCTAAAATTATCTGAATGTTCTTGTTTCTCATAATAGTCCAAGCGCCGCAGCGGAAAAAGTAGGTTTGTAATGCAACGTACGCAGGGTTGGGCAGTATTTGAATTACTTGTAATTGAAATACAAATACGTATTTTGTATTTTAATTACTTTCTTAAAATGTAATTTGTAATTTGTATTTCAAATACGTGAAGCCGAAGTATTTTGTAATTATTATTTCAAATACTCGAGGCTTCAAAACACATTTATTAAAATACATTTAGCCTTCATTTAGTATTAAGTTTGTGCTCATCAGGACCTGCAATAACAAAACAAAAACCGCCTTAAAAAAAAACTATTCCAAAACAAATAAATATGCATTATTTTGTAATTTGTATTTTGTATTTCAATTAAAAATAGCTAAAATACTGTATTTTGTATTTCAAATACCTTACTTAAATGTATTTTGTATTTCGTATTTTAATTACTTGCGATACAGTATTTTGTAAGTTGTATTTCAATTAAAGCAAATCATGTATTTTGCCCAGCCCTGAACGTACGGGACCTGGTTTTTTTTTTTGGAATATGTTTTTTTCTTTATGTACGACAAAAATTGAAGAAATCATTATTGTAGATAAAAAAAAATTTTTTAATCATTTTAGTCCCCTCGTGACCTAGGGTCGTTCCCTCGCCTGTGTGTGTATTGAAATTTTCGTAGACGCGTCAGTTCTCTTTGGAGCGCTATAATTAAAAACCTATGCGTTATACAAAAAAAGTTTCAAACATGGCAAATATTATTATCTACAATTTTTGTCGTACAGCTGGGTACTCACTTAGCAGTGTAGCATGTAAGCTGGGTGCTTACGATGCGCGGTTCGTGAAATATTCGATAAAACGTGTTTTCCAAGATGGCGGCTGAAGTGAACCCCCCAACCCCCGCCGCGCCAACTTGGATAAACATTCAGGGGACACCCTTGGACATATTAAAAAAAAAATACCAGGTCCCGTACGTTGCAAAAAAACCCCCGGCGCTTGGCTTATAAAGTGAAAAATTAAATGGCCTCAATATTAATCCACATCGTCCTGACCCCGCATTTTTGATAAAATGAAGAAACGGGGTTCAGTAATCAGGCAGACCAAATTTAAATTTTATAGTAGTCAGACAAATATTTTGTAATCAACATATATTTGACGGTGCGGGGATCGAATCCGCTGTTTATTTTCTGGTTGTTTTGGAAGCACAGTCGAGACTTGTCGAGAAGCGATCGAAAAGCGATTTCCCGGCACGCGTAGCGACGGCAGGCAACGCAAGCGGCCGGTGCGGCACGTGTGGCGGCATGCGCGACGTCAGTGGCGCGGCGTCAGTGGCGCGGCGTCAGTGGCGCGGGGAGGGCGGGGCGGGCGGGGCGCACCTGGCGTCGGGCGCGGGCGGCGCGGCGAGCGCGTGCGCGTCGAGGCGCGCGGGGAAGGCGCGGTAGTAGGCGGCGCGGTGCGGCAGGCGCTCGGCCGGCGCGCCCACCTCCAGCTCGACGCGCTGCGCCGGCGCCGCGCCGCCGCCCGCCCACACGGCGTACCCGCGCGCGCCCAGCGCCTCGCCGCCGCGCCGTCTGCAACGCGACACGCGCGACCGTCAGACCACACCGAGTCACAACCACGTGCGCCAAGCGAGCGAACACCTACCTGGTCGACTTTATCCGGTGCTCGAACGCTTGCAGGTTGGCGTCGTACTCGCCCCAGTTTGCCATTATCTTGTTATCGATCAGAGTGGCGAACATTTGCGTCTCGAGAAACCTCGAGAGAAACGGACGATGACGTTGCGGCTGGTCCGATAGGAATGATGCTTTATCGAAATTCACCATTGATTCACGTGAGCTCAACCAAGAATCACGATCCTATAAAAAATATATTTGCTTTATTACATAATAATATGTATATATAATATGTATATATAATATATTACATAATAAATATACATAGAAGCCTTAAGACAACTCAAAGCTATTTTTATCACGGAAAAAGAAAATTAAAAAATTAATTTCTTTCAATAGTCCTTGCGAGCAAAGCCACAGGAAAAACAGTTTTAAATATTTATTTAAAATACACTTACTTGATCAGGCATAATAACAAAATTTTCGTACATAAGAAACATGTGCACAAATCTGTTTAAGAATGTTTCCCTTATCAATGAATTAAAACGAATGTCTTCGTTGTACTGCTCCTCGTCATTGAGTATTTTCTTTTTAGTGGTTGGCATAACTGTTTCCGCGTCTACTTCATCTATATTAACCCCTGAAATTACAATTTTCTAAATAATATATAGTGATAGTTTCCAAATAAGTTTCTACGATATTAATGATAAATCGAATACACAGACTTACAGATCGACATCATGTAAGAAATCTCTTTAATACTCGCGTCTATGTCCGCGAATTGACAATTATTGCCTGATCAGGTTTGGAAATCGAACCCATAATCCTCGATCAAACTCGCTAATTGTTCCGCAGTACCAACGAGGCATTTAGAGGAACATAATAAATTTTACATTGTATACAGAGTGTGAAAAGACAGTGATCGAAAACTAAGACGGGTAATACTTACAATGACAAAAAAAAAAATTTACATTTTCCTAATCACTACATAAGTACATTTAACACTTATGGTTGTAAGGAAAACGTTTTTTTTTTTCGGGATTTTTGTTATCGTCAATGTGTTTGTAATCACCGTGACTATTACCTGTCAAGTTTTCGATCACGGTGTTTTTACACCTGTATATAGATATATATCGCAATAGTAATAAAAGTGAACGGACCGGTTCGTTTGACGATGTCGACGATGCGTTGCAGTGCATCGAGGCGCAGTGGCGCGCGGCGAGTGGGCGACGCGGGCGGCGACGCGTTCAGCGGACGACTCTCCTCCCACTCCAACACGTCGTGGAACGAGTGCTTCCTCCGGAGGGCGCCTACACAATCATCGCAATATTTTTAACACCACAAACCAACAAAATCATCATCATCAGCCCATATGCGTCCCACAGCTGGGCACGAGCCTCCTCTACAACTGAGAAGGTGTAGGTCTTAAACCACGCGTCAATCATGAATAGTGCGGGTTGACGAACTACACACTAAGAAGTTTTAGGTTTTTGAACCCGCGACCGCCGAGATGCTCGACCGCATTTCTAAGCCTTTGAGGCCATCACAACTATTACTAAGCAATAAAATTATTAAAAAAATAGGCGCAAAAAATTGCAAAGCTTAATTGCTTAGACAGATCGCTTTCACATCAACTTTGCAAAGAGAAGATTAAGAAGACGGTCGGTGCGTAATCTCGAGAATAGATTTACCCAAAAATATAAAAAAGCATAATCCGCCTTATTTCGAAACGTCTATTCGACTTATTACATCCTACATGATTTATAGTACATGCAACCCTCGAAAGCGTGCGGTTCACTTATTCGACTCGTATAAAAATAACCGTATTTAAACAAGTAAACCTTTGAGCACTAATTTTATCTACGTTTTGTAAGGCCGCATTAAAACATGAAATAAAACAATAATACATTTTCTAGTTCCACAGGTGCTGATTATAATGTTAATAATACTATAATAATTACAAAGTTATAATACCTGATGGCAGAGTGCAGCTGTTGCTCATACTATCATTCATGTGCTTATAGGATGTTCCATTAAGAGGCACACCAAGTTTAGTCGGTTCTGTTTCTGGCCTTTGAATCTGCGGGTTTGCAAAGTAAATATTTCAATATGTTTTAGAAAGCATTTATAAAGTAATAATTTTCTTCATTATCATCATCATCATCAGTCCAAATACGTCTCACTACTGGGCACGGGCCTCCTCTACAACTGAGAGGGTTTAGGCCTTAGTCCACCACGCTGGCCTAGTGCGGGTTGGCGGACTACACACCTAATAATTTTCTTAGTTATATAATATTACTTTTGATGGTTACACAAAATTTATTATTTTGTATATCAAGGTAACAACTGCAATATTATTAATTTATTTAAAATTTTGTTTTGTGTCACTATCTTGGGCATACGTATTATTAGTTTTTTTTCGTTTTTGATTCACCTGGTGCTTGTCCAAAATGTGATTGAGTTCTTCAATAAAAGGTGTCCGATGGGGAAATATAGGTAATTCTTCAGGAAGCTGTATATCAGGTTTGTCAATATCAACTAGGCACAATGCTGCTTCAGAACCTAATGCTATACTTCTAGGTCCATTGGAGCCCATTGTCATTGCGGCACTATCCGCGTGAAGGCCTGTAAAATAATGTTTTTTTTTTCGTTATTTAATAACTCATTTCTCAATTCATTCTCTGATAGAATATTAAAACAAAGTAAGCATGATTTTGAATAGAAAAATACCATACCACTAGTAGTAACTAATATTCGCGTTTATATTTCGTAACTACGTTTTAATTATAAACACAATCTATTGATTAACTGGGTTAAGATCGAAAGCTAAAAACCTACAAACTATAGTAGGTACCTAATTGACCTTTGTTGAAATGTATTGTCTTACCCATAACAAATGGCACTGGTGCGTCGAGGAAGTGGTAGAGGGGGGCGGGGAGTATCGGCACGTACACGTGCGCCCACGAGAACGGAAGCAGAAGCGACACTATGCATTCCGACACTAACATCAATTTGTTGTAATCTGTCGAAAAAATAATTTAGAAATTTTACAAAATTATAAAAAAAGCGGTGTATAAAAAAATAATAACCAGTTCGACGCGAAAAATAACAAATTCTTTAAAAAAAAAACTTGGTATATCTGTACAGTTACTGAAATTGCCATAAATTAAGCACCATTCGACAGCCCATGGCGCAGTTAGATAGATACCAGCTTGCGAAACGAGAGGCCGCGGGTTCGATCCCCGCACCGCGACAAATGTTTGTATGATTCACAAATATTTGTTTCGGGTCTGGGTGTTTGTGAGACCGAAAAGTATCTCGTATTTTCAGATACCCAAGACACAGAACTTGTAACCTAGTGTGGGATCAGAACTATATATGTGGCTGTTAGGTGTTTTTATTTATTAAGTTACATTGCTTGAAAATATAATTTTAATTAAACTAAATGAATCCATTCACATGAAGAAATATCAGTAGAATATTTAAATTAAATATAAAAAAGAAAAAGATATGTAATTAATACTTACCACTTGACCTGAGTAATACTTGATGTTCTAATAGAACACAAGTAAACAATTGCACTACACATTCAACACCTAACAAGGAAAACATCACACGCAAAGGATAATCAAGCAATGGTAACTCTTCTGGGGGGTTTGGCATTCTTATCACCTGCAATGAAACATATTTAAATTTGTTAATTAGTCTTGGAATTTGTTAAATCATTTTTGATATATTTATTTCTTATTTTCTGGAATATCAAAAAGAACAATTTAATGGCAATGTTATATGGTAACATATCATACAGGTTGTTTGTGTATGACTACTAAATAAAGATACAATGACATGAAAATAGCAACATCGTTTTAAATGAGTTTTTTTAAACTAAAATTTACTTCACCTATGGTTTGTGGTGGATGCAATAATAATTAGGTTTTTATTAATTTTCTTTTATTTCAAAATATTTTTATTTATATGCAAAGAAGAATAAATTTTGCTTTCCTTCAATACATCCCTCTCCAACGTTTTAATACTATTGTCTTTGTATGTTGAAGTAGTACATTACAATTCACTTGCCATATTTATATACTAATGAAATGCAAAAATAACTTACAACAGGTATTGCTTCAAGGTGTGGTTCTGTGGGTGGCACATAGAGTCGCAGAGCTTGACCAGGCAATGGTACTGGCACTTCATACAATAAGTTATAAACATAGGATTCTGGGCTAAGTCCTGGCCCTGGTTGTCTCGGCAATGACCTATAATTAAATGACCTCATGTAAACATTTTATATCTTCAATTAACATATACCTAAATAAATCCTGTAGACAATAAAAAATATAATATAGAACTAAGCCAATTATACTGATTCCCAAATCCTTTATTTTTAAATATCTATGAATATTGATTCATAAGTTATAGTCTTGAAAACAATTTATTCAATTAGAATTAAGAAAATTTGCTAATGACTACTCTTACCTAAATAAATTTTCTAAGAATAACTGGGCAACCCGTACATAAGGATATTGACATATAAGTGCAATACTTTTAGCTACATATAGTTTATCTTTGGCTATATCATAGTATGTCAATGCAGCACCAGTATGTGGAGTAAGTTTAAATGATCTTGGCAGGGATCTGGAGCTTTCTTTGCCGGAGCTTTTTCTATATCCAGGGGGTGTTTGTCCACTGGATAATTCTGTGATATACATAGCCTGTAAAAAATATTTGCATTACATTATCTAAATGTATTTGTAATGGTTTGCAACTTTATCTGCATTATTTAATGAATCTTGTGTTTACTCATAAATGTGGTGATAAATGTCTTTTTGTTTACACTTTTCTTTTAATAGAATAGAACATAGTATAATAATGGCTTAAGCATGAATAAGTTATGTAAATCCATCCACATCCTTGAGAATTGCAATGATGAATATAAAGCTATAATAGTGTATTTTTACAAACATTAATATGCTAATTTTTTGGCCACATACTGTTATATTGTGATAAGATAAGGCACTACTCAAAACATATTTATTTCATTTCATATAGTAGTCTTAGAAATTAAAAATGCAATAACTCACCTGCAATGTATGCATTGCACTGCATATATTTTTGTTTCGAACTTCCTCATAGAAAATAAGGCTAAATCCATAGTATCTTGATGCATTTTCTCTGGTTACTACAAAACTATGGAACTTGGGTTCTAATGAATGTTTTTGTGTTCTAAATTGCAGACCAGCTGGCAAACATAACTGGAATATTAACAATGAATTAAGTTATTAGTTTAGCAAGCCACATAAAAATTTGTGCATCAAGGCGGTTATTATTATACTTTCAAGTATTTATTTGCAAATGAATGGTTAATTTTAAAAAATACACACAAAAGTGTATACACTGAAAAAAGGTAAAGATATTGAAATTAATGTGGTTCATATTTATAGGTCTAACAAAAAAGAAAGCATGCCTAATTCTTTTATAGTTTTGTTATGCACTATAATAATGTTTATTAATTTGTTATATACATATATGCAGTCTGTAATACACTTTTCATGAATAAAATATTCTTAATGGAACAAGATTAGATATTAATTATAATAATACCAGTTTGATATTAAACTTATGTAATAAACACAGTTGATCAATGTGTTTTTATGAATTTGAATTTTGTATGTTGCACTAGAAGTGTTGAGGTCATTGTTGGTAATTGTTGTAATACTCTTTGTCTTACTTTGAATTATTTTTAACTAAAAATATTTATATGAATGATACTTACCATACAAATCGCATGTTCATCAAAAGGGTTACTAGTTATATTGTCTGGATAATGTGCTAATACCTTCCCTTTATACGAGCGGTCGAGAGGAGATACATGTAAATTATCACCTAAGACAAAAAATGTTAAGTTTTACTAGTCAGTAAAAATATAATTTATTTAGTACATTATGAATGTAACTTACCACAAAGTCGGTCAGGTTCTAATCCCGAGTCGAAATCAAGACCGCATATGGCAAAGTAATCCGCGAACCGACATCCGACAGATAATTCAGAGACAGACATATTTCTATCGACCCGTTATTTACTATTTGAGACACTTTCTCTTCCCGTCACTGTTTACTTGTGGATATTGCTTCATTATTGTATTTCTTACCTTGTTCTATTTAAAAGCATAAATTTATATATTTGGTTAACATATTAACACTTTACAAATGAATCCTTGTTGATAAAATAAATATATTTTTTTCTACTGAACAAATCCACTTGCCACTACACATCTGCGAAGGCTAACAAAAATCTATGTATAGGGATGTGCTAAGGTCAGTGTTGAATAAAAACATCGATAGTTTGTAATGTCGACTCGAACTGAGATAAAAAATGAGTTGATCTGACGTTTTTTTTGGTTCTGCTCGATATTTTTTCCTTTTAGAACAGAGATAGGATACATAAAATCAGTTTTTAGAGGGCATGAAAAGGTTGCGAACGACTCTTATTCATGTTCTAGCCGTTCTTACTTTATTTTCTTTAATTAGAATCACAATATAAACATCCGACGTGACTCACGCCATGTACCTACATAGTGATTAGTGTACAATCCACTTAGTGCGCGTTACCTACTTTATAATTTATTTTATTTTTACGCTTATTATGATATAGGTACGTGTATGTTCAACTGCTAGGAGCAGACTTACCTACTCTAAGAATGAAAGCGGAGTATGGGTCTTCATACAAAATGACCTGTTGAGATCTTTTATAATATATTTAATTGATATTAATATCGATCACATACATTTATCGGCAAATGAAGTCTTACTTTTTGTTCTGCATCTAAAAGGAACCTGCCTTTTATAATGATTAATGATACAAATATTTAAGGCATCAAGACTTTCTTTGTCTTGATATTATGTCCAGCACCCTCAGTTATTTCATGAAAGACTGCACTTTAGCCCCCATTTAATTAATTTCAACACATTTGTGTTCGACTATAGCTTCTTTAAGTAATCTGTGGTCCTCCACCCTACTCATTTAACACAGATTAAATAAAGAAGTTACGCTCATATATATTTGCAAAATGTCATTATGAATAGGGATGGGTCGTTGACGTTTTTGGCGTCAACGAAACGTAACCGTTTTTTTGCGTTGGTTAACTAGTTAAAAAACTAGTTGAATTCGTCAACTAGTTGATAATATTAATGTTAGCAAATGAGCAGCTCTTGTTTTTTTTTAAAGTATTTTTTTAAATTTTGGTGCCCTAGCTCTAGAATCCTTAGATAAATGGTCGAAAAATTCAACTAGTTTTTTTTAAATCCGTCAACCGTTCGTTCGTTACTTCATCGTCAACGGTTGATTCAACTAGTTCGTTAAAAAAACGCCCATCCCTAATTATGAATATTGTCAAAGCTTTCGTATTAGTGGTAGGGGCGTGTGTGTGTCTTTATATTTGTAGTTTTTTAGATACATAATAGTAATTCCGTATTAAGGATGATATGAAATAATTAGTTTCATAGCGCAGCCGTTGCACCTGATTTTATTTTTCTTCTAATTATCATCAAGTCTGTAAAAAATATAATTGTTTCTGCTTTGAATTTCTGAGCTCACGGACAGCAATATTCAAGGCAAGTTTTTCCTCATATTATTTGGTTGAGATGTGTAGTTTGTTGTTCCTATGTCATAAAAAAAAACTATTGAGCATTTGTAAATTTACATAATTTAAATTAATTAATTAAAACTTATATAATTCAAAATATAACCGACTACATGCCGATTTGATTAAAGTGCATAGGGCGAAAAAAAAATTATGTTTATGCGTTTGTTGAAATAATCAAAAGAATACTAAAGATCGGTGATATATTCTGTTTTGTAAGTGTTTTAAAAGACTCGAATTTTATGCCACTAGGAACAAACAAAGCAATATAACATCTACTTTAATTAACCCTATTCAACCTGGAGCAATGAAGCTTATTGAATGATTTTAAGCCGTAGGCTATTTATTTAAATACATTGACTCAATCTTCCTTGTTATATTGTAGCATTATGTATGCTGGAGTCTTAATTTTGACTGGTGTAATATTTGTTTCAGGATGCTAAGGGGACGCGTCAAACACTTACTGCATTGTACATTTTTTATATCATTTATATTTTTGTTCCTTGTGTTTGCTGGTGCTATCAATTTAGATGAAAAAGAAAAAGAAATAATTGATCCTTGGGAGGCATATGGAGTGTATGGTACAATAATTTTGTATATCTTGAGGCTCTTCACTTTATTGACAATACCTCAGGTCATCTGCAATTTTGCAGGACTAACATTGTTTAATGCTTTTCCTGGTAAAGTAAAACTAATAGGGTCTCCACTTCTTGCCCCTTTTATTTGTATTAGAGTGGTGACTCGAGGTGATTTTCCAAAGCTTGTTCGTGACAACGTAACAAGGAATATGAATATGTGCATTGATGTAGGCATGGAGAATTTCATGATTGAAGTTGTGACTGACAAAGCAATTAATTTGCCAAAACATAGAAGAGTTCGCGAAGTGGTTGTACCCTCAGAATATAAGACAAAAACAGGTGCTTTATTTAAATCGCGTGCATTGCAGTACTGCCTTGAAGAGAATGTCAATATATTAGCTGAGAATGATTGGATTGTACATTTAGATGAAGAGACCCTTCTCACAGATAATTCAGTACGGGGTATATTGAACTTTGTAATGGATGGGCAACATCAATTTGGTCAAGGTCTTATTACTTATGCTAATGAACATATTGTGAACTGGCTGACTACACTAGCTGACAGTTTCCGCGTTGCTGATGATATGGGAAAACTTAGATTTCAATTTTATTTGTTCCACAAGCCTCTTTTTAGTTGGAAAGGATCTTATGTTGTAACACAGGTATGATAGTTATTTTAAGCTGTGTGTAATAATTTCAGATGAAACATTTTGTTATGATTTTATATTTTGCAGGTGAGCGCAGAGAAAAAAGTGTCATTTGACAATGGGCTTGATGGATCTGTAGCTGAAGACTGTTATTTTGCCATGAAAGGTTATAAAGAAGGCTATACTTTTAACTTTGTTGAGGGTGAAATGTGGGAAAAGTCTCCATTTACATTGTGGGATTTCATGCAGCAAAGAAAGAGGTGGATACAAGGTATTCTTTTGGTGGTACATTCTAAGGAAATTCCACTTGTGAATAAAATATTTCTAGCCATTTCTTGTTACTCATGGGTCACACTGCCATTATCAACTAGTAATGTTTTGCTTGCTGCAATTTGTCCAATACCATGTCCACATGTTTTAGATTTGTTATGTGGATTCATTGGAGCTGTTAATATTTACATGTATATCTTTGGTGTAATAAAATCATTTCCAATTTATAGATTTGGACCATTAAAATTTTGTTTGTTTGTTGGAGGTGCCCTGGCCACTATTCCATTTAATATTGTTATTGAAAATATTGCTGTTATTTGGGGCATGCTAGGAAAAAAACATAAATTTTACATTGTTAACAAGGAAATTAAGATCCCAGTGACTGTATGATTCTGTATTCCGTAGGTCTAAATCTTTAAAGTTTTAATGATTCTTAAATAGTTGGTGCACAAGTACTTAATTTAATCTTGCACTTCTAAAAATGTGA
Organism: Hemaris fuciformis; assembly: GCA_907164795.1. NCBI lineage: Eukaryota > Metazoa > Arthropoda > Insecta > Lepidoptera > Sphingidae > Hemaris > Hemaris fuciformis. Next base: position 9,513,337 of record OU015438.1, on the reverse strand, counting down.
AAGTTTTTTCAACGACGCACTAGCTGTGATGGTTTATAAAATAATTTTCAATCATAAAAGCAGTCAAATAAGTGCCGTCTTTGTTACCAAAGTTTTAAAAATATTAGGTAAAAGTGTACTGAATGATACACATATAAAAATGTTTTCTTTTTTTAAGTATTAAGCACAATGTTGATAGGTATAAAGATACTGAACATGAGACCATAAATATCCTGTGTTATACATATTACGTAAATTTATTTTTGGATGATTTGTTATGTAGTTTGTTATACAATTTTGATTAACATTATTTTAAAGATTTTATGGACACATTCATGATATCCGTTAAAGATAATCTATTTATGAGACCTTATGAAAGTTCTATAATCTATATAAAAGAGCAACTGAAATATTTGTCCGTATAATTTTGTTCACTGCCTTATGTACCTTACAAATTATAATTATGCAATCTAAGTAAAGTAACTCCATTGGCTCAAACTTCATAAATTTTTTGATATTTGTATGTTGGGACTATAACAATCTTTTAAGATTTCACTTATATCAATAAATGTAACAAAATTTTGTATGTAACCTAATTATAAATATACAAATACAGTAGACTACTCAAAGTTATTTATATTTTCATGGGCTCTGGCGATTACTTCATGCGTTAGATGGTAGACCACTAGTTTATTTGCATCATTTTTTGGTAGAAAAAAGAATTAGCCATTTTATTATATTTAGTTATTGATCAAAGAAAGTGAATATGAATTCTAGGTTTATGATTATTTGGGTTAATCTCAGTTAAGTAATCTCAATTTGATATTAGAGATTATGTAAATAATTTAACATTGGTTTGTTCAGTGTCATGGCATGTATTAGCTATTGCCTATACTGTGAAATTGTAATACCTACTTATATATTTTTTGGTTCTATTAGTAATTTAAGGAAAATATTTCAGTAATATTATACCCATGAATGTACTTAAGTAATAAAGTTTATTCATGGAGACATCTATTATTAAAATTTCAACCAAAAATCTATTAATATATATATCATTGCTGTGTTATAATTTGTTTGTATGAATGGATGTATCTGTGGTTGAAACAATGCCACTGTAATAGTATGTAGCATGAATCAGATCAATAATTATTAAATGTATCTACATACTTCACATATTGTACCTACACTTGGAATTGAAATAATTTATAATTTCTATGTAATTCTGCATTGTTAAAAAAATAAATGTTATCTTTGTCTTTATGGCTCTGGAACAACAATTTTTTTTATCAAAAGTACATATATTTCTACAGTAGGTATTGAATATTTTAAATGTCTCAAACGATATAATCCCAATGAAAGCTACTTATTTGAGAATTTTATGATACTCAATATTAAATAAATCTATATTTAAATATTTAATTTTTATGTGATTGGCATATAATGTAATTGGATGTTGGTAAGAATGTGGAATGTTGAATTATCTTCTGAGATTGGTTATATAAAAAAAATATGTTTATTATTTTCATACTTAAGTATGTATTCTTTTATTTTAAACACATTACAAATTTTTGTACACTTGAGTGAAATACGCATTAAAATTCGTGTTAAAATGTGTAAGAAAGTAATATAAGCAATTTGCCACAATAATGTTAATAATATAAACACCAGCAGTATTTGTCCAATAAAATTTAAGTCGATTAAGTTCGCAATGCAACAATATTGTTATTGCTTTGGATACCATAACTAGTCAAGTTACTTATTTATCATAACAAAGCTATGAGTAAATATTACTCATAGTTGGTATAAGATTTGCTGAACTTCATTCTCTAAAACAGAGGTCAATGGGAGTTCAACTCGACTGCTTTAATTACTGCTCTCGTGATAAAGGTCTTTTAATTAATTGAATATTTTAATTTGTGTAATTATCTCTTAGTTACGGTATAGTCCGTTCCAACGCTATTAGGATAAGTTGTGAAAAATGTTCTCAAATGTCAAGACATTTTGTATTTGTAATTTTGTCGTTTATTTTGTATAATTTTGTAAATGGTTCCTTGATTGATTAAATTATTCGAATATGTTTGGTATTAGTGCGATAGAAATGAACGCAGATAGCATTTAGTTAAAATTAATTAAATATTTAATATCATTCGTTGTTTTTTTTAAACTTCCTTTGCATAAATTTTAGGAACGTATTGTCACAAGTCGAGAAATCAATTAAAACCTAGATACCTACATAGTGTAATTCATACTTCCATACTAATATTATAAATGCGAAAGTAACTCTGTCTGTCTGTCAGTCTGTCTGTCTGTCTGTGTCGCTTTCCTGCTAAAACTACTGAACCGATTTAAATGTACACAGATAGTTTGGAGCCTGAGAAAGGACAAAGACTACTTTTTATCGGTGAAAAACGGTTTAAAGGGGTTGAAAGGGGAGATGAAAGGTTGTATGGAAATATTGTCATTTTTGTGTTTGAAACTTATTTTTAGGCTGTTGATTAGATATAAATAAATATGACAATAAAAGTTTGTAAAAAAATGTACCTTTAAGGGCGTAAAATAAAAATAGGGGTGAAAGTTTGTGTGGAAATTCGTCATTTTTGAAGCTAGAATGATGAAACGACGTGTAGACGACTGTATGTCTGTTACGCTTTCACGCCTAAATCATTTGGCCGATGTGAACGATTTTTGATATGGACATAAATGGGACTCTGTGGAGTAAAATAGACTACAATTTATTTTCTTTCTGAACCCAACCCTGTATTCTACACGGACGGAGTCGCGGGCAAAAGCTAGTATTTTACTAACTATAAAAATTTAAGTAAATAGTTAAAATTTGGCAATAAAATTGAAATTTCATTAGTAATCGCATTTCAAATAAAATAGCGCGTTTAAAATGCTAGTAGAGGGAGTTGCGCGACACCTTGATACGATTTTTACTTAGGAGCCAATAAAAGACGACCTATTTAATAATTAGGGGGAAGTGGGGCAGAATAATACAAGGGGCACATAGATACATACATATTATTTCACTAGCTTTTGCTCGCGACTCCGGCCGCGTAGACTACAGGGTTGGTTGCAGAAAGAAAATAGTCTATTTTACTCCACAGAGTCCCATTTATGTCCATACCAAAAAAACATTCAAATCGGTTAAAAAGACGTGAATCGTGTGCCGCCGCGCACCGGCCGGCCGGCGTGGCGCCTTGTACATCATAATTCCAATCCAATCCAATCCATCAGCCAATCGAAGTCCACTGCTGGACATAGGCCTCTCCCAATGACTTCCACAGGGACCTGTTGGAAGCAGCCTGCATCCAGCGACGTCCCGCGACCTTCACCAGGTCGTCCGACCATCTTGTCGGAGGACGTCCCACGCTGCGCTTTCCGATACGTGGCCTCCACTCGACAACTTTTTGGCCCCATCGGCCATCAGTTCTCCGCGCTATGTGCCCGGCCCATTGCCACTTCAACTTGCTAATCCGCTGGGCTATGTCGGTTACTTTAGTTCTCCTACGGATCTCCTCATTTCTGATTCGATCTCGTAGGGAAACCCCGAGCATAGCCCTCTCCATAGCTCGTTGAGTGACTCTGAGCCGTCTAATGAGGCCCATAGTGAGAGGCCACGTCTCAGTGCCGTATGTCATCACTGGTAACACACAACTATCGAAGACTTTCGTCTTCAGGCACTGAGGTATTTTGGACGAGAAGACGTCGCGTAGTTTCCCGAACGCTGCCCAACCGAGTTGGATTCGACGATTGACCTCTCTCTCGAAGTTGGACCTGCCTAACCGGACCACTTGTCCCAAATAGACATATTCGTCGACAACTTCGAGAGTCGAGCCCCCAACTGCGATCGGGGTGGGCACAACATGGACATTCAACATGATCTTCGTCTTGTCCATGTTCATTTTAAGACCCACCTGTTGAGAGACTCGATTGAGGTCTTCGAGCATAGTGCTAAGGTCTTCCAGCGATTCTGCCAAGACTACAATATCGTCGGCAAACCGAAGGTGTGTGATATACTCGCCGTTGATGTTGATGCCGAATCCTTTCCACTGCAAGAGCTTGAAGGCGTTTTCCAGCGCGGCAGTGAACAGTTTCGGAGATATGACATCTCCCTGTCTCACGCCTCTCTGTAGTGGAATAGCCTTCGTGCTCTGATCTTGTACTCGGACCGACATGGTGGCGTTGCTGTATATGCTTTTCAACACCTCGATGTACCGACAGTCAATGTGGCACCGCTGGAGAGACTCTAGCACAGCCCAGGTCTCGATCGAATCAAAGGCTTTCTCATAGTCCAGAAACGCTAAACAAAGCGGCAAGTTATATTCCTCGGTTTTTTGTATAACTTGCCGAAGCGTATGGATGTGGTCTATGGTGCTAAAGCCTTTTCGGAAACCGGCTTGTTCGGGAGGCTGGAAGTCATCAAACCTGCGTTCGAGACGATTGGTGATGACCCTCGAAAACAACTTATAGACATGGCTCAGGAGCGAGATGGGCCTGTAATTCTTCAGCAAAGTGTTATCACCTTTTTTGAAGAACAGTACCACCACGCTCCTGCTCCATGCCTCTGGCGTTGAGCCCTCGAGGAGAACGGAATTGAAGAGCCTCTGAAGGACTTTAAGTACCGGCGTTCCGCCCGCTTTCAGAAGCTCTGAAGTGATTCCGTCCTCACCCGGCGCCTTGTTGTTCTTAAGTTGCTTCAGGGCCATCTCAATCTCACACAGGCTGATGTCCGGGATATCATCACTGAAGTGGCGGATCAACTCGGCTCTCGGGTCTTCGGCCGAGCTAACAGTCGGTTCGGCAACCGAGGTGTAAAGCTGTCCGTAGAACCTCTCGATCTCCCTTAACACCTCTGCCCTCGTCGACACTACGCTGCCGCCCTCCGTCTTCAGCCTAGACAACTGTCTTTGCCCAATAGACAAGTCTCTTGCAAACACTTTGGAGCCTCCGTTCCGCTCAATTGTCTCTTTAATGCTCACAGTATTGTGAGCACGGACATCGTGTCGCAAGGACTTCCAGATCCGTCTATTGAGCTGACGATATGCTTCGGCGTCCTCGGAAGACTGCAGCGCCATAGATCGACGTTCGGCCATAAGGTCAAGAGTGTGGATCGAGAGTTTTTGAGGTCTATCTCTACGGCGAGGTCTAAAATGCTTAGATCCCACCGTATGGACAGCTTCTACCAAACCGCTGTTTAACTCGTCCACTGCAAGGTTTTCTTCTAGACAATCAAAGCGATTTCGAAGCTCGAGTTGAAAGCTCTCGGGGTTTTGGATATGAGCGCGAGTAGGTCGGAGCGTAGACTTCATCATGCGACGCCTTTCTAGCTGGACGTTGATATTCAATGAGCCTCTAACCATTCGGAGATCACTGCCGGTTTTCACCCTGTTGATCACAGAGACATCACTGAATATCCGTCTATTCGTCGACAAGATGAAATCTATCTCATTTCTCGTAGAACCGTCAGGACTCAGCCAGGTCCATTTCCTGTGAGGCGGCTTCTGGAAAAAAGAGTTCATCGCGAAGAGTCCCTCTTTCTCCAGAAAATCGGCCAGCCTCTGACCCCTGAGGTTCCGTTGCCCATGTCCAAATTGCCCCACTTTCAACTCTGCATCGCTTCTCTTGCCCAACTTTGCGTTGAAGTCCCCCATAACAACATTGAAGTAGGTTTTGGAAGTATGTATGGCCCGACTTATGTCCTCATACATCTCCTCTACTTCTTCATCTGGGTGTGTCGAGGTCGGCGCGTATACCTGTATGACCTTCAGCGAATATCTTTTCGATATTCTGAGTATAAGGTACACTACCCTGCTCGACACACTTTCGATGGATACGATGTTGTTGATGAGAGACCTGTGGACGAGAAATCCGACACCTCCTCGGGACTGTTGGTCGTCCCCCCGGTAGAAGAGCAGGTTACCAGACTTCAGGGTTATCGTGTCCTCCCCGATTCTTCGGACTTCCGACAACCCCAGAATGTCCCAGTGTAACCCGCTCAATTCTTCTTCCAGTTCGACAATCTTCTCGTCTGTCCTCAACGTGCGTATGTTGTGTGTTACCAGGGCCAGTCGTCGTCGGGGGTGGTAGCCGGGGCCAACCCGGGGATTCTTAGCACCCCCTGCCCCGCCGTAACCATGGCCGCTACCGTAGCCAGGAATAGCGGGGCTGCCGGGGACTGGGGGCCTGGTCCTGGTTGTACTCATTAAGAGGTATTTGCCAATACTCGCCACGCTTGGCAGGCGGGTTGGCGAGCGCAGGAGGGGACTTGCGTTGATGACGCTGCTGCCCGTCATCAACCGGGGAAAGGGAATAGGGTGTGTGGGTAGAGGATGACATGGGAAAGGAAAGTATGGCCTGTAGGAGTGGATACTGCAGTCACGGAAGGGGAGGTTGGTAGTGGCTGCAGTAGCTCGGGGAGGTCGAGGTCGCGTACTCGAAGCACCTATTCTAGGGTAGGCCATGACCACTAGATAGGAGCATCCCTGACCATATATATCATAATTGCGCGCTTGATAATTTTTTCGCTGCGGTGTTATTTTAAAACTGCGATATCTTCTAAGATACTCATTGAAATCAAATGATGTATAGGGCAAATTTCTTTTAAATTAAATACTTGTGATGAATAACGTATTTATTTGGATAAGGATTAATATCATCTTTATGAAAACACCTTCACAAATAATGCTTTATTTTAGAACAAATTTGGTTAGCATAAAAAAGGTTATGCCAGGTAAGGTAAGGTGAGCCAACCTTAAAAGATAGACATATGCTGTCGCGGACTTTTTTTTAGAACTTTATAAGGGGAACAATTCTGCGATACATTATTTTAGCGAATCTTTAACCGTTTCCGCAACGCACGCAGCGGAAGTTCTCAAAAGGAAAAAAATACCCCCGATTTTGAAACATTATTTATTGGTGCTCCGCTCCTATTGGTCGTAGCGTGATGTTATATAGCCTATAGCCTTCCTCGATAAATGGGCTTTCTAACGCTGAAAGAATTAATCAAATCGGACCAGTAGTTCCTGAGATTAGCGCGTTCAACCAAACAACCAAACAAACAAACTCTTCAGCTTTATATATTAGTATAGATAACACTGCACAACAAAATTGAAACTTTTGTATGATGATTGACTTTTATTACTTGATCGCCCGTAGTGAGTTTGGCAGTTATGTAAAGATACGGACGTGTTTTGTTGTTATAAAATCAAAAATTCAGCTAAATGTAAGCTTAAAATGATTTAAGTATACCATTGAATATATTTTTTAAAATTCATTACAATACATTTACTATCGTATCCCATGTGCCTGTTATATTTTGTGAAAGTTATTCACGTTTTTTGTGACAAACAATAGAAACTGTTTTCATATTTCGGGGTTATGGCAATCATTCTAAGCGGGCAATAGCGGTCTGTGGCCGGTATTACCCCGTATGGAGTTATAAGACATCTTATTATTAGTTTGTTTGTAAAATAATGTCTTATTATCCACTTATTATTGATGCCGCGTCATAGGGAAAGAACCACAACGAAAGGAAAGTGGACAAAATAAGAAGTGTAATATAAGAAAAAAAACTTAGAATCTAAGTAAAAGAGAGTTCCTATTCATCTTAATCTTAATAGGTTTTCAAAGTATAAATATAAATAATTAATAATATGTTTGGTTCATTACAAATAAGAATTAATTGTGGTTTAAATATAAAAAATATACTTCAAAACTAAGTAAAAGGAAGTTCCTATGCGACACAATGTATGATTCTGAAAGTAATTAATAATTTGTTTGGTTTAATATAAAAAGAGTTAATTTTGATTAAAATATAAAAAAATATATATAATAAATTTATAAACTAAGCAAAAGAGAGTTCCTATGCATTCCAATGTGTGATTTTCAAAGTAGAAATATAAATAGTTAATAATATATTTGGTTAATTATAAAACAAAGTTTATTTTGGTGAAAATGTAAAAATATTTTGGATAATTATGATTGCATTATAAAAAAAGAAGAAGATATAAATAAACCGTCGTATTAATTTGTTTTAGTACATGTTAGAAGCACATCTGTGTTAATTTTGAATGACCGGTAATACCCCAATAGTAGACCGCCATTACCCGCACCATAGGGTAATAGCGGTCAAAGAAGGGTTTTACAAAATGATTGATAAAATATGAAAGCCGTGATAGATTGATAATGTGATCGATATATATCTTTAGTCCATTATATAGGCTATTGAAATAAATGATTACTTATGCCGTAAGTCCTAAAAATAAATTGAAAAATGGATCAATGCTTAAGTGACCGCCATTCCCCCATTTTACCCTACTCTCAGTTTTTTTTGTAACAGCTCTAGTTTACGAATTATAGCTATCACATAAAAATCAACTTATTACCGTGTTACTTTGCTCATAATTTCTAACTTATTAAGTTTTCTTAATATAATTTGATATGGTTTCGTCAAGACGAGTTTGTGTGAATGATCCAAATCATTGTTGTTTCATTTGCGGAGAATATAGTTCAAAGAATTCCGTTTGAATGTGAAAACGTTCATAATTGAGGCTTACAAAAATTACTTTGGACACTCCCTAGAAATGAACAACAACCCTTGGATTCCGCAAAAGGCATGCAAAACGTGTGTTGAGTCTCTACGTTTGTGAAAAGATAAGAAAAGGAATAGATTGAACCGCTATGATGAGGAAAGGTCCCGTGAACCACGAGAATAACTATTATTTTTGCATGGTAAACATAACTGGTATTAACCGTAAAAATCGAGCCAAACGGGAATATCCGTCTATACGGTCCGCACATAGACGTGTTTTGAGTCCTACTATATTACCTGAGCCTTACCCGGTCCTTCTCAGGAAAACTCTATGGATTTTGAGGCGAAAACTGAAAATGTTATCAAAAAAGTTTCCAAAACTGAGTGCAGCGAAGATAAAAGCGGGTATTTTTGACGGGCCACAAATAAGATTGTTAATACAAGACGCCAATTTTATGTAGACTATGACAAATAGTGAGAAAAACGCATGGAATGAGTTTGTTTGGTTATAACAGTTTTTTTTGAGAAATAAAAAAGTTCGAACTTTTCTCAACACGTCCAAGAACTAATGCGTCACTTTTCAAGGCTCGGATGTAACATGAGCATCAAGTTCACTTCCTCCACAACCTAGCCCATTTTCAGCCTATTTTCCTGCCAATCTTGGGGATCTCAGTGAAGAACAAGGCGAGCGATTACACCAGGATATTTACACTATAGAGGAGAGGTATCAGGGGTACTGGAATGAACATATTATGATGGCTGATTATTGTTGGAGCATTCAAAATAGTACTCATAATACATCTCACTCTAGAAAATCCAGAATAAGCAAATATTATTCACAATAAATATATTTAATAAATTTCTTAACCTTAAACTATGAGCATTTTCAATGAAAATCCCTGTCACTTCATAACTCCAAAACTAGAGCTGCTACATAAAAACGGCATATATTTTTGAAATCAGCATGGAAAAACTCTTCAGATTCATGTAAAAAACCTCATGCTACAGACATGCTGTTTTCCAGTGTAATCTATTAAATGTATTGGAGTGTTCGATTTAAATGTATTTTTAAATCGTTCCTATAAACGTTAGAAACCATTCATTGTGATGCCATGCTCAGACAATCAACCGGTGCTGTTGGACAGTAGACCAGTGCCGATAATTTTTGAAACAAAATAAAATTATAGTAGAATGAAACGTATTGGAAAAGGAAGAGAATAGAACAAAAATTAAAGGAAAAATAAATTACGGGCGATCTGAGGTCGGGAAAGGGTGAGGGGGGGGGGTGCTTTTAGGGGGGAAAACGGTTTATCTCGATTTCCGGCAAAACTACAATTCCTATGCAAAAAAGGTAATAAAAAGATCTACAAATTTTGTATCCACACTTTTTCCATATAACCTCAAAATTTATGTGGAAAATTCAAATAACCAAATTTTCGGTTTTTTATTTTTATCTTTTAGAAAAATAATCTATTTTTCACGAAATTTGGTGAAAACTTACCTTTTCATGTACCAAACACACTGTAATTTATTTGATTTGAAATATTTAAATTTTCACATTATTTTGACTTAGGTAATATCGTAAAAACCACCCTCATTTTCACTCGAAATTCTCGCGTCAAAATTTTAGCTTTTTTAAAAAAGTCTGTGGGTTTTTTGTTCTTTGAAATCTCTACTATCTGATGGTGTAAAAAAAAATATACCTACCTACATTACTATGACATCCCACTACTTTGGCAGTTCGACTAACTCTCCATAATATGATATTATCATTTGTTCGATCACTATGCTAAATGTTTGTTATGGAGAAGTGATTGCTCTTGAAACCTATAGTAAGCATAGTGTGATCTCACCAGTCGATACCGTCATGCCGGTCCCTAACCAGATTTATGACAGACCCGTAGCCTAGTTGGTTAAACACCAGATTATGAAATGAGAGGCTGAAGAACCTCTCTTTACTGCCTCTACGAGACAAGCTCTGCTTAGTGTAGAGACAGTAGGTAAATCTAATATTGTAGCCACTGTTATTAAAACATGTAAAATGTAAAAAATGTAAATGTATTTATGTTAAATTGTTTTAGTTAAATAAATAAATAAATAAAAATAAAAGCGGGCAAGGCTTCAAAGTTTTTCTGGTGGATAGAATTCGTATTGAAGTTATCCATCAGAGAACCGGGGTCATTGGCATTACCCGCAAGATTAGCACCCTAAACTGGAAGTAAGCCGGCCACGTCTGCCGACGGTCGCAAGTGTTGGAGTGGAGACCACGCTCAGGCAGACGTAGTGTGGGACGACCTACAGCAAGATGTACCGACGACTTGAAAAAGGTGGGGGGAAACGGATGGATGAGGGCTGCATAAGACCGGGATGGTTGGCGTTTTCTTGGGGAGGCCTATGTTCAGCAGTGGACGGCGATAGGTTGATTAGGTATATATGATTACTTAACATTAGACTTAAGGTACGTACTCTTCTCCACACAAACATCATAGATATTACCTTCATAATTATTAACATTAATTCATTTGTTAATTTGCTTTGATTATTCGTGATAGAATACCACTCGACCTATTTGCCTGCAATACAAACATATCGGCATCGAGATGTTGATAGCGAATACCTATTAATTGTGCCAGATAAAATTGTTAAGTAGGTACTTACTTATGTTTGTAATTGATCAAACTAAATTTCACTTTTGGACTGCAAGGAATCATTTTACCAATAAATGAAGTCGGAAATGGAAAACAGCAATCTCATCGTATGACTAGATGTCATTCCACGAAACATATACCTATGTTAGGTCTAGGTACCTACAGTAAGTGTAAAAAGTGACCAACATAATAAAATACTCGTTAGTTTTGCGATAACTTTTTTTTTCAAAAACAGGTTTTGCAAATCACGAAATTATATCATCAACTTATCACAGATATACTTATGTATGTAATCTACTTCAAATAAGGTACTTATATATTAGTTAGTTTAGTTAGTGTGTTGGCGCAAGGGTTATTAGGTATTTTTTACGGTTGTGTTTCCAAATATTGTGTGCCTGTTAATACTTAATATTACAACCGCATTCGCGGGCCCAGTTATTGAACAGAGTTATTAATATTATTGTTAATCTTACAAAACTTATATGCTATAGGCTGACAGCAGTGATGGCCTCGAGGTTTAGGCGCGCGGTCGAGAATTTCGGCGGTCGCAGGTTCAAACCCCAGGCACAAACCTCTGACTTTTCGAAGTTATGTGTGTATTCACAATGAATTATCACTTGCTTTAACGGTGAAGGAAAACATCGTGATAAAACCTGCACACCTAAAAGTTCTTCGGAATTTCTTAGGTGTGTAGTCCGCCAACCCGCACTAGGCCAGCGTGGTGGACTAAGGCCTAAACCCTCTCAGTTGTAGAGGAGGCCCGTGCCCAGCAGTGGGACGTATTTGGGCTGATGATGATGATGATGATAGGCTGACAATTCCTGGTGATTCTATCCACAGATGAAATAAAGCTCTAATGTAGTCTTTTCACAACATTTTGAATTTTGACCGTGCCTGCTATGTTTTAAGCATATGATATTGATGTAGTACTAGGAAATGTAACTTGTTATTGTTGAGGTATTAATCATGGTGATGTCTTAGTTAGTTATCAGTTATAGACATCGTAAGTAGGTACATAACTTATAATTAGTATGTTTACTTGTAGAGTTGGTAACAAAAAGAGGCTAGTTTATTATTTTTACCTGTATGGGAGTATTTGTGTTTACCCAGAAAGCGACGTACACACAAGTACCTACTCCGCGATATAAGCCCGGCGTAGATTAATAACCCGACTAGGCCTGTGTAACTGTGTCATCTGTTGAGATATAATAGTTTCTTGGTAATTAACACAAGTTTTCACCTTGTTTAGAAAGTATTTAAAAATTTGCTGTACCTATTAGTAGGTACGATAATTTCAATTTTTTGTGAGAGCATCTGTAATCGTAACTGTAGAGTGTAGTGTATAAGTCAGACGTGTGCGATGAGAAACGGATTCTGCCAACTTTTAATAAAACATTGGCGGCTACAATGGTAAAACTGACTATATCGCCAAGTAAGTTGAGGTCAATTAACTGTGCCAACTCTCCTAATTCTTGGCATTCAAAAATGTATAAAGTTTACATACCTACATCTAGGTCATTACGCACTTTAATTATAAGGCGTGCGTTTGTCGAGAATGGACGGTCCCGGATTCAATAACAGGCACAAACCTCTAAAGGTTGACATTTCGTTTTATTTCAACTCCATATATTTTGACCGATTTTTTTACTTTACCAAATATCGTTGTTCTGCGTAGAATTAGGCGGCTCATAATGACAGAAAAACGAGAACTGTGAGGCAGACAAAATTCAACAAATTTGAGACTTTTCATTTAGGAGCAGCTTCGTTAAATACGTGGTACACAGCGCTGTACAATGGCATATCCTCACATCGCAAAGTATTAGTAGACACGGAACGCAAGTAAACAATCACGAGGCCATTACGGTAAGTACTGAAGCGATCGAAGGCAATCTATTAAAAGTTTGTGGACAACCAACCGTTCAGATTGATTGAACAGCTTATTTGATTTGCCCTACGTGTTACAAGGAGCTAATGGAACTATCATTAATTGCCATTCTATCACAGCTTCAGTTCTTTAACGACACATAAAAAAAAAATGGCCAAGAGTGAGTAGAGCTTGTCTCGAAGGTTTCCGTACTCGTGGATGTATCAAATATGCCGTATTTCTTGTAAACAATTACAACCAACAACCACCCACAATGTTTTATTAGTAATATATATTTTTTGGATGTGGTGGTGTTGTATGGATTTAGAACATTTACGAACATTTCTCTCAAAGACGTGAGAAGCATATGCGAACAAACGATAAATCAGAACATGTACCTAAATGCACTTTTTCTCAATTTTAATTGTCATTTAATTCATTCGATTTCAATGGCAATTGTGAATAACCCTCAAACATATACATTATTTTAATCGGTCCAAATGTTACACTTGAAGCAATATACCTAATAAGTGATAATATAGCCATGTACAGATTCGAGTCCAAGTCCAATCCTTATGGTCACCGACTTCTTACGTGCCTGCAGACATTAAGATTTAATCTTATAAGCTACTGTTTTAAATTATTGTACAATACTACAATGATTTATATAGGTACGTCATTTACAAAGAATTACGAATGCAACATTACAGCTCTTTTGATTCGTTATCAGGTTTGCGCTCTCGAGTACCCAACTACTTGAGAAATACACTCTGACGTAGGATTGAGTCAGAAAGTCGTAACATTATATTTTATAGGTACCCATTGGAGGACGAACCTTGGATGTTGTGCTGTCGGGTAAACATTTTATTTACAATGTTGTACTACGACTTCACAGTGTCGACTTTGTGCGTTATACTCATTGTGCAAATACAGGCCCTGATAAGTCGTGACCTTGGTTGGTAAGGTATTTACGAAGGTTGGATAAATTGAAACTATTCGCCTCATTAGACTTGGTACGGCATAAATATGCGTCGTTCATTGAGATGTTTTGAGTTCGATTCCTGGGTCAGAAAACTTGTGTTTTATATGATAAAAACTATATGAAAATTCTCAGTTGTTATCACTATTCACTTAGTAAGGCAATTTGTGCAAAAAAAGGCAGTAGACTAGCTAGCCTGGTATAATAACTGGTCAAATATTGGTGTTGACATGCAAAATAAAACTTCATACTATAATAATCTTAAGAAAAAATCTTAATAATCTGAAGAAGACGGACGAAAGAAGACAGCATGTAGCTGAAATGCGAATGTTGCGTTAGATGTGTGGTATAAGACGGTTTGACAGAGACCAGAGTGAGGAATGAATACGTTAGAGGAAGCCTGAAAGTAGCTCCTGTGATAGAAAACTGAAAGGAAACCGTCTGTCGTGGTATGGGCATGTTATGAGGAGGGATGAATCATACATAGGTAAAAAGGTGATGGATATGAAATTTGATGGATGGGCGAGCAGAGGAAGGCCAAAGAAAAGATGGATGGAGTGCGTGACTGAAGATATGAAAGAAAAAGGGGTAAATGAAGACATGACGGCTAATAGGGATGTCTGGAAGGACAAAACATACTGCGCCGACCCCAAAAGAAATTGGGAACAGGGCAAGGAGATGATGATATAATATTAATCTTAGTGTTTTACGTGCCGTCAATAAAACAGTAAAAACATCCTTTACAAAACAGGCAAATATTTAACATAACACATATACATACAGTACCTACATGTTAAAAGATTGTGTAAAAGACGCCTTTTTTTCGAGGGGAAAGCTTTTTATGGCTCTACCACCCGCCAGCCCTGGGGGGAAAGGACGGGAAGCGTATGTCGAGGTCACCGCCTTTCCAGCCCGGCGCGCGTAGGCGTCTTGTTCACGCAGATGTTAGTGCCGGGCTGGGTCCCTAACAAAATCCCTATGCCGGCATACCGACCAAAACCCCCCAGTGGCCATCTTCGCGCTGAGTGGGGCGACCACGGTGCGTGGGCGAGAAGCGCCCACAATGATTCCGCAGCCGCCCAGTGCGCCTCCGAGACGAAAGCGTCTCGGCCCTCTCTGATTTTTAAGGGGTGCAGTAGCACCCCCACTATATTCATTCGGGCGCCCCTATTTAAGGCGCCGGTGACGGACACAGGCCACCGTGCCGCCGCCCTTCTCGGGGTCACATTCTGTGTGGACGCACTGCCCCCGCAGCCCGTCCAGCGACCGCAAGAAACCCAATTAGTCGCCTTTTACGACAGGCAGGGGATACCATGGTGGGATTCTAACGCCCCCATGCCACAGGGCAGGTGTTAAAGACGCCTACGTAATCAAATTCTTCTTTCATTTGACCGTTAACGTAACCCATAACTATGTGTGACTTACTCTTTGGCTTTATGTAGATAGAGTAGGCAAACCACTTTTTAAAAGGATTACTTAGACGAAGCCCTAACTATGCGTTCGTGACCCGCTTACCACCGACGGCGCATGCTTATATGCTTCATGTTGTCTGTAATGTAACTTCGCTTAATTTAATAATAGTACTTGTAGTAAAGGTAATCTTTTTCCAAGGGCGGAGTGTGGTAGTCTGCGGTATCGGTTCGACGTGAATCGGTCGGGTGACTGGTTCCCGGTCACTTTATCGGACATGGGTGCAAATCCTGAAGTGGTTGTGGATAATTGCAATGGTGTTGAGGAGGACAATGAGTCCGCCGATTCCGCTGATGCCGCCAACCAGAATGGAGACGGGTGAGTCACAAATGAGTGTTCATCATTCATGCGATTCCCTTAGATACTAAAAAAAAATATTTTGTATGTTAGAATTTTATATAAAAATGCAAGGCAAATGCCTTGACAATAAGAGGTTATAAAAAGCGTTGTTTAGTTCATTATTCATATAGCTATATTATACATATCTGATGCTATTTAATCCGTTGTTTTACTCGTAGTTGCAGTGCTAATTAGTGTTAACTACGAATACTATCATTTCGATCTTAATTGTTTACTTTAAATATTTCGCTTCTTCGTATTTAATAGTAAAGGTGTATTTAATAGTATGACCTTTTGTCTTGAGAATATGTATAATTGATATTGAAATATCTTAAAATAATATAAAAATTGCTAGATTTGTTACTGTAGATGTCTAGTGGTATAAATTTTTTGAATAGTATATTTTTTGTTTTGTAGATTGGCCATTGACCCCAAACTGGGCTGCCGTGTTCATTTCCCGAGTGACGTCATACGAGAAACGTGAGTTGTCCCACTCGCACTCGAATGTTTTGCAAGCGGCGATGCGCCCGTGACGTCACCTGGCCCTGTCCTTACTGCCCTATGACGTATTTACACGCGCCATTCCTGCTTGCATCATTCATTCATAATCCAATTGTTTCAAGTGTATCAAGCTGCTTGTCAGATGCCAGAAGTTTTAATAAAGATGAAAATGAAACGGTTTGTGTATAACGCTAACGTTGGTTTTAAGGTAATATTGTTGACGTTTTTAGCATTGCTATTATATGTATATCTGCACATTAAGTTTGTTAACCTGCGAGGCACGGTTGATTGTGTGTTGTCTGTATAATGATTAGACGTAAGTTCTATCTCCGTATTTAAGACTATGTAATTCACAAATATTTTTTTAAATTTATTTTTTTGAAGCGTCTGATATTCACAACACAAAATTTGTATTTATTTCACTCTTAATATAATGGTCTATTACTGTTTTGTTGGGTGTATTATGTATAAAATTATTTGTAAGTTTGCGTAAAATTTGTGTAAGGTAAAATGTGTATTGTTAAAATTTGCATGATATGAGATGAGATTCTCTCCACGGTGTTATCTTTGTAAGTGTGATTATCAGTGATGTGTCGATACGAGGTTAACATGTAATTTGATATCACATAATATCGTAACGTTCATAAGTCAATAGCAGAATCGATTTCAATAATTGTCTATGCAATCACATGGTGCAAAACGTATGCCGTAGAAATAAAGTGTGGAGTGCGGACGCCAAACATTTCTACTTATTTTATTTTTAATAATGCCGTTCAAATTTAAGTTGAGAAAATGCGATTAATCAACGTATGACTGTTTCACCAAATTAACATTATTTTTTTTTATTTTACAATTTCTGAGGGCCGAAGATCGAGCCCAGTGGCGCGCCATAGGAGAGGCCTATGTCCAGCAGTGGACGTGAGAGAGGCTGGTGGTGATGATAGTGATGATTATACAATTTACGTTAATGAATCAAAAAGATTTGATATTGACGCCTATATAATTCTACACAGTTAATATAAATATATAAAGCCTATATAAATCTTATTATTTTAATAATGTTCTTAAAGCACATAAAATTCAATGCATATTTCCATGTATGGCAAAAAACTTTTGGCAAACGCTTTATTATAAAATTTTCTTAACGGGAACGAGGCGACGTCTACATCATTTTATATAGGGATATTTATGAATGGTTATATGGTCACTTAGAAATAAATATAATTATTCTTTCGTCATATTCTTTGGAGTTATTATGATGCTATATGCGTCATATGTTTCTCCTAATCAGCTGCCTAAACTCCGACAGCATAAATTCATTACTGCAATTAAAACATTGTAAAAATAACATAAAACATTGCTGTTTTTATTACGCTTGCTAGTAGTAAATTATATCTATACTGAAATGTTACGTATACCAGATACGCGGCAGTCATAATATTAATGCACTTTTTCATACATTGGCAACGGTCGATATTACATATACATATGTACATACATATGTTTGAAAAATTGAAGACACTTTCAGATTTACATACATACGCACTGACGCATGTATTCCCCGAAGGGGTAGACAGAGGTGCATTTCTGGATCCACTTTTCATCAAAATTTTTTCATCCCATGTAATAGAGGGGAGCCTGTTGCCGTTTTTCGACACAATTCCAGACTCCGTGCTGTTACTGGGAATTTCCTAATGGATAAATCTAATAACACTTTGCCTGACCCGGGAATCGAAATTGGGCCCTGTAAATCGCACGGCACATACTTGTGGCGCGAGACAACAATGCAGTTACTGGTTTAGTACCTACTGCAATTAAATACATAAAATATTTTTTCTTAGGTATCAAATATTTTTTGTACTAAGCCTGATGAGTAGGTAATTCATAATATTATAACATACTTAATACAAATGGAATGCAAACTAAACAAAAAGTATAATATAATCACTTAGGTGTAAAAATGTACTTATATGTATATAGATAGCACAAATGTGTATTCTTTGTTAAGCTATATTAATTATATAAGTATGTACATATATCTTACGTTTTTCCACTCTTGGAAAGTAATGTAACTCATAAGAGGTAATGCCACGTAGCCGTCGTCTCGGACTTTAATATGAATGGCCTGTCTTGGCCGGGGTCATAGTATCTCACAGATAAGTGACCACGACGTCAAGCGGAAACTTTGAAATGTAAATAATATCCTTTTCATACTTTTTCTACTCCAACTTATTCCTTTTCACAACGTATTTAAAATACAAGGCGATGTTTAGCTAGGATTGTGAAAAAATATATCAAGAGGGTATAAATTTTTTTTTAGTTGCTGTATTATGTAATCGATGTAGTTATATCAACAATGTTAATTTAAACACTGATTTCATGACTTTAACAACATTACCACTAGTCACTCAGAATTCAAATATTTTACCAATTAGTAGTATGTAAATAGATACTGTAATGAAGGAATTTAAATAAGATACAAAAACTATAAAATATTTGGTCTTGGCCATTCATAAAATTTAATGCATTTCACAGTATTATATCAGGGAAGCAACAGAGCAGGAGATTTTAGGTTTATAACATCCTAATAGCCAGTAAACTGTCAGATATAAGTCGATAAGTTTACAAATGCTACCCGGATGAATTCTCGTTGCCGAATATGACGATAAAGTGCACCATAGCTACCAACTGTTAATAAAATGCTAGTGCAGATTTCAGAAACGTCTAGATTGTGCGAATTGTAAGTAAAAAAAAAAACTGTGCTGATTAAGTAATATTATTATTATTTATAAGCCTATCTATTTCGGTCAATTAATATGGCATATTTTAAACCATTAAATAATACATTATACAAAGCAAAATCCTTTACAAAACAATTTACTAGCAAGAATTTCAGCTGTAATGCTGTAATTTAGAAATTTAAATTTCCTCTTTATTAAGCAGAATAAAAATGTGTACGAAGGTATATGTACATATAATAATATGTAGATAAGCGAACACATACATATTTAAATAGAATGAATTTTAAATACATGGCCATTGTTTTCATTACGTATAAAACGATGTACCTTCCCATAGAGTGACCTACACACATTTCCTGGAAAAGCTTGTGCATTGTTTAAGTTTGAGAGTTGACGGCAAATGTGCAAACCTTTAATTGACTAGTTTTAATACGTAGAAGAGTTTTAAACAACCCTGGCCGCAGTAACGAACACAATCAAAAAAGATGTTTTCTTCTTAAATATAAAAATAAATCTTACGTATTTTTACATGAATAGTATATTTTTTTCGTACCTTCATTATACGATATACAAATGTAACAGTATTTTTCATATGCCAAGTATGAAAAACAGTACATTTCACCGATGTTTTTGTAATAAATAGAATTGTAAAATTGATAAAAATATGTGTATTGTTATGTCCATATGTAATATAAACATAATGTATATATTAATACAAATTGAACTAAGAGAGCAGTCTCAAAAACAACCTTTATAATCGAAGTTGTGAACAAATTTAAGATAAGGAATTTAAACGGTTCGATAAGTCTAATGTTTTATGTAAGCAAAATTTGAAGTTAGTTTATGTTTTGTTATGGTAATACATGATTTGCGTGCGTCGCTTACCGAGGTATCAATTCGGTTTAGGTTGTTTGTCGATTTAGATTTCCAGGCAAGATTCTCCGTTGTGATTTTGTATATTCTAGCGAATTCCTGTAAATTATCCACAATGAATTTCTTAGGAATATGAAGTACATCAACGTGCAGTACAAGACTACTGCTACTACTACTACCTTTTATCTCTGCATCACCCAAAGGTTGACTGTTAGATAATGCCTTAGGCATTAAGTCCGCCTTTATACGCAATGTATAAAAAGCATAAATAAATAAACAAGATATATAAAGAAGGAGCTATGATTCGGCAGTCAACCGTTTGGTCTGATAATTATTAACTGCTACACGTATTAAAACAAAATTATTAGTTACGACCGTTTGGTCGTTCAGTTCAACCGGCTTGCTTATGTAAAAATAAAATTGATCGATTCACACATTTGCCATCAAAACATCAAGCACTGGAAATGACCTAACTTTAACCCTTCTCAATTTATATTCAAATGCGATTTCCTCGTGTACATTATTTCTTGTTTCGTAGCGTTCTTTCTCTATACATCTCGTTCATTTAAACATTTCTATTTGAATGACGTGTGATCAAGAGCTCTTGGGTTGTATTCTCAGGCTGGGCTAAGTATTATTGGTGTTAAAATAGTACGCGAAAAACGGCAATATCTTTGCCCAATTATTGTGCTACATGAATACACATCTACCTACCCTTACGGCAAACAAGCTTACACCTGTACATATGTACATATACACTATACATATATATGTATGTAAATGTATGTACGTGCTGTAATATTACCATTATATTTGAGGAGACAGATTAAAAAGCGTTTGATCTAACGCTCTATGCCATCCATCTACGTGCGTCATGCAATGCCGGGAACCGTAGATTTTAACATACCCTTTCTAGCCTCGTCATTTGCGCTGGAATAGAAATACACCCAACAGTAGGTAATATAGATAGTTCTAGCTCAAAGCTAACATACAAATCTTGTGTCGTTGGTATCAGAAACTACAAGAGATTTTTCGGGCTCACAAATACAGACTTGTAACAAATATTTGTGAATTATACAAGTATTTACCTTGGTGCGGAGATCGAAGCCGTGGCCTGTCGTCTCACAACCTGTTAGCTAATCAACTGCACCACGGAGGCTGAAAAAGGGCAGTATAATATGATTTCTTTTAAAATAGTATTAGTAGGCTAATGGCACTGATATATGCTTTAGGACCTTTCTGTAGGACATGCAGGGCAGTCTTATTAAAAAAAATCCAGAGGACACGAGAGGTCACGAGGGCAACAGAATTATCATTCAAAATTTGATTGATTGTATAGACTCAATGACAAATACAAACTCACACATGTATTTCAGAAGGGATAGGCAGAGGTGTGCATATATTTTACTCCTAGGTAATAAAGGTGAGCTTATTAAGATATAAGTAATTGCTGTCCACGTTTTCAGACTATTGTAAAATTATTAAGAGAAAAAGCTTTACTGGAATTTTATTTTTTCATTAATGCACTGCCTCGTGATCTCACGGCACAATTTACCGTGTGTTCTAGAGGTCCTGGGTTCGATTCCGAGTCAGGCGAAAGTTTTATTAGGTTTTTATATAAGAGAATTCTAAGAAACAGCTCGGAGTCTAGATTTCTGTCCGAAAAATGACTACAAGCCCGTCCCCTATTTCGAAAATATAATTTGTGAAATTTGTGTGCTGAGTTCCACCTCTGCCTGTCCTTTCGGGGTATATAGGCGTGAGGACGTATATAAATACGCATGTATTCATGTAAAAATAAAACTTATTCATGGTAAAACCCAATAGCACTTTGCCCGATCTTGGAATCAGACACGAGAACTTTCGAACGTACACGCCAATTACTTGGAGCATTTGGGCATGTATTAACTATTCAACTTTATTTTCAGGTAAGTACTTGTCGTATACGGAAAAAGAGAAATTTCTTGGACTTCTGTACAATTTCCTCCAATAAAAATAGGTAAGTACCAAGTAAATATTCGCGTTCAATGAAGCGTTATGTTTTGGAAAGCTCGCTCCTATTTACTACTACGTAATGTGCGTACATTTATATTCTTTTATATTTTGTTATGTAGCACTTATTTTATTATTGAAAGATATTTTAATGGATTGTAATACAATGTTATAAAATTGTGCCTTTGTTGGTACACCTTGCTACGACATCGACTACGAAGAATCTGCTCGTAGCGCCCAGGCGTAGATCAGTTCTAATAGGTCTACAACTCCTTAAGTACTTTCATTCAAGTGGTTTATTCTCAGATCTATTAAAACAGTTGATGCACCTAAAATCAATATATTTTGGCAATATGAAGGTCAATTACTATAAAAATTGTTTGTGTAAGTGTACACCATAGCTTCTATTGAACCTAAAGGTATAGAGAGGGGCGGGTGGCAAAATCTAATGATAACATAATTCAAAGTTCAAAAATAGGAGGAAAACTTAACCGAATTAAGTACTAACGTAATAATGGTATTAATATGTTGAATAAATCACTGTTGTTTATAATCTTGTTACCACTTTAAATGAAATATTCGTTTGCTTGCGACCTCGACATTTAAAAATATGTTTTAATTTGTGTTCTTTTATATTACAGTAGTATTTTATTGTGCTTTTTCGTGTTTCAAAACATCTTACTCATGCAGTTGTAATTTATATCACCAAATGGTTGGTAATACTTTCCAGTAAAACAAACATGATGGCTTTAAAAACTCTATCTAATTAATTAAGTTGAGAAAAGTAAAAAAGTTGTAACATTTTTTTACTTAAAAGCGGTGGTGTCAACCGTTCGTCGCATAAGTAATTTTAATTGCTAATGAGTCACAAAATTATGCGTTACATTAAAATTGTTCAACGAGTAGAGTTGTGGGGAACACTGAAGTTATCTGAAGAGAAATTTCATCGTTTAACAAAATTTTGAATAATTTTGTTTAGACGCTATTATAATCGATACGTTCGATAAATTTGTCTGCTATAGGTTAATGAAAAAATAGTAGATAACTCATTTACATTTATTACATCTTCATTTAAAAAAAGATTTGATTTTTTATAGGTATTTTATGATTTAAATGCGATTGTCACCATTTAAAATTGATGCAAATACATATTATTTATGTGTTTCATATTAACATTTGCATTGGTTGTAAGGGTAATTTGTATATCAATAATCTTTGAAGTTCTCGATACTAGGTTTTAAGAGAATGATACGTTTGCACTAAACGTATCTCCAAGATTTTTCTTTTTAGTAGAAGTAGTAAAATTTGAGTAACTAGAGTATCTATTTTTATACTCGAATGCCTACATTAACAACTTAAGAGCCAATAAAATCATCGGTATCTGTTATTACAACCCGAAGACAGATTGTAGCACGTCATAAATTCATAATCGCGGCGTGGCGAGTGTTTAACGTGACCGTTAAAATATATTCGAGAGAAATGCGCCAGCATTGGTGTCGAGACCGATAAGACATCTTTCAGCACGATCGCACGAGCTTCGATAAACACTTAGTTTCGCTTAAAAGTACGGGACGGTATGTGAAGAATTTAAGGCATTGGGCGCGGAGCGAGGGCGCGGGGGCGCGGTTGCCCGCCCAAGCTCGGCTCGAGTGCCAGCTAGTCGCCAGTCGGCCTCTCGGCCTCTCGCAGCGAGCGCTTTGGCTTCAGGGCCCCACAACGCTCCACGCGCCAATTTCGTAAACATACTTCTCGAACCGCGATCGCGCCACTTCACACGTTTCGACGCTCATTTATTATTTTTCCATATAAAGGATTATTTTAAAATTGAGTGAGTGTTAAACTCAGGGACTTGCTTAGTGGTAAAACCAGTAGCGCCATGTGTGGTGACCACCACGCCGCCGCCTCCGCTGGCTGACCATTCAAATCTACACCACTGCCGCCACGTGCATTGGTAAGTATTATTTTTAATAATTGTTACATTAAATATTATATTTTATTTGTTTCTGCCACTATGAATATAAAAATAAAAGTGATTATTAATAAACATATTTATTAACTGGGTAGACTACATATATCTATAAATTATGTTTATTTTTTCATCATGGATAATTTTAAATCAAATTGTTAAATCTCGTAATGCGTTGGCAGTTCAAAGCCGACGTGTTTGGTGAACAGGAGTTCAGAGATCGTCTAAGAAATGCTATTTGTACAATATACATACATGTCATAAATGTATCATCTGACAATGATGCTCTATATTTATAAAAAAATTGTATAGGTTATTTATTCATAAAAATCATTTGTAAAACGTTTTTTTCCCAATAAAATACTTTATTACTATTACTAATTGTTAGGTGATTTATTGATAGATTGATATTTTTTTGTGTTAAAAAATATATCTGGAATGAATAAATCAAAAAGTTTGAAAATTTGGCCTGAAGCAATTTTACTCAATTTTAGATTAAAGCATCGATTTCGATTTTTACAAATTTTAGACAAAATGATTTTATTATAGTGTTTTTTATATTAAAACTATAGTTAGTTTTGAGAAATGTAGGTAAGAAGGTAGCATGCAGTTAGTTTCTGATAAAGTTTTACAAGTCGTGTGAAATAGTTTAGACGGGAAGTACAAAGCGAACATTTTTTAATTATAACCCCTGAGGCCTACACGAAACCTTTGTTTCAAAATAAAACACAATGTAAAATGTATTTTTAACTGGCGTTTGTTTTCATGTTACTGGAAATGATAGTATAAATATCGAATGGGCGCACGAACAATAGGCTGGGATATTACAGTTATTTCGAGTTTAGTATCGCGCATATATCTCAAGATACATTTTAC
The DNA here is from genome assembly GCA_907164795.1 of Hemaris fuciformis. Classification (NCBI taxonomy): domain Eukaryota; kingdom Metazoa; phylum Arthropoda; class Insecta; order Lepidoptera; family Sphingidae; genus Hemaris; species Hemaris fuciformis. The sequence goes on along the minus strand of OU015438.1, from coordinate 9,488,573 downwards.
ATCTAAGCGACTATAAACCTGAAAATATAACTCGGTTTCATTGAAAGAATACGAGCAACGTTTCGACTAAATATTTACTTGCGTTAAACTAAATGTAAAAACGCGTTATTACATTTTACACACGCGATTTCCGAGCGTTTATATTTCGTGCCTTTAGAAATACGGCGACGACGAGGGATAATGAGGTGAAAAGGTACTGCCTTCTTACGGTTATAAGCGTTCCATTAACTCATTATTAAATTAATAGTCAAAATTAACCTTTGTTTATAGCCCCGCAGCCAATATTCCGCACGAGGAACACGTGAGGTGTATTTACACCTGGCCTGGCTGGCCTACTGTATTTACACTTGCTCATTATTAGAGTGATATTTTGAAATATAATATAATAAATTTTTATAATTGATTTTGTTATCTCTGTTGATCCTTACCACAAAAATGAACCACTAAAGTTAACGGAGAATACATACATAATATGCGGACCGATGATGTAGTTCGCATTATCCAGATTTTGCGTAGTCTCAGTTAAATGGACTACAAAATTTCCACTCGACAAATGCTTATCCGACGTCTAGGGATTCTTCGGTGAATGCGATTAGTTCACTTTTACCTCAAATTGCTTATTGAACTTGCTTTCTTCATATTATAAAGCAATTTATAAAGCACCTGTTGTTCAGTACAGGGTTGTTCGAATCTTTTACTAATAGAAGGAAAGATTTGCGGTCCGTTTTTAATTGTTCTGCACTAAAATAGATTTAGTCCTCGTAAGATTGAGTAAAACATTGTGAAGGTTTCTAGATTTTTTGTGTTTTTGTCAGATATCCCTACGTGCTTTATTTGGAGTCAAAAGAAGTATAGAAAGTTTAGGTTGTATTACCAGGGTAGGTACGGCGTGATGGCGTAACAAAAATTTATTATGTTAACATATCTATGTATAGTATTCGGTAAGACATCATATTGGACAAATGTAAAAAAATTATTGTTTTTTGACAAATTTTAATATGTAATTGTGATGAACATACATGTACTATTTTTAAACTAACATATTTGATTGAATTACTTATGTCGATTAACAAATTTATTATAAGTAATAGTTGTTGTATAATTTTATTAGAATAGGAAATTTTACTATCGTTTTTCTACGTTTGCGTTGCTGAATACGGTTTAATGATGATGGTGATGCTGAACCGCAGATAAAGGAGTTGATCTTTTTTTGTTCTTAGAGAACGAATTTGATTGATAAATTCAATACGTTAATCCTTTTTGCATAGTTTTTGAAGAGGAATCACTCTATCACTCATTAATTTAAGACTTTTTTGTCAACTCAAACAAGTTTTATAAAATAATTTTAGTTTCTTTTGTTGTCCGCAGCTTTTCAACTTATAAAAATAACAATTATAGCGACGTAGTTTTATTCTCAACGACCTGTAAAAAATATTTTTGAAACGTTTGTAATAATACCCACTATATTATTTATTGTATTCGCGGTATATAACTTTCATAATTTTAGAACGTTGTTTGAGATAATGTACGCCCACGTGCACGATGATCGTCATTCGCCACCTTGATACTACATGAATTCCGCTATTGTTTAGTAACGGGGATCATTGAGAGCAACACTAGAGTTTCTTGCCCGTTCTTCTCTAGTGATGACTGCCTTCCGAACAGGGTGGTAAACCAAATTTTGAAATGACTGAATCTAAGTGATGTATTTGACATTTTACAGATTCAATAAATAATTTCATTTCATTTCATTTCATTTCATTTCATTTCATTTCATTTCATTTCATTTCATTTCATTTCATTTCATTTCATTTCATTTCATTTCATTTCATTTCATTTCATTTCATTTCATTTCATTTCATTTCATTTCATTTCATTTCATTTCATTTCATTTCATTTCATTTCATTTCATTTCATTTCATTTCATTTCATTTCATTTCATTTCATTTCATTTCATTGTATGGGAAATTCTCATCAAATTCCGAAATTTAACTCTCAACCTATTAGAACAGCCTTATATGCATTATTTATATCAATGTATTATTCTTTTTAAAGGCACGTTACTTTACTTCTATTATTTCTAAAGATGAGACGCCATTTAGAGAAACCAAAAAGTTAGGATCAATTAAAGAAGGATGAATTAAATGTTTTGAAAGTCATTACCTCACGTTGTCCCTTAGTCTTGTTGAATTGATAAAAAACAACCCTTATCCAAATATATATATATGTAAATGGACTTTTTTCCAATTAAATATTGCAAAAATACTTGTAAGGTTATATTCGTTGTATTTTAGATTTTTTTTTACATAAGGAACAAATGTGAAAAATTATCATCATCATCATCAGCCCAAATGCTAAGGCGTAAATCCTCTCAGTTGTAGAGAAGGCCCGTATCAGTAGTGGGACGTAGGTATATATGGGCTGATGAAAAATTATGAAAGGGTTTACCCTTTCATTTGAATCTGCAATTCAAAATAACATCATTCCCTCTCCGTATTACGAATACTCGATTGATAGTGGTACAAATTGACACCTGTAAACGCAAGATTGAATTTTGCAAAGTTGGCAATTATGGCATAATAGCAAATTTCATTCGACTTCGCCGTGGGTTTGTGCTAGAATATATTAAGTAAAAATTATTTAATCATCTGGGGGCACGGCAGTGCCCCCGCGAAGTCAAGCAAAAAAGCGGCACGGCGCGGTGGTACTATACTTTTCTCGAAGCAACACAGGTTATTTTCGACACCCTATAACTTGCCTGAATTTTCAGTTACCAAGCAAGCATGGTAAAAACTCTGTATTTTGTCAATTTTTATTGAATTGGAACCAGTAGTTTAAGAATTATAACTAGTCAAACTTGGTAGTTTTGTCACTCACTGACCGATCATCAAAACTCTTAAGGCACTTCTAGCAGACATAGAAGCTTCAAATTTAGAACACAATTAGTGTATAGTGTATAAATTAAGAAAAAAACTAAAATATTTTGCAATTTCAGTCTAGTTTTCTAGATACAAAAATTCCATATAAAGTTTTAAATTACCTACAAAGTTATATTTGCAGTGAATGAATCAGTGCACTTGTATTTGTATAATATAATGGAATAATGAGTGTAAATAGATAAGTAGTGATGGTATTGAGGTTTAGGCGTGCGGTCGAGAATCTCGGCGGTCGCGGGTTCAAACACTAGGCACACTCATCTGACTTTTCGAAGTTATGTGTATATTCGCAATGAATTATCACGTACTTTCACGGTAAAGGAAAACATCGTGAGGAAACCTTCATATAGGGTCAAGTAATTTATCCATTTAAAACAAAACTTTGAGTACCTACGGCAGTTAGTGCCATAAATTAGTTCAAGTTATACCTCTGTTAAGCTTAATGTTGTAATTTTCTTTTAGATACATTAACAGTACCTATTTATAGTGAGAGATAACAATTTTGCATAAGGATTAAATTTAATTGACGTTTGACGTGTGCGACCCTAAATATTTCTAATTAACGCAAAAAATAATAAATATTTTAAAATAAAGAACAAGACGCGGCTGCTCTCGTCTCGTATGTAGAAGAGGAAGACTACTAACAAAAGTAAGAAAAGCTCATAAAACAGAGCGTGGGCTTTAAGAAAATTCGTTGATGGTTTTCAAGTTAGTTAGTTCTGTCTTAAGTTATTATGCACTTAGTTTACCAGACAACATCTTGTAGTTAACATACCAATATTAAACATCCTTTATGTTTTAATATGTTCACAGTAATTTGTTTGACGTCGATGCTGACCTTTAATATTAAACGAAGCTAGACCGCAGTCAAACGGTAATCCTAATTCACGTTCACCTGATTTTTTGTCGATCCTTATCTCTGTAGTCCGCGAGAGATGCGAGAAAGGTTTTTGCAGAACCACGCGTGTGGCGATTCAAGGTTGATTGGTTCGTCCCTATCGACAGCTTCTGTTCAACCTAATGTCACGTACTGGTCTCTCATAATTATATTTTTATCCCTTTAATCCCGATTTGAGATGTTTGCTTTGCGTTTTACGGGAGCAGAATCATATTTGTGCGTGTGGATTTATTTTCAATTTTTTGAGATATATAAATTTATGAAGCGATAAACGTTTATTAAATTCTAAGAAAGGATGGCATTTAAGAAAATACTATTGCCCTTTCCTCTAAAAATACTGAAGGTTTTCAGGCGGCGCTTTCTGCTTTATTTTCACCTAGTACGAACAAGAAATTTAAGCGGTGTGAGATCTCATTATTCCGCTCCAAATATGCAATTGTTTGCTTGCAGTGCGGCATTCGTACTTTTTGATGGCGCGGTTCTTCCTGCTCTGATTTTGACTGTTAAAAAGTATTAAAATTTGCGCAGCCGTAGTAATTTATAGTCTGCAACAGTCAAATATTAAGAACAAATAAATTTTTTACGAGTGCTAAGATAGATTTTATTTTAAACTATTCTTGGTGGTTGAGCTGTAGTTGTACGTTTTCGAGCTTTCGAGGCACACATAGAAAATGACTTTTAGGAAGTTAGCCTATCAAATAAACACTTAGGTACATATTGGGAGTGATTGAGAAATGATTCATTGTTCTGTGGTTTAACTGAAGAGCAATCGAAATACTTTGCTGATCAAAGACTGGATTCTCAGCGTCCATCTGACCTAAAAAGTAGATGCATCAGCGCTTATCTGCTATATACGAGTATACTCAGCCTATTTGTTATTCAATTCTTGAATTACTATTTTTATTTTCTGGGAAAGCTGTATTGATGTGTAAGTTTAAATAGTTGTAATAATTTTATAGTCTTTGTTTAGGGCCTTTAGGCTTTGTTTAACAACTGCCCTGTGGCAAGGGGGCGTTAGAATCCCACTACGGTATCCTCTGCCTGTCGTAAAAGGCGACTCAAAGGGGCCCTTGGGGTCACTGGACGCGCTGCTGGGGGCAGTGCCTCCTTACTGAAAGTGTCCCCGAGAGGGGCGGCGGCACCGTGGCCTGTGTCCGTCGCGGGCGCCCACCCAGAACTGGGCGCCCGAACCAAGCTATTGGGGGTGCAACTGCGCCCCCAGAACTCCGAGACGGTGACCCCGACATACGCTTCTCGCCCCCCTCCCCCAGGGCTGGGCAGGGAAGTAGAGCCATAACCAGCTTTCCCCTCGAAAAAAAAACAAGAAGGCTTTGTTTAACAAGAGACTTTTCCTCGGGCAATAACAGGCGGAGTCGCCTATAAAAACTAAAGCACATTAGGTGCGAGTTAAAATGATATCGGGCGTTCGCCTGAGAATCACAACCCAAAGATAAAAAGAATAGTAGTAAAGACAGGGATACCTGTGCCAATAATTTCTCAGTTAATAATATTTTTCAATATTTATAATAAGGAATGGGAGAATATATAAATGTGATAGACGTTCTTCTAAGAGAAATTTAATACCAAGGACTTTGGAAATAGTAATGACGTCAAACATATCGTCTTTTGTGCAACAAAACATCTTTTATGGCATAAGACAATATTAGCTAATACCCTTGCGATACTATTTACATCCTCTATAAAATGCCTATAAATAAACTTGTTTTAAGGTTAAGCTCACTAGTTTATAAAAACAGTTTCGTCTTTTTAGTCGTACACTTTTTGTCGTTGTGGTCGTAGCGCGATAATCTTTTGAGCATTCCTATCTTCCGCGTTTCTACGCTATGTCACTCTGTTGGGTAGAGTTTATTTCGGCATATTTTCGTAACAATACAACGTCAATATGCGGCAAAGTCTTTTTGATAGAAGGCACTTTTTGCCTTTGTCGCAGCACAAAGCTGAGAAAAAGTTTTTCTTCCTCTCTCCATCTAGTATCTATTCGTCTTATCTACTCGTTACGCTATGTCTCTTTTCCTCTGAAATGAATCCTCCAATAAGAACGATGTCACTGCTATACTTAAAAATAATGGGCTATCAGCCTTGTCAGTTGTGAAGTTTTCGTAAGGGAAAACCCAAAATATGAATAATTATCATGAAACCAACAATGTTATCCGAAGGAAAACCCAAAATATGAATAATAATCACAAATCAACAATTGTGACGTCAGAGTTACTGACGTCACACATTTCAAAGCCCATTTTCCTCCGATATATAATTATTAAAAAAGTTATAATTATTAAAGTGGCCCGTGAATCGATCCTAGGCTTTCACGGATCATTTACTATATTGCTACAAATAACCAAAGATGCGTTTACTACGCGCTCCAATTAAAATCTAACACATTCGTCATCGTGTTAAATAGTTTCTATATTTTTGTGATACAGATAGTACTTAAATTAAAAACGTTATCATGAATAGTGCAACTCATTACGGTAGGGACGGGTGGGAAGTTTGGTATTAACACTGGCGTAGCCCGAAGGTTGGATTGCGTGGTGAATAGGTATTTTTTCCCTCCCTTCATTAGTAGGTAGCGAGCGCCTGCTTGCAGAAATATTGACTAAATGTTGCTCAGTGCAGTTTAACTTTTTTATCACCCTATACGTAAATGCAAATGCATTGTAATTTAAAATACGCTAACAAAATTACGTAGTTTTTAGAGTTAATTATTCAACTAATTGGTTAGTTATATAGCGTATTGTCACGATTAAGGCAATTATATAGAAATCTATCGCGTCTTCAATTCAGTATAAAGTAAATAGCCAATACATTGAACAGAATAAAGCCTCTTATGGCTTACGTGCCTCAGAAGCACAGAGGGACTGGTGATTCAAGCAATTCATTATGAGATTCGAACATACTCTACTGCAGTGCAGTGATAGCGTAATTTAGGTGAACTAATAGCCCTAGAGATGAGGTTGAGCGCCCCTCTATATTTACAGATCGTATGTATTATGTAATACACTCATGGCGATGAACCGAACTATGTATACTTATTCACGTTCAAAGAGCTTTTATTAGAAACTGTTGGTATGCTAACATCAGTGTTCATGATTTATTCCATTATGAACATATAAAATAAATAAAATGAACCTATAATTATACATACATACATCCATTACCTCCCGCCTGTATACGCCGAAGGGGTTAGGCAAAGGTGCATTTCTGCACCCACATTTCGACAGGTACCTATATATCAGACCCACGTAATAGGGGCGAACCTATTGCCGTTTTCGGGCTTATTTCTAGACTCCGTGCTGCAATTGAAAATTTCCTAATGGAAAAACCCAGTAATACTTTGCCCGACCAGGGAATCAAACTCGGGAATTCTAGATCGCACGGCACATATTTGAGCCGCGAATCCACGAGACCACCTTAAATTATAGTATTCGATTGTCTATACAATCAGTTTTAGTTTGTTGGCCGTTTTCCTGTACAGTGTCAGTGACTGCTATGAGGCGGATTGTATGTTTATGGATGTATCAAAATATATGGTAAATTACAAATACAGTTGTTGTAAAGTAAATAAGCACTAGGTTGAATCAAGCTACCTTGGTGATTCTAGGAAACGCTCTAAACCAAAACATAACAATGTGGATGGTTGCCGTACCACATTTGTTTATGATCAATCATTGTTGAGATTTCGAGTGCGTAACATCCGCACTTCTATTATTAAATTTCTATGTTTTATACTGCACATTGTATTTGATTATGAGCCCTGATAAACCTAATAAATTCACGCGCTCAGTTTATATCTACCTAATTGTAATTAGATCGTAAACGTTTGCAGTAGCACGGTAAATATCCATCCATCGTTATCATAAATCACATCACAGCAATAACTACTAAAAAATGTAGTCTAGATAAAACCAATAGCGCTTTTTTATTGTTTTTTTTTTATAAATATGTTACCAATTTTTTTTGAAATGATTTCTTTTTATAGCTTTTCACAACGACAGAGTAAATTAACACGGAACAAATGTTTTATGTAATTATAATTATTACCTAATCTTGTAATAAAAGTTTACTGGTCACCTAAACGTCACAATCGTGTAATGAGCAGTGATATCTCATTGCCATGACTTATGTTGATAAAAAGCGTTTAAAATCGCGCTGAAATCCCGACATCGAGTTCAAATGCACGAGATAAAGAGATAAATTATCGTACGGTGCCTTTTTCGGCCTGTAACATCCATTAATCTTGTCCGCTGGAGTTTTGTTTCTCATAGAAACTGGTATGGTGACGCGAATCCAGTTAGCCTTACTACACATGTATGTATATCAGCACGTGTGTTATAAATAAAAATGACATTAATGTTAGCAACGTGGAAAATCCACACAAAATTAACGGCGCTACTTCTTTATTGTCTCATACCAGTAATAAATTAATAATAATGTGCTATTTAGTGCGTCTTCAAACTCAATGTTACACTTTACGATTTTGTTGTTGTTTTTGGCAAACAACATACATTTAGATGTAAACTTACCTTCTCAGCAGTGTGTATTACGCTGAAAGTGGGCTGATGCGATAGAGGCCACTAGGGGGAAATTGCATTATATGTCGAAGCGATTCACTTGGTACAATGCAGTGTAGCATAAATCAATGCTTTGAAGTCACATTTGGCTACATGGACATGAGATGTAAATTATTATCTCGTTTAACTTTTAATTTTAAACATTAATAAGTTTAAGGAACTATATGGATAGATACTGATTCTAAAATTTGATTGCAAACTCTGTATTACAGCAACACGATATTGGACGCGGAATCTTACGTTTCCAATCGCTCGGTAGAACGTTGAATATTTTTAATGCATGTTTGAAAATACTTCTATTTTATAGACTGACGGTATTTTCACAATATATGTATTCATTTTTTATTAAAACATACACAACAAATACCAGATATATCACATCTAAATATAAAACCAAGCATACTTCTGTTACCTTGAATATACTATATAACGTGAATATACATAGATATTTGTTAATATTATATGACGTCTTCAGTTATTCATGACGAGAAGTTATATAAAATAAAAATTCTGCGGAACAACGTAGTTATGTATTGAAAACCAAATGTATTATAATACACAACGTGGAAGAATCTAAAAGCAGGCTGTTATCACTCATACGCAAAAACGGCGTACCATAACACGCCAAAGAAAAATGTTTACTGTTATCATAATCTAAGGAAAAAATTTCTACACTTGTTTTTCTTTCAGCGTTCGATTGTTCATTCCTGTGAGAGCTGCCCACGTGTTTATCTTATGGCCACTTTCGCTAACGTTTTGTCTGAAAGTCAATACAGTGAAGCAATGCGCTGACGTCAATGTTGCTTTATGATTCAATCTGCCGTTAACTGAGCTCTTGCCCAGCTGAGTGCAGCCCGCTCTAAAAATATCTTAACAATTTCACTTATACACGTTTTAACGTAGTCGTCGCGCCTAGCCGTAGATACGACGACACTCCGGCACTCCGGCACTCCCGTACTCCCCAGCGCAGCTCCAGTTCACCGCGAGTGCATTAGTGCTCCCGCATTGGCGGTTTTGGTTACAAACACAATAAAACTACACATTTGTAAATTAAGTGTTACATTTTAAGTTTTTAGTTACTTCGCTTTCAGATTATATGTTTATATTATACATATATTCAGAGTATTTATTGTTTATTACGACTGATGTCATAGTCGTTTAATTAAACAGAGATTTATGATGATGTCAAGTTTATTTTGTATATCGACGGCAGAAAGCGAAAACGTAGTAATCCACAAAAATGAAAATGTTCACCAGAGCCAAAAAACTTTTGCATGATTTAAAAAAAAAACATAACTAGCGTGTTTTTAAACTCAGACTCACGATTTTTGGATAGTAGACTTGTTATTTTTTAATAAATATAATTCTAACTCTCAAATATCATTAAAATAAATATTTGCCAAAAATTTGCTGATTACGACATTTTGAACTATTTTTACAGAACGTTAAAATGCTGTAATTGCACTATTGAGTTGTATGGAGTTGAGTCAAATGTAATACTTGAACTAGGATTGTTCAACTGTACTTTATAAACGTGGTTATTTAATGAATCCCATCTCTTAGATATGCTGTAAACTTAAATTATTCCTGGTTTGGGGCAATACAAATTAAGTTACACGAATTGTGACGTAAATTCTACAGAAAGTTAAAACGTATAAAAACACGAGCAACAAAAACGTAGTAGGTCCGCACTGGAGCCAACATTCCTGCTATCATGCATCATATTTACGGAAAACGAAAAATGTCGTAATCAACATAGTATAAATTATAATTACTGTTTTTTCTGTAACTTACAGCGTTTTTGTATGCAGGCATTTAAGTTAAATCCTGATTTTTCAAAATGTTAATTTATAAACTATTCATCGTAGATTTACGTGACCCGGACCATTTAACGCAGTTTTTTTTCTGATTCGAACAGTGCAATAAACAAAAATCATACTTTGTGGTACTTTCATACGTTTTCGCTTTCCGCCGTCGATATATTATGTATTTGTATATTCTAAATACAAAATAAATTAATGCTCATTTTTTTGCTTAAAGTAATATAACATTCTTTTATCAGCGAAAAGAAAAAAATGTTTATGACAGACTGACGTGCGTTACTTGCATTTCATGTGATAACCGTAAAAACAAATCACCTCAAAGAATTTCACGGAATTTCCCGGCGTAAGAAAGCCAACCTTTGTCAGAATACATCACAACAGAAAGGACCCGAAATTCAATTTACTCCATTGGAACTTTGATCATTTTCGTAATAGGCGTATATTGTTACGTGTAGCTATGACCTGCAAAGCTTTGGGTCCGCGCTGGATTTAAAAAAGACATTTATTACACTTACTGCAGATGGGCTATTTTGTTCGGAAATATAGAAATATAGGTAGACGTGGATCGTGTTAGCAAGCTATTATTTTTTGCAACACGTTTGTGTTAGGAACACTCATAATTTTTTCTATGTACAATGTTACATGACACTGACGCCCGTGTCCCCGAAGGGGTCGACAGAAGTGGATATCTGCACACATATTTCGCCATATTTTTTTTAGTTTCTATGTTATCTATTTCCGAATATTTGATTCAGTCAATCAGTCAATTATTTTCATCGGTAGGTATCAGTTTCCTGCTAAAATACGATGTAAACATTAACAGCTTCACTGTTGCATTGTTCGGTGAGGGGGATTGATGAAGGATCTGCTTTTATTTTCTTTTCAATAGGAAAAGGAGGTAATAGGAGCAGGAGGTATAAAGAAAAAAGGTATGGGAAGTGAAAAGTGTTGTATTTGATTATCATGCATGTTTGCGGGTATATAAAATAAAATTAAATAATACTTACTTAAAAAGTATTCCCCCATAATTTATGCTATAAAATTTAAAGGGTTATCGTAACGTAATCCTAAAAAATCCTAACTTCGTCCTTATTCGAAATTATGGATTTTTAAAGTTACGGAACCCTTGCTACGAGCTTTACACGAACTTCATAAATTCTTTATTCATGGTACAAAGTTTATTGCCTGCCCGGTAAATCCACCTTGAATATTTTCATAAAACGGTGTTTTAGAAAAAGCGAAGCCACCACCGTTTCACATCAACAGAGTAAAGGGATTACCGCTTATTTAGAGAATCAAGTAATTACGCTTTGCCGAGTTACTCTCCGAAGTCGTAACAATAGGGTATATTTTCTTTCGCCTCGTATAAATTTAATTAAGTTATGCGAATGTTAATGGTATTGAAGGTACATTTAAACACCTTTTTTCTGAAAGAAAACGATTCAGTGTGTCGGTAATGATTTTATTATAGCACTGTTTCTAATTATACGCGTTGCAATGTGGCAGCCATTTAATCACCATAACACAAGTTTGTAGACTTTTTATGATATTGATATGACTTCGGGCAACCAGCTCATCTGGTGGCGTGATTACCTGCGACCATAATTTTTTACCATAATTAAACCTTGTAACTTAACTACGTAGTCAGCCTTTGAAAAAGAAACAGAGTAAGAGTTATAGTGTCCTACATGAACATCATCATCATCATCACCTTTTACAGCCTTTTTCGTTCGACTGTTAGATATAAATCCAATCAATCTAATCATCAGCCGAAAAGGGTCCACTGCTGGACATAGACCTCTCCCAATCACTTCCACAGGAACCTGTTGGAAGCAGCCTGCATACAGCAACATCCCGCGACCTTTACTAGGTCGTCCGACTACCTTGTCCGTGGACGTCCTACGCTGTCCCCTCCTGCGCTCGCCAACTCGCCTGCCAACATGACATGACAACATTTTTAGATAGTATTACTTAGCATAACGTTTTCCTGTGAAACACATTACGTATAATGTCGTCGTATAGAAAATTATCGGTGCGTGCAACCTCCGCGGTCCGCCCTACCTGAAAATTCTCGGTATTTTATATTTTTCATAGAAATAATTAAGTTTATGTCTACGACGAACGCGATTTTCATAGAATGTTTTTATTAAGGAAAAATTTACATACCCCGAGAGATTTACATAATTTTTTTTAGGAAAACTGAGACCAACGATTAGAAAGTTTTTATCCAGCGTGGTGGACGAAGGCTTAATTCCTGCCAACTGTGAAAAATACCCAGGATGGCAGTGGGATTGTAGATATGATATACTAATAATTATTGCGATGGTTAATAGAATAGGACACTTAAGGTCATGTTCAGTGACGTAAGTAGGTTATTGAAATCAATATTCGGAAGCGCATATCTGTAGGCTAATGATGCTATCATAACTATAAATATTTGCTGGTGGTAGGATATTCGTATCCGCCCGGATGGCGACCACCGTACACAGGGCGTAAAACCCGCCATAGTGGCACATGCAAGTGTGCCGCGTTCCGGGATCAGCCAGTGTATATCCGGTTTTCGGGGGGGCTTCAGTCATGGTGAAGGGATGACCGTGCCGGCATTTTTGGCTGGTTTGTCGCGGTTGGTCCTTTGATCACCATGGCATTAGTCCCCCAAACTTCTTCACAAGAAAGATGAAGAGGTATTCGGCCGGCATGTTTGTGTCGCCCAACGGGAGATCATCATCTCTCGCTGGTCGGCACTTTTTCTGGACTCCATTACACTTACCATCAGGTGCAATGGGGTCACTTTGCCGTGCCAGTATAAAAAATAATAATAAGAGAAAATCAAATAAACAAAAATTAATAAATAAATATTAATAGATACAGCAATAGATAGTGCATGTTAAATATTTTGTAATTATAGAAGTTAGATATTACTTTTAAAAAACTTGAAATATTTATTCTATAAGTTTATATAGATAGGTACTTAGTGCAAATCAATTCTAGAAACATAGACAGCCTTTACTATTTTATTGACAGTCTTATCCATCTTAATATATTCTGACAAGAATTACACCGAATACACTTGCCTATAAAAGTCCTGTATATTTTTTAGGGAATGTTTGCTTTTTAATCTAAAGATAATTTTAGAATGATATGACCTAAAGACATAGAATTGTGTAATAGGTCGGTCCGACCGTAGTAAAACTACGGTCTCATAGAAAACCCAATTGAATGCTTTTATTTTTCGTTTGAGTTGTGAGATTACTAGGGGCCAATTTTTTTGGTAGAATTGTACGCGCATCGATGCCTATAGTAACTGAAAATGTGCTGTGGGTTAACCTTGGATCAAGATATCCGATTATGAACAATTTGACGTAATTGTGGTTCACACCAGTAGATGCTCTCCTTGACTAACATAAAAAGTATGGTTACATTCTACTAAAATAAAGATTGGACGGGAAGGTAGGTGTTTTAGAATTGAAAAATTGTCGTTTTTGTTATTTTCCGTAATAGATTATCGTAACGTAATCCTAATAAACAGAAATATTTCTGTTGTAAATAATAGTGAACGTAGCTTTGGATATAATAAAGAGTTTTTTAGAGATTTGTTTCTACTTTGTTAAATATTTTATAACATTTGTTTAAGCATGTTTTTAATTTACAAATGTATTTTCGTTACAGTATTTTACAATTTGTGGTCATATTAATTTTTATATATAATTTAGAAAAGAAGAAAATTTTGACAAAATTTTTTCGTCTTTGTACTTTGGAATAGTAAAATAATTTACTGATTAATTTCATTCTATTAAGGCGAGATTGTTTTAAATCGTCACGTCAGTCAGTCTTGGTAATCGATTTTTGTCGTAGTCAGTTGTTTGATTTGTGTTTCCATCATCCATGTTTTTCAATTTAACTGTAATAATCGTATGATTGATAGCCACTATTAATAATTATCTCTTTATCGGAGTATCCACGTTGTTGTAATTCACACGCTCTCATCTTTTATCTAAATATGTCTCCTTATCGTAAAAATGGAGTATGTAACCGATGTATATTTGCGCCTTCACAATAGTAAATGACTATGAAAATCATTACCTTCAAGAGATTTGTTCTAAACAAAAATGTACCTAACTAGTTCTTAAACACAATTTACATTTCAACAATTTCTTGCATTATTTTAAATTGTTTTGTAAAAGGACATGTTTATCTAACAAAACAATTTATTGTTGTATAATGCGGCTGATTCTTGGTACCGCGTAATATTCGATGCTATTTTAATCTGATACAATTATATTACGTCTATTAGGTAAATGTTGGGTAAAGAGCAACTCTAGTGTAAAAACGCATTAGAACTTTAGTCTTAGTTCGCTGCAATGGCGGCTGGTCTCATTACCTTTAATCTTCTTATATTCTCTTCAAAAAGGTTAGACAACCAAGTTTCCCTACGAAGTTTCTGTTCAGAGTTAAACTACAACATAATAATAGTCTGCGACACACTAACTGACTACGACGTCAGTTAAGCTTGGACCCACGGCTAAAATTTCATCAGTCTGGTCCATTTTCATTTAAGCAGCCGTTCTTATTAAATTATGAAATATTTAGTAAAGATAAAATTAAGGGTATTTATTCCCGAAATTTCTTAAATGGATAGGGTCTCATTAATTAATACGCATTAATAGAAATGGTTACTATTATGCTGGGATAATATATTTATAATTACAGCTATTGATGATCTGACGGCCTCGAGGTTGAGGCGCGCGGTCGAATCAAATCACGGCGGGTGTTGGTTCAAACCCGGGCACACACCTCTGTCTTTTGGAAAGTTATGTGGGTACTCATTATGAATTATTACGTATTTTAATGGTAAAGGAAAATACCGTGACCAAACCTACACATTTAAAAATTCTTAGGATTTTCTTAGGTGTGTAGTGCGCCAATCCGCACTAGTCCAGCATGGTGGACTAAGGCCTAACCCCTCCTAGCTGTAGAGGAGTCCATGTCCAGCAGTAGGGCGTATATGGGCTGATTATGATGATGATGGTAGCTACTTAATCAAGTCAAATATTAAAGTCGAAAGAAATTGATAAATAGGTAAATAAATTCCTTTATTTTATGATGTAGAGGGAATCCCTTTAATGTTATATTAAAATACTTTTTATATAAGGAAAATAATATTTAAGCTTATAAATTTATAACGATACGTGACGGTTATTTTTTATCAATATTATATAGCGCTGTTTAATATACAAGTATATTTAATTACAAAAACGAAATTTAACAAAAAACCAATGACGAACAGAAATAGCCGATGTTGTTTCCGTCGCAGAGATGTGGAGGCACCACTCCAATCGAAATTCGATGCTGAACATAACGAGCAAACAAAGTCCATATAAACAAGCAAACGACTTGTTTGTCCTCTTCTAGGCACATTAGTCATGCCTCTTTAGTCACTTTCTAGACGCCTCGAGCCATTCTAATGAGGGTCGATTTATTTATTCCTTTACACTTTTTTTAACCATTACAGAGTTTCCTTGTGAAAATGTTTTATTTTACGAGCAACGAATTTGCAAAAGAACGTTTCGATTGCAAAAACGAATCCAAGTATCATAAGAGAATGTAAATGTACTTAATGGTAATGGATTGCCCTTACAATTCAGAATATGAAGATTCCGCGATCAAAGGATTGTAATATTCAACTCGTAACGTTCGATATCCAAAATGATGATGTTTTTATACAGAAATGTTATGTATTAAGTCTTTGTAAACGTATCTCTCTTGATTGAACTTGATAGAACTGGTATCCAATTTGCAAGCACAACAGGTAAACTTATTTGCGAGGGCCGAACAAATCCATTTTTGCCGCGTAACGGCCACCATCCCATTCCAAAAGCGTATAAGTACCTATGCAAATCTTTATTGACAATAACCCTTTTTAGGCTTAAGTTACGATATGTGATTTGTTTACCCCCAGGTACATTTTAGCATCGTTTGATCCAAAATAAACACCGAGTTTTTGGACTGTTCTTGTCTTTGTTAGTTTACGATCGACCTATATAGTGATCCGACCAACATCATCACGACTGTCGCCTAATGGAAATTATTTCGGCTATTCTTGCCAAAGTACGATGTGTTTAAGCGTAGGTGAAAAGTGACATATTACGTTCATATTGTTATCTCAAATGGAACTCACTTACAGATCAAGTAAACATTCAAATGGTTTCTGTCAGCTATTACATAATTCATCATAAATCCTAGTGTGTGATGTATATTCCCCGCTATGAAAGTAACGGGTTAAATATTGTTTCAATGTTTTGCATGATATCCATTTATTTTGATTCAGCTTTGTTTACTGAAGTTTGAAGAAGCTGTCAGCCATTATTTGTGTAATAAGAAATTTTCAATTAAAAGCAACTTTTAAAGCACACGTGTATGCAAATTTGTGAATTGTTTAGTTTATTTTTTTCTAAAGATGTCTTTTTCATACATTTAAGACATTTTCGTGGGTAGGCGTCAAATAATTAACAGACGACTTTTTCGAGATACTTTTAATTTAATTTTATAAATAGTAAACTTACGATTTTAAATCTTTAATAGTGACATCTGCCGTATAGTGTTATTCATATAAAACTACAAGAACTTGGAACTTTTTTATTGAAATGGCACATTCATAGAATTTGGGCGTCATCTTGGAGAGTCAATCCAAACTTCAAGCACTGTTTATAGAGCGAATGGAATCAATCGAACATGAGCTGAAGGCATCAATAAATACTGGACGCGCGAGGGGTACGTGTTTACTTTGGAGCCCGACGGAGCACGTCGCTGACTTGACTGCATTGGGGATACCGATTTGATTGCTGCATCAGCCAGTAGACAGCGGAAGCAACCAACAGCTCCCAAGGAATCAACGGCACCATCAACTAAATTGAGAAGATGCGTAATTTCTAATAAGAAATAGTTTTAGCCATAACAACTGCAAGTTACGTCTTGTATTTGTTTAGCGATGAAGGTTATCTTTGTTTTTTTCTTTTCATTGTTTAGTCTATGTTTTTATTGTTTATTAGAAATATCACTGGTCAATGTGACAATTTACGTGTTCACTTTCTGCATATTGATATTTACTAATAATTATTAATCTTGAAAGGGTGTGTCCCTACACATATATGTATATATGCATATCGCCGCTACATTCATGAGTCTGTGGATGGGGAAGATCAAACTAAAGTTTGGAAATTCTTCAGAAATTTGACGAAAGCTGAACTAAATATAGCTACTTCTCAAAACCTTAATATTAACGGTCTCAATCAATTCTTTACTTCCTGTTCTCATATTGACGTTTCAATTAAGAATCAAACAATTAGGTACTCGGCTTAATTATTTACCAATCCCCAGTTATGTCACATTTGTCTTTAATCCATTTACTGCTTGTGATGTTAATAACAGCGTTCCTTCTGTGACATCAAAGGTGGCCGGTGCAGATGGCATTAGCCGTAATATGCTAGTGTCCATTCTGGACCTCATTTTGTTTTCGATTTTTAGAAATAGCAGGTATGTTGCTCCAGATTTTACAATAGCAATATTTATGTTTATTTGTCCTGTACATTTATTTGATTTATGCTCTTTATTTTGAATACAATATTGTTTCTCTATTTGACTGAATACAGAAATACCACAAATCAAAAACAATTAGTACTAATAAACTGAGAAAAATTATTTGCTAAATCTACTGCGGACGGCATAACGGGTTACTGACTCATTTGTATTCGTTAAAATATAGTAGGCTATGCTATTGTTTCTATCTACGTCGGAATTGAACTCAAACGGAACTCCGAGGCGAAAGCTAATTTTGAACAAACACAAAGCACTATCGGCGACTATCATGTTCTATTTAAAAATTGATATTTTAAACGTATTGAAATATAATATATTAGCGATGTCGTCGGTAGTGAAAATATCGCTGTGATAAATGATTGAGTATTATCAAAGTTTATTTAAGCAAGACATGTTGCAAATATCTAATGGAAATGCTTACTGGGCAATCACTGAATTGACAAGTGAGCAAATTTATTATAAAATAATTATAGATTATGTTTGACGTCTATCATTTATGCTAATTTATAATAAAAAATCGCCTTTTAAAAATTCACACTTTACATCATAATAAAAGGCATATTTTCGGTTCCATGATTACGTACTTAAAAATGCAGTGGTTTGTTAAATTGTGTTTTATGTTTACATTTTATATTTTAAAAATGTAAGTGTTAATAAAGCTTTTCATTTTCATTGTTTTGATGTTTTGAATGAACTTCTGAAATCTGCTCATATGAAGTGGTAAGCAGAAGTTTGTGTTACCTACATAATAAGAACAACTTTAATCTTACGTATGTTTTTTACTAGAAATCGGTAGGTACTCATTGTCAGTATAACTGTTCGTGAACCAATATTCCCACTTGAATTATGACTTGTCCTTACGTCTTATCATATAATCTGACATTTTCGTAGTATCTATAAAGGACTTTAAACATGCACAAGATTTTTTTCTCAGTATTGTATCTTCATTTTGGTAAAAGTATGAAATTATTAAAATCTTTATTTCTCGTGTATACGAACATATTAAATTTATACCATTTTACGGTCAATCTTTTACCATTTTCATGTAGGAACAACAAGATTTATTGAAATATAAGTATGTGCAATACCGCGCAATATAAAACAAAATAAACGAGTGAAGGCGCATAATTTATTCAGCCACGATAGCACATACACGTTGAGCACAGACAATCTAACCTATAGACGACGCAATACTGGGGACATGCATTCGCCGACGTTATGCCCTGACACGACATAACCGCCGGCCCCGCCCCTTAACGTGACTCATTCCGCCGCCGAGTGTCGCAGTGACATATTGTCCCTGTTTTAAAAATAATTAACTGTCATAATGCCGTATTGTTCAATGAAATTTTGTGGAAAGAGCAGCACAACATCTAGTCTTGCAAAAGATGGTATTACATTTCACAGGTAAGTTATTATTCTTTCATTAATCACTAAAATAACTATATACTAAAAATAAAATATTAAAAATTCTCGCGTTTAAGTCGTATTTGCATCTCTTTCTTTCTTATTTGAATTCATATAACATTATCTCGCTCTCTCTTTGACACGCAGACTAGTAATGAGACACAATATAATTATTGTTTTATCGACAAATAATATTGAGATCGATATTTTTATAGACTGTATATCGTTGTTTGTCTGTTGTTCAAAAGGTTTCCCAAGTGCCCTGAAGTGAAAAAAAAAATGGATTGACTCTACCAAACGTGATGATAATTGGTTTCCTGGAAAAAATCACGTTAACAAAAAAACTGAATCAAAATCAATAAGGAGAGCTTATACAAAATTAATACATTTTAGAGGTCAATAGTTGATAAATAATATTTACTTTTAATTGATGAATATTTACTTTCGTAACGAATATTTATTTTCTCGTCTCCGGAAAGTTAATAACTCTTTTATGGGGAAATGTATACGCTTCTATAACAAACTTCCGAAGGCTCTTAGGGAGCTTCCCTTGACAAAATTTAAGAAATGAATTAAAGATAAGCTTTATAAAAAAGCATACTATAAAATTTCAGAGTTTATTGAAGATAATAAGCCTTGGGAGTAAGTAAATTGATCGGAGTTTTGTTTTGTTGCTACAGTTTGTATCATTATGACATTTATAATGTTTTAATTTAATGTGTTTAAAAATTGAAATAATGTAATGAAAAAAACATATATTGCTATTTTTAAAGAAAAAATGACATGTCGTGTTGCTGAGAGAGTTTCTTGCCGTTTCTTCTCCACAGCGATAACACGTTGCGAAGCGGCAATAGTTTAAAAAAAGTGTAAAATTGACGATTCAAAAGAACTTGTAAAAGTCTATTTGAATAAAGATAATTTGACTTTGACTTTGACTTTGATGATTGTTTAACTTATAAGTATTAAAAATTTATATGAAAATTAATATGTTTTTTTATTTTTCCTTTATACTATAAACTTCGTAGATTATCGATAATTATTAGTTTATCCCATCTCTAGTGCGCACTAGAATGTTATCAGTGTCTTGAAGCGTCCAATGAAAACTAGCCGACTGCCCCCGTACCCCGCCACGATTTAGCGATTTTGTTTTCATATTAAAATTAATAGAAGCGGAGTCTATAGGTTAGGTTGTCTGTGACGTTGAGATTCAACGAAACGCCTTAGGCTCGAAGAGTTACATGACAGCCATACATGGCAAATATTTGCCACCAATATGGAGTACAAACGTGCGAAATATGCATCTCTTACTAATATTTATCTTGTTACTTTACACTGGTAACTGGCAACGTCTGTAAACGTATCAGTGATTGCTGAAACACTAATGCATTTCCCCTGTAAAAGTCGATATCTTGTTAGCTTGATACGTAACCAAGTTAGGTCCAATGAATTTTACGTACTATATGTAGATGTCTAAAAACAGCCAACAAGTCAAACGGAAACTCGAAAGCTTACCTTTTGGTATGTTCTCATAAGCTGGCACACGTTAATGCTTTTACGAGAGGCTTGTGGCTACCAACGTTATGGAGTGGGAATTTCTCTAATTAAATCTAAGTAAACTAAAAGCAAGTACGTACATCAGTGGTTGGCGATAGACAGAGTTATTATTATTAGTTGGTAGTAACCCTAAACCCACATCGGAAAAATCAAAGTCAATATTATCAAAGTGTAACTACGAACTCATCTACCTTGCTTATTAAAAACGGTATCAATTTATTTGGCCTCCTGCCGAATATGTGTATTCGGCGATATTGGTGTTCATTTTTTTACATTGATTAGTCAAATATAAGGTTGATCTAAAGTCATTGTTAAAAATAATGTTTAGTATGAATAAATTAGTGATCGATTAACCAAGTCTATTTTTTTAGTATATAGGAAGAAATGTAGACACAGTCCGCCATGAAACCATTTAGTCTTTTTACGCGTGTGTCAGTGAGAACGTTAAGCTGTAATCGGTCAACTGGAATATGGTAATGTTCACGTCCATTGCGCTTTCCTGTTTTAATGCGGTAATACTGAATACGCGTACACCTGAATATATACGTATATAAATACACAGTTTTATCACACAATCATACTAGAAATGTTTTGCTCGGTGTAATTACTTATATTGACGCCAGTTATTTTCATCTAAATATTAACGCTATAAAATGTTGAATGGTGTCCATAAAGGGGAGCAGGGGATCTGGAAAATCAATAGCATGCTTATCGGCAATGTATGTAGTCACGTCAAAACGGACTGCGCACCGCCCAGGTAGGTATGGACTGGCCTGCTTAATTATTATATCGAGGGGGGCTAAAACGCAATGCTTCGTTTTAAACTCATTTCACAAGTCATATGTTTGAGTAAATAAAGTTTCCATTAATAAAGTAATATAAATATAATAAAAATTGAAAGCGATTTTACATTCATAAATCTAAAAGTTAACCGACGTTATACTAAAAGGAAATGAGAGAAAGTTTGAAACCATTTACTTAAAAGTGTACCTAAGTCGCAGAAGTCAGACAAAGCCGCGTGACTAAAGAGTCTAATTAAAAGTTGTGCTTCGTTTTACTTGATTCCATGTTAATCTGATAACTTATAAAGGTAGGCGTTTCTGTATAAATAAAGTCTTTGTATGTGCTGACATTTACATCTAGGCATTTGCTTTGAAGATATTTTAGGAGTAGTGAATCTTAGAATCTCTATTTTGTTTACTGAATGACTCAAAGGTTGGGAAAAACAGCGTTAAATAATGTAGTGCTTACTGATTTTATTTGAATAACAAATAATAAACCTGTTAGAGATAGCGGTATTACGTACACGTGTGTTTATTTTCACTTTGAAATGATGGAGTTGCACTAATATAAATATAATTATTTAATTTCATTACTCATTATTGCTTTCTAAGCACATTATGGAGTGTTCATTGTGAAATATAATTTTCCAAGAAAACTCTGTTTTTTTTAACATTTCAACTGTTTTTTTTAAATAACTAGTTTAAAATTATTTTTTAATTTTTCTATAACGTTTGCGTATTTTTTCTTATTTAATGTTGTTCTTAATAAAAATTATTCAACAGGTATACAATGTAGTTAAAAGGTCCTTGTGTAGTGTAGCGCACATTAAATTTTGTTCTGCTTTTATAAAATTTCAGATCGTAACAACGACTTTTCACAAAAGGCAATGAAAAGTGTGGAGTGCTATATTCTGTTTCTCCTAAAGTTACAAAGTACGATTTTTGCTCTCACTTTTGTTATCTAGAGGAGCAGTCAGCAAAAAGTATCAATAGAAAATGATCGTGTTGGATTACGTTTAATTAGAAAAAGGTATAAGTTTGCGCGTTTGTTAACGTAAAAAAATTCTTTATTTTTGTATCCGCGTTTTGAAATCTTTTAGACATTGTGTTACTGCTACAGTTCTTGACAGTGACTGCTTTAGAAGAGATTACATAAGATTTAACAAGGTCGATGTTGGTGGTACTGAAAGAAAATTGGCAAAATGTTAGAATAACGCAGTAGAAACCTTTAATTTTTGAAATCGCAAACGGCCTTCTGAATTCTACACGTGGTTTGTTTCATTGCTTAAAAGCAATTGCAAAGAAATTGTTATATTAGCTCTCTTCTATTCTAAAGACCGCGTTCTTATGTTCCGTATTGGATAATAGGCATTATCAATATACTCCACGCAGTTGAAACATTTATTTTACACATATAAAATTGGTCATTTATTACAGGCGGTACAAAATATTTTCATAATTAAGTTTGCACTGCATTCGCTTCTCTTGATCAGAATATACGTTATTAAATTTAGATAATTTTTAGTGAAAGCTGTTGCCGACATCGTGTATAAAATACAAAATGTTCAGTTCATCTTGTTGCTATTGAGTTCATGCTACTCTTTTGATGTTTTTTTATCTTTATTCCAAGCTAAGAACACTGTCTGGTTTATTATAGAATTACCTTGAGTATTAACTGAGAGCCAGTAGGTCTGGCATCCGAAGCGGCAGGCGTCTGTTGCCAGACAATACCAGTATGGCGGCGAAGGCGATACAAAGGAATACATAACGACTCTGAGATGTTTGTCCCATACTATTTGTTCATCATACACTATAATATTAATCCCGCGTAGTCCGCCGCGCCGCCGCTAGCCACAGGAAAATGTGTAGGCCGCACGAACATAATAGAGAAGGAATTCCTTTATTATTTCAATTGTTAAGTAAGTGAGGCGTCGCAATACATTTTAAAAAATATCCACGGAAGTGATATTAGTTTATCTTTTACTATAAATTTTCATAGTGGAATGTAATATTTATATTGGACTTTATATTTAGTGAAGTCAACCTTTTCTTGCATGAAGTTGAATTTGTAAATCTATCTTTTATACATATGTATCGTCAGATACATATATACGTATAGAGAATATAACGTTGTAGTTGAAATTGATTAGGTAAGTATTTAATGTGTTTGATAATAGAAATACGTATCATAAGTATCATTATACGCAAAATGAGCAAAAACGCTTAAATCTATTATTCATGTTTGTTTTGAATGAACTGAATTTATTGTTCAGTAAACAGCACATGTAAATGATTCACACAAATTATCCAATCTCATTTGTTATTCAATCTACAGTAGTTTCGGGAGCGTAACGCGTGGAGAGATGTGCCAATAATTATTATTCGATACTGATAATGAGGCCCGATGACTTTAACAATTTGGAATTTCGCCCTAATTTGATTCAGAAAACCTGTGGAATTGTCAAAATAAACAGATTTTTGTACTTACCTCTGACTAGGAATCGCATTTTATTGAACGAATTTAATACTGTTGCGTTCCAATAATACAGAATGTAATCTGTCACCTAACTTTTTGATCAACCACGTTTGCAAAATTTCTCAAGTTCCTACACGGCTTTAAGAGGGAGTTAGCTTTCAATCAGTTTAATGTATACAGCGTGTTACAAAATACCCCATAAAAAGTAATCATCATCATCATCAGCCCATATACGTCCCACTGTTGGCCACGGGCCTCCACTACAACTGAGAGGGTTTAGGCCTTAGTCCACCACGCTGGCCTAGTGCGGGTTGGCGGACTACACACCTAAGAAATTACCTACTAAGAACTTTTAGGTTTGCAGGTTTCATCACGATGTTTTCCTTCACCGTTAAAGTACGTGATAATTATTTGTGAATACACACATAACTTCGAAAAGTCAGAGGTGTGTGCCTGGGGTTTGAACCCGCGACCGTCGAGATTCTCGACCGCGTGCCTAAACCTCGAGGCCATCACGACTTGTCATGTCAGGGAACCAGATTATTTAACAAAAACGGCTACGTACGTATTCTACGTAATAATTGTCTACTTTAATAGTTTTTCTATTTTTCATTCATAAATGTTTACTACTTCAATACAAGGACTCAAGTACTGGCTTCAAAAAATGACAAGTTGGAAAAAATATGTTGTCAATTTCAAATCTTCTAATCGATATCCTACAACTGTTTCGAGATTTTATTTCCAACATTTTTTGCAAAATATCGATGCTTTCTAACTCGGAATATTACGATATGATATTATGCGTAAGCCATGAAGATAGAAATTTAAATCGTGCTCGCGAACTGTATCGGCAACGATTTATCGATGGTAGACCCCCCACTGAACAGCGACGGCTGCCTTCGTACCAGTGTTTTCTGAACATGTCAAGACGACTACATTCCACCGGTTCTTTTCATCGGTCTACTGGAAGTGGACGTCCAAGCACAGTCGACGCCAGGCAGGCTGAATTAGTGTTAGAGCATTTTGAAGAAGAGCCGACCAAAAGTACAAGGCGAGTAGGAACAAGATTCGGTATAAACCATGTTGCAGTTTGGCGAATTCTTCGTGACGACAATCGTCACCCTTATCACACAGGAGCTAATACCCTCCAATTTTCCACCCGGGAGGAACTTCTGCGAGTTACCACTCGCAAAAGGTATCTGAGGTACCCCTCAGGCAGTTAGAGGAAAACCCTAATTACGTAAACCATGTTCTTTGGACGGATGAGGCAACATTCACGAAGTCAGGACTTTCAAATATGCATAACGATCCTGCTTCACGGCAGGGCAGATTCTAACACCAGTGGCGGCTGAATGTGTGGGCTGGCCTTTATGACGGGCATGTCATCGGTCCCGTCATTATGCCATCACGTCTGAACGGTAGAAAGTTAGCAACTATCTAACGTTATTACAAAATGAATTCGAAGAGGCGACTTTCCTGTGGCTGACTGAGATTACTTTGAGAACCAAAGAAACATGGTGTTTCAGCATAATGGAGCTCCGGCACATTTTGCTCGCAACGTACGAGGACATCTTAACGTTCGCTTTCCGCGAGGATGGATCGGCCGCGGGGGACCGGTGCTATGGCCTGTTCGTTCTCCGGACCACACACCCTTGGACTTCTTTTTGTAGGGTTATGTGAAGGACAGAGTGTATAGTGTTCTCCGATAGCCCAACGGTTGCCGAGATGAAACAACATGTTAGATCGGTTTTCGCATCAATAACACCGACGATGGTGTGAAATGCCACCACACAAGCCACATCCCGACGAGCGAGGTTGTGCATTAAGCAAGGCGGAGCACACTTTGAGCCGTTTCTGCAAATTTGACGTTAATTATGAATAAGTAAGTGTTCGTTTAGGTTGTTTCGTTAGGTTAGGTCTTTTAAATTTTTGTCGTTCAGCGAATTAGGTAGAAATGTAGGTATACGAGTATTCTGCGTAGTTTACTCTTTAATTTTACTGAAATAGGGTTTACACATCAGCTATGAAAATAATAATTTTATTTTTATTTTTTTGGAGTATGTTATACAGCGTTACTACGGTTTTTAATTATTGTGAATGGACTCGTTATAAGGTCCCTTTTAAACTCCTTTCGGCTTTACGGGTAGTTTTGTAACACCTATATAAATCATTTTTAAATATCTACGGATATTCTCTGATTTAATTAAGTATATTCCACACTGACAGGAGATGATTGCACTAGAACCTGTTAGTTAGTACGCATAGACGCCAAATAGTGTGTAGATTGCAGAGAAACGACTATTACCATCTTGTATTATTAGTGCAAATTGTATGCAGACCCCGGTTCCCGGACCCCGGTAATCTAGCACGCGATACATTAACACCTTGAGTACTGCAGTCGCTATATGTGAAGATATCTTACCTCCAGTTATTCTAATGGAAACTTACAAGTCTAAGTAAAATAAAGCATTTGAACTTCCGACGTAATGCTTGCATACATTCTACCAAGAAAACTCTACGTATACATCAAATGTTTTGGTTCAGATGATCCAAGTTTATGAAATTATATTGTAGTTGGTAGTTATTCAGTCTATTCTCGTTATTGCGAGTCCATAAAACATGAGTTATTAAAATATATCAACGGCTCGCACAAGTTACGCGCGACCGTGGTACATAGAAATGTAATTATATTATAAGCATTCGAGTGTTAGTAATAAAGTACTATAAATAAGATCTTAGAGGCTACATTTTTTCTGATGTTCATCTATTTGTAAAATTGAGATAGCTCCGAATTCTGTGCCAGTTAAAACCCGACCGGAGCGAGTCGCCCTTTGCGGGATATTTTATTATTTATTTACTACCTATGTGGCGCTGTGTCAAGAGACTCTTGGCATTTAAGTTAATAATATTCTAAAGTGAGTTAGTCACTTTCAAAAAAGAAGGTTGGTTTAAAGTTATCCACATATGAGAAATAATGGTAATACATTTTGCTTTATTTTACACTCTTATCAAGTTGCATATAAAATGCATTGTGGTTAAAGCAATATAAAAGCTGTGATGATAAGTCCGGCGGCTGTTGGAGATAGTTGCTCAATTTAAATGAGATTGCTGGATAGAGCAGTTCGCGGGATGTTGAAAATCGCACATTTGTTACACATTATGATTTTCTCCTTCCATTGACAACGATTTCTGATTACGTAGGTACTCATTGATGTTACGTACTCATTAATCAGCTATTTTTTTGTATTAACATCCAGACTTTGTGATGCTACTGAGGATTTCCTATTCGAAAAAAGATTAATAATTTTCTGAGTGTATTTCTAATGACTTGATTTTTTTTTACATTTCTTGTGAGGAATGTATTACTGATGAATGAACTCGTAAATTTCTATAAAACTTTAGATATAAGAACTTAATCAAATTAGCGTATGTTTTATGTAATCCGAATTATTAGACACGGAGTTCGACTAAAGAGTAACAAAATGTAAAAATAATAGGTATGTCGGTCCGTAAAAAGCGGTAATGTTTAAGTTATGAAATAACCTTTTTACTGCAGATGGACTGCCGTTCAGAAGACATTATGCTTAGATGAAACTTTGAAGCTAAAATTAAAGGGCCGAATGTGGAGAAATGAAAGTAGTCAATATCGTTCTAAGTGTTTTTGTAGACTGTTATTAAAAGAAAATTTATTATGTCGCTTAATTGACCTTGATTTTCATAACATGTGACGACGAAATTAACTGATCGTTATGATTAGTGTATTTATGCAGGCAATGAATTGTTTAATGAACCTGACCTTCATTTTAAAGATATGGATGGAGTCACGCTGTGCTCAATTTAAACTTATGCCGAATCGGTATCGACTGCCTCGTGGTCTCGCGGCACAAGTATGTGCCGTGCGATCTAGAGGTCCTGCATTCGACTCCCGGGTCGGGCCAAGTGTTATTGGATGTTTCCATTAGGAAATTCTCAGCAGCAGCATGGAGTCTGGAAATGTGCCCGAAAAACGGTAATAGGCTCGCCCCCTATTACGTGGGACTGATACATACCTGGCGAAATGTGGGTGCAGTAATGCACCTATGCCTACTCCTTCGGGGAATACAGGCGTGAGGTTATGTATGTATGTATGCCGCATCGGTAATGCTTGCCACAAAACCGGGCAACAAGTAAAAGATTTAAAATTGCGTTACACGAGGTGAATAAGGTGGCTAAAAGTCTGATATTAAGTAAGCGGCGGATTGTTTCTCGCACCTGTGGTGTAAAATAAATACAAGATTGTTTTATACCAAATTGTGTCGAAATAAAATAAATGAAACGTACATACATGCTTAAAGCCACCCGGAGCTGTGGATAACAACCACAATTTGCGTATCTACTGTTATTTCAATTCCAAATTTTGGAGTTAGTTTATTTTGATTATTTTTGGTTTGTTACCGGAAATGATTCAACATTAAAACCCATAAACGTCTACAATAACCATAACATACTAGTACCTATATTCTACAAAGTATTATGATTTACGTTACAAATGTTAAAAATATTAAGACGATAATTTCGCCTTAATATCTATGCTCAGTACTTTTCCATTCCAATTAGGTACAAGTATACAAACAAGAATATACCTACTGCTTAAATATGACAATTGCAGAAAAAAACACTAAGATATGCTTTTAAATATTCGAATGAAAATAATATAGGGCAATTTAATGGTATCAAGAGCCATAACCAGCTTTCCCCTCAAAAAAAAACAGTGACATTAATAGTAACATTGATAGTCAAGGAAAACAGTATAAAGAAACTATTTTAAGGAAGGCTACCAAATCATATTTGAAGTTTAACTTAAATTTCCTAATTTTTATTCCTGTTTTATAAGCAGATCTGAAATAATGGCAATGCGTGGGCTCTACGTAATAAAGAATACAGTGTAAGTAAGGTCATCATCATCATCATCAGCCCAAATACGTCCCACTGCTGGGCACGGGCCTCCTCTACAACTGAGAGGGTTTAGGCCTTAGTCCACCACGCTGGCCTAGTGCGGGTTGGCGGACTACACACCTAAATTTAAATTTGAAATTCCTAAGAACTTTTAGGTGTGCAGGTTTTATCACGATGTTTTCCTTCACCGTTAAAGCAAGTGATAATTCATTGTGAATACACACATAACTTCGAAAAGTCAGAGGTGTGTGCCTGGGGTTTGAACCTGCGACCGCCAAAATTCTCGACCGCCGCGCGCGCCTAAACCTCGAGGCCATCACTGCTTCAGGTGTGTGCTTCAGTAAGGTTAATAAATACTCTTATTACTTCGTTATCACAAAATGTCAAAGCACTGTCAGACAAACGTGAAAAAGTTTTGATGTGAGATTAGGCTAGCATTAACGCTGTCCTTTATCAAAGGGCAGTTGATGGCGGTAAAAAGAACGAGATAACATTTTCATTCTACTTTGAGAAGATATTGAATAAATGTAAAGCTTACTGCGAAGACTACATAAATAATGGAACGATATGGTGAAACTGTGTTACGAATAAAAGGCTGTAGTGTAGCGCGGCGTGTGGAAATGATTGCTTAGACAGATCATTGTGTTGCGATACTAAGGGATGGCGTATGTTCCTATACAGATATAAGTACACTTACAGTTATTATTCAAAGAGTTCGCGTGCGTAATACTATATTAAATTATAACGTGCCATGCATAAAACATACTAAATTAATCGTCTTCAATCACGCGATTTAAGTGCTTAATAACATATGAGGTGTTTCTTGCCGCACTGTCATTTAGCTCGGTGTAGTTACTGATTAAGAGATTATATTTTTTATGCACGAAACCTTTAAAGAGTTTTTATGTTTGTACTTTAAAAAAAATATTTTATTTGTAAATAAAATAACGTCCTAGGCGAACCTATTAACATCTAACATTATATTTAATTTAAAACGGTTAATATAAAGAGTGCTCGAAACTAACGTGCTTGCATGAAGAGGATAATGTCTGTTGAGGAAGCAAAAGAAGTGTGTCTGGACCGTAGCATTTGGCAATCTATAGTCTCTGCGTACCCCATCAGGAGACAGGCGTGAGTTTATGTTATCATCATCATCAGCCCATATAAGTCCCACTGTAGGGCACGGGCCTCTTCTACAACTGAGAGTTTTAGGCCTTAGGCTACCATGCTGGTCTAGTGCCGGTTGTTGAGTTTATGTATGTATTTAAAAATAAAACTAAAGAATTAACATTTTAATAAAAAAAAGAAATAAATGAGCCTTCGTTTATATTTGCGTGTAGTATCAACAATTAGTCACCTTTTGATGTCATTGATTCTGCGGCCTATACCCACCAGTATTCCTAGACAGCAATTAACGAAATTTTTTGGACTTGTTCACCTGTCTTGCCTCTGTCTGAGGAGCTACTATACACATACTACCTATATATACCATGTTTTTTGATGTGGTAGCAACAAATGAGCCAGCTCGACTAATTAGCTAGACTCACAAAAATGAACGTGAAGCTCAAACTCAAATACAGCGAAAATCATATACCTATGTACATTCAATCGGCTACTTGCTGACTGTCTCGTTGATCTTACGGCGTGGGGTAGAACTATAAGTGGGGCACGTTAGAAGTACTTAGAATTCTTCGCACGGTGTCGACATATTATGTCCCTGATAAACGGCACAACCGCCTATTACGCAGGTCTTAAATATAACTGACGTTACGTGGGTGTTGAAATAGAGCTCGGCCTTCCTCGGCGGAGATATAGACGTCAGTATGTGCAAAGGCTCCTATATAAGTTTAACAATAAGTCGTGGTCATCTATTGTGCGACGTGTTAGATAGTAACACAATGTATTTTACAATCTACAAACATCTTGATCCTATGCATACTTAGGTACTACAAAAATGATTAATGGCTGCCATATATATTCTTTCTGATTGTGTAGTGTAATTTTTTATTCAGCCATACAGACCTATCAAACATTCCTCATCTTTTTGTATGATTAAAAATCCATTTGAATAATGAGAGTGTATGAATAGTAATTTAGAAATATACCATATTTGGACGGTTGTTTCTGCAGTGTATAATTCAAAAGAACGTTGCCTATTTATTTTTATAATTACGTAATTTCTCCGATGAATAAAAAACATTTTCACAATACTAAGAGATCCTATGCCGAGCTTTTTACTGCAGATTAATTAAAGGTGCATGAAAAAAATAATCCTTGTTCTCTGCTGCAATGAAGATTATGAAATATCAAATCTTCTTTTTTATAAGGATAAAGAAAGTCTTAATTTATTTGATATCTTTATTACTTGCAGAAGATTGAAGGAATATTTTGCGAGGTTCTCTCGTCAGGTGATGTCTAATACCGACACATCAGTATGTCACGAGGGATTTCCTTAAGCCTTACCCTTCTTATATTAAGCTCATTATTTACCTACGCACACCGCAACCGCAACCTGAATATAATAAAATGTAGGTATTATATTTAACCCACTTGTGTATATATGATGTTATTTGCGATATATTTTTACTAATATTTTTAATGACGTAAAATTACAAGTCTGAAAAATTCACATTTGACAGCTTATCCCTTTTGAAAACACCTATTCGTTTTGTCTTTGCAATATATTGTTTTATCGAAACTATCGGCACCTTAATATGTAGCTGCATTTATACACTACAATAATAATGAAAATTTTGGTGAAAAGAAATCTAATGCGTTGCAACCCAGCCTGCTCATACATTTGTCTGGGCGCCTGCCGTTACGTTTGTGGTTTATTCGCTAAAGAATAACGATGTGTGCACTGCATGTCAGGCGCGCTCTGTTAGTATCACATTGAAGCTGTGATCTCACCGTGCAATGTAACTAGAATAACATGGGAAACTTGAGACGGGTCAGAGGTACACGTCTTAAGATAAACGTGTCTTTAGTTGGGTTATACCGCGCTCACCTTGTTGCAAAGCGTGTACTCGACGTGTTTACCTCAAAGCCTTACGCCGAAGTTTTAAACTTAGCATACGTCTGACTATCTAGAAGTATCGAGTGTTTAAGTTGGGCGAACAACGCTTGATTCACGACACACATTTATGTGCAGGTGTCACTTAAAGAGAATCTTGAGCCGTATTTTTAATTATTCAGAGGGACATTATGTTTATGGAGCGCTCGTGAATATTGTATTGGTCGCTAGAGAAGTTTGATTCGTATTTCGGAAGGCACTTCGCAGCGAATCGACATTAAAATTTTATGAAAGTGAGTACTCAACCCTTGGATAATCTAGACTAAGTAATGTATTGCGTCACATTTTCCAAGCGTTTAAGTAAACTGGGGCCGTACGTCAGAAGCTGCCGCTAATCCGCTTTGCGAACGCCTTTATTCCACCACGAGGTGCGGATACATATAGTCTCTTAGTAGCTATAGACCAGTAATAATATTGAGTACCGGAAATCGATGCTGCAAAGATTTTAACAAACTGGGCCAAATGGAATTTTACTACGTTGAACGGCCTTAATTTCTCGGTGGCGAACCGTTCGAAGTTTCAGAACTTTTATTAATAGGTGGTTTGGAGTTTTATCCACAAATATCTCGCTTAAAAGAAAATATTGATAGCAGTATTGGGCTATATCGTTGGAGCTTCGTTAAAATAATTTTGATTATATTTGATATGGCATCTAGAAATCAATGAAATACATATATTTTACGCCCGATCCAACGTCAATGCTCAGATAATTGTCGGATTCAATTTAATGTCATAATATTTCCTTTTTAACATCGTTATGGACCTGAGTATTCAGTGTATATTCTATAGAAGCATCTAGAATTTCAATCTTCTTTATGATCTTGTATGGAAAATATCCGCTTCGCGCGATTTTATTGCATACTTGTATTTAGTGCTCGAAAACGTTCCAATAAAATGCGTCCATTTTGTTTTGTCGAAATAATCAAATAGTCATATGCACCAAGTGAAGCATGATACAATCGTTTTCAATTTAGGTGTTATCATTCGTTACCAAAGCGAGTAGAATGGCATGTTCGAACAGCATATACTCATACATACATACATACATAAACTCACGCCTGTATTCCTCGAAGGGGTAGGCAGAGGTGCATTTTTGCACCCACATTTCGCCAAGTATGTATCAGTCCCACGTAATAGGGGGCGAGCCTATTGCCGTTTTTCGGGCACATTTCCAGACTCCGTGCTGTTACCGAGAATTTCCTAATGGAAAAACCCAATAACACTTTGCCCGACCCGGGAATCGAACCCAGGACCTCTAGATCGCACGGCACATACTTGTACCGCGAGACCACGAGGCAGTACTCGCATATACTCGTATGTGTGAATAAATATACTCAATGGCCCCGAGGTTTAGGCGCGCGGTCGAGAATCTCGGCGGTCGAGGATTCAAACTCCAGACACACACCGCTGACTTTTCGAAGTTATGAGTGTATTCTCAATATTTTATCACTTACTTTAACGGCGAAGGGAAACATCATTTGGATACCGGCACACCCAAAAGTTCTTAGGAATTTCTAAGGTGTGTAGTCCGCCAACCCGCACTAGGCCAGCGTGGTGAACTAAGGCCTAAACCCCTTCAGTTGTAGAGGAGGCCTGATGATGGCCTGAAGCCCAGCTGTGGGATGTAATATGTATATGGGCTGATGATGAAATATACTCAATTAATTTGGATCTAAGGTTGAAACTGCTGACATGATAACTTGATAATATTCAGTTTTTTTATTCTTGTGTGGTAACTATAAAAGCATTAAAGTGTAGCATTTCTTTAAACAGACACGCAAAGGGATCACACGGCAAATTAAAACATAATCATGGGGCTTTCCTGTATTTCATTAATGATATGTTCTATTTCTACTGAAGTACCTACTAATCTTAGCAGGGCCGTCGAGTCCATTAATATTTAATTTTTTTTTTTTTTTTTTTTTTTTTATTGCCTCAGTAGGCAGACGAGCAAGCGGCCCGCCTGATGGTAAGCGGTTACCGCCGCCCATGGACTAAAGTAATGCCAGGGGCACAACCCAGCCGCTGCCTACCGTGTGGTGAACACTCTTTTTAAGCCTCGTTTAAAGAAGGACAAGTCATAGCGCTCGGGGAACACCGAAGCAGGGAGTTCATTCCAGAGCTCGCACGTGCGTGGTAGAAAGGAACGCTGGAAACGCACCGTACTACTACGGATTGTCTCCAGGTAGTATGGATGAACTCCACTGCGATGTCTGGTAGTGCGATGGTAAAAAGGTGACGACGGTACCATGCTGAACAGTTCCTCAGAACACTCCCCATGGAAGAGTCGATAGAACACACAGAGAGACCCGAAGTCTCTCCGCAGTCCTAACGACTCCACTTTGTCCGTGAGATTGGGATCATCGACGATTCGAAATGCACGCCTCTGCATGGAGTCAAGTGGGTCGAGCAAGTATTTGGGGGCCCCTGCCCAGAGATGAGAGCAGTACTCCATGTGAGGCCGGACTTGCGCTTTATAAAGCGTCAATCTATGGTCCGGCGTGAAGTACCGCTTGGCTCTGTTCAGGATGCCCAACTTTTTGCTTGCCAACTTGGCTTTGTCCTCCAAATGACTCCTAAACTGCACTTTGCTCGAAATTTCGACGCCGAGTATCCCAATACTCTCGGAAACATGGAGAGTGACTCCTTGGAACTGTGGCGCCATGACAAAAGGGTCCTTCTTAGCAGTGAACGCGCAAACTTGTGTCTTCAATGGGTTGAATTGAACCAAGTTCTTTTCTCCCCATTCAAAAGCCCGCCCCAGAGAGCTTTCGACTTCAGACACAAGTTTATACCGACTTTCCTCTATTGAATTCCGAGAGGCGTTCCGTTGGCCGATGTATCGCGCATGACACGTGCTATCATCCGCATAGCAATGCATGCTGTCAATAGACAACATGTCATTGATGTGCAGGATGAAGAGCGTCGGCGACAACACCGAGCCCTGTGGAACACCAGCATTGACGGTCTTGGTCTCGGAGCTACAACCGTCGATGACGACTTTTATGCTCCGGCCATCCAGGAAGTTGGCGATCCACTTGCAGAGCCCCTCGGGGATTCCGTAGGATGGTAGCTTCGACAGAAGGGCTCGATGCCATACCCGGTCAAACGCCTTTGCAATATCCAGGCCGACGGCAATAGCCTCGCCCTTGCCCTCCACAGCCTCCGCCCAATGGTGCGTAAGGTACACAAGAAGATCGCCAGCTGAACGACCGTTACGGAAACCGTATTGACGATCGCTAATCAACTGGCAATCCTCAAGGTACCTCAGGAGCTGAGTATTAATTACCCGCTCCAAGACTTTGGAGAGCAAGGACGTGACTGCTATCGGCCTGTAATTGGAGGGGTCCGACCGGTCTCCCGTTTTGGGAATAGGATGGACATGAGCCACCTTCCACGAAGACGGAACCCGGTTAGTCTTATAAGAAAGTCGATAGAGACGCGTGAGGACAGGGGTCAACTCGGGGGCGCACGTCTTAAGAACCACCGCGGGGATACAGTCAGGCCCGCTCGACTTATGGATGTTGAGGAGCCGGAGTTCCCGCCTGACCGCACGCTGAGTGATGCGGATTTCAGGCAGGGAGCACTCACACCGGGGTATTATCGGTGGAGAAGCTCCCCCATCATCCAAAGTCGAGTTTGAGGCAAAGGATTCAGCCAAGAGATCGGCCTTCTCCTTTGCACTATGGGCCAGACTGTTATCAGTCTTACGCAGTGGCGGGAGACTGGACTGGCAGAAATTGCCTTGCACCGCTTTGGCAAGCGACCAAAAGACCCGGCTACCAGAGGGATAGCTCTTTAGCCGCTCGCCAATCCTGGCAATATGCTCTGCCTTGGCCTTGGCAATAGCCCTTTTACTAGACCTAGAAGCGGCATTAAACTTCCGCTTCTCCTCCGTGGCAATAGGATCCCGACACCTACTGGCAACGTGCCACGCCAAGTATGCGGACTGTTTGAGGCGCGCAGCGTCGGCACAGGCACTGTTGTACCAAGGCCGGCTACGGCGCCCCACCGGTATTGTAGTGTTGGGGATGAACAACTCCATCCCCAAAAGAACTACATCCCTGACGCAGTCCGCACAGGTGTCAATGGTGTGTAATTGTGTTTATATTTTTCGGCGTTCATACCCTTACATAATGATGTTAAACAGTTAAGTGTACTTCAAGGTGCCGAAGAAATTTGCATGAATAAGAACGTACTCAGTATAAAAGACGGCTGTTTATTGATTCAGTTCACAGAAAGCTTAGCTGTATACATATTTAGTGCGGCTAAGATGTCTGAAGCAGGGGTCTCGTTGAAATGCCCTGTGGTAAGGGGGCGTTAGAATCCCACCACGGTATCCCCTGCCTGTCGTAGAAGGCGACTTAAAGGGGTCCTTGGGGTCGCTGGACGCGCTGCGGGGGCAGTGCGTCCACATAGGTGACCCCGAGAGAGCGGCGGTACGGTGGCCTGTGACCGTCGCGGGCGCCCAAAAGAGGTGCCCAAATCGAGTAAGTGGGGGTTTACACCTCTTAAAAATCTGAGAGGGCCGAGACGCTCTCGTCTCGGAAGCGCACTGGGCGGCTGCGGAATCATTGTGGGCGCCTCTCGCCCACGCACCGTGGTCGCCCAACTCGGCGCGGAGATGGCCACCGGGGGGTTTTGGTCGGTATGCCGGTGTAGGTTAGGGTAGGTTAGGGACCCAGCCCGGCACTAACATCTGCGTGGACGTGACGCCGCCACGCGCCGGGCTGGAAGGCCGGTGACCCCGACATACGCTTCCCGCCCCCCTTCCCCCCAGGGGTGGTGGGAGGTAGAGCCATAAGCAGCTTTCCCCTCGATAAAAAAAAAAAAAAAAAGGGGTCTCGTTGAAAGACACCGCAGCAGTTCTCATACGTTGAGAGGCAGTCCGATCGAATATTCGATTCGCTAAGCAACACTCAAACCCGTTCATAGCATTGATGTACGGTACATAAAACAGTTTGTATGCCAACTGGTAATTTGGACAGGTCATAACACGTAGTTTGTCTGTTACATCGTTTGAATAGTTTCTCGATTGTCATTTTTAAAAACAGCAAATTCATTCCACACCAATGTTTGTCGATGTTTTTTTTCAACGATGTTTGCTGGTGAATAAAGTAAACAATTTTTACGTATTGGCATAACAACAATTTATTCGACAAATATTTGTATCTATACTTAATTAGCAGACGCAAAAAATAATATAACTGTAATACGTAACGGGAGCGCACTAATTGCTTTAATTAACTTTTTCACGCGTTGTCAGTTTTTGTAGGTGCCTTTACCGTCTTCGTAACTCAACGTAGATTGCAATTCAATAAAAATGTGGACGGATTTATATTAATGACATTGGTGACACTTGTGACCTCTGGAATGCAATTCATAGTGGCAGAACTAAATAAAATAGGTGGAATATATGGTGTAAAGTGTGTGTATTTATTGATCAGTGGTGGTGAAGGTGTGGTGCGCGGGGCGCGCGGGTGGCGGCGGCGGGGCGGGGCGGCGACATGAGGAGCGCGTGCGCAGCCCGCCCCAGCCGCCATGCAACGCCTGCGCACCACTTTCAAACGTTCACGGACGCCCACACCCGCCGATATGAAGACGCAGAGCAGCCTCGAAGTACCCAAACAGGTGAATTCTTCATAATACCGACTAAGATTCAAGTAATAAGCTCCCTACAAAACTGTCCTTTATCTATTTACGATACATGTATGGGCATTGGGTTTTTTTTGCGGTAAGGTGGACTTATTCAATTAATTCCATGTAGAAAAATAAATAGGTGGTAATATTTTAGATACGATAGATAGCTTTAACGTTCTAGTTTATATAAGATAAAGATTAACACGACACCTTCACTATTCAGTAATACAAACTAGTTGTGAACTGGTTGAATAAAAACACCGACCCCATACATAATTCAAGATGCCAGAAATCATTACCACTGCAATAAGATACAAATTACACGAGCTCCGTGTTACTGTCAATTGCTTTATGAATATGTGAAGAGTGCGACATTACCAACAAACTATACTCAAGATAATAACTACCCCACGAGTTGTACTAAAACAATCAATTATACATGACTTCGTAGCCTAGAAACGTACTATTTTACCATGAAAAATAAACGAAAGACCTCAATTTCAACCAAATGTCTGTTATAATAAGTTTTTAGGTTGTTGGAATCGATTGATTGTAATCGGGTGAGACGGGCACTCGTTGTAACTCATCCATGTTTTATATATTATTTCTTAATTAATAATTAATTGCGAAAATAACAATATAATATGTCAAATAATACAATATAAACTGTAGTATCAACATAAGTAGTAGGTAATCATAGCATAACATACACAAGTGACATACACAGTGTTACACTTTGCCCGACCTGGAAATGGAAGACGGTGTATCCAAGTCGGACGGCACACTCTTGAAGCATGAGACATCGAGGCAGTTTGTTGAACAATATGTAAAACTTGTGAAGGTGCGGTCGGCGTCGTTCGATGAGATCCAATTGGAGGCGGCTCGCGGCGCGGGCGCAAGTGTGCTCCTCTCGGTGCCGCAGCATGGAGCGCGCAGTCGATCCTTCGACTCCGCGGGCTCGGATGATTCGGGAACATATCTCGAGGTAAGTTGCATATTTTATTACTCTATAGATTATTTTAACTGTTGAATTGATCATCAAATTAATCTATCTATATCATATATAGGTACACGTCCTTCGGCCTTCTACTGAGAGGGGTAGACCTTATTCCTCCAGTTTAGCCTTGTGCCAGTTGGCGGTCTACACACCTAAGAAATTGTGTAGACAATTTTAGATGTGCAGGTTTCCCCACGATTTTCCCACAAATAAAAGTGTCTCAGTTGATACTGAACTGATACTTTTTAACTAAAGTATATTTAAAAAAAAATCTTATTGAGGTTTGTTTATGGCGGCGAAAAAAACCCGCTTGAATCACAAATATTTAGGAAACACTCAAAATAAGCGAAAATCGTGGCAAATACCTGATAGTACCTAAGTATATGTAGTACGTGCAGATCACTTAACGGTGTTTTAGTATACCTGACAAAAGGTTCCTTGAAAAATCTCTGAAAATATGCTTTGAAATGCGAGATTTGTGCCCAAATCATACTTGTTTACTATCTCACATCGCACATGTAGGTAATGTCACTTCAGACACTATGTCTTTTAAATCAAACTTTACTTATAAAGTGACCCTGTTATTCCGTTTAGTCATAAATTGAATCTTTTGTTCAACAGGTAGAAAGTAGTCCATCTCAACAAAGGGAACTTGAAATTTAATTCCGTTAAGAAACATAACCACTTTCATGTAAATTATCCCGCAAAGAAACACAAAAGCGCTTAAATTACCTTCTTGTTTAGCGTTATGCTGAAATCGAATAAAAACTTTTTCAATTTTAAATGCGGGCATTTGTTTAAAATGTACTGTTTTATTTATTAGGTACCGCGCCTTTGGTCGCGTCGTCGGTCCGGCAAGGGCACGCCGCCACCATGCGTGCACTGTCGACACATGGAGACTTGGCTCGCCCGACGAAGCGAGGAGCGCACTACTCCCGAGAGACCCTTTGCCTCATCTTCGGCAGAAGACGATGATGACGACGATGAGAGCGACGGGGATCCTCCGAGAGTTACACTTGCGCCACCGCCGCCGCCTCGTACGTTTCTACCAACACCGCAATCGCCGCCGCCGTCACCTGGAGCGCCTTCCTTTGAATTACAACCACCAGTTGATGAGCCGCCGATCCTGCCACAGAGGAGACGCTCTATATCGCGGCAAGAAGCATTCTTTGTTGAACCAACCGGCAGTTCACTTGAAAATGTTCGCGCCTCGGAAGAGGGAGCCGCCGGTGGTCCGCGGGATTCTATCGTGCATGATATTTACTTAGCTGTGCCGGAGTTGAAACGTGATCGTGCAGCATCCGTGGATTCCTGCTTTTCAAAAGTGTCTGGTGGTGCTA
Organism: Hemaris fuciformis; assembly: GCA_907164795.1. Taxonomy (NCBI): domain Eukaryota; kingdom Metazoa; phylum Arthropoda; class Insecta; order Lepidoptera; family Sphingidae; genus Hemaris; species Hemaris fuciformis. The sequence goes on along the minus strand of OU015438.1, from coordinate 9,448,524 downwards.
GAGCCGAAGAATTAGATGGGGCTCAAAATTCTTTAACCGTCCCCGGGACTGGACTTCGTTCGCGATCGGTAGATATTGTGTTGCCGACAGCGGAACAATCGCGGTACAAAGCTTTGGCACTGACAGCTTCGCAAGCAACGCCGCCGATTGATCAACAAGAAGACCCTGCCCAACCACCGTTGCCGACTCTTGAAAACAGGTTAGTACGAATAATAGTTTTAACAGATCATATCAGATTGCATGTTAATTCTTATGTGGCAAATATATTCTTTATTATTTTTATAAAAATAAAGTTGTGTCTTTTTATAGTTTCCTTTTTATGCTACAATGCCTTCGTCATTATAATTCATTTTAATTTGTTTTTCTACTTATTCTACGGAATGTAATGAGGTTATGAGGTGTCAAATAAAATGTTATTTAGATATTTCGACGTAAGCGTTATACTCGAATACAATCTGCTTAAAAACTATTTAATTAGAAATATAGGTTAACGGAGCGCAAAACACATTACTGGATTTTTTTAGTGATAATAAATGAAACTTCATACTATATAGTATAGGTATATGTACATATCAAACTAAACGAAGTCAGGATGAAACATTGTTATTTAAATAACCTCATAAAAGTGTTAAGTGTTAAGCTAATACAATAATTTTATATTAAGGTCTGAAATTGTTAAAACAATCAGAACTCCTACGTACATTGTTAAAGTCAGAAGTACCTACTTACCATTGTTTTAGTGTGCGGTGTAAGTTCCGAACTTATTCTCGCGTGATACATCACCAAATACCGCATTGTTTAATGAAACTTCTGATAAACATAATTTATTATACCTAAAATATATTTATGGAATCCGCCGTTAAAATTTTATTGTAATTGTAAATACATTTACCCCTTCTAATTACTCGAAATAATACATTTCTTTATTTTCTTTTAAGCAACCGAATTATTTTTGGAAACATGCCAAAACATGCGATTAAAAGTATAACTACGATTATGGCAATGATTTTTCCAGTTACTTCAATAAAATAATAGGTCTTAATATCAACCTATACGTACCTACATGAACCAAAATAGAGTCTTTATAAGATAGGGGAAGACTACAAAGTAACTCGATTTATATAAAATATAGATTTATTTCTATTTATTTTTGTATCCTAGAGTATGGTTGTTACGATTGAGAAATTTCCCGGTTAATCTAAAGTAGTATATAGGTACAAGATCGTTTGGAAATTTTAATCTTCCGAGCTAAAAGCTTTTTATCTCTGTTAAATAGCGGCTTCCGTTGCATCATTATTGCCAGCGGTTCATTCATGGAGACTCGGCTGTCGAGTAAAATGAAACCAGTCTATGATAAGTAAAAATAATAGATTATTTAAATGGTGATCGTCGACTGATAACTAACGCAATATGTATGCTATTGACATTGTGTGTTGCCACAAGCTAAAGTCCCGACGTCATAACAATAGTTCGCTCGGTTTGAAGTAAACCTCAGAGCACATTGTCTAAAGCATTCCGGTAATTCCGCGGCCGAATAATAATCAGGTAAATTCCTCTGGTTACAAATTACGCACACTGTCTCCTGGAACAAAATAGTTTGAAATCGTATAACACACAAAGTATAAATATAATATGGATTAATTTTTATAACTCCCGCTGTCAAATGTGGCTAAAATGTTATTTGAAATAATTAAGTGTTTGAGGTTAGGGGTTAATTAGTTTTGTTGAATGGATTATAAGGGTTAACATTATGATTGTTTTGTTTTCAATGGTAGGGTGACATTTTCATTATAATAAAATACAGTAAAGGAAAAATAACATATGTAGCCTCATTAAAAATTAAATACTAAATCGTAAGACTATTTTGTTACCTCATTAAATATTGTATAAGCACTTACAAAGTCGTGATGGCCTCGAGGTTTAGGCACGCGGTCGAGAATCTCGGTGGTCGCGGATTCCAACCCCAGGCACACACCTCTGACTTTTCGAAGTTATGTGTATATTCACAAATAATTATCACGAACTTTAACGGTGAAGGAAAACATCGCGATGAAATCTGCACACCTAAAAGTTCCTAGGAATTTCTTAGGTGTGTAGTCCATCATCCCGCACTAGGCCAGCGTGGTGGACTAAGGCCTAAACCCTCTCAGTTGTAGAGGAGGCCCGTGCCCAGCAGTGGGACGTATATGGGCTGATGATGATAAGTACTTAGTGAATATGAAGTGAATCACTTTGTTGAAAAAAAAAGTAAATGCACGCACAATGAAAATTAACTAATCTCGTAATATTTATTCCATTTCTATTTTTTAAAATAAAACACATTAAAAAGTAAAAACAGCATGATGTTGATGAAATTTGTGATTTTATTTGAATTATGGACTTGTTTGTAAAAACAATAAGAAATAAAATCATTAAAATTATTAGCTAAAACATTAAAATTAAAGAATAAATAAAATCGTCCTTAACACCTTCATACATTCATACGTACGTGGAATTTCATAATGAGTTGAGTAAAGTTATGCTCACACTCATTTTACCGTATTTCTACATAAATATCTAAAACTTATACATATTTTGAAAAGTATTGGGGATTACAATCTTACAATAATATTATATGATCACTGATGCAAAAACACTCGAGATGTTCGAGTACTATATCACGTATTCATTGAGCTACTTGTGTACACGATGTAGCCAATATTGATATTCAAGAAGATCTGCGACATAATATTTGTATGGAATTCTTTTGCAAAAATTACAAATCCCTCTCTTATCTCGGGTCATTTTTATTTTACCCTATGTTTTGAAACTTAGGGGATGTTTGTGAAATCGTTGGGAATACTTCATTTCATTTCATTTAGCCTTTTATCCTGAGCTCTTTTTTATGTTGATTCTATTTTTTTATAGTATGTCTCTGAGCTCAGTGTGCCGGTTGGCATAGGCCTCCTCTAACATTTTCCATTGGTCCCTGTCTCTAGCAACCCTTCTCCAGAAATCCAGGGAATACTTAGTATGTCCTTATTAAGATTCCGTCTATATATGGTGTGGGCTTTGAATTTAAAAACCGGGGGATAATACTTGCAATTTATAAGTGGTGGAAACGTATAGTGGTCTTGTTGGACTTTTGGAGCAGAAGTACCACGGTCTCACGGAAAACCAATGTGAAGGAAAACTGCTATACTCTGTTAGATGAGTTAAATTCCAATCCAATCCAATACATCAGCCAATGGAAGTCCACTGCTGGACATAGGCTAATGACTTCCACAGGGTCCTGTTGGAAGCAGCCTACAACCAGCGACGTCCCGCGGCCCTTACTAGGTCGTTTGACCACCTGAGTAAAATTGCCTTACATTTAATTTGATTTGATACTCGTATACGCCTTTATAATGTCTGCTGTATAATAAAAATAAAATCCACATTACTTTCAACGTGAAACTCGTCTACGAATTGAGTGGCATAACTATGTATGTTATCTTACAAAAAATAGTCATAATCGTCGTAATTGGTTACTTCATCAGTGTAGCCATTCGATCGCATAGATAATGGTTTACATCATCATCATCATCATCATCAGCCCATATACGTCCCACTGCTGGGCACGGGTCTCCTCTACCATTAGGTCTTAGTCCACCACGCTGGCCTAGTGCGGGTTGGCAATGGTTTTATTACTTGACGAAATTTATGACATTCGCTTCCTATACTTGTAATTATAATTATGGATGAAGATAAACTCGAAAAATATTTATCGAACAATATTAATTTGACATTGAAGTTAGTTATATGGAATAAGTATTCACCGATGCAATAAATAGCCATTTGATAATTTTATATATTATGAATATACATAAGTACAAGAATATTTCATGTACTTATGTATTAAATTGTGTTTAAACTTTTTTTTCTAGTTGTTAAAGAATAAATAGATCATCATCAGCCCAAATACGTCCCACTGCTGGGCACGGGCCTCCTCTACAATTGAGAGGGTTTAGGCCTTAGTCCACCACGCTGGCCTAGTGCGGGTTGGCGGACTACACACCTAAGAAATTCCTAAGAACTTTTTTTTTTTTAGGTGTGCAGGTTTCATCACGATGTTTTCCTTCACCGTCAAAGCAAGTGATAATTCATTGTGAATACACACATAACTTCGAAAAGTCAGAGGTGTGTGCCTGGGGTTTGAACCTGCGACCGTCGAGATTCTCGACCGCGCGCCTGAGCCTCGAGGCCATCACTGCATAAATAGATAATCAGAATTATTGTTTAAGCCCGTGTCAGCTTTCCAGGATAAGAGCATGATTGTGAAATAATAGAGCGGGAATATGATATCCGCGTTAAGAATAATGTTCGTGTTTCTCCATTATTAGTTTCGCGTCTAGGAAGTCTCATAAATTGTAGCTTTATAAGCGCTATCAGAACTACATAATATGTGAACTTCAGAAGAGTAAGTAAAGTTGCGTTATAAAATTCAAATGGAAGCAGAGTTATGTTTTGAGTTTTAAAGATTTTCTCTTGTCTAAGCAGCTCAGGTTTTGATTATTTATTATTTACGCGCTTGTTGATTGCAATCGTTTGAACCGAAGCTTTAGTCTTGGGAATTGTTTGCTAGCGTACAGTGCCAACATTTTGTTTCAGACTTTCTAGGCTTCTAAACGATATTGTTTTTTTCTTTTGGGGATTATATTTTTCATTATGAATTGTGCACAAAAACAAAGATAACGTAACGAATTTTATAATTGAATAAGAGTAGGCATTCGAACTATTCCAGCATAATAGTTTATAGCTTAGCATTTTTATATTTTGTTTCTGTTTATGTGGTGTTCAATAAAACATATTAAATAAAATAAAAAAAATGATCGATGTTTTGTATTTAGGAAGAGAATCAGGTGAAATGTAACACGTGTACATATGTACATTACATATATTATATCCATCACGTCCGAAGAATGTATTGACTGTTTAAACATGTTATACCATTATAAAGGCAAGCTGTTAAAATAACACTCGTATATTCTATAAAAAAAAGGACCAACCAAAAGTATTTAATATCTGCGCAAAAAGTTCAAGTTTAACGTAAAGTTAATTTGTTAAAATATAATAAAGCTATTTACGAAATACGTTTTATCGGATTGCAAACAAAATGAAATACGCTGCAAATATTGAATCTTTTTTGGAATCAAGTAATATATCTGATACCGAATAACCATGTTTTGGGAAATTTACTGCCAATCTGAATTGTGTGTAATTAATTACTTATTCATTGAAAAGCTTCAAAAGATATTATCAATGTAAGGTAATTGATTTGAGATTTATTGATGTCTTTTTGTCCACGTAGCAAATTTAATACATTTCTTTGATCATTTTCATTACCTATTAAATTTTTATGGCTTTTGAAATTAATATCAATATTAATGAAAAGTTTCCACAAACGAAATAGGAATAGTGGGTATATGTATATAATGTGTATATTAAGGTACATATATCTTCATTATCATCATCATAATCAGCCCAAATACGTCCCACTGCTGGACTCGGGCCTCCTCTACAACTGAGAGTTACACGCTGGCCTAGTGCGGGTTGGCGCTTGGTGGACTACACACCTAAGAAACTCCTAAGAACCTTTGGGTGTGCCGGTTTCCAAATGATGTTTCCCTTCGCCGTTAAAGTATGTGATAATACATTGTGAATACACACATAACTTCAAAAAGTCAGAGGTGTGTGCCTGGGGTTTGAACCTGCGACCGCCGAAATTCTCGACCGCGCGCCTAAAACTCGAGGTCATCACTGCTTTTTTTTTATATATCTTACCTGACACAAAAGCATTATCAATTCGCTTATTTATGAATCTTTTTGCAATTTAGTAATGTTTTGCAAAGTGAGATGGCGGCGCGTCCATTACTGTCATTCCTGAAAAAGGAAACGTGATCGTGAAATTATGTTTATGTATAGTAATTTCATACAGATGTCAATAAAGTCTATCAAATTCATAAACAGACAATAAAGATAGTACGCCATGTATTGTGTTCACGTACGACAACTTCGCATCTGAAAAAAATAGGGGACGAAACAATTTATCGTCATCCCAAAGGAACAAAGAAGGCTCGAAGCTATTGAGTACAAGCGTCACGTCCAACTTCATAAGGAATATTTGTAACCTTTAGTTTTTCTTTATTGTGATGTCTATCCAATCATTTTATTTTCTCAATAGATCATCTACTACGTGTGAATAAGGTGTTCGATTGAAGGTCAAATTATAGGTATTTATAAAATATTTATTATTATACACATATTTCTAACGCTTAAATTATAAATCAATGCAGGGAATTGCGGAACCGGTAAAAAATACGAACATACATACATAAACTCACGCCTGTATTCCCCGAAGGGGTAGGCAGAGGTGCATTTCTACACCCACATTTCGCCAGGTATGTATCAGTCCCACGTAATAGGGGGCGAAAAAAATGTGTAAAAAATACGGTTAATAAATATAAGTGAAATTCAAAACTGTTTGTACATTCAATGCTTTTCGAAGTTGATTTAGTGGCAAAAACGTTACTGGCTGGAAAAAAGTGTGCATTATACCTTTTAAATTATTTTAAATATATTTTTTATCAGCTCAAAAAGATGTTTGATATAATTTCTCACCATTCCTTAACCTGCGTCATTTCATTTCAAAGGATTCATGACAGAAACCTTGACATAACCTTGTGTTAATAGGATAAACTTACTTAAGGCTTATGTATGGTATATATTTCTATGTCGTAAACTCCTTATGTTATTTAAGTATAATATATCTTCATTTTTGCGCCGTTAACTCCTATAAAATAAAACCACGAAAAATAAAACACCAAAATCTCTATGTGGTTGGACAGTTAAAACGTAATCGTCGGTCTTTTAGCTAGGCACGAAGCAGATTTTACGCTCGGGTAGATCCTAACCACTTGCGTCGCCGAATTAAATTCTTAGCAAATGTAAATTTTAATTTACACGATAATTATATTCGTTATATAATAATAATGGTAAAAATATTTGTGATATAAAGTAATAATTTAATTTTTAAAAGTTAAGAGAGCGAAAATACCGGTATATGTATGTAGGTATACCGCGGATTTTAGTGGAGCGCCTGGGGATTTGATTTCCGATGTTTTTTATAGTAAATTATTTTCTGTGGTCTAGGTTGGAAGTTGTGGTGCCCTGAATGATAATATATAATATTATTATTGTGAACACATTGTTATGTATTAGGAAAGTTTTTAAGCAAGCAATGTAAACAAAGCATAGTAGTTTAATCGCTAGAAATGTCTACACTTCGTCCTTTGTAAGACAAGTTTATATGGGTATCACGTTTCCCATCGTTGTTATTAAGAAGTAATAATATATAGGATTTTCTTAGAACATTGGATAATGACACATCCGGTGTGTCTGAGACATTATAGTTGTTAATAAATTTCTGTCTTGTGTCGTGCGCAAAAACCTCATGGACGTCAAGCATGTTTTATTTGGTTTATCTTAAATTAATTTAAACATTATCCGTGACATTAAACTTATATATATAATCTTGCCTCTACAGCTGAGCATTTAAAGTATTTAATGTAAAAAGCTACGCTTTCTCAGAATGTGGTAAGTACGTCGAGACATTAAAAAGTGTACACTGCATTAGTTGAGGGGTAATATTTTTGCGGTCTGTTCTAACTAAAGTAAAGTGTAGCTTTTATATTTAAAAAAATAAGTTTCATGAAAGTGTTTGTATAAAATATGACACATGGGTAACTCTTTACATACATACATAACCTCACGCCTGTTTTCAGGTGCATTTCTGCACCCAAATTTCGCCAGGTATGATGTATCTGTCTCACGTAACAGTAGGCGATCTAATTGCCGTTTTTTGGGCACATTTCCAGACTCCCCTAGTGAGAATTACCTAATGGAAAAACCCAATAACAATTTGCCCGAACAGGGAATCGGCACATACTTGTACCGTGAGACCTCGAGGCAGTCTGGTAACTCTTTATTACTTGAAAACGTAGCTTACATATCGAATTAGCCTCCCCACTATTTTTTATTATGTTAGTATGATAAAGTGAGTATTGGCTGGCATGGAATGATTACGATCTATCTACGAATCTAACGACAACTCTGGTATTTTTTAGGTTAGATCGTTGCCAGGTATTAACATATCTATTACTGTGAATTTGCCACTCTAATGAAATATCCACACCGGGATAGCTACAAACAAATCTCCAAGGTCCTTACACGTACACATATTTGGGGTGGAAGATGGTATCCCAGGGGTTAAACGCTAAAGTCACGTGACGCACATTTATTTAGGACACTAATGTTCTTTTGCATATCTCTTCTAAAACAAAAGTTAAATCTTTTCTACCTCTTTTAATCAAACATTCTATAAATTTTAACTATGACAGGTAATATACTTTGTGGTAATGCAACTCGGTATAAAAGCTGTCTGTATCAAGGGCAACCTTCATATTTCACAGTCGGTCCATTACATATGTGAGCTGTTACGGGTCTGCGCATTTTATTGCGAATAATTCATTATAAGTATAACATGTGAGTAGATACATCTAATCTTCCTCGCATAATGATATACAGTAATCTCAAGAGTAGTTTTAAACGATTTATTTAATATCATTTGGCTATTCTGCCTTTGGTCGATACAATAATAACTTTTGTTAGGTTATTCAGGCGATTCCAATCAAATCCAATCCATCAGCCAATCGAAGTCCACTGCTGGACATAGGCCTCTCCCAATGACTTCAGGCGATTAGGTATTTGTCTTTAATTTAAAAGTCTCGTTAGTATTATTGAGTATATAGAGTCTCATTGTGCAAGAGTCCTTGCGATGCGGCTTGTCAGGGACAAGAGTATTTGCAAATACATTAATATTTTTCTGATGTAATCGGTGATCGTAAGGTCACAAGTGTCATAAAGGTTAAAAATCCTTAAAAGACAAACTATTCCAGTCCGTTCTTTTCTACCTCGTTTTTAATGAACGAAATATGCCTTAGATTTTGTTACTTACGCATTAGCAGTTTTGGTATCCAAATCTCCATCATTATGTTAATTACAATACGGCTTGGTCTAAATGTCTCGTCACTGAATAACTAATTAAATCTCAATAAGAAACATAACTTTCCTTTGTGAGACATATTTGTTTGTTCATTTCAGAAGAAACAACGAGCCGTAGGCTGTTCTTTATGTTTTATTAATAGACAACGCAGCATAGACGCTAATGAAGGAGCGAAGTTATTAGTGATTCAACAGACACTCCAGAAGCTCGATTACCGTTTCCCGGTTTGACTCCTGAAAGATTTGAGGAACAAATTATATAAATGCAAAGCCCTGGCTGCAACTATAGAGATTTTGCCGACAGTGCGAAACTTTTTTGTTTTGCTGTAATTTTGAATATACGAATTTCTTGTGTGCGGAGTAACTTTACTACAAAATCGGAAACGTTTGCGTCCGTTTTCGGTGCTCCATTTCCTGCTTTCAAGATTTTTGCTAGAAATGAGTTTTACACCAAACAAAATTCTCAAGGGAAGAAAACTTTTATTTCATTGAAATGAAGGCAAACCGCTTTCAAATTGAATCTTTTTATTTATGTTTTAAATGAGTTATTAACTTTTGTAATAGACGCAGAGAGATTTAGTAGTTTGTTGATGTATGAAAGTGTGATTAAAGGTTCACATATTTCTAATTTCCTTATGGGTGTATCTAGCTAAGTTTTGTTGTGACCAGCATGATATTGTCAATAAGCAACTGGAATTTCTGACTCATTTTTATCAACCTGAAGGTACTGCTTGAACATGGTCTTTTATTCGTGTCAAAAAACAAAATACAGGCTTAAAATTTCAAAATTTCAAAACAAAGTCATTCATACGGGTTTATATTTCACGCTAAAACTTAAGTCGAGAATAGTGCTTTCCCGGTATATCGATTAATTAAGTGAAAAATTAAGAAAATGTATCTACGTGCACTAGATTCCACATCATCATCAGCCCATATAGGTACCTACGTCCTACTGCTTGGCACGGGCCTCCTCTACAATTGAGGGTTTAGGCCTTAGTCCACCACGCTGGCCTAGTGCGGGTTGGCGGACAACATATAAATGAAAATGTAAAAGTCAGGTGTTTTGAAGTACGTTTTGCATTATTTTCCTTTGTGTTCTCGCAAGTCGTATACGGCGGCTAATGGCGGGATTCTGTCAAATCTTTCCATTTCACGAGCCGAGCACCTAGGGAGATACGACGTGATCGAGTTTCGCATTGATAACCTAATAGAAATTGGAGCTTAGTGGGAATTTTATTCAATACATATGTGAACTCGTGTGTAGCAAACGTACAAAAATGTGAAGTGAATAAAACGCACGTTGAAAAACACGAACCGTAGCACTTGTTGAAAAATAAATTAGGTACTTGATTTTAGTTTATGGAATACTTTTTTATTACAAAGTTCCGTACTTTGTTCTTTCCTGAATTTCAACTTTGTTTGCAGTTCAGTTTACATTTTACAATTATGTAACGCGATTAATTTCGTGGATGACGTTCAATCCTATTACCTCCAAAACTGATTTCCGTTTTCAAGGCTGCGAAAGTGCTCTGGATTTCAATTAATAGCTAACAAAATTCAAACATTTGCATACTGTCTCCTTGCGGATTAATTTAGTCTGTCACTGGTACAGGAGCTCTTATTACATACATGAAATAATTAATCCTTTAAACATTATGAATATGTAAAGATCTTTCATTAAAGTTACCAAATGACGTGATGAAAGCGGGCGGTTTTATCCCTAATTAATGGTTCTATAATTCTGTTAATAGTTACTCGTACAGTGGAGCAGTATTATATAGTTTTGTATCTATTATTTAGTCATATAAAAGGCATTACTCAGTAGCGATTTCGCACTATTTAAGAAGATGAATACGGAGTAGGTATATTTTTCATAGTCCTAAATTAAAAATTAGTTGTGAGTCTAGGGCACTTGAAACAACGAGAGATTTTTCCGTGCCGGAATCGAACCCGCGGCCTTACTTTTCATAGAATAGATGATAACCGAGACGTCAAGGAGGCTAAGAGCTTATAATAACTCACGGATAGCAATAAATTAATCATGTGACCCAATTGTTGAACAATCGATTTTCATCAATTATGTAAAGACTTGATTTGTAGACTTTAGCAGTAGTTAAATTACAGTCGTCTTATTGCTCGATCGATGCTACCGTCTCACGAAAAGACTGATGTGAAACATTGCTATTCATTGCTTATAGTTTATTAATAAATTGGTCTTACTTACATAAATATACAACACAGGTCTCTTTTCTCGAAGGAATAGATAGGTGAATTTCTGCACCCACGTTTGTCAAAGCATACTTTAAGTCTTATACAATAAGGGCGATCCTATTGCCGTTTTTGGGCATATTTCCAGATTCCGTGCTTCTACTGATTTATACTAATTTCATAATTAAAAAGTCCAACAACCCTTTTTTCGTCTCGGAAATCGAACCCGATGCTTATAGATCGCGCGGACGCATTTGTGTCACGAGGCCACTACACAGTCAGAGGGTAGCGGTGATGTTTGATCAGCAAATATGTCGCTTGCTTGTTGGCCGGACTTATATTTAGAACAGAATTATGACTAAGTTACTGTTTGCCACTTCTATTGATTGCTGTTTGTTATAGACACATAATATATGCTATTAAATGTGTTACACCAACATAGCGTGTCCGTAATAGCATAGACGCTGATGTCATGCACTTTCATTCGTGCAATTGATATAATACATGCCATTTTCATACGATTTGTGTACCGGAGCTTTTGTTAACTTGCCTCGCTGTTGCGTTGTATGAAAGCGTTTGGATTTGTAATGGCCCAGTTACACGATCGTTACTTATTGACTAAACTATTTGGTCGTGTGGAGGATCTGCCAATGACAGTGTTAGATTAGTTTTCGGAGCGTGTACGTGATTTTCACTCTAGAGACGAAGGCGCCGTGTCTTTACCGCAGCTTGAAAATTACTTTCAATATATAAATAATACTTAAAATACCTATTTTATGTGTAACCGCAAAATAAGTTGACATTTAACAAACAACATTGAGTAAATACGCAGAACGTAATAAAAATATGGTGCAGTAGATATTCTCATACATTTGCTCATTCTATTTATTTTATGGCAAAATACTTGTTACCAAAAGGTATATTGAATTTAACATTTATATTCGATATTGAACGTAACGCAGGTATGTATATGTATTTTATAATGAACGTAATATGTTCATAATATTATTAACGCTAAGCATCTCTCTTATAATTCTTCTATAAATCAGATTGACGTAAACCTAGATTGTTAGAGGCAGATTCTTCATACAAAAACGGGTAGCGACCATCACGTAACATCATCAAGTAAACTATTGAAATATAGAGACCGCGGTCCGGAATTAGTTTGTGCATACAGAAATGAGGAGGCTGGCATAATTATATCGACTGGTCAAAGAAGGTTATAAATTAAACGGGTCAATGGGCTTCGAGTTTTTATGTGGCAGAGGCTTGCTGTAGCGATATAAACCATTATCTCGAAGAAAACCCATATAAAATTAAATTGCTGGAGAAGGCTATAAAAACCTTATGTTTTGCCTTTATGCATTAAGCACTGTCCGCCAAACTACACAAGGCCAGGGTTGTGGACTAAGGCCTAACCCGTCTTAGCTGTAGGGACGAATATGGGTTGATGATTCAGACTCTTAGATGGGCATGTGTTACAAGTCACTTCGCTGGTTGGAACCATGCCATATATAAAGAACTATTCTGACAGAAATAATGATTTTTTCCATACACTGTTATTCAAGATTGAATTCCACTGAATTTAAGCGTTTAATTTCCTCTACAAGGGAAGCCGGCATTTCTGTTGTACAATTCAAATATCTGCTGGCAAAATATTTTTGTTTTATTTTTTGTTTAATAGCCAATTTGTTCTAGCGTAAAATTACTTCACACCATTGGTTAGACCCGTGTCCAATTTCTGTACATATCTAAATTTTTCGGGAATTAAATGAAGCTCTAAAAAATAAAAAATGTTCTCTGTAGCCAACCAATTGCTTTTATTTAGAGAAAGCCTTACCTCAAGTTCGCTTGTGCGTTGTTTTATGTATGTATACCTAGTATATATACTACATATTTATTGAATTTAATTTTGTGCTTTAATAAACTGGCGTAAGGTATGCTTGGGAATATTTTAACAGATTTTGTATACCGTATATAAGGTTAATACATATTTTACACAAAGTCGGCGCTTTAATTGTGCTTGATGTGAGTTAATGCATGGGCTAAATTCTATGAGATTAGTGTCATTACTGATATTTTTTTGGCTCATTTTCTATTGATTTGTATTTAAATTACGAGTTTTTTGTATGGGAAAGGCAGAGTGACTGTTTGATGGTAAATGCAGTGTTGTTCAAAAATAGTCACAATGACGAGAAAATATTTGTCGAACCATCTAAGACATATCGAGGCTGAATATGTACAGACTGGTTCTGGAGCCTAAAACATAGGGTAGATCATAGCCGTGGCTTTTACTCCGAATTTACCATGACTATTCATCGCGTAGATACAAAAGTTCCACGACAAGTGGGCTACCAGACGGAGTTTTATTCACTCAGCGGCAAAACTACGAAGATCGTTTAATTTAGATTACATATCACAAAGAGACATATTTTTTATGATTATGGAATTAAAACATATACAATACATATGTACTTTATAATAACTAACTTAATACTAAGTTCTTCCCAAACTTCAGTGTTGACATAAAAACATCAGCTCAAAAACTGAGTGCAGCAGTCGTTGCAGTGGGCAAAATACGTCAGCTGACCGACATTGATACAGCTAGGGTGGTGTATTGTTTACTTTCATAGTTTAATGAGTTATGGAATTCTACTGTGGGGTGGTGCTGCTGATATAAATACCATTTTTTATTACAAAAGCGAGCCATCAGATCTATATATTTGCTTGGATATATGTGTTCTTTAAGAAAAAAGTTTTAGAAAATTTATATTATGACCGTAGCAATTCAATATATACACGCATATCTTTTGTATGTCCATAAGAATAGAGATAAATTTAAAAAAGGTTTCCGACGTACATGAGAAAAATACTAAAAATAACTTTAGTTACTTGTAAGGCCAGGCTCCAAAAGATCAGCAAATCTTTTAAAGTTTGTTGTATACACTTTTACAATGAAGTTTCTAATCATTTTAAATCCTTAAGCTACCCTAAATTTTAGAAAATTACTAAGAGACAGTTGCCAGAGCAAACAAAGCCTACTAAACAACATCAGAATATATAGAGGATAACGAAGTCTGGGTATAATTAGTAATTAATATAATCCCAAGTCTGACCGGGCCTTCTTCAATGGGCTTAGTTATACATACATAGTATGTACATACATATTTATTTACTATTTTATAACTTTGTAAGCAATTAGGTATGTCATGCTCGCTGAAATGTTTGTGCTTACGGCGGCGTCGTGTGCCGGGTCGGTCATTTCCCTATGAGATGGTTGAGGAGACCGATGGCTGGCACATGCGTCATACTCGTGAACGGGCGTTGGTTGTGTGGGCTGGTCTGCCTGATTTGCTTATTTCTGTTCATGAGTTTTTAATCTGGTACAATGTCAGTTTCTCCATTCTAGATGACTCTATGTTATTCTCATATTTAATACAATAGTCTGTGATTGTATTAATGAGCTGCTCTCAGTCGGAAAATTTAGTCTTTGTATCAATATTGTAGACTATCTCTAGATTGGAAAAGAGCTTCTTGAGTTTCGTTTCGGAGAACGGTCGGTTCTGTGTTAGTAATTCAGATTCATGTGAGACCTGCGCTGTTAAGCAATGTGCGTCATATATTTAAGCCAGTTCGTATCTCAGTTCTAAAAGACGAGAATCTTTGAGCCATCTTTGTAGGTATTGATGCCTCGAGGCAGTAGTCTTGTCGCTCGCATTGAGCCGATAAGCACCGCACAGAGAAAATAGCCAGAGAACAATACTCGTTATATATTTTAGTAGGGAGCTTGAAGTATTATATTGTGCACTTGTAATATTTTGCAGATATTGCATTTAAAAAACAAAACATAAATTATTTAGTCCCATATCAACAACAAATATGTGTGCTCTTTTCGAAAATATTTTATCACAATTAGCTTCAAAAAGCGATTATGTTGCAGTTGACTCGAAATGTCAAATTATTTTCGCTATGAGCAATTTTGTTTTAATTTAAAACGATATTCAGTGTACGCCGCGTGACACATAAAGAATAAAAAGTAAGCCACGCGACCAACTGTGGAATATAATATCTTAAAACATCTCGACGATGTTATAAAGATTTCACTTGTACACGAGTAAGTATTCGTGGATATGACTAGAATAAGGACATTTAGTGCAGTGTTCATTAAGCTAGGCTTTTGTGCCCTGCTAATAAGAGTATCGTATTGGGTCTGTGGGCATCTCGTTGAATTTATGGCGCTTATAAAATGACACACTTAAGCTACTGCGCGTCTCCTTAACGATCCAACTTTTATTGAAACTATCGTGTAGAAGAGATATATTTATTTATGGAGTATAAAATTTCTGCTTGTCTATGGAGCAGCTGTCTATAGCTTCACTCGTTACCGTGTATAAAATAAATAAAGCTTAATTTATCGAAGTCTATCAAGTTTTAGATTTATTTTGTTTTCCAAAAGTTTCGAATTACAAACCTTTTTGTCATGAAGCCGACTGAAGTATTAGCTACCCACAGGGTAAGAGTCATAATAGCTATCATTTTTATCTAACATTTGTGTAAATATAAAGTGGTTATTTTATTTTCATAACTATGAACAAAAAATAAGTTTTACCCCTTTGTTGAGCGTCTGAGCGTACTGAATTTATTATATTATGTGTATACTGTTTTCGACAAAGAAGGTAGAACGGAAATCTATCTATCTTTAGGTATGAAATATAACAAGGTTGTTGTTAATTGTGGCGTGATATTTCCACGATTTACCAGATGTTGTTCTAGGAAAGTACTCGTAAACCAAAGAGACCTACCGCGTAAAATTAACGTGTCCAAATTACACTCCTGAATCAATGAAGCAATGCTTTTTGACGTCGATGCTAATTAAATTCACAGCGGATATTTGGAACACAATTTGAGCTTCGAATTCTTGTTGGCGTTTTTCTGGCAGCCACTACTTGACCCATAATGCCTTACCGTAAATTATTTTGGGAGTTTTATTCATGTTCATACATATAAGTAGTATATAACATTTACGTTAATGTATTCCTGGTAGTTCTGAAACAATTTGATATTACAGTGGGTAGATAAATAACGTTTGTATGAAATACATATATACGTGTGGTTTCGCTTGCCTTAGCATATATTTCAACTAATATTTTCAAATATGTTCGATGGAATAATACTCTGTCGCTATAAATATCGTCTGTAACCGTCACCAGGGACTCATCGATCAAAATTGGTTCAGCGATTCAGGCACGTAAGCGTAACAAACAAGCAAACTTTCGCATTTAAAATATTTGTTAATGTAACTTATTTCTCAATAGCAGTACGGAGTCTCGAATTTGTACCCGAAATACGGCAATAGGCTCGGCCTATTACGTAGAACGAAATAACAACTAGCAAAATATGTTTGCAGAAATGCACCTTTGCCTAACCTTAACACTTTTTTCGACCCGGGAATCGAACCCGGGACAACTAGATCTCACAACGTATGCCTCGTTTGTGCCGCGACTACGAGTCTGCTTAAATTTTACAAAGACGAAAGACTTTTAGAAGTTTCACGTGTACAAAGACGAACATAGATAGTATTAGCGTCAAACTTATTGTCTTCAGCAGAAAGCATATCTTATAGCGTCCTCATTCATTAAATGATAAGTGACGAGGTGACTGCTTCACTACGAAAGCATAGTAATGCAAAAAAATATTATGTTTATTAACAAGATGATGATTAACAAGTCTTATTTACAAGCATTGCTTCATTTCATAATAAATTTATAAGCCTGTGAATTACACTATCACTGCTTATAATTGTAACCTTAGTTATGTTAACCAAAACCATTACAAGGCCTTCTCTTTCTTATCTCCCAAATGCGAATGTGGGTCATCGCTAGGTTTTTGTTGTTATATTGGCGTAGGAATTTATTAGACAGTCTTTCCACACTGTAATCTTTAATGCCGGAGATCTTGACATAACCTTACGGTCTACCCTGAGCAAGCGGAGCTCGATGAACAAACTTAGAACCAACCGTTTCGAGACAGCAGGGATATTGCCAAATTATAAGTCATGGTAGCTTTTAAGTAATAAAGGTAGCTGTTCAAACAATATTTCTCTTGCTATCAGATCTAACAAACACTTTAACGTGATCGTTTAAAAAATCAATACATAGTAGAACACTGACCGACATTTTGATTCTACGGAATACATTTAATACTATGGCTAATTTACTGTATGGTAATGCATTATTTTATGTGTCTCTAAAGTTCTTAAGGGACAAAGGCATAACCTCTCTAGTAGTATAGGAAGCTCGTGTGCGTTCGTTCGAAAGGTCATGAGTTTGATTTTTTGACCAGTAAAATTATTATTAGCTTTTCCTTTAATTCCCTTAATTCCCAGTAGCAGCAGCGAAGCTTGGCGTTGGTTCTTCAGAACTCATATTTTATAACGAAAGACTTTAAGCAACTAAAGCAATTTAGAGGTCCTGGGTTCGATTCCCGTGTCGGGCAGTGTTATTGGGTTTTCCCATTAGGAAATTCTCAGTAACAGCACGGAGTCTGGAAATGTGCCCGAAAAACGGCAATAGGCTCGCCCTCTATTACGTGGGGCTGATATTACCCTCTATTACCTGGCGAAATGTGGTTGCAGAATTGCATCTCTGCCTACCCTTTCGGGGAATACAGGCGTGAGTTTATGTATGTATGCTGGCTGAACTGCAGAAAAACATAGATTTAATACTTTTAATTAGGTTTTATTTATAAAACTTTATGTGTAATTTAACATTTTGCTCAACTCTTAAAACCTTCACTAACAAGTCCAGATCCACGTTCTACTGCGCTTAATCGAATAAACGGCCATTAGCGTTACTAATGGTATTTGATTTCCTTTTTCCTTTTTTTTTCACAACAACAGCAGCAGTTAATTTATAGAAAGAACTGTTCATCATCATCATCATCAGCCCATATACGTCCCACTGCTGGGCACGGGCCTCCTCTACCATTGAGAGGGTTTAGACCTTAGTCCACCACGCTGGCCTAGTGCGGGTTGGCGGACAACACACCTAAGAAATTCCTAAGAAGTTTAAGGTGTGCAGGTTTCATCACGATGAAAGAACTGTATAGCTAAGTTGATATGTTAAACTTTATTCGTAGTATTTCTCAGTTGATAACTAATTTAAAAGTTTTAGAATTAGAGACATATCACAGGGTTGTCGTAGACACTGTAATTGTTTGTAGAAATGTATACGATTTTATTTTTGTGATCATGATTTAATTAGATCATGTACATCCCATAACAGCCCATGCGATTAAATCGCGTTTCATCAAACCATCCGATTTCGGTATAATTCATGTCATATACTAATTAATGCAAGAGAAAGAAATAATCATATATGTACTTTAATTGCTTGTCTTGTCTTGATTCTGTATTAGGACCATTTCACAATGCGCTGTCAAATAATTAGCTGTAAATGGAATTAAATCCGTATCGTTATAAATATCAGCTATAAAACAATTTGCCAACACAACGGAGGAGTATTTAATTTATTAGCATGTTTGTACAAAGCTGTTTGTTCAAAACATGCGCAGGATGTTAGCTGTTGCACCACGGGGGCTGGGGAGCCGCAAGCGTCCTGAATGCTATAGTAGCTTACTGCCGGAGATTATATCCCAAGGGATATACTCAGCGCATATTCAATAATTCTTAACGTGTGACGCACGAGCTATGGATAGCATTCTCACGTTTATCGAAGTCGTTTTCGTTGTTGGGTTTAATCATCATCAGCCCAAATACGTCCCACTGCTGGGCACGGGCCTCCTCTACAACTGAGAGGGTTTAGGCCTTAGTACACCTCGCTGACCTAGTGCAGGTTGGCGGACTACACACTTAAGAAATTCTTTAGATGTGCAGGTTTTATCACGATGTTTTCCTTCACCGTTAAAGCAAGCGGTATTTCCAAACAGACACACGACTTAGGGACCTTCAATAAAAGAGCCTATATTTTCCTCAAAGGTAGGCAACACACCGATGATTCCTCTGGTATTAGGGGTGTTCATGGGCGGTGTTGATGTTAACATCAGGAGGCTCACTTGCCCGTTTGCCTCCGTTTACATAAAAAAATAAATTATACAAGGAAATATTCTACCGGCTAATAAATACTTTTGTATTCCATTGACTAAGTGTTCAAGTGTTACGTAACCAAATTCACAATTATTAATTTTCCGACTCCTTAGTCAGGTAAAGTATACAAATATATTACTCCATCTACGATGCTTACGTAATCATTAGTATGTTTATTTTTTAATGTTTTGGTTACTTTATTGATTCAAGAAATCGAGACTACATTTTGTAGAAAATCTGGTAAAAAAAAACCTTTGATTTAAATAGTATACAAGTATCATTGAAGAAAGCAATTTAGATACATCTGTCATAATGAGTCTTGTATTCTACTCATTATTAAGTCAAAGTCAAAGTAAAATTATCTTTATTAAAATAGACTTTTACAAGTTCTTTCAATTTTAAACTATTAATCTCACAAGTTTTGTTCTCTGGCTGCTAACATAAATAAGATAAACTTTTTTATGTTGGTAGGTCAAACTAACAATACAGTACCTACCTGATAGTAAGTACAAGTAAAGCAACTACGATCCTTTACCATTCGACATACATAAGTAAGTCTTATATAAAAAGGATATACGCAGGCTGATTCACGTGCGCAAAACACTTGTGGATTGTACACCTCTGGACGGTTCTAACCGGGTGGATACGAAATACGAATATCCTACACGAGCAAACTGGACCGTCGGCAATTTACCTAACCGAATGAAATACAGCATCCGACATGACATATCAATTTTTGAAAGGAAAAAAGGAGTTTAGAAAGTTGTCTGACTGTGAGCGATACTGGTAATCGTTTCTGCCTTTAAATCAAATCCAAGATCTCATGTTCTGCATTTACACATAAAATATGGGTTTAGGTATGCTTAGTAGGATCGTGAATCTCTATTTTATATTATACAACATGTATAATGTATATATATGCAATGTTAACGAACTGTTCATTATGTGTCTATATATAAGTACATGCTGATAATGTGTCCAAAAATAGCAAGATATTGGCTTTAGGAAATGGGTTTAATTTGTTATCGGAATCCACAGTGTCTTGCCGTGTCGAGAAACCGTAAACCAACTGTTAACGTAGGTAGGCTAATTGTAATCGTAGTTTCGCATTATATTCTATTGATTAATTATTCATATCATTTATGTACTCGAAGCTATATCTTTTGTTTAGTTAGAAATGAGTATTGCATTCCAAGAATTATTAATAATTCATAGAGCTTACATTTCCGCGCAATGCTAAAAAGATCTTGCTAGTAAAATATTTCAATTCTTCCACGAAATAGAATCCTAGCGTAAAAAAGAATATGTAATGAAGAATGGAACGTGTTTTAGATTTTTTTATGTCTTGAAAAGAACGTTCTTAACAACAAAGCTTCATAAACTGGTCCATTTCATAAAATGAATACAAAAATGCTCACAACACGACGCAGAATGTTATACAAACAAATTTTATAAATGAATCAAGTTACGAAAAGATACCAATAGGAAGACGTTGAGCTTTGAAAATGATTTATGGCATAGCGACATTATAAAGCGTCTTTTGTTGTGGTAAAACGCAAGAATTCAAATTTCTTGGTGATTAAACATTCTGAAATATTTGCTTGCGTAGTCCGCTTCAATAGCGAAAATCTTTAAAGAAAATTAACTGAATAGAAAACAATTTGCGGTAGAAATAATTCTGTAGATCTATTGAAGAAGAATGCCTCCAATCAGACGGTTAAATCAGCAATTTATTTGCCTCGCAGAAAGTTAAACATTGTGGTTTACTCGCATATTTAATTCAATTGAAAGTAATAAAATATTAGAAACATTTGTACTTCTAACATATATATTTTTTTTACAGAATAAAGTATGGTTATTATTGTATACATTGACACGCAATGTATTTAGCAAAGGTTTTAGATTTTTTCAAACGTAAAGTCACACCGTTGTCATCTATTGTGGACACTGCCTCACAGAAAACGTGAAACAATTTCTTTTTCTTTTAGTGAGTGAGATCGTTGATTCAATTTGCTTGTGATATTTGTATTGGTCCGGACAGCGACCATTGTACACAAGGTGTAGTTAAAACCCGATTAGCAACACGCGCATGTGTTCCACGATCAATCAGTGCATATAAGGTTAGGATTAGGCCGCCCGGTGAGGGATGATCAAAGTATTTTTTTTCTTATCAAAACTCTTTTTGCACTGTAATTAATATCAGGTGCGGCGTTGTCGTTTTCGTGCCAGTATTTATACTGCCAGTAGTTATAAGGTTTATATTTTAATATAAACCTTATAACTTTCAACATTGTACTATTACAATGTGAATGTAGAAAAAATCCAAGTATTACTAGCATTTTATAAAGAATAATTAATGTAAACCCTTTTAGCCTTAAACTAAAACTTAAAATCGTGAATAAATTGGCGATTTCCAAACAAAAAAAAAACCCAAAAGACTTGCTAAAATTAAGTTTCTACGTCTTGATTTCTCATTATGTAAACGAAAGTTACTTTTTGTGAAAATCTATGTGATTATATACCGTATTATCTTTTTCCCCGTCTCCAGAATTTCAACTCTAAAGAAAAAATAAATAACAAATCCACAAAAAGTGAATGTTTGGTGCCTACTTACTTGGTACGTACTTGCTCATTGTGACGTGCAAATCTTTGGTTTAATTGTAATTAAGTGCGGCTTTATTTACAGAAGACTAAACCTTGATAAAACATTCTTATAATGAATTTCCCTGAAAAAAATATTTTGTATATAAATGCATTCAGATGCTACCTGTTCATTTTAATTTATAAATAATTTAGTTAAATTTGATTGCAAATCCCTATTATTTTTTTACATTGACCTGTATCCAAAACGGAATTGTATAAAAATATCGCGTAATATTAAATCAGCATAATAAAGCTGTTTTATTTACATCGTGTTCCGATTCTTTATTTACATTACTGTTACGTTTCCCGCTACGTGCTCAATTCGATATATTTTTAAATCAAATACCGGTAGGCCGCGAATGGGATCGGAACATGTAATGACGGGTAACAACGGATGCTCAAGATTATAACAAGTGGAGGTGATTGAGTTCAAAGTCATCTTTCTCAGTGCTCACATACACATACTCGTATGTAAGACGGTAATATTCTGCATGGGACCCTCCAACACCCTAATGTATAATTGGCCTATTTGCAAATTGTAACCATGTCATCATTTAATATTCATTGTTTAAGAAGTGCTTGACGGCCTCAAGGACTAGGGCGTATGGTCGTTCTTGACAACCTTCGACTTTTCGTGGTTACGTGACTATTCTCAATGAATTATCACGTACTTTAATTATGAACATATAAAAAAGCTCTAATAGGCATTTTTTACGGATCAAAAGCCCGTTATAAATAATCGAAATAATAGACTAAGGCCTCACCTCTCACAATATTAGCGGGAGTCCATGCCGAGCCCGGTGCTTGAGCTGATTTGGATCCACATTATCAGTAATCCATTCGCGATTCACACCTACAATAAAAACATGTTTAAAAACTGAACAATGCCAACAATCTCGGTATTTAGGTGGGCTGCCAAATCTCTTCCGTGTTTATCTGTGAAAAGTTCATTATTGTTCGTATTGAAAATAAATACGTGGCGAGAAGTGGTCGGTCACGCGCATATTTGTTGGCTATAAATATCTTTATCATTTGGCAGACGTGGCGCTACTTGCGCGAAATGTCGCGTGTTCCTGCGCAGCCGGCGCGCCCGCCTTTGGCTCGCCTATTTATTTTTACCCACTGCCATCGCGATTTACGCGATGTACACATGTATGCCGGCTGTTACTATATTCGTTTATGCGTGGTTATGCTTTTACAAATATTTGCGCATAGTCTGGCCACGGTCTGCCCAGGTACCTAATTACCGTGTCGTTGGGAGAAAAAAATACAATAGTTTTGTACGATGTATTTCTTTTGAGACCGATGGCTGGCACATGCGTTGTAGGTACTCGTGAACGGGTGCTGTTTGTGTGGACTGGTCTGCCTGATTTGCTTATTTGCATTTATGAACTTTTAACCTGGTTAAATGACAGTTTCTCCATTTAAGATGACTATGTTATTCTCGTATTCAAAAATCATTCTGAGATTGAATTAATGAACTGCTCTAATTCGGGAAATTTAGTTTTTGTATCAATATTGTAAACTATCTCTTGATTGGAAAAGAGCAACACTAGAGTTTCTTGCCAGTTATTTTCTACAGGGTAACAGGGTGGTAAATTTTTAAATGACTGAACCTAAGTGATGTATTTGTCATTTTATAGATTCTTTACAGACTCCGTCTAAAAACCCGTATGTAAACATCAATAATCCGAGTCTGGGTTCAATCTTTTTATCGAGACAATTTTATTTGTGATCACTAACTATTTATTTCAAATTGTGGTTTATTTAGAATCGGATAGTCGTATTTTCAAGCTAAACATTTGTTGCACTAAGCTGGTTTCTGTATGAACTTAAGAGCATTGTTTTCATCTTTATTTAATTATGTTCTTACACTTATCCTATAACACGGCTTTACGTCGTAAGTTACAACTCTCTTTTTTACAACCAGATCTATCAAACATTTTAGCCGATTTACGATGCCTCTAATATGTAATGGATCTACATATATAGAAAGGACCTTTTTTGCTTTGTATTCTGCCACCTATTTCCATCTCTACCACCCAAAAAGTATATTTTACAGTTGTCAGTTCTTTTATAGTTAAGTTTTTTTCATCCATCGTCTAAACATATCTTAACTATGAAAGCAAGTCTACTTCTATATGAGTCTTTTAACCAATGATCTAGTCATCATCCTCCAATTAGAGCATCCGTTAATGCAACAGAAACTTCCATATTTGTTACTTTTGTTAGTGTATCTGTTACATTAAAAAAGAAAAGTCCAGTACCAAAGCAACATACAGCACCAACATTTTTCGTAAAGCTTCGCTTTTATCCATTAGTGGGTCTTTGCAAATTGTTTTTTACCTCCACTGAAAAAGGCAGTGAGTGATTTTGGCGCGCTAGCTAGAATAAAATTTGAATTCGATTTTGAACGCTGGCTCAAAGGCAGCCTCAGGCGCTTCGAACCCTGACTTCTGCAATAAGTGAAGTTGGTGAAATTTCGCTCGCAACGAATACTTCTTTGGAATTGTCGACGGAGACGAATCTTCTAACGTTTGTTTGTATCAAAGTAACTATTGAACTAAATGTTAGATCTGAACATGTCGAGTTTTCACTTCGATAAATCTGTTTTGGCTTATTTCTAACACAACTATTAATTTTTAATAATATTTATGATATTCGAAAAAAAAAAAAAAAATAGCCACATACAAAAATATTTTTCTGGGACTCGGAATTAACGCATCAATTTCTATTTGTAAAAATAAAAATTAACTCAATTTAAATTCACATGATAAATAGTATTTCTATAGAACATTCCTTATTTATTGTCAAATATTGATTGAAACGGTTTAAACATATGTGTTCTACTAAGAAACTTCGACTTTTAATGTGTGTTTACAAACTGAGTAAAACTACACAGTGACTGTTTACTTTCATTTTGAAACTGGGTAGAACTTTGAATGTTGCTACACGCAGTTCTACAAGTGTTAAGTTTATTTATCAAATAAATGCGATAACAGTATATGAATACAGCTCGGATCATGAATTGGTCGGTTCGGTCATTGGACAGTGTTTATTGTCTTATAAATACCGCTGTGAAAATAAGCGTTCCTTTTGTGAATGATATGGTCAATGTTCCAATATTCCTTCATTTTTTCTTGTCGTTTCCTTAACACGCCTTAATAGGCGTAGAAAGCCTTAGAAGGCTGGTAACGCACCTACCACCTAACAAGGCATATGATGTTTAAAAGAAATTATAACAACATGTGTAGTCTATTACTCAGAACACTATCTGTTAAATAAATTAATTTTGCTGTTATTTTATTTATTTTTTTGCTACATATACAGTAAAGGAGCACTCATGAAGCAAACGTGTACTTCACCTTTATTTCACCACTAATGTTTTGAGTTACACATTTTAGGGATTGATTTGAAGACTCCAATCAAAAGATAAAATAATTATTTCGAAACCCCCAGGCTGCATTTTCATCGAATAATGATACCCACTGTTAAATAATACGGACTATTTAATCTTAAATAATGTAGGAACTTTCAATAAAAGATAATTATTTGGCGCTTTAATTTCTACACAAAACTTCTTAATAGAACTCTGGCGAGTACAATTTCTGTTATGTACAAACAATAATTTATACATAATTGGCTAGCAACTAACATACGATCCGTACCTACTGTGGTTCGGGACTTATGTAATTAATTCATTTCCAACATTCTAACAGATTTATTTAGTGATGCATTTAATATTCACCATATAATAATCATAACGTGTATATAATAATAACGTTATCGTAAATTCCAGTAGTATTATTTTGTTCCTTGTTAAAATAATACTTGTATAAATAATACAAATAGGTACCTACATGCAACTAATGTTTTTCAATTTTGTACACTAGTGTTGCGGGAGATGAAGCAATTTATTATTACCTTGTAGTCCAGACATAGTAACTTTCTATTGGCAAAATCCCAACAGAAACTGTACAAAAAATAATGCAAAACTTTGTGATAACTTTTGGCAAATTCTTTAAAAATTTTAAAAAAATCATTTATGTTTTCGCGATTTCGTTTCTAGAATTTAACTACCCTGTTAGGAATTTATCAATTTACTTTTATTCAAATCTTTAAGCTAATTTGTGAATGCCATTTTAATCAATTTGTACTTACACATTTAAATACATCCAAAGCTTATAAATTTAATTTAAAATTTAACAGCAATTTCGACTCCAAGTAATAATAGCTACACAGTTTGGAATCGCATAGACTTGTTGATTTTACAAACAAACATACGTTAAACCCAGACAACGGTTAAGGGCCCCCGGCTATATTTCAACCCATAGTCCCTTTCAAGCACCGCTGAAGTAAGATGTTAAAGAAAACGTAAAACTTACTTTGGTGGAAGTTCGGCGTGTTATAAAAGGACCGTTCTGTAAGTTGGTGTGTAAGGGCTCGTGAAATCTGTCTTCGAAATCGCCTGAGTAATGGTCTAATGGACGCTACTAAAAGCCAAGTAACATTTACTTAGATAATATAGAGATACGGAAACTGTTTTGTGCTGATTTATGGGCCTGTCTGCTGAAACCACAATCTCAGCAGCTAACAAATGACCCTCTGAGTTGCAATTTTAAATAGTTTTTAAATGGGTTTTAAAAGCTAGTTTTGTTGGTAAAACTAATGTTTTAGGGATGATATTTATATTTAGAAAATCCGTAGTTTGTTTTTAAATAATCTTTAAAATGTTAATTTTTTTTCCCCAGTTTTTGGCTCACTGTATCTTGAAGTTTTTTTGGTTTTATTTTTTGTATTAAATGTGAATTATGAAATATATGTGTAATTTTTTTTTTTTTTGGAAATTCTTCGATGTTGACAGCGCTCACGTGATGAGTGATTGCATTGTACATAATAGGGATAGAATGGCCCGTTGTTTATGTTGACTCTACAATATTCGAACTGAGGGCTCTCACGGATGACAAATTACTTTAAACGACATACTTCCCGAGTAGGATCAATTTGTAAAGTTACATAAACAACAGTTCTGAAATTATTCCTAAAGTTAATGACATTATGATTTATTGCTTTGTATATGTATATTCGATACACGTTCTTAGAAAGGCATTCATTACTCGGAAAAGGTGCGCAAAATATAACCTTTAGAGTGAGGAATTTTTAGCTAGCCCACGTGTTTCCTCCTTCCTATAAGCCTTTAATGGTGACGTTTTCCGCTACTTGATATTCTTATTTAGACAGCCCCGTACTTTCCATTAGATGAGATGCTGTCGTTTCGCCATGCCGCGCCGGTACAAAAAAATATTAGCCATAAGTACGAGTACAATGTTCATAGCAATTACACCTCATTTAGCCATGTTGTTTTTATAGTTCCAATCAAATTAAAGTATGATAAGGAACTTGTTCTAGACTACTTCCTACTTTAAAAAGACTTATCAGAGTATTTTATTCACAAAAATAATCGTAGCTTTATTTTATGTTAATATATTATAATGTAGGTAAACTGTGTTATGATTTTCTTTACTTCGTTTTTTTTTTGTATTTTTCTTTTATTTGTTGGTTTTCTTTGTTGTAGTTTAAATTCATCATTGTTAATGTTTTTTATTATTATTATCCCTTTTTCGACGAAAGGGTGTTATCTTTTTACATGTCCTTTTTGTAAAACAGGTTGTCTGGAAGAGATCGCAGTCAGGAATAAGGCCGCCTATGGTCACATAGTCCTAAGCATTTCTTTATCTTTGAATTTCATTTTGAGTTATATATCTATGGTGTTCAATAAAGTGTAAGGAAATAAATAAATTAGACTTCCACCGGTTTTTTTTATGCAAAAATGAGCGTTTACTTATGTTACCGTTTTAGAGTATGGAACGATGAAGCCTTTCAATCAGTTTAAGAGCGTTTACGCTCCACGCAGCTAGTCGAATTTCGGTAAATATGACTCGCGTAAATATGAACGTCGATAGTTAATGATTAGCAATGAAAATGAATGAAACAATGTTGATTGAGTCTATAAATTGTTAAATACATCACATATATCATCATCATTGTTAAGAAGGCAGTCAGATAACCGCGAAAACATCGACGAAATTAAAAATCGACGGAGCGCAGAGCGATACGTCCTCTCTCTGAAAGGCTTTAAATTATTTATAAAAAAATTAATAGGTGAAATTTCTTCAAAACAAAAATTGTACGTTTTCAAGTACATGTTCTTATATTATAAAAAGTTGTTGTTTTATTAGATTAAGTATCATA
Organism: Hemaris fuciformis; assembly: GCA_907164795.1. Lineage (NCBI taxonomy): Eukaryota > Metazoa > Arthropoda > Insecta > Lepidoptera > Sphingidae > Hemaris > Hemaris fuciformis. Next base: position 9,420,236 of record OU015438.1, on the reverse strand, counting down.
TATGGGTAAAAAAAACTGTATTGACAGTAATTTCTCAATATTTCGAATGCCTTAGATTTTTTATTACTTAGATAAGGGCTCTAAATCTTAAAATGTTTTTCACTAACTATTTGTTTGGGGATATTTCCGATTCAACAAAATTTTATTTTAATTAAATATGTTATAAATAAACCCGAATTTTGAGCCTCCAAAATGACTCTAAAAGTGAATTTATGTAAACCTTCGTACAGGTATCTTGTTATTTATCAAAATTTACCCAAAAATCTTAAAATGTTCTTCACTAACTATTTAGATGACAATATTCCCTAAAATAATTGGTAATTAACATGTTGTACGAGGAGTCTTTCATCAAATTTAAGGGGTTCGAAAAGTACCTACTGTTTTTACTCAAATTACGCTAAAACCGGGTAAACGCTCAAGTACGGTGCACGGAGATGAATTAGAAACCAGACTGTTGACATTTTTAAAGTAATTATAATACTCACCTACGTACTTCCTACTTTCAATTTTTTTTTCATGGCATCGCAGTTTCAAATTGGGAACGCGTAAACGCGCTTACAAAATATAGCCTTATGCATTTTTAATGAGGGATAGATAGATTATGTTAATAAATATGAGAAGGAAGATCTTTTTTAGCGAATAATAATGACATTACTTTTATAGTCCAGTCATTTTAGGTTTTATCTGCGGAATAATTACTAGTGAGCTGAATTTTTGTATACACTTTTATTACGGTGTTATAATGTAGATGTGAAAAATCGACATCGATATCATGCCGGCTAAAAAAGTTATAGAGGTCAAAATGTTTTTCGCAAATATCTCGCGACCTATTGCTCGGCGGTCAAAGAGGTCATCATAAGAATTGTTTGTCGTGAAATTATCTACAAAAAATGTCTCATGAATTTTTCTGTAAAATTAGCCGTTTTCGGAGTAAAGCACTGAGAAAGCGACTAGAATGCACTCAGTACTCACATACGGTATTATATATTATGTATATCTAACGATACTAGCATTTTTTAATGTTTGCAGACCACGCCTAACTTCTACTACATCACTATTCGATAACAATTCATTGCATATAAAACATGAATCGCTCATTATGAAAACTGTTCAAGAGCATGAAACTCCTAAAATAATGTCTTTAACACTCAAAAAATACTTTTCAATTGAGCTAAACATAGTCCGACAGGCAGTAGCGGATATACAGGAACGGGTCTCGGAACAATAAAATACGAAACAACTTCCAGTGAAGGTAGTTTGTAAAATATACAGGGGTACTGGTTAAGTCGACCTATTCCCGTTAAGGGCGTGTAGTTTTCATCTTTTCTGACTGATTTGACTAGGAGACACCCTATCCTAAGATGTTTTGTTAGAACTTTAAAGTTTAATATATTCAGTATTTTTTACTCACCTATTGTTTTATTTAGTTGTTTTTTGCCTTCCTTGTAGCCTATGAAACTAAGTATTTTCTACATATTTTTGATGAAACCCTAGATTGTTATTCCTCATTGGATAGCTGATAAAACGTAGATATTTTTAGGCCCATTTGTAAAACAGGCGCCATAATTATTATTTTTTATATTCTTTCAAGAAAATAAACGTTCTAAATTTTTATTAATTATTTTAAGTTTTAATCGTCTACAACGACTTATTTCTTCATTTTATGTACAGTATTGGTTATTGAGGATATAAAGCATCTTATTTTACATGTAAAAATCAAATAATAGTAATAACAAGACTTTTCATTTCGAAATATCCAAGCTCATAGCACAAAATCGGAAATGTGAGTACTGAATGCATTTTAGTCGCTTTCTCAGCGCTCTACTCCGAAAACGGCTAATTTTACAGAAAAATGCACGAAACATTTTTTGTAGATAATTTCACGACAAACAATTCTTATGATGACTTTTTTGACCACCGAGCAATAGGTCGCGAGATATTTGCGGAACCCTTTGACCGTTATAGCTTTTTTAGCCGGCACGATATCAATGTCGATTTTTCACATATTCATTATAATACTGTAATTAAGGTGTATACAAAAATGAAACTCACTAGGAATTATTCCGCAGATTGGAGTTTAAAATGACTAAAATGACTGGACTATTAGTCATATTGATAAAGAAACAATTCTTTTAAAAGCAATTTTGTTTGCTAACGTTACCGTGTTATGTTGTATTGGAATACGATTTGCTTCTCTTTATTTCCATTGAATAAAATCTGCGATGGTCGTTATATCGAAGGTTGTGTAAGTTCCGGAGCTTTCCGGAATTCACGGCTTGGTATTTTATGCAAGATAAATAGGATTAATATTCCGTTTCTTTCCAGTCTTTTTTCTTTCTTTAAAGATCAGAAATAAACAAGAATAATATGAATACAATAATACAAATTTTATAATGGAGTCTTGAAATTAAAAACTATAACAATGATGATAACATCACGTTGTTTGCAAGCACGTGTATAATCAATTCAATACAATGATAGATTTTTCATCTGTCACGTCTCTAACAAAAATAGATCGCGCTGAATTGTAGGTAGGTGATTCACCTCAGAGTTTTGTAGCAACAGGTCCAACAACACGTTACTATACCATTTTGTTTCTTCGCATTCAACTTAGTGCGGTCATGTTAACCGGCGCGAATGTTTACGGCCATACGTCATACAATACCGCTATCCGATGCGTCATGTGCACTCATGACATATTTATTAAAATAACCAAGTCTGCAGCGGGAATTAGTGTTGATTGTGTTTGATGTACGTGGCCACGTGCACGGGTCACTCCCGTCAAGGTTACACACGAACAAGTGCGGGGTCCGAACAGGCGAGGCGTGGCGAAGCATTTCTATTTCGGCACGAATGTCGTGGTGACGATGACGGCTAAGTGCCGGTGGCTCGGCGTCGCGTACGCTTTGTGTTCGGTTAGTCCACGCGTATGTTTCCCGAACCGAACACGTCCAGTCTACAAATCGGGTGTGAATTATACTCGTAACATTTTGTCATGCGCCGACGCATGTATCATGATAAATAGTTCTTGATTTACCAGTGAAGTCGATACAATACATCCGACTGTGAAGTGAGAGTTCAGAGTGTTTTATCGATTTTTTTTATTGCAAATGTATACCTATTAAAATACAATGGCTATTGTGTTATATTATTGTAAAGGATTTTATGACGTAAGGCATACGAAATTTAGTGGTATGATTCAAAGTTTAGGAACAATTTGCAAACAAATAATAATGGTTTGGTTAATAATTTTAAGAACAAACATTTTACAGGTTCGATTACCTGTGGCATATTTTTTCTCAATTATAGATGTAACATAAAGTGCTGTGCAGCATATTGTTTATGCCACTGTAACTGGTGCACAGGAAAAAATAAAATAATATAATTATACAAGGCATTGTTAATTGTCAACTATAAATGTTGATTAATTACGTACAAGTATTTATCCTGTTACTAAATTTAATATTGTACTGACAGTTTATGCATTGAATACATCAATGTCACGAATTTTAGTATATTTTTCCATCATAGATACAAAGATATATGAATATATAAAAAGCTCAGCATTGCTGCCAATGTCTAGATACGTGTAATAAGGAATGCGCGAGCTTTAGGTCATACATAATGAGGAATTTCCAAGCAGTAGTTAGATTAAAACTATTTTAATTGCTAACAATGTTAGTATACCCGATATAAATTTAGACGATATTCAGTTGTATGTATTTTCATTTTTTTTCTCAGCTGGTAAAAGTACTATTATAAACTATAATTATAAATTGCAAGATAAAACGAGCTAAACGAACTCTAGATCAGATGATATCAGAACGAAACCCGCATTCACGGGCATTTACCGCTAATGTATGCGCGACAGATAGCAGTGTTTGTACAGTGATAATGATGCCGGGAGAGGTATGCGCGCGCACGCTGCCGCCTTACTTTACATTCTTTGCGTAAATTACACCACGTGCTTATTGTGGTAACAGTGCGCCAGAGGAGTGATAGTGACGCAAGTAACTGTAGCATGTGAAGCAGCCAGTCAGTGGAGTTGATGTTGTATAGTGCACGTGGTTTGTGTCCGCGCAGTGCGTTTGTGTGTCGGCGCGCCGATATGTTGTTGCATGGCGCCGGTGTAAGAGGGCCTGTAAAACGGAGACGCTCAGGTCCCTGCGAAATTCCATGCTGTCCTGGGGGAGGGGCGCAAGCTCCGCGGGCAGCTCCAAACCTGCTCCGGCGCCTGCCGCCTTGTGCCATCAGTACGACATATGCTCTAGCGCCGAGGAAATATTCAGTGACATCGAAACCGAGGTTCCGCTGCTCTCGGGCGCCGCCGCCCTGGCTCGAAGGCGGCACGCCATAAAAATTAAAAGGAAATCGAAAATAGCCTTCAGAGTAAACAACAGGTCGGTTCATATTTATTACTGCTAGGTAATCGATTCAGTGCTGTCACTTTTCAGTCATAATAATTTTAATGCGCTACTTCCTCTTTCTGTCATCCTGTAATATTTTTTATTCATGACTAAATATTAGCCATTGTTTGACGATATTAATTCATGTCAAAAATGAGTAGAACGATATTCAGTAATGCTTATGGTTTTCCTTAAAGGTATTTAAATAACTGTTTATATGCATATGTTAGAGGAAAACAATACATATTAGCTTTGAGTTTATTGAACATTATTATTATTTTATTAACATTCGAAGAAATACTTCAGTATTGTTTGCAGAATTACGAAAGAGATTTACTGTGCAGAAGTGAGTGGTGAAGTCGATCGAGGACGTCCTAGACGCATCTATAAAGATCTCATAGGTGATTTATTTAAAAAGGGTATAACGAGTTCTCGAAACCGACGTGAATGCATGAAGAGGATAATGTCAGTTGAGGATGCGAAACAAGTGTGTTTGAACCGTGGCATTGGCGCTCTATAGTCTCTGCCTACCCCAACGGGAGACAGTAGTGATTTTATGTCTGAATGTACTTCAGTATCATTATTAATTTCCGATCTTAAGTTCGGTTATAACCATAACCATATCACATAAGATGAGAAATTATCGGTCAGATACAAATAATTGTATATCAACAGAATACGGTAACTGATATGGCCACCTACTGTGAAATAATTACTTAATACTAGTTCCGTTCAAATTACTTTTTCACACTCGTATCAAAATGTATGTTTCGTATGCCACCCACTTACTTTATAATGTCGCCATGATATGCCTCTGCAATCAACTGGAATGAGAGAACATGATGACTGGCGAAAAATTCATTAGTCTGTTTCGTACCAGTCGACACAACAACGAATATACCTACTTATAGAGGACGGTTTCAGAAGTCCCAAAACGCGGCACAAGCGTGGACCCATGGTAGGTTTGTACCTTATGTACGGTGGTCGCTTATCTACCATCAGCAAAGTTTGTTGAACTTAATAGTATGATCCATTTTTTTTTCAATACTTACTGTGCGATAAGAGCGAAAGTGAGGTATATTATTACATTTTGTACTTGGAACAGTGTTAGATTGAAAGAAAGAATGTTATTGAAAGAACATTATAAACGGTTATTGGCTTATTTTTATCCCGGAACATTGAGGTTCTGAATTTTTTATTATAAAGCTTGATTAACAAATCTATATTTACCACAAAATCATAGGTCAAAAAATTAAAAGGAAACGGCTTAATGAAGCTCTAATCAATTCCGATGGTATAAAAACTTGCTGCCAAGTTACATAATTGGCAGTTAGTAACGGACACGTAATCAGAACGTGGCTGGAACGTCCGAGGTGAACAAAAGACATCCCACAGAGCAGAAAGGAGCCAGTTAACATTCCGGTCACGTCCGCCCGTCATTCCGCAACAGGTAGATATGGCTGGACGACGCGACATAAGTTTGCTGGCGCGCACCTCGTGTTGTCAGTCGCCAACTTCCCATAACGTGCGCGAAAAATAATCTATCAATGAATTATATCATAAACTTTATACGAGTTTAATAATCACGCGTATTCAAGCAATATCTCGCCAACAGCTTTAGATTATTTGGTTTTGTAACAGGGGCTATGACGGACCATATAGATAGATTTCAATCAATTGCGTCTGAGTTGCATTCATGCCTGTATTCCCGAAGGAATAGGCAGAGCGGAATCACTACGTAATATGTATATAGGTGTCGACGCCGTGGCCCTGCTGTTTTTCTAATGGAAAACTCAATAACATTTTGTCCCGAAATGGAAATTGATCCCGGGACCTCTTGCACACACTTGTTTCGCAAGACAATCTTAATACTATAAAAATGCTTATTAACAGTCAAGTTTATATTTTGGCGCCATACCGGGATGTCCAATGTAGTGTAGAAACTACTTGGGACTTTGAGGTTTCACAAACACCCAAATGCAAGTATAATATTTGGAGACGATATAATTATTTATTTTGGAAAAAAATCGAACGCAGCTGTTCGATGTCTAGGGTCAATCAATTGCAATACAAAGTGTGTCAAATGAATACGTTTAGAACAGAAGAGAAATGACACAAAAGACATCATATTGACAAATAAAGATTACGGAAATATTGTTAAATCAATGTGAGAAAAGCTAAACATAACACCACAATAATTTAAACACGTTAAGCAGATCTACGAGTATGGTCATGTTGCAGTTGCCTTATATTTATAACACATAACCACTAAGCAACTGTTTCGTCACATAATTTTGTGTACATTTGTATATTCTTTCTGAATATCCTAAAGTATCTATCGCCAATGTCGATTACAAAACTAAGAATGTCGTTTGGACAGCTTTTCAATATTAAATAACTTGAGATATTTATAAACGAAGACTGAAGTTTTGAACATAAATCACGCATAAAATTCTACCGTCTTGTGCCTTCTACTTTATTTTAAATAACGTAAATTGTTGACGTAATATCCGATCATTGTTAAATAAAAACTATCCTCAATTTCACACAAACATTACATTGAAAAGTGGCACCTTTAACAAAACAGTTTCAAAATAGTGCGAAATTTCTTGCTGCCGTTTTTAAGACGCTAACTGTGTATCTTCGGCTTTAACATATCAGTGTTTCCGACCCATTCACAACTTCATATAACGCCGCATTCATTCATATAGTTTAATGAATATATTATCCGCACGAACCATTTTCAGCTACATGCTATATTAAAAACTGATAAAGGTATCGAATATTTCATTAGCAAAGTGGTGCCGAAGTGAGCTTCAATCAAAGTATATAGCGCTACGTCCTCCGGAACGTCCCCTACCGTGATTGAAAATTAAATTGTACCGCCAATCAAGTGCGCTCGTTGTGCGGTATTGAGCTGTACGGGCCACTCGATTTCCAAATATCAAGTGACTCCCACTCGATGACGTCCACGCATAATTATTAATACTCAGCCTGATTGACGAACAATACATTAACTGTTTAATAATGCCCTACCTACACTCACGCTTGTTTACTTGAAGAGGTGTTATATGTGGTATACCTATGTTTGGTCAGCAGTGCTTTTAGACGTCACAAGTTTTGTGGTGTCTTTGGTACATTTCAGACTGCTATTGAGAATTCCTCTATGAAGAAACACAATATTTTGCATAAGTTGGGACGTTTTAATTAGACGCCGCACTTCTCAAGAGGCCTCCAAAGTATGTCCTGGGCCCGTGCCCAGTGCCTTCGCTATATTTCAGTATCCTACTGCGACTTATAATGATATTGTGAATACACACACAGCTTCAAAAAGTCTAAGGTGTATGATTTCACCTCGTGACCGCCGAGATTTTGTCTCGACCACATTCTTAATCTTCGAGGCCATCTCTTTTTTTATCAATGCCACATGACAATAAACGTTTTAGCTGAACTGCGCAAATTGTAGTAAATGCATCTGTTGGAGAAAAGTCATTTCACCGGCTGTAATCTCAGTCTCCACTTGAACGGTCTTACGTGGTCGTTTAACCTGATTTGACGATCTGTGACGAGTTTACGGTCTATAACATTTTTATTAACTTTATTACTAGAGGAGAGAATCTATTGGTTAGTGTAACGTTAAACTGTGATCATTATATATTACGTACGAATACTAAAACTTTGTCCATAAAATCTTCCTTAAAGTTTATTCGCAAGTGATTTTCCGTTGTACTATTGTTTGACGCCAAAAGTTAGTTTCTTAACATATTTCCCGTAGTATGACTTCTGTACTTAATATCCCGCGCACGTTCTATACGAGTATACAGTAACAGCATTATGAACAACTTTGCCGTTTCTTCGAATAGTCATTTTACTCGACAAATTAATTTGGAAATGTATATCCATGTAATCTGGTATCGAACAATTCGTTGATATTTTTTTACACATGCTATAAATATTGATATACGAGTAGAAGCGGTAAGGGACAAAAGTAAAAAGGACTATAAGTGAATCATAGGAGCGTTATAATCCCTAGCAAAGACAGTTAGTATCTGATAATGTTGCTCAAAATTGAGTTCTTCAATCTCCTATTAATAGACAATAGAAATCATCAAATATTTCGCGACGATTCACCTAGATTTTTCCATTGAATGATACGTTACGAAATTTGTTTCGGAGTATGAGTGTTGGAATGAAAAAAGTAAAAATAAAATAATCCCAAGCGGTGTGCGTTAACAACTCAGCAAGAAGTACCGCAATAGAAACATTGTTAGCATGTAAATTATGTTTCGCGTATTAAATTAACTCGGAATGTATTTTTATTTTAGCACACTTCGTGCTACCACCATTACACGGGCTTTTTTAAAAGTCTTATATTTTAATTTCCCACCGCGGGTTTTTTCACATTTTCGCTTCGTAATTCAAAGAGTAGAAGCAAGTTGCCGAGTTTCCTCATTCTTGCCGATTGTTCAACAGTGACAATTTCATGGCTCAATTGACCTTCGATCTAAGAATTCCATGGCAAAAAATTGTTCAGTGTTGTTGTTCTCGTGTATTTGTCGTTAGCTTTTATTATATGAATAAAGAAGTTTCAAGTCTACAAAAAACTGTTATATTTGTCACATAATCTTTAATTGCATATGTAGATGTGTATAGTAAATACACCTAATAGACTCCTAAGCATATTGACCTACATATGTGTGGTATGTTATGTAATCCGTAATTGTCATGATTTGATTTTGTGAAACAAATTGTCGGTCTCAGAACTCTCAGACCTAAAATATTATTGTACTCATATATATATAAGTACTTACTGAAATAAGAACTGTAATATTTATATTGTATAGGTTGAAAAAAACCTGTATCGAGAAAAGACAATAAAGCATTATTGTGTAAATCGTAGGGGTTAAAAGAAAAAAAAGCTGGAAAGGCTTCATGGCTATTTTTGAACTATGGATTACCAGAGTCATCAAAATACACATATCATTGAACAAATGTACATGTATTTATAATGCATATGCCACATATAGCTTCACTGTAATACATGTGCAAGATTTGTAAATTTTTTTAATAATTTCCCCTTTCACACATTACAAGTCCCAGCGGACCGCTGGCATTTGCGCGAGAATTGTAAATGGGGACCAACCTCAGATATTCTCTTTGATATTTTCATAATTCCAAGTTAAAATGAAACTGTTATGACACACTGATGTTTGTTTGTCGCATAAGTTCGTAGAAACTATGGCCGCAAGGTACGTTTTGCATATTCGCGGAACTTGCTAAGCCTAAATGCTTTTTAATAAGCAATTTCTGGGATATTTTGACGCATACAAGGCAGTTGACCAATATTAATCTGCTATCTACTTTTTTAAAGTGAATAAATATTATTAAAGTGTAGTAAATTATGTTCTAAATAGGAATTTAAGTTATAATTTAATGAAAATAAAAAGTGCGGCAACACCAGTAAGATTAATTGTTATATTTAATTAGATAGCAAGTTTATTCAAGGTTCGGGTTAGCTTCTCTCCTGCGCCTTATTTACTAAGATATACATTTTTTTGTTTAACCGTAGCAAGTGCAACAAAGGCTAGCTAAAAACATTTATTCTAGTTTTATTCTCCTTTGAAATCTCCAACTTTATCAGAGTATGGTGAAGTTTTTCTATGAGTAAGTGAACAATATTGGACTCTGAAATGAACTGTATTATACGTTAATTAAGGTAATAGCTGCACCAGTAATTTACTGCCTTTTATTTTACCTGCAACGCAAATAATAATAATTTACCCATGGCTGCTTCGTTAAAAACATCATACTCTGTTTTATGAGTGCCTCGTGGTCTCGCGATACAAGTATGTGCCTTACGATCTATAGGTTCTGGGTTCGATTCCCGGGGCAGGTAAAGTGTTATTGGGTTTTTCTATTAGTAAATTCTCAGTAATAGCACGGAGTCTGGAAATATGCCCGAAAAACGGCAATAGGCTCGTATTACGTGGGACTGATACCAACCTGGCGAAATGTGGGTGCAGAAATGCACCTCTGCCTACCCCTTCGGGGAATACAGGCGTGAGTTTATGTATGTACTCTGTTTTATATTTCGCGAGGTATATTTCCCAGGCAGTAAAAAAACGGGCCAAACTAAAAAGTAAACAATGCTTCTATGTGTCTACTCGTGAAGTACAATTAAACTCACTGGGCCGTACTACTTGCTACTTGAACTAGTAATCAAATGATAAAGAGAACAATAGTTGAAGAGATGGAAATTACAAAATCTTTTATCGTTTTTTATGGTTCCAATAACATTTCAGTTGCTTTTTAAATGCTTAAAATGAGCAACGCATGGATAAAGGATGGTAGCAAAGCAGTATTTTGTTTGTAAATATGTTTTATGTTAATCTCGTTTTCATAAAATGCATTTTAAAGCGTAAATGTTTTCCTAATTTAGTGTGCAAAAAAGTCTCAATAAAATCAATTTAAAACTAACAGCGTCGATCTTTTTATTCATTTTAAATCATGTTTTTTTATATGGATTAATGGTCATCAATAGTAATAGCAATAAATTTACTTTTTTAGATTTTTTGTCTGATAGGCGTAAAATTTCAAGTCGTAATTATTGTGAATTGTCTGTTAATATATTTTTGTAATCGTACTGTTGTCATTGTCTGCAAGGTATATTGTCAACGATTGCAACGCGCCACAGCATTGCAAAATCGCTTTCAGCATTGCACTTAGTGCAGCGGTTTGTGGTTTGAACAAAAAGGAAAATAGCGTGGATTCCGCAGATGAGTGGTCTCAGCTGCGTTTTCATTGTTAATTCTCTTTCTAAACTGCCTTTCATCATTCGCTAATTGAACGTATTGTTAAAAAAGTCATGGTTTGATATTTATGGTTGTGATATGTTGGAGCTAAGACATTCTTAAATAGTATTACGCATACAATATTCTAAAAAATGTGCATGTATTATTACATACATATATAATCTCAAGCCTGAATTCCCCGAAAGGGCTGGCAGAGGTGCATTTCTGCACCCAAACAATAATTTCGTCAAGTATGTATCAGTCAAAAAAAGTAATCGTCAAGTATGTGCGAGCCATATAGCCGTTTTTCGGGCATATTTCCAGACTCCATCTAATATATTACGAGTGTTAAATTGTGATATTGATATCTTAGTCATAAATATATCCAATTTTCAAACGTTACTGCATGAATAATGCATTGAAATTACGTTTATGTTAAAGGCTGTGCAGACTATTTACTCGCACTCCATTACTCTGTAATGTAACTCCGTCATTATTCTGCATTGTTGCAAAGTACTCCTTTGGAACCATTTGGAGCTGCACCTGGAGCAATAAACACCTCGCCCCATCTCATAAAACAACTAATTAATCCAACAGAATTAACCAAGACAAGACCTCACCGGAGCCTTTTAATTTTTGCCTAGAAGAAATATTTCCCGTGTCACCTTAAATAAAATTAAGCACTAACCTTCAAGTTCCCGGATCCCGGGGGAACGTTCTGAGAAATGTTTCTGTTATTTTCTTTGAGCTTCGTGAATTTTAAATCCAATTACATTTTTCGTCATTACGATGTTTTTAACATTAATGACATTTTGCGTCGCTCGTGATATTAACATTTTATTTGAAGACGAAAATGGTATTATATCAGTTAATTATGTACGGAGAAGGAAGACCTTTAAACGAATTACAGACACGTTTTTATCTTTGCAGAATTCATACAAAAAAAACAATAATGACAAGTGTTCAGAATGCGTGTGTATTAAGTGACGAGCGTGTAATGTCCTTTATTCGAGATTATTGCATAGGTATGCTTATTTTGGACCTTTATGGAAAATAAATGTAGACTATTCTTCTTGCGTAAGAAATATAAGTATCTTGTAGAACATATAGAAGGTTATAATATACATTGTAGGTTACATATTACAATATTGACAATGTATAAGTGCAATGCTCACACCACACTTATAATAACAAATGTTAATTAATTCTTCGAAAGTGATTATAAATTTAAATTGTGTGACCCATATATTTCTATATTAGCAACATTCTTAATACGAGTACATATTTTCTTTTTAAATAATCCTGTTATCGTATCCTGATCGTTGCAGAATACATAACAATGGTTTGTAATGCGGTTAAATGCTAAGAATATAATTTGTTTTTATCTAATCACGAGTAAAAGAAATCATATAACTTCCTTAATAGATGCCTTAACCGGATAATACTGTGGTAAGAAATCGAGTACGGTCTTAATAAGGTTCGACGTCATAAAAGAGCTTTATAGAGCCAATGGTCTCGTTTTCGACAGTACTCGGCCCTGAAGTACTGGCTACAAAATTAGGGTGGCGAATTTTCGGAATTGGCGGGGACAGCAACAAGTTGTAGACTGTGCTATTGCAAATAAATTTCAGTTCTAGCGCGTTCGAAGGATACTATATGAAAAATATCTGCGGATTTTTCGTAAAACTTGTTGTACAGACGCTGCCTATATTTGTTGTTTTTTTAATGTTGTAGGAATAATATTTCGAAGGTAGCTAAGCTTATTACTTTAATGATCGGAAGTATGATTGGCATCCCTGTGTGACCTTATGATAGGCTGCAATCTCCGGGTTATTATATTTAGTGGAATGTTTCCACTAACCTTGAGAATTTATCTATTAGGTACACGACGCTCAAAGGAAGAGGAATGACAAAAGATCTAACGCTGTGAGAAACCACTCGAATGATATCGTATTATTTGATGTTATTTACTTGTAAATCATACTTTTACCAATAAATTTCTTTTTCTTTTTCAGGTAAGATATGTTTCCTGCTGAGATGTTTTGGTATGGATTTGTTTTTCCTTTTTATAAACCAAATAGTGAAGCATAAAGTTCACATTATAAAGCATCTAATGCCAACACTGACCTATCCCTTGCTGGCTTTATTATGCCGATTTACTCGAGTTCTGAAGTCGTGATGGCCTCGAGGTTTGGACACGCGGTCGAGAATCCCAACGGTCGCGGGTTCAAACCCCTGGCACACACCTCTGACTTTTCTAAATTATGTGTGTATTCACAATGAATTATCACGTACTTTAACAGTGAAGCAAAAAAAATGTTCTTAGGAATTTCTTAGGTGTGTAGTCCGCCAACCAGCACTAGGCCAGCGTGGTGGATTAAGGCCTAAAACCCCCTCAATGGTAGAGGAGGCCCGTGCCCACCAGTGGGACGTATATGGGCTGATGATGATAATGACTCGAGTTCTAGAGCACTGACAAGTCGAACAATACTACACGTGACTATTTGTATTGATTGTTACCTTGTGTATTGAAGTCATCCGGCGGGCGGAATCTTATTTGCAGTTTCAATTTGTACAGGCACGACAAAATGACCATACTGGCATGGGATCGTAGACAAAAAGCAATTCAAGAAAGTATAGACCGACGAAAACGATTTCGAACATCTCTTTCGATCATACCGGCTTATACAAATACAGACATGATGACTCCGGAACTTGACACACTTGTCACTTGCAGTCACTGTGGCGGACTAGATTGTATTGTGTTTAAGATTCGGAACCTTTCCTAAAACTTCGTTAAGTTGAATGCTCATTTCATACCAAAAACTAAGGCTTTACGTAAGGTATTATCTGATAGGGACATCATTGAAGTGTCACTCACCATACAATATAGAACAATGTAGGTACATTGTAAAGCAAGACGGGTTCTGACACTATCTGGGCCGGCACCTAACAAAAGTGATTATAAATGTTTTGAATCATATTACAGACGCCTGTGTACTTACGTTCTTTATTCTGCAAAGAAAAGTATTTTTATGTAAAAAAAATATTATGATTTCTTTAGTGCTTGATATCTCTCTGCACCACCCTAAGGTTGACTAGTAAAAAATGCCTTTGACATTAATTCAGCCTTTTTACATTAATTGTAGGTATATATATATATAAATCATAAATAAATAAAAACAGTATGCTCTGTAATGCCGTCACACATGCACAAAACTTCTATAAATTTTAACATGTAATACAAATGTAACTCAAACCTATGCAAAGAGTGTTTCCAAGATAAACGACCATAAGGTTGACAGCTCAATTCATATGTCAGCATTGAATCTTGTAAGCAGGCAATTGTTAAGCGTTCCGGGACCAGCCTGTATGTATTCAGTTTTGATCAGGCTGACCTAATTTCATCAACTAATGAGTAATAATCATAGTAATTTCTTGACAGTCGGCACTATATTTGGACCTCACTAAATTTACCATCAGGTTTTAGTGCTATCGTTTGGTGGTGTCGGTAAAAAAAATTATATGGAGTAAGTTCTGATAGTTTTTTAAAAAACTTCGTCGAGTCTTTTCGTCACCCATACCTCAAAGCCTAAAGACAAAAGTCTTTAACGAGTGCGTCCTTCCAGTCATGACATACGGAGCCGAGACGTGGACACCGACACAATGCTTCTATGTGTCTACTCGTGAAGTACAATTAAACTCACTGGGCCGTACTACTTGCTACTTGAACTAGTAATCAAATGATAAAGAGAACAATAGTTGAAGAGATGGAAATTACAAAATCTTTTATCGTTTTTTATGGTTCCAATAACATTTCAGTTGCTTTTTAAATGCTTAAAATGAGCAACGCATGGATAAAGGATGGTAGCAAAGCAGTATTTTGTTTGTAAATATGTTTTATGTTAATCTCGTTTTCATAAAATGCATTTTAAAGCGTAAATGTTTTCCTAATTTAGTGTGCAAAAAAGTCTCAATAAAATCAATTTAAAACTAACAGCGTCGATCTTTTTATTCATTTTAAATCATGTTTTTTTATATGGATTAATGGTCATCAATAGTAATAGCAATAAATTTACTTTTTTAGATTTTTTGTCTGATAGGCGTAAAATTTCAAGTCGTAATTATTGTGAATTGTCTGTTAATATATTTTTGTAATCGTACTGTTGTCATTGTCTGCAAGGTATATTGTCAACGATTGCAACGCGCCACAGCATTGCAAAATCGCTTTCAGCATTGCACTTAGTGCAGCGGTTTGTGGTTTGAACAAAAAGGAAAATAGCGTGGATTCCGCAGATGAGTGGTCTCAGCTGCGTTTTCATTGTTAATTCTCTTTCTAAACTGCCTTTCATCATTCGCTAATTGAACGTATTGTTAAAAAAGTCATGGTTTGATATTTATGGTTGTGATATGTTGGAGCTAAGACATTCTTAAATAGTATTACGCATACAATATTCTAAAAAATGTGCATGTATTATTACATACATATATAATCTCAAGCCTGAATTCCCCGAAAGGGCTGGCAGAGGTGCATTTCTGCACCCAAACAATAATTTCGTCAAGTATGTATCAGTCAAAAAAAGTAATCGTCAAGTATGTGCGAGCCATATAGCCGTTTTTTCGGGCATATTTCCAGACTCCATCTAATATATTACGAGTGTTAAATTGTGATATTGATATCTTAGTCATAAATATATCCAATTTTCAAACGTTACTGCATGAATAATGCATTGAAATTACGTTTATGTTAAAGGCTGTGCAGACTATTTACTCGCACTCCATTACTCTGTAATGTAACTCCGTCATTATTCTGCATTGTTGCAAAGTACTCCTTTGGAACCATTTGGAGCTGCACCTGGAGCAATAAACACCTCGCCCCATCTCATAAAACAACTAATTAATCCAACAGAATTAACCAAGACAAGACCTCACCGGAGCCTTTTAATTTTTGCCTAGAAGAAATATTTCCCGTGTCACCTTAAATAAAATTAAGCACTAACCTTCAAGTTCCCGGATCCCGGGGGAACGTTCTGAGAAATGTTTCTGTTATTTTCTTTGAGCTTCGTGAATTTTAAATCCAATTACATTTTTCGTCATTACGATGTTTTTAACATTAATGACATTTTGCGTCGCTCGTGATATTAACATTTTATTTGAAGACGAAAATGGTATTATATCAGTTAATTATGTACGGAGAAGGAAGACCTTTAAACGAATTACAGACACGTTTTTATCTTTGCAGAATTCATACAAAAAAAACAATAATGACAAGTGTTCAGAATGCGTGTGTATTAAGTGACGAGCGTGTAATGTCCTTTATTCGAGATTATTGCATAGGTATGCTTATTTTGGACCTTTATGGAAAATAAATGTAGACTATTCTTCTTGCGTAAGAAATATAAGTATCTTGTAGAACATATAGAAGGTTATAATATACATTGTAGGTTACATATTACAATATTGACAATGTATAAGTGCAATGCTCACACCACACTTATAATAACAAATGTTAATTAATTCTTCGAAAGTGATTATAAATTTAAATTGTGTGACCCATATATTTCTATATTAGCAACATTCTTAATACGAGTACATATTTTCTTTTTAAATAATCCTGTTATCGTATCCTGATCGTTGCAGAATACATAACAATGGTTTGTAATGCGGTTAAATGCTAAGAATATAATTTGTTTTTATCTAATCACGAGTAAAAGAAATCATATAACTTCCTTAATAGATGCCTTAACCGGATAATACTGTGGTAAGAAATCGAGTACGGTCTTAATAAGGTTCGACGTCATAAAAGAGCTTTATAGAGCCAATGGTCTCGTTTTCGACAGTACTCGGCCCTGAAGTACTGGCTACAAAATTAGGGTGGCGAATTTTCGGAATTGGCGGGGACAGCAACAAGTTGTAGACTGTGCTATTGCAAATAAATTTCAGTTCTAGCGCGTTCGAAGGATACTATATGAAAAATATCTGCGGATTTTTCGTAAAACTTGTTGTACAGACGCTGCCTATATTTGTTGTTTTTTTAATGTTGTAGGAATAATATTTCGAAGGTAGCTAAGCTTATTACTTTAATGATCGGAAGTATGATTGGCATCCCTGTGTGACCTTATGATAGGCTGCAATCTCCGGGTTATTATATTTAGTGGAATGTTTCCACTAACCTTGAGAATTTATCTATTAGGTACACGACGCTCAAAGGAAGAGGAATGACAAAAGATCTAACGCTGTGAGAAACCACTCGAATGATATCGTATTATTTGATGTTATTTACTTGTAAATCATACTTTTACCAATAAATTTCTTTTTCTTTTTCAGGTAAGATATGTTTCCTGCTGAGATGTTTTGGTATGGATTTGTTTTTCCTTTTTATAAACCAAATAGTGAAGCATAAAGTTCACATTATAAAGCATCTAATGCCAACACTGACCTATCCCTTGCTGGCTTTATTATGCCGATTTACTCGAGTTCTGAAGTCGTGATGGCCTCGAGGTTTGGACACGCGGTCGAGAATCCCAACGGTCGCGGGTTCAAACCCCTGGCACACACCTCTGACTTTTCTAAATTATGTGTGTATTCACAATGAATTATCACGTACTTTAACAGTGAAGCAAAAAAAATGTTCTTAGGAATTTCTTAGGTGTGTAGTCCGCCAACCAGCACTAGGCCAGCGTGGTGGATTAAGGCCTAAAACCCCCTCAATGGTAGAGGAGGCCCGTGCCCACCAGTGGGACGTATATGGGCTGATGATGATAATGACTCGAGTTCTAGAGCACTGACAAGTCGAACAATACTACACGTGACTATTTGTATTGATTGTTACCTTGTGTATTGAAGTCATCCGGCGGGCGGAATCTTATTTGCAGTTTCAATTTGTACAGGCACGACAAAATGACCATACTGGCATGGGATCGTAGACAAAAAGCAATTCAAGAAAGTATAGACCGACGAAAACGATTTCGAACATCTCTTTCGATCATACCGGCTTATACAAATACAGACATGATGACTCCGGAACTTGACACACTTGTCACTTGCAGTCACTGTGGCGGACTAGATTGTATTGTGTTTAAGATTCGGAACCTTTCCTAAAACTTCGTTAAGTTGAATGCTCATTTCATACCAAAAACTAAGGCTTTACGTAAGGTATTATCTGATAGGGACATCATTGAAGTGTCACTCACCATACAATATAGAACAATGTAGGTACATTGTAAAGCAAGACGGGTTCTGACACTATCTGGGCCGGCACCTAACAAAAGTGATTATAAATGTTTTGAATCATATTACAGACGCCTGTGTACTTACGTTCTTTATTCTGCAAAGAAAAGTATTTTTATGTAAAAAAAATATTATGATTTCTTTAGTGCTTGATATCTCTCTGCACCACCCTAAGGTTGACTAGTAAAAAATGCCTTTGACATTAATTCAGCCTTTTTACATTAATTGTAGGTATATATATATATAAATCATAAATAAATAAAAACAGTATGCTCTGTAATGCCGTCACACATGCACAAAACTTCTATAAATTTTAACATGTAATACAAATGTAACTCAAACCTATGCAAAGAGTGTTTCCAAGATAAACGACCATAAGGTTGACAGCTCAATTCATATGTCAGCATTGAATCTTGTAAGCAGGCAATTGTTAAGCGTTCCGGGACCAGCCTGTATGTATTCAGTTTTGATCAGGCTGACCTAATTTCATCAACTAATGAGTAATAATCATAGTAATTTCTTGACAGTCGGCACTATATTTGGACCTCACTAAATTTACCATCAGGTTTTAGTGCTATCGTTTGGTGGTGTCGGTAAAAAAAATTATATGGAGTAAGTTCTGATAGTTTTTTAAAAAACTTCGTCGAGTCTTTTCGTCACCCATACCTCAAAGCCTAAAGACAAAAGTCTTTAACGAGTGCGTCCTTCCAGTCATGACATACGGAGCCGAGACGTGGACACCGACACAATGCTTCTATGTGTCTACTCGTGAAGTACAATTAAACTCACTGGGCCGTACTACTTGCTACTTGAACTAGTAATCAAATGATAAAGAGAACAATAGTTGAAGAGATGGAAATTACAAAATCTTTTATCGTTTTTTATGGTTCCAATAACATTTCAGTTGCTTTTTAAATGCTTAAAATGAGCAACGCATGGATAAAGGATGGTAGCAAAGCAGTATTTTGTTTGTAAATATGTTTTATGTTAATCTCGTTTTCATAAAATGCATTTTAAAGCGTAAATGTTTTCCTAATTTAGTGTGCAAAAAAGTCTCAATAAAATCAATTTAAAACTAACAGCGTCGATCTTTTTATTCATTTTAAATCATGTTTTTTTATATGGATTAATGGTCATCAATAGTAATAGCAATAAATTTACTTTTTTAGATTTTTTGTCTGATAGGCGTAAAATTTCAAGTCGTAATTATTGTGAATTGTCTGTTAATATATTTTTGTAATCGTACTGTTGTCATTGTCTGCAAGGTATATTGTCAACGATTGCAACGCGCCACAGCATTGCAAAATCGCTTTCAGCATTGCACTTAGTGCAGCGGTTTGTGGTTTGAACAAAAAGGAAAATAGCGTGGATTCCGCAGATGAGTGGTCTCAGCTGCGTTTTCATTGTTAATTCTCTTTCTAAACTGCCTTTCATCATTCGCTAATTGAACGTATTGTTAAAAAAGTCATGGTTTGATATTTATGGTTGTGATATGTTGGAGCTAAGACATTCTTAAATAGTATTACGCATACAATATTCTAAAAAATGTGCATGTATTATTACATACATATATAATCTCAAGCCTGAATTCCCCGAAAGGGCTGGCAGAGGTGCATTTCTGCACCCAAACAATAATTTCGTCAAGTATGTATCAGTCAAAAAAAGTAATCGTCAAGTATGTGCGAGCCATATAGCCGTTTTTCGGGCATATTTCCAGACTCCATCTAATATATTACGAGTGTTAAATTGTGATATTGATATCTTAGTCATAAATATATCCAATTTTCAAACGTTACTGCATGAATAATGCATTGAAATTACGTTTATGTTAAAGGCTGTGCAGACTATTTACTCGCACTCCATTACTCTGTAATGTAACTCCGTCATTATTCTGCATTGTTGCAAAGTACTCCTTTGGAACCATTTGGAGCTGCACCTGGAGCAATAAACACCTCGCCCCATCTCATAAAACAACTAATTAATCCAACAGAATTAACCAAGACAAGACCTCACCGGAGCCTTTTAATTTTTGCCTAGAAGAAATATTTCCCGTGTCACCTTAAATAAAATTAAGCACTAACCTTCAAGTTCCCGGATCCCGGGGGAACGTTCTGAGAAATGTTTCTGTTATTTTCTTTGAGCTTCGTGAATTTTAAATCCAATTACATTTTTCGTCATTACGATGTTTTTAACATTAATGACATTTTGCGTCGCTCGTGATATTAACATTTTATTTGAAGACGAAAATGGTATTATATCAGTTAATTATGTACGGAGAAGGAAGACCTTTAAACGAATTACAGACACGTTTTTATCTTTGCAGAATTCATACAAAAAAAACAATAATGACAAGTGTTCAGAATGCGTGTGTATTAAGTGACGAGCGTGTAATGTCCTTTATTCGAGATTATTGCATAGGTATGCTTATTTTGGACCTTTATGGAAAATAAATGTAGACTATTCTTCTTGCGTAAGAAATATAAGTATCTTGTAGAACATATAGAAGGTTATAATATACATTGTAGGTTACATATTACAATATTGACAATGTATAAGTGCAATGCTCACACCACACTTATAATAACAAATGTTAATTAATTCTTCGAAAGTGATTATAAATTTAAATTGTGTGACCCATATATTTCTATATTAGCAACATTCTTAATACGAGTACATATTTTCTTTTTAAATAATCCTGTTACCGTATCCTGATCGTTGCAGAATACATAACAATGGTTTGTAATGCGGTTAAATGCTAAGAATATAATTTGTTTTTATCTAATCACGAGTAAAAGAAATCATATAACTTCCTTAATAGATGCCTTAACCGGATAATACTGTGGTAAGAAATCGAGTACGGTCTTAATAAGGTTCGACGTCATAAAAGAGCTTTATAGAGCCAATGGTCTCGTTTTCGACAGTACTCGGCCCTGAAGTACTGGCTACAAAATTAGGGTGGCGAATTTTCGGAATTGGCGGGGACAGCAACAAGTTGTAGACTGTGCTATTGCAAATAAATTTCAGTTCTAGCGCGTTCGAAGGATACTATATGAAAAATATCTGCGGATTTTTCGTAAAACTTGTTGTACAGACGCTGCCTATATTTGTTGTTTTTTTAATGTTGTAGGAATAATATTTCGAAGGTAGCTAAGCTTATTACTTTAATGATCGGAAGTATGATTGGCATCCCTGTGTGACCTTATGATAGGCTGCAATCTCCGGGTTATTATATTTAGTGGAATGTTTCCACTAACCTTGAGAATTTATCTATTAGGTACACGACGCTCAAAGGAAGAGGAATGACAAAAGATCTAACGCTGTGAGAAACCACTCGAATGATATCGTATTATTTGATGTTATTTACTTGTAAATCATACTTTTACCAATAAATTTCTTTTTCTTTTTCAGGTAAGATATGTTTCCTGCTGAGATGTTTTGGTATGGATTTGTTTTTCCTTTTTATAAACCAAATAGTGAAGCATAAAGTTCACATTATAAAGCATCTAATGCCAACACTGACCTATCCCTTGCTGGCTTTATTATGCCGATTTACTCGAGTTCTGAAGTCGTGATGGCCTCGAGGTTTGGACACGCGGTCGAGAATCCCAACGGTCGCGGGTTCAAACCCCTGGCACACACCTCTGACTTTTCTAAATTATGTGTGTATTCACAATGAATTATCACGTACTTTAACAGTGAAGCAAAAAAAATGTTCTTAGGAATTTCTTAGGTGTGTAGTCCGCCAACCAGCACTAGGCCAGCGTGGTGGATTAAGGCCTAAAACCCCCTCAATGGTAGAGGAGGCCCGTGCCCACCAGTGGGACGTATATGGGCTGATGATGATAATGACTCGAGTTCTAGAGCACTGACAAGTCGAACAATACTACACGTGACTATTTGTATTGATTGTTACCTTGTGTATTGAAGTCATCCGGCGGGCGGAATCTTATTTGCAGTTTCAATTTGTACAGGCACGACAAAATGACCATACTGGCATGGGATCGTAGACAAAAAGCAATTCAAGAAAGTATAGACCGACGAAAACGATTTCGAACATCTCTTTCGATCATACCGGCTTATACAAATACAGACATGATGACTCCGGAACTTGACACACTTGTCACTTGCAGTCACTGTGGCGGACTAGATTGTATTGTGTTTAAGATTCGGAACCTTTCCTAAAACTTCGTTAAGTTGAATGCTCATTTCATACCAAAAACTAAGGCTTTACGTAAGGTATTATCTGATAGGGACATCATTGAAGTGTCACTCACCATACAATATAGAACAATGTAGGTACATTGTAAAGCAAGACGGGTTCTGACACTATCTGGGCCGGCACCTAACAAAAGTGATTATAAATGTTTTGAATCATATTACAGACGCCTGTGTACTTACGTTCTTTATTCTGCAAAGAAAAGTATTTTTATGTAAAAAAAATATTATGATTTCTTTAGTGCTTGATATCTCTCTGCACCACCCTAAGGTTGACTAGTAAAAAATGCCTTTGACATTAATTCAGCCTTTTTACATTAATTGTAGGTATATATATATATAAATCATAAATAAATAAAAACAGTATGCTCTGTAATGCCGTCACACATGCACAAAACTTCTATAAATTTTAACATGTAATACAAATGTAACTCAAACCTATGCAAAGAGTGTTTCCAAGATAAACGACCATAAGGTTGACAGCTCAATTCATATGTCAGCATTGAATCTTGTAAGCAGGCAATTGTTAAGCGTTCCGGGACCAGCCTGTATGTATTCAGTTTTGATCAGGCTGACCTAATTTCATCAACTAATGAGTAATAATCATAGTAATTTCTTGACAGTCGGCACTATATTTGGACCTCACTAAATTTACCATCAGGTTTTAGTGCTATCGTTTGGTGGTGTCGGTAAAAAAAATTATATGGAGTAAGTTCTGATAGTTTTTTAAAAAACTTCGTCGAGTCTTTTCGTCACCCATACCTCAAAGCCTAAAGACAAAAGTCTTTAACGAGTGCGTCCTTCCAGTCATGACATACGGAGCCGAGACGTGGACACCGACGATGCGGCTTGTCCACCAATTTAAGGTCGCTCAGCGAGCTATGGAGAGGGCTATGTTGGGGGTTTCTCTGAAAGATAGGACCAGAAATGATGCCATCCGCCAGAGAACCAAAGTTATCGACAAAGCCCAGAGGATTAGCGAGCTGAAGTGGCAGTGGGCAGGTCACATTTGTCGCAGAACCGACAACCGTTGGGGGAAATGGGCTCTGGAGTGGAGACCGCGACTCGGCAAACGTAGTGTAGGGCGCCCTCTGGCTAGGTGGGGTGACGATATTCGCAAGGTGGCTGGCAGCGGTTGGATGAGGAGGGCCGAAGATCGAGCCCAGTGGCGTGCCATAGGAAAGGCCTATGTCCAGCAGTGGACGTAAGAAAGGCTGCTGATGATGATGATGATGATGAAGTTCTGATAAAACAAATCAATTATAGTTCGTATTTGTATTAAGCAATTTGAGGATATGTACTCGTATATGGTTCTGTGGAAAGAAATGACAAAGTTGTTCAGCGACAAAACCAGCAGTTTCGTCACAAATTAAAACAGCTACAATAATACACACTTATATAATTTTAAGTATTGCCACTGACATTACCAGATAACCAGTGTGTGATATTATATTTTTTTACAGCGATAATACCATTCATACCAGTGGCGACTGGTGATACTTCCGTAAAAGCCCAAAAGCGTTACATGTTAATTATTGTGTGATGTCTAGTTTATAATTGTTTATTGTGGCGTAAGTACTATATTCTCATTTATAGGTCAAATTGCTTTTGTTAAATAAAGATTAAAAGCTTAAAGATTTTATTATTCGGAATTTTGGAAGGGAAGCTGGGTTTTTGGGCTTCTATGGAAGTACCGCCACTGGTCTATACATGTCTCGCTGTTGGGCACAAGCCTTCTGACGCTTTGACCTACGACCTTTCGTCTGCGATACAGCATATTTAGGTAATACGAGGCTTCTGCTCAGCGCTGCGTTATACACGAGCCATGCTTCTTGTACTTTAATCCCACACGTTACATGAGGCAACGCGATTTGTAGCTTAGATTATCGGCTCTGAATGACCTAATTTTTAGTCTCATGTAAAATTTGTATATTTGCAAAAAAATATTAAAAGTGTCATAGATACGAAAAAAATACTTGCTATATTATTACAATAATATGGTTAGATTATAATTTAAATTTTAAGTAATGATGTCAAAAGCATGAATGGTTTTAATATAAAAACACACTGTGTGCGAATAAAAAAATATAGATTTATGTGTTTAACTGACTGTGCCATAGCAACGGTGGATTAATATAGTACTAATATAAAAAACATAAAATTCTCCAGATATTTAACCTTGTTTTATGAGAAAAGATGTTAAGTATGCAGAAACACCAGTCACACAGTCTTAATATTAACTCCCCCATCTAACATGGCACAGAACAATAGTCTCCATGCCACACCCTCTCATAACATAAAACAAGGCTTGGGCACAACAATACAACGTACACAAACACCAAGTCGTGGCAGTTTAATTCACCGCTTGGACCTAAGAAGGTCACAAAATTGTTCACACAATACCGAAATAACAATACACGTATGCAAAAATTAATTATGAAGCGGTTCTCCCGGATTGTTGGAAGTGAATTACTTTTGATTTCATCAAAAGAATTTTCTTTGTTTATAAGCATTGCATAACAGCCCTGTCCATTCAAAAATTGCTTGACAGACACGGTTATGTATTTAATGTATTACAAGACAAGGAACTACCTATATATACTAAAAGCAAATAAGAAATGAAAATTACATAGTAAGGTCAGGTAAATTACGAGGTTATTGGACTTTCCCAACAACTTTTTGCCTCTCAGTAAAATTTCATATTTGATTAGCTTTATTCTAATTTAACAAATTTTAAAAAAGCATAACAGCAGAATAAGCTAAATCGCCTTTAAAGCCAGTATTTAGTCGGTTGTCCGACTGACTGTAACAAGTAGTAGCCGACGTGCTGTGTCGCCTAGTTTAGAACGCTGTTCGGAGTTAAAATAGAGTTTTGCAGTCCCGATATAAACATGATCGGAACGAGACCTTCTCGCCAACACTGTTTCGTGCCAGTGCACAGTTAATTTTTAGGCACCAATATACCTACACGTGTCTGGTAACTTTGTGATAGCAAGGCGCCCACTTTTTGACACTATTGTAATCCTCCAAAGTTCGTCATAGTTTGAAGAAAGTGTTTGCGAATTTACATATAAAATGATTTTAATACATATATTCAAATATTGATGAAATCTACAAAGATGGTTAAATCAGTATTTATATAATGTATTTTTTTTTACAATTAGTCTTAGTGTGATTACATGAAATATGTTTTTACGAGCTTGTGTTTTATTTCATAAGTATTAAAGAAATGCTAGGTACAACAAATTTTAGTCCAAAATTAGCTTTTAATACTACGCGGTAGAATAGTTTTATTGACAAAGATTGCACTTTAGAAATATCGCATTCTTTACCATTAAAATTTAGATAGTCGGCATTGCTGTTTATTTTGAAACTGTCAATCGGTCCAACATAAACGAATTATTAGGTCTTCCGGTTAGTTTTGAGGAAACGTGTCAAGTAGCTGTCGCGTCACGTCGGTGCAAATTACTCAGATATTCGATGTTGCATGTTTTAGCTTGCACTTTAATTATTCGATGTAACTCATTTATAGTAAACCCATGTAAGTTTTAAGTGTGATTAAGTATGGAATGCGATAAATATCACTTTTGTCATTTACTACTGTTTTTTACTGCATGACAATGCTCGCCCACACGTCGCAAAAACTGTAAGAGATACACTTTCAGATCTTCAGAGGGAAGTGTTTCGTGCAAGCCGCAAATTCACCAGTTGTCCTCCTTCTGATTACCATCTATTTCGATCTATGCAATACATACTTGCAGATCAGCACTTATCAAAAAATCGTATGTATCAAAAAATGGATCGAATGGTATTTTTTTTAAATTATGGAATCCATTTGTAGCCCGAAAATGGCAAAAGGTTGTAGCTAGCAATGGAGCGTATTTGATTAAAATTAATTTATCGTTTTTATAATACAAAAGTATTTCTTTTTTAATATATGCCTCAAAATTAACCGGAAGACCTAATACTTTAAATGTCATAATGGCTCATTATTCTAGGTCAAGATATGTCAGATTAACCCAGATTTGATTATATCTTTATTAACTTAATTGTTAGTAACACAAAATCCCTTTTTTTTAGGTTAAGTATTCAATAAGTTATTGACGTTAGCAACGTCATTACTGCATCGGATATGGGTGTCTGTGAGACCGGAACGTCTTTCGTAGTTTCTGATACCACGTCACAAGACTTGTATCTCTTAGTATGGGGTCAGAACTATATCTGCGACTGTTGGGTGTATTTATTTACTATGATCATCCCGTCGTATATGTATTCAACACTGCATAGATACCGTACATCGTTATAGTACCCATGCGTTTTACATTAAAAATGTTTCACAGAGCAGGCCACTGTGTCATTGTGCTGTGGCTGTAAAGATCCCAGACAAAAGTTCGAGGCCGACTGGTTACAGTTGTACAATACTTTGACGCCGGATAAGTAGGGCAATCAGTCGAGCTCTTTTGTAACTCTTGTTCTGTATTGAGACACGAACAAATCATGTAAAAACACCATTGATGAGTCATTTACTCCCGATCAGTTGCGAAATGTTTTACGACTCTGCTACTGCATGGAACCATCATTGTTTTACGGACGGAATTTGAGTAAACTGATTCTTTTATAAACACAGAAGTTACGGGTTTATAGTCAATCATTTCGTATTTATTATCCTAGTTTATAGCATAGTGATAAATTGCGAGTTACTGAAAGCGTAAAAAACATCATCGTATGTTACGCCTGAGTGACCTTTTCGTAAAAAAATCTTTTTTGATAATTATGACTCTTACGATCCAAAAAGTTAGCGAGTAATTGTTCACTACTGAATACTTGAGTTGAATAAAAACTCCCCATCTCCATCAGCTTCTTATTAATTCTGTCAGCGATTCCACTCGCGTTAAACATTGTTGAATAAAAATGTCTCATAAACTTTTTTACGGAATAAAAAATATTTATTTATTTATTTACACTTTCTTGCTTGAACAAAAATATATGGAGAAAAAATATAAAAAATAACAAAAACAAGAGGCGGTCTTATATATTGTATTACAATATGTATGATATAAAATAAAATCGTCCCCGTTCACGTCCTATTTAGTTACAAACCAAAATACATCCAGAACGGTTGAGCGATTAAAGCATGAAAACGTAAGAAACTAATATCTCATTAAAATTTTGGCAAGGAAAAAATAATATGCAATTCATAAAACTCCAAAAAATAATATTAAAAATTACAAAACTTTCTTATACTTTTTTAAATAGTCATGTTGAGTATGAAAATTACTGAGGACGGCAGGCGTTACTTTAAATAGTACATACATACATAAACTCACGCCTGTATTCCCCGAAGGGGTAGGCAGAGGTGCATTTCTGCACCCACATTTCGCCAGGTATCAGGTATCAGTCCCACGTAATAGGGGGCGAGCCTATTGCCGTTTTTCGGGCACATTTCCAGTTTCCGTGCTGTTACTGAGAATTTCCTAATGAAAAACCCAATAACACTTTTCCCGACCCAGGAATCGAACCCAGGACCTGTACCGCGAGACCACGAGGCAGTCAGAGGATATTGTCTGACTATTAAAATTACTGAACACAACAAACGGTATAGAATTATCAAAACGCGGGTAAAACACCTGTAAAGTTGAAGGCGACAATGAAATGTACAAATAGTGAGTCTATTTAAAAGACCAATACGAGTAGTGGCTTTAGTTTATAAGTGAACGTGAGTTGAGTGTCGCGAGCGTATAATATCGTTTGTTGCGCGTCACGTCTGTTTAAACACTCAATACGAGGATCTATAAGCACGTAGAGAAAAAAGTGTGGTTCGGCGCACACGGCGGTGCCGCGAGCAGCACGTTCATTGAAGTGCATCGTGCGCTGCACGTGGTGACACGCCGGGCTCACTACTCGCTAGTCGCTAGTGCACTGTGCAGACTCCGCGGGCCCCTGTCAGGCCTACAGTCTCCGTGGTCGCGCTAATCGCTTAGTCACGGCACACGTCGCCTCCGCCGCGCACCTCGCCATCTGTCATAAATATACACTCTACTACATCTGTTTGTGATAAATAACGTGATGTTTTATATGTGATCATGGGTTTTCTGGACGGTGTTTCGTTCTCCGTGTTTAAAAAGTGCCCGAATCTCAAACTGAAGAGGAAGCGCCACGCACGAAACAGGTAAATTAACAAGCCCAATGTTAAAACTGTGTGTAAGGATATTCAAATTTTGAAATAACATTATGAAAGGGACGTTCTGTTACACGTACTTCAAAACATGGCCTTTGCAAACAACGATGTTACAACGTTGAAGTATAAATAGACATGTTTTGTTTTGAAAAATAAATATTGCGGTAGGTTTATCAACATTCTCGGGACGCGCCACCGGCTAACTTACTTGTAAATATTTATGAATAATACCGCTGTGTCAGTTATCCGCAGAGTAAATACAATCCCAATCTACTCGTATATGCACAAATAATGCGGACACATATCACTGCAATATAAGATAAAATAGTCATCGAAACTCTCATAAGCACGTGGGTACGTTATCGTGGATGATATCAATCAGCTTGTCAGTTAAATAAGTAGGTGAGTGGGTTACTGTATTCTTTACGTCGCTTGTATGAATTTTATTAAAAACCTTGGGTCTAAACAAATGTCTGTGGGCGCAACGGGCTAACCGCTGTTGGCATGTTACAGTGCGATTTTGATGACTTGTAGCCGGTTAATAAGCCACTTCCACTCCAACGCTGTTAAACGTTTTTTTCTAATGTACTTTTAATGACATCGCGGTCGGAATACAAACCCGCGTTAGTAATTCAAAATCATAAATTATTCCTACTAATTGCTAATTATGTTATAATTTAAATCGATATGGCCATTTTGATGGCAGCATCCGTAGCGTGTGGGTTCGATATAAGAATTAAGCAATTCAATCACGGGCAGTTTATTTTAACTCATTCATTAATCTGTACGTCGATAATGACGGTTACGATAAAAAAAATATAAAGAAATACCCGTCGACACAGATCCTATTGATCGTCACAGACCTGTAATGCAGGGTGCATACTTGTTAGGGGAGGTCATATTACCACAACTGCCTTGTGGCTGTTGATGCCAATAAAAACTAATCAGTATAAATACTCTATTTCTATTGTTTATATACAGTTACAGTTATATGGCAGAAACTGCGTGGAAGCATTAAACGCAACGGTATAATGATTAAAGATAGCTACTCGTGTGGGGGAAGTATACCTAAACACAAATTCTATCACAGTACAATTTTCTGCTCAATGAAGCATGTCGTCCTTTATTAGAGTCCCGTGGCATAACATGGCATCAATAAGAACTTGTCTTTTCCTCAGCGAATAATTGATTTGCTAATATCTTGCTTCATTAAAACGGCGTGTACTTGCAATCTTAACGTGATATCCAATTTACAATTTGCAATATAACGTATGACACAGGGAAATAATACTGAATTAATATAATACAAAAGATTATAATCGATATAGACAGACTTGTGCAAAAGTGGACCCAGTTAAGATTACTGTTTGATAACAAATTAACGATTAAAACCAAAAAATAATATTTGGTTTCTATTTTTAAACATTTCTATCTTTTGTAATATTTTAATAGTCAGAATTACATTTTGCCCAATTCTGTTTATAAATAATGAATCGTAAAGTTTATTCAACAATAATGTTCATGTAAGCTGACATACGGAAAACGGTTATGCTCCGGAACCACGGTATAGTAGTGACCCATAACAGCGCGACGCACCGTTGAATTCGCACCGAAAAACCAAACATCAACTTTAATTGAAACCAGTAAAGTGTATCTTTGGTTACATACAAAAACTGTATCCCCTACACTTTAACTGCGCTGTGCTTGCACCCTTGACATCGATTGGCTTTATTATTAAAATTGCCTTTTGTAGTACCTCGCCCTTTATGCTTAAAAAAATAAGTCCTCGGTGGTTCTTTGGTGGCTATGAGGAAATAAATTAAGTTTTTACGAAGTTTTATCTATTGAGTCTTTGGTTGGCTGAGTTTTGCAAGTAAGAAAATAGTTGGGCATGAAACGGAAGATGTCGCTGCATAATGTAATGCGTTAGATACCTACTAATAAAAAAACTTTTGCCAAAGATTGCTTGACAGTGGATTAGTTTCTTAATTTAAATATTCGTCAATGTACAAGTACTTTAAAGCAAATAATGAACATAAGAATTAAGAAGCAAACGGTAATATATTATTAATTATTATCTTGTAGTTGCATACTTATGTACATATGTATTCCCTTAAGTTGGGAGCTGAATATGTTTATGGTCACAAATTCAATTCCAATGCATTTCTAAGTTTAAAACGAATGAAGCAAATGAAGGAAAACGAAATAAGGAATCAATAAGGAAATAAGCTTGCAAGGTAATCGGAATTTTGCAAATGGTTTCCATTAATATCCAAGTTATACATATATTGTCCATTAGCACTGGGCTAAAACGTTGGTGTAATACGTGAACTTACTTTATGATGAAAGAGATCGTGCCTATTTATGGGACTATATTTTCATGGGTAGGTATTATATTAAAATTTAAAATTGCAAACCGTACCTATTGTTTTGAGAATAGAACAGGTTCTATAAATACAGTGACATTGACAATACAGTCTGCAATTACAAGTTGATTCCATGGCTATTTATATAAGTGCTAGTTTCAATTGCAAACCCAACAGGTTTTAACATAAATGATTTGCAAATATTTGCCTTGTACTTAAAGCGAGAGGTTTTTAAGAGGTACTTATAATTCTAGACGAACAATTAGATTAAAAGTGCGCACAAACTTGTGTTTAAAACAGAAAGTAAGGAAGCTGCTAAAAAAACAGGGTAAAGTCACAATTATTATTGTCCGCACTTTTAAAAAGGGTGGAACAGTTTGGATATAGGAAAGACAAATCACATATTTTTTATAATATCTCAATCCAATGTTAAAACAAAGTCCCGCAAACTGGTAACGGAAGCTTAACATATTATTAGTTCGGAAGATCGACGATGACTGATACTTAACAAAGAGAATGTAACAATTAATAATGGCTTACACTTACTTTAATTCTATACCAGGAATATTTAACATATTATTGTTTCTACAAGGGGCTTAAAATATTAGTTTAGTACGATAAGATCATCGCCAAATAAATTTGCTTCATTTTTAGGAAGTACCTATATTTTAATAACCGAGCACGTATCTTTTGAGACTAATTTTCGTTACATACATAGGATACCAACCAGGGAACCAAATGGCACTAAGCAGTCAAGTCCCATGTCCAACAGTGGAGTTTAAACAGATTTATGAAGATAGATAAATTTTCAGAGGGTATACCTACTATATACGAGTAAGTGTAACTATTACCATTGCTTTCAAATTATGACGTGATTCATCGTATACTCAACTGTATTTTGTATTTGACATAACCATATTGTCTTAAATCCACCTACTTACGCCACTGTGGAGCTTCTAAGCTCCTATGCGTCATCTGACAGACAATATGACATCAGAATGTAAAATAAGTCCCACATGGAAATAAAATACGTGATTAAATTTACAATGCAAACAATGTACGCAATTTTAGTAAAGGATCCAATAAGACTTTTCTGGGTAATCTTTTGAAACGAGTGAGGTCTGTGAAGGAATAAATATGTGAAGTAAGAATAAGTGTTCGCCACATATTATAATTTGCTAATAAAGTTAGCTTGGTTAGTTTTTAGTCTCTTCGGATATTAATGAAACAATAAGAAAATTTTGTTTTGTGATATGAAGTTATGCAGATATTTGTTATGTAGTTTTCTACAGGCTGCAACCAAAAGACATCTAAAAAACTATGTGCTTGTAAATATAAATGTAATGACATTTCTTAACTATTATTGTTTCTTACTATCATACCAATCCGAAAAAAGCATAGGTATACAAAAAAATTATGACAATCGAAATATTTGATTAATAAAATGTTTTGATTTTTATTCCATTCATTAGTACTTTATGAATTAATTTTTTTTTATGTACGTATAGTAATAAAAATCTCAAAAATCGTTGTTACAGTTGACAGCTTCCGTGTTGTAGAAGGCGAGAGACAAGTTGTGAAATATATACCTACATACATATTATAATATATTTGTTACGAATATTGTGATTGTCCTTGTATGTATTGTCTTGTATATGAAGTAGAAACAATGCGGAAGAGTTGGGTTTATTGGTCTATTTATTATTTTTATTAAGAAAATAATAGTTAACAAGACGCCCAATACAAAAGTGAACTTGCTCATAATAATCATAATAACACACTAGATAACCGCTTCCACAATATGTATTGAAAATATTTGGAATAATATTATGACTAATGTCGATGATTATGAAAATAATACGAGTATTTTTTATTAAAGCATGCTTTTTGTTATAATTATATTTCATCCGTACCAAAAAAAGTTATAAAATATTGCAACATGTTGTATTCAACAATTTGTTCATACAAACATAAAAAAATCTAGTCATTACAATATTAAAGATAACCACATCAATAAATGAATATACATGTGGGAAAATTAAAGAAAACATTGCCCTGGGAACGTAATTGGCAATCACTTAAGTAGTCTGAGTTTCATATTGCGTTACATTACCTCAGAGTAAGAAGAAACGATATGTGAGAGGAAAATTATTATTAAATGAAATAATGAATAAGGATTGGCTGTCAGCCAATGCTTCATCTATACATATTATGTCATCATTATCATCATCAGCCCATATACGTCCCACTGCTGGGCACGGGCCTCCTCTACAACTGAGAGGGTTTAGGCCTTAGTCCACCACGTTGGCCTAGTGCGGGTTGGCGGACTACACACCTAAGAAATTTTAGGTGTGCAGGTTTTATCACGATGTTTTCCTTCACCGTTAAAGCAAGTGGTGATTCATTGTGGATATACACATAACTTCGAAAAGTCAGAGGTGTGTGCCAGGGGTTTGAACCTGCGACTGCCGTAATTCTCGAGGCCATCACTGCATATTATGTACGAAGTACAAATTTATAAGTAAATAAATAATTGGACACAACAATTTAAGGGCTACAATTGGGCAAGGGCCTCGTTAATGGTTAAAAAGGAATCTCAATACAGCGTTCAAAACAAAAGAACACACCATTAGGCTGCTTCAAATACATTACTCTAAATCTAACAATGATAATGATTACTTCGAAAAGATTTTGACTTACGCTCTGTATTCTTCTATTATATTTTTTACCTTTGAGAGGGGATTTGAATTTGTCCGGATGGCAGTAACGTAAGTAAGGTGTATCTACCATAGTGACCTTTCAAGTATCACGTTCTTGGATCGACTTGTATAAGCAAGTGATAATCGTGACTACTGATATCTGATCATAATGGTTTCTCACCTATAATATTTCTTTGGTCTTTTCAAAGAAATATTTGTGGGTAACATGGCAGTGCGATTAGTTTGACGTGCCAGTATAAAAAAAAATCGTATAAACCAGGCTAGTATGTCTTAACATAAATTTAAGAAACAGGGTTTCATAAGCGAAAGGAATAATCATGAGGTCAATGTCGGACCGGCGTCATAACTGTGCATCATACACGGAGTATGACGCAAATATATTTTCCTTGTATGCTGTGTGCTGTAACATTTATCTCAGCATGTGAAGTAACATATATCTTAAGGAACCTCTCTTAACATATACCTATTATACTGTATATATATATATATATATATATTTTACTAGCACTACTATTTATTTTTTCTAATTATATTTTTGGTACAGAATCTCTTCTGTCGGAAAAGATAAGTTTTAGTTACGAAAATAAGATGAAAGTTTATAACTTAAATAAGATAAAAGTTTATCAGGTTTATAAATTAATCATGTTCAAGTTGGGATCAAAATTTTAAACTCGACTTACGGGTTTAAGCATAATTATAATTAGTTAATTACAAACTTTAATCAAGCATTTTAAACTCCTGTGTTTGATTAGAATTTTATGTGGCGGTAGCTTAGCTCACTATGTAATAAGTGTTATTTAGTAAATAATAACCGTCCTTTGTAACGGATAACGAAAATATCGCGAAAAAACGAGAAAGTTTTTAAAGAATGGAAAATTTGTGAAGTCAACCGGGGAACTTGTTTACCTATACCTATGTTAAAACACCACTTAAGAAAAACATTAACTGTGTATGTTAATATGTGCTGCACTTAGTCCTTAACTAAATCTTTATTCAATCTACAGTTCCATAATGTTTGCTATACAAAAAACCGTAAAACCGTAATGTGTATTATTAAATCATATTTCACCTAAACACTTAGCAGTAGGTAATAGCCGACATTACGAGGATAATGTGTTTTACCTATATAAAACGTGGCTTAAACATTTTATGTGTCCACATGAAGGCGGGATTTCAAGCTTTTATTTCAACGACGATGATTTATATTGAGCGTGCTAGATAAAATTGTTTTACTTTAGTGCATATTTGGGAAACGGATTGAAAAATATTTTATTAAGGACTATGCAGACGTTGCGAACATTATTTAAGTCTTTTTTCAAGCCATGCTCAAAACTAGAAACAAGTTTAATCTATAGATTCCATGATAAAGCCCACTGAATAAAATATTTTATATGGTCTATATTTAGTAAATTACACCCCAAAAACACACACATACACACACAAGTCACATCGTGATAAAACTTTAAAAAACTTTTACGAAACGATTAACTACTCACATTTATTTAAATAACCGGCATTGAAAATAAGCTACAGTTTTAACATTATGATTACTTAAATGCCTGAGCTGCGCTGAAATTTTGTCGACCTATTTTATTTTAAAGGTCAATGTACAAAAAAGGAATGTCTAGATCTTCCGGTATTGTAAAATATTTGCGTTCGGTTCGCGTTTTCTTCCGCATAAAAATATACGGTATTTTTATTGTTAACATACATACGGCAGCGATACAAAATACTATTGCTATTGGTTTCGTCGTGGCCTTAGAAATATCTATCTCTCAACTCTATAAATTTATATCATCATCAGCCCATTCAGCCCACGTCCCATTGCTGGGAACGGGCCTCCTCTACAACTGAAAGGATTTGGACCTTAGTCCACCACGCTGGCCTAGTGCGGATTTGCGAACTGCACACCTAAGAAATTTCTTAGAACTATAAGGTGTGCAGGTTGTTAAAGTAAGCGATAATTCATTGTGAATACAGATATAACTTCGAAAAGTTAGAGTTGTGTGCCTGGGGTTTGAACCCGTGACAACCAATATTATAACTTTATGTAAATTCTAAACAATACATGTAAAAATTTTATGTTATAAATATGGTATAAATGAATATATATTTTTCAATAACTGAACAAACAATTATGTAACAAATATTTTTATTATAATTTGCAGAAGTACGCGGGAGCAACTGTTGTTTTTATTTGTAAAAACACTGGTTGTTACCGATGTACATATATCGTACATTCTGTGTAACTAATTGTAAATTTACAATTAAGTTAGTGATTGTGAATAAATATGAATGCTTCTATTAAAATGTTTGTTATTTTAATTTTTAACGATCAGTCCCAGTGGACCAGTTGGTGATTAATACAATGGGAAGAAAAGAATTTGAGATATATATCTAATATCAGTAGCAGTACTGTGTCTGGAATCGTGTCCATAAAACGGCAATAAGCTCGCCCCTATTATAAACTGGCTGGATGAAACCCAACTGGCGAAATGTAGGTTAAGAAATGCACCTCTGCCTACTTCTTCGTGATATACAGGCGTGAGTTTATGTATGTACAAAAAAAACTCTTTTAAGCACATGTTTTTCAAACTGACTTTGATAGCATTTGGATTGTAATTTTTGTATAAAAATAGGGGAAACCCGTTCATTAGCAGCTGTATTTCTGTCTTCCCCCTACCCTAATATCAAAGTGTTAGGAGCAATCAACTGTTATTGCTTTTGAGAGCCTTCGCGTTTCCGACTATTGACAGCTCAAATACAACTATGTACATATACTCGTATAGGCGGCTCGTATCTTTAATGTTCGGAAAGTGTGAGACATGTCAAGTGTAACAAACATTATTGAAACTATCAGTCATGCCAGGCATTTCAATTTTCAATAGGAAGGAATATTTATCGGTTAGCAAATTGTGGAGGATATTCGCACGTCTAAAAAATATTTTTCTGAAGGTCTACCAACCTGCATAAAGCTAGCACGACAGATTAGGACGTCATTATGTCCTCTTCTAATACGTGCTTCCTAATACCATCCTGGGCTTTTCCCACGCATCCTCAGCCAACCAATTTACTAATATGTTTGATTAGGCTAGTACATAATTCCTCACACATACGCTGGCATTTACACATGTATATAGCTCATTCCGAACTCTATATGGAATTAACTAACGAATAACTAGGAATACTTGGACAAAGTTACAACAATACACTTGATCATAAGAGCAGTGCATTCCAAATAGAGTATACCACGAAGCGAAAAATCCATCATCATACGATGTTTGACTTGATTTAAGATAGACAGTCAATGAAACTTAATATAAAACACTAAGACATAAAAAATGGAATTGTATTTATAGTCTGGCATAATATTTAACAAGTATAACTGTACTTGAATAAAATACAATCGATAAGTTCCGTTGTCAAGGTACCAATTTAGATCCTCGTTGCAATAACTTGTTCGGCTAGAATTACGCACGATAGGCCCGGAGCAATGCCGGCAAACCGGTTCTATACATTATAGCACCGGTAACCGCAAGCTGTGCACTGTCATTGTCAGAACCAGTATATCTTGACAGTGGTCAAATTACAAGTTTATGAATGAAAATGTTGCTCTAACAGACGTATTAACATGATAATTAAAATTTATCTGCTACGTGTGGTCTGGTCATTGACTTGTTTGCGAAATTAAGGTGTGTGAATCATGATATGTTTTGTTTGTATTGAAATAATAACCGGTAATGAAACGCTTATTTTATCACACGGTGTTTTTGTGCACGTGGTTTCTTGCGTTTTCATTACATCATAATCACCAGCCCATATACGTCCCACTGCTGGGAACAGGCCTCCTCTACAACTGAGAGGGTTTGAGGCCTTAGTCCACCACGCTGACCTAGTGCGGGTTGACGAACTACACACCTAACAAATTCCTAAGAACTTTTAGGTGTGCAGGTTTCCCCACGATGTTTTCCTTCACCGTTTCATTACATAAGTTCGGCAAATTAGTTGGGAAAAGGAAAAGAGAATATGAGTAATCGCAATTGCTGAGGTAGCGTCAATCAGTAGGTAACTTTTTTTTTTTCCGAAAACACCGATCACACTTTTATTCATAGATCATGATGCCAGTAATTGGAGCTGTAACGTTTGTTTAGTCATAATAAAATTATGTTACATTTGAATTGCAATTGAATTGAATTGCATTCATCAAAATGTCAAATGAATTTCAATTTTCCAACAGAACTTTAAAAAAGTTTTCCTAAAGAAACAACTTCTGGTATTCTCTATTGTTACAATGGCTTTAATGTTGTAAGCTATTTCCATGCCTGTGCTAGAGAATGCAAGCCTTAACCGTTGCAAATTACGGTATGCGAATTTAATTTTGCATCCTCCTACGTCCACCCCTTTGTAGGATCGAGCTCGAGATTGCGTAGCTAAACGTGAATTAATAATACCGCATAATAACCAACGGTAAGAACACATAATACTATAATGACCACAATGCGCCTGCTTACATATCTCCCATCACGATTGACGTTATTTGCCGAGAACATTTTTTGTGTGCTATTCAATATTTGTTTTGTTGTAAATTCTAAAGTTCATACCGCAATATCCTTGTTCGAGCTCTACAGTTTTGAGATATATTTTAACGGTTTTGCTCTTTCTAATAAACTGTTGTGGCTTGAATTGATTCCAGAATATAAGTCATTAGTTATAGCTCACTGACCGCAACATCTAGCGGCAGCTGGGGTCAAGAGAACTTATGTATCAGAAGAACCTTGAATCTAGAACGTTCTAATTATCTTACATTTGCCTACTAAGTTCGACTACGTATTACGTTTTTAAACTCGAAGATTATTTGCATTTGCACCGCTACGCTAAAATGCTAGTAACATAAACTTGTAATAATGTTATTTGAACATTAGCTAAGATATGTTCGGACTTCGGAGTCTAAATTTGATTTACTATCTCGAATCAGCATAACAGAGTCGTACGTCCTCACTGCAGCATATCTTGAGTTCTAGACAAACAAAATATAATGTACCTATGTGCATTCCAAATTACTTGTCCGAGGGTTTTTTTTTAAATCATGTAACTGGAACAAACGGGATAAACCGTGCAGTTTATAGTAATAATATGCACTATTTAATGCTTTTGTATTTTGTTGTATTTTTAACCAGTTACTTTGTTTTGTCACCTCGTTAGTTATACGAGCGTATTAATCTGTTAAGTAATTTTTTATCAACATATTATTAGCGAAATAAAGCATGAAACCTATCTTTAAAGTAAATGTTTCAGTCAACAGCGTTTCTAGAGGATGTTAAGGATGAGAATAATTCAATAGAGTGACTTAAAATATTACGAGAGATAAAATGTTGAAAGGTGAAGTAACGGCGATAGAAAAACTTATGCTTTAATTGATTGGCTACATGGAATCTGGATGTACGCAAGAATTCTCTGGACTTTTATAATCCCTACCTTTTATTGAAGATACGGACTAGTTTATTTGTGTTTTGATTCTACGTTGTTTACTGAAGGTTGAAGTTATATCTTCAAACTATTGTTCGACATCTTTATTCTGTTGTTTTTCTTACATATTATAAGAAATAAAGAGAGAAGTTTGACTATTATTTACTTTGTATTAAATAAATAATATCCGCATTAGTATTTTCTCAGAACGATATACGTGGTTTAAATGATATGCACTGTACAATTATTATTGTTTCCTGTTCATATCGACTATCGAGGTTATAGAAATATTAACTCAGTAAATGCATTTAATACCGATAAAATGAGCACACGCTACGTCATATTGCAGTCATTAGCTTAATGCATCAATTACTGTAAACAATTTTTATTAGATTTGTTGTTTTATTTTAGTAATTTCTTTATATTAAATACACCGTTTATTTCGATAGGTTTAAAGGAGACGGAGCAGGTAGTACAGATATAGGTCACGGGCCAAATTTAGTCTCACATATTTGATCTTCTGAAGCTGTCTCTTACTAAGTATAGCATTTTGACGGTGATTGACTACATAAAGAAACCTGATTATCTGAACTTCGCTATGAGAGAAAATTCGAGAGTAGATACTCTATAGTAGAATAGCGTTATGAAGAGCGATCAGTCTTACCCCAT
Source organism: Hemaris fuciformis (assembly GCA_907164795.1). Classification (NCBI taxonomy): domain Eukaryota; kingdom Metazoa; phylum Arthropoda; class Insecta; order Lepidoptera; family Sphingidae; genus Hemaris; species Hemaris fuciformis. The sequence continues at coordinate 9,380,195 of OU015438.1, read as the reverse complement.
AAAGTTGTATTTTCAGTAAGGGAGCTTAAATAGGTTAATGTAGTAGATAGATAGAAATTTTATTCAACTGCCTCGTTGGAATAGTCCCTGTTCCTATTTCGTTTTGGAAAGTGTCATCGGGTTTTCCGTTAAACAAAATGTTGAATTTCTCATTACCCCCACACAATCTAGAAATTTGCCCGGTAAAAATCAATAGACTAATTACAATACAGTTACACCTAATGGGAGGCGAATCGTGGGCGTATAAATACAGTCCTGGCTACCGTTTTCGAGAAAATACGCGTGAGGTAATATGAATGCCTGTTTTCAATTACGTTGAAGAGTTTTATTAAAAGGTTAATGAATACTTGACGAATTATTCTTTAATTATAATGAAGTCTTAATTATGAGATTTCTGTTAACACTTAGGTACTTTATATTGGGAGTATAATTTTAATTTAGTCGAATAAAATAGTAACTAGTTTCGAATTTATTTTTAGCATAATTTATTACTGTGCATGCCTCGTGGTCTCGCGGTACTAGTATGTGCCGAGCGATCTAGAGGTCCTGGGTTCGATTCCCTGGTCGGGCAAAGTGTTATTGGTTTTTTCCATTAGGAAGTTCTCAGTACCAGCACGGAGTCTGGAATTGAGCCCGAAAAACGGCAATAGGCTCGCCCCCTATTACTTACGTGGGACTGATACATACCTGGCGAAATGTGGGTGCAGAAATGCACCTCTGTCTACCCCTTCGAGGAATACAGGCGTGAGCTTATGTATGTCTGTCATAATTAATTAATTAAATATTAGAATTTATTTATTAAAGATGCACACTGCTAGAAATATAATATATTGACTTAAAAAATATTCTTTAGGCTTATATAAAATATGCAGCCAATTACATCGAGCTTCAAACAAACCTGGCGAAACGTGGAAAAGTAATTTGCCTATTTCTTCGGAAATATAAGCGTGAATAATTAGGCTAGGTTCTGCATAATGTCATACAGACACAGACAGTTTTTTTTTGTAAAAAACGTTATTTTGGAATATGTACCGTGTATACATCCATATGCATTTATTAAAAAGCGGTTATTTCAATATTACAAACAGACACTCCTATTTTATTTATTTGTATAGTATTGTATAGTATAATAAAACTCCATTAGAAATAATGTATTCTTATATGTATGCTTAGCAAAATTTTAATGAAACATTTATTTTATTTTCATTTACTCCAATGCACGTAATTGGTCGTACTTGATTACATCGCTTCTGTATTACAAAACAATGTGATGCTGAATTGACATAACAAATGTAGGCTACGAGTATTTTCAAATCAATGTCGTGTATATTCGTGCAGGCATTTGAAGTGATTGACAAACCAGCATCCAGTATTAGTGGCATTGCCGCAGAGCATTAAGTAGGTCAGTTGACTGCTCTTTTATTTACAGCAGTTTAGCCATTTTTAACTGTGCCGACGATGTTTCAGCTAGTAATTGGTTAGGAATATGGCAATATCATCATATTTTACCGTAACTTTTATTCGCTGCCTATAAATTATGTTTCTAGTTTCCATATTCAAACGTAGTGAAGATAAATGGGGCTAAAGCTAAATAATCTGGTGAAATGTCGATTTCTCGATTCTAGATGACTCTAGGTTATTCTCATATTCAATACAATAATGTGAGATTGTATTTATGAGTTGCTCTAATTCGGAAAATTTAGTCTTTGTATCAATATTGTAAACTATTTCTTGATTGGAAAAGAGCAATACTAGAGTTTTGCTCGTTCTTCTCTAATGATGACTATCTTCCGAACAGGGTGGTAAACTACATTTTGAAATGACTTAATGAATTTAAAGAAACGATTCTGGGTGTTTTTTTTTTTTGTTACTACTACTACTACTACTGTGCTCTTATGGTCGTTATTTTATTAGAAATGATTTGAGTTATACAATATTTTACGCTCTAGACTGATTTATCAATAATTAATATGAAAGTGAGGAAAAAAAACTAAATTGGCCAAAAACAGGACAACTTATGTATATAAAAACATCCTGATGCGATATTTAAGATACTGAGTTATTTAAATAATTCACCTTGATAAAGTTGCTATAAAATGAGGTGCCACGGGTCCAATCTTGACACAAAAATAAATGCAAGATCTCCATGTAAGCTTAAAAGACGAGCGTCTCACTGGGAAGCTATTTTTGGAGTTTCAACTTGACAGATTCCAACGTGCAGCGAGCGAATAGTCGACATTGAAACAAGAGACTAGATTCTTGTATAAAGAAAAATTTACTAAGTAAGTATAATGTATTTATTCACGGATTGAAAAATATTTATTACATATTATTCATGTGCGCTTTGCGCAGCGTGGGTCGTCCTCTGACAAGATGGTTGGACGACCTAGTAAAGGTCGCGCGACGTCGCTGGTTGTAGGCTGCTTCCAACAGGTCCCTGTGGAAGTCAATAGGAGACGCCTATGTCCAGCAGTGGACCTCCATTGGCTGATGGATGATGATGATGATTATTATTATTCATGTGACGTCAGAAACTGTTATTGTTTGCCTTAAGCAGTATTTGATAGTTGAGATAATATTTGTCATGGGAAGGTCTATTCTCTTTAGGCACGGAGGGATTAGGTCATTGCCCTCTGAGAAAAAAAAAACAGGTTGGCAGCTTGTTAATAAAAATAAGTTTGAATATCAGCAACTTTAGACTATTCCGTCCCATATTCTTGACTGCAATCCTCGTGAGCCAGGATCGATACGCATAGAAATGACGACTAATAGCTCGGCTAGTCTAAACTCGGTTCGTCTTTGAGCGATACAATTCTTTTTTAATTTGCAAATGAAATTCATTCGAACAAACAGACGTAGAAGTTCGGAAACTACTGAATATAAAGAACTATCTATTATATAGTATATAGGTTTTAAGTAGGACTTGTGTTGATAGCTTCTTACATCTTCATAATTATGTTGTGTTTTAGTTTTAGACCGTGATCGAAAACTGAGATAAGTAATGCATGCTTATAGTGGTTAGGAAAACCTCATTTTTTATCGTGATTTTTTTAGCGTCATTGTATTTGTAGTTAACACAAGGATTACCCGTTAATTGTGAAATGTCTTGTTTATAATTGTTTATTGTGGGGTCAGGATATTCTAATTAATATGTCAAGTGGTTCTGTCCTGGATTTAAAAGATTACAACGCAAAAAAAATATTCTTTTTGAATAAAAATAGAAATATTTTTGACTCGTAATTAATTTTAAAAGCGAGTGGGCCGCCGCAAGATCTTGGGTAAGAATTTTTATTTCGTCAAAAGGGTTTGTTTTTTATAAGCTATAACTTCAACCCCCAACCTAAGAAAATAAATTTTTTACACCACCCTAAATTTGGGTGTAGAAATGCACCTCTGCTTACCCCATCAAGGAATACAAGCGTGAGTTTGTGTATGTGTTTCATAGTAGTAAAGCTATATTATATCGATAAAAATATAATTACAACGATTCAATAGATGAAGCAATCGTTTGTGTAAATAACGATGAGCATTCCCTACTTTATTCTCTCAATGATTATGAACATAGGTTTTGAAAGAACAGCTAAACACCTTTAACTCATAGCCAGAATTGAGCCATGTGTAAAAACTAATTGTTTCACGAGAGTATTGTTTAAGCCTTCATAAATAACTATAACAAGGAGTTTCTTATAATTTTTTATTAGTTAATTTAATAATCCGCAATTATGTAATCAATATAACTAACTGCTAACCATTTCACCGTAATCTTTATTATTTAATCATAATTAAATCACGCCCAAACGTTATGTGAAAATATGAATAACGGTGATTACTTAGCTTTAAGTATTGCTGAAAAGAGAAAACGAGTGCTTTCCGAGCCTATGGAACAATAAAAATATTGCAATGAAACTCGTGGATTTTGTATATTGCTGTATCTTTCAGATTTATCTAAGTTGTTGTCGTTAATATCAACAAGACAACACACCATGTTGCCAATTAACTTATTTACCTCGATGCCTTTTCAGAATCATTTTAATCTTACAGCTCTCGATTGAGGAAAACAACCAATTCACCATTTACGGAAAATTCATTTCAATTCATTCGTAAATGCCTACAAGGTCACGAAAAGCTGGTTTCATTTTTATTATCATCGACGGATATTTCGTCTTGTACATACACATTTTTTAATAATGAATATATGTATGTGTATCATTTTTACTAAACATATGTTCAATTCTTTTTTATGTGCCGTCTAGCAATGCCGTCTCAGGTAATTTACAATCTCTTCAATAATGACGTCAGCTAACTTGCATTAATTTATATGCCGACGTCAACACGATCAGGATCTATAACCACATACTTGAATACATTACGCAAATGCTTGTTGATACTACAAAGGGCTACGGCTCACTGCACGCTGGACGGTCCAGTAGACGCTTTTGCGTATTTAATTTAAATAAATATTACCTAACCCGCACTAGGCCAGCGTGGTGGACTAAGGCCTAAACCCTCTCAGTTGTAGGTGAGGCCCGTGCCCAGCAGTGGGTCGTATATGGGCTGATGATGATGATGATGAAATATTACCTATATTGTGAGCCGATTGCGCAAGAGGTGAGAAGCAATACAACACCTCATCAATAAAATTAGTGAACAGTTAGTAACTTGAAAATCACAAAAATATCGCTGAAAAGTAGATCCAGAGACCGTAATTTCTATATGTAAAAGTAATCTGTCATTGCTCAGAAGGGTGTTCGTCGGATGCGACTTGGAATCGTCAAAACACGCGTATGTTTGTACGTCACAGCTGGCAACTTTACACGCTTCGATAATTCTGTCAGAGCCCTCATTCTTCGGCATTAAAAGGCACATAGGTAATAATATGTTCTAAAATTAAATGCAATAAAAGCTTGATAGGATAATTTTAGGAGAGGCCTATGTCCAGCAGTGGACGTAAGAAACGCTGCTGATGATGAGGATAATTTTAAAAGTATGTGAAACGTTCGACGTGAATAGGGCCGGCATTGTATTGTAGGTTCATACCCTAACTACAGCTGCCCTGACAGTCAGAGGCGACTCGTGTCATGATATTTTTATTAAAAGACTAATATAGTCATATATTCACTAGACAAATTACCTCCTATTTGTTTGATTAATAAAAGAACAGAACTAGTAAAACATACTTCCACCTTTTTTATTGTGTCAACTATTCTATGCAGTTAATGACTCATGTACAGTTTTTTAAAATTTATTTTTTATCTTTTAGTGAAGCAGTGATGGCCTCGAGGTTTAGGCGCGCGGTCGAGAATCTCGGCGCTCGCGGGTTCAAACCCCAGGCACACACCTCTGACTTTTCGGAGTTATGTGTGTATTCACAATGAATTATCACTTGCTTTAACGGTGAAGGAAAACGTGATGAAACCTGCACACCTAAAAAGTTCTTAGGAATTTCTTAGGTGTGTAGTCCGCCAACCCGCACTAGGCCAGCGTGGTGGACTAAGGCCTAAAACCCTCTCAGTTGTAGAGGAGGCCCGTGCCCAGCAGTGGGACATATATTGGCTGATGATGATGATTAATTTATTTTTATGAAAACTAAATATCATATCTTATAATTATTTAAAATAAATTGGTCATAAAAAAAGAAGATTGCACATGCATTGTACATATTTGACGTAATTTCACGTAAATACGACTCGTACTTAATTGCATAAAAATAATTATTACCAAATATTTTGCACCTAAGCATAAACCAAAGTTTATAGAAATCAGAAAACAAACTTTCGTGTTCATAATATCGATCAGGCTTTCTGGAGTACATCTGGAGTAGGTAGGTACATAACGGATAAACAGCAAAATGTCTTATTAAAATTATTCAGAACGAATTGTTATTGTAGGTTATGTTTCTCGCAAATTGAATATTGTTTCACGAAGTAATAATATTTTAACTGTATACAACAATATTCACGTTTAGAAGTGGCATTCCGCATTCTTAGGATAAATACTTCCTTATTGGTTGTAACGGTCCTATCTCTAACAACTGCGAAATGATTTACGCTACAAATATTAGCGAAGGAATACACACAGCTCGAGCTCTCGCCAAGCACGGAAAATATATATTAATCTTTACAACATCTGTCCGCTTCTTCAAGCTATCACGCTGAAATGCTTCAGGTGTTGCTTTAGGTATTTGAAAAATGTGCTTACATTTACCAGATGAGGAAATTACAAAATCCTTTTCTAGAATTTTCGATGCCAGTTTCATAAAACATCGTCTGTGGTAGGCAAGCGGCATAATTAGTTTATTGCCAACTTCGGAACGAAATGCGTGTTTACCAGCAAAATTTTATATTTTTGCTAGCTACAGCACAGAAGCGAGACGATTTTGTCACAACCAAGCTATTTTACATACACTACACGAGGTTATTAAACCAGTTCACAACTTGCATTTCAGTGTGTCAATAAAATGCTGTCAAGTAGTGTAAGATCAAACAAAATGTATTTCAGTAAGACAAACAATTTAACAATTTGACACAAGACGGACACTACGCACGCACCGGAGCGTCGACCTTGGGCGCCATGGCTGTACAGTTCATGGTTTCGCATCGGTGACACCGCCAACTGTTTGTGCTTGGCATCAGGTGCTCGCTGCTTACGCACTCCAAGTGGAACTGTGATGAGCATGAACTACATTTTATTGTGGCACAGCCATTCATGGTGCGGTTACAACAGGCACAATCCATTTTGCAATCTGAAACAAACATCAAATGAGTTCGCAAATCTATAATTTTAAAATCTTATTCACATTACAACACGATGCAGACATTCACAATTTTATGTACGAGTTAATAAAATTTTATATTTTTATAAAGTAATTCGAAAAATTTTGATTTTTTTGTACGATTTTAGATGAATGTATCTTTGCCAACGGAATACGACTGAGAAAAATTGTCGATCTTGACAGACTATTCTTTGATCATTTTATTCAAAGTATTCTTTTTTCAAAATAAGCAGAATAGGTCGATTTTTTTACGGCCGGTATTATATTTCTTGCAAGATTTATTTATTTTTATGTTTTCGTATCATTTCGATATATTACTAAAACAACATAAATGCACAAGAATTTAATTGAATTTATATTTGAAAGTAGATCTTCATCGTCAAAACGTATGGATGTGTGCATATTTAATAACAATCTAAAACTCTTTTTACATATTTGTGGCTCAAAAGTCAATGTCATAGCACTCCAAAAAGGAATTAATTTTAGGTAACTGAAATAAACGGCCTTATGTGTTACTAATGTACATTTGTGTACATATTTAATAACTCATTCAGAATTATTTATTTAAAACAACTCCATTCCATATACTTTGTTTGATGTTGAATATTAAAAGAGAATAAACAACCAAGCTGCAATCAAAGTGTCAGGACATTTTGGGTAAGCAGAAATTTTGAAACGTAGTATTTGGTAACAAATAACAATTATAACTTACCGAGTAGACATTTATTAATGCCAGTCGAGTAAGAAATCTTTTGCGAAATTGATAAATATCTCAGCAGTGGAGTACTTTAATTTAACTCAGCTTACTTGTTCTAAAAAGTTTCATCTGCAATTTAAGCCGGCTAACTATTTGTCTTTATCGCAATCACACTGTTTGTAGTATATGAACATAAAACCTTTTAAAGACGAATCATTTGTTATGATAAAATATTTGGATGTGTTTTATCCCTCTAGTTTATCAACAAATAAACGGATAACATGGAGATTTATACCCAAATAAAAATGTAGCAGGTTGATGAATGATACGGGCTGCAAATAGTATTTCATTTTATCACGGCATTTTCGCAGAAAAGACCGGGCAATCTGAGAGTCTCGAAATTTGTCGTGATTTATTTGATTTAGATCCTTGGATTGCGCCCCTTTTTTCGCTTTTATACAGTAAGAAGTATTATTGGTGTGAATAATTGGATAATGTATTTTCATAGGCAATAAAAATAAAATATGTGTTGAATTCATAGAGCTTCAAAATCATACGGCTTTGGAAGACATATAGCCACATTTATATACCTATTTTACTGGATTGACATACATATGTTTTATTATCTTATAGGAATACATCGTCTATCTTCTCGGTTTATATGACAATATGTATCATTGAGAAATCAGTACCATTACGGTCTCTCCTATACAAATTTTAGTTTTCTTTTTTATAATGTAAGTTTGATAGTTTTACTTTTTATACCTAATAATTTCATAATTTTTGCTATAAATATACATCCGGCATATTAAGATTTTTCTTGCAGCGGAAAAATCATGAATTCCTAAGAGATTATTTTTCTTACCATTGGGTGACAAAATACATGATACTCCGAGCGAAAAGCAGAAAAGCGGAGCGGGAAAGTGTAGACTTACGCAGTATTACGCTTAATTTCATTTTCGTCCAATATACATTTTTTACAACTAAAGTGTCTGGCATAATGTTTTCGACTACGAAAATGTTGTATATAAGAAGAATGTACTGACAAAGGCTTTGTTTGCATAAACTGGACACCCTATTCAAATAGTAATTTTCTTTGGAATATAGTCTATGGCATTTGAATTCTTGTAAATATACAATCACTCTTCAGCCATTGACCATTTGATAGGTTTTTACAAGTTTAATTTCACCTTTTATGTTCAACGGGCTTACATATACTTCACCTGCAAATATGTAGCTTGTTTTTTGTTGAACAGTGTTGACCTTTAAATTTTCATTGTAATGTTAGTGAGAGTTCATCTATTATACAATTTAACAGAACAAAAATGAACCTTTTAATTTCAGGCAAGGTCGAAATAATTAGAAATATATTAGAACGACGCAAAAAAACTCCAGAATGACGAAGCGGTGTAATTAAAAGCCGAACGTCCGGGAAATAAGGAATTCTGGCGCCAATGATCTAATGCGTACGACAATTTTCATTTTGATACATCCATATTCTTTTGTCATCATCAGCAGCCATCAACGTTCCACTACTAGCAACCGAGTTATTCTTTTGTATTAATAATAATAAATAGTAACTTTTTAATATTAATTCGATTACGGAAATAATTGAAATGAGATAGAAAGCAGTGGAAAAGAAAGGGAGTAAGTGAGAATAAGAAATATTGAATACACACATATAATTTTATACCCATTGTTGAATTTTAATTTCCAGTAATAATAAAATATTTTTCCTTAATCCACATTCGAGGAAAACATAGATAATTTAAATATGTCGGGCCTTTATAACCAAACGTAAAATTAACCCAAACATGTTTTACAAATATCTATATAAAAAGAAAATACATTACTATATATATAGAGTTATGATAGACGTGAATGTAATGTGACTTTGCTAACATTGATGACGTACCTAGTTTTGTACACGTACATATATATATGTTTTGTATATTGCGCAAATGGAAACCCTATTTTCGCAAAGAATATACATTTTTCAAATAAGCGAAGTAACTACATACATATATCTATGTTATACAATATTCAGCAACGGAATACTGAAAAAGTTCACCCGCGCTACACACGTTTTTATACAACATAATACCCCACGTTGGTTTTGTAGTTGGTACTTTTTCGTGCCATACAGTCAAAACTTTATTTTTGATATTTTAATGCATGGTTGCGAAACATGTATTACATTTGGAATATTTTGAAAAAATATGTATTAATTGAGAGGGTCTCCGTTGCAGAGGAGACCTGTGCCCAGTAGAGGACGAGTATGAGACATTTGTAGAGGACGTATATGGGCTGATAATAATGATGTATTTATCGTGATGTTACTTATAACAACATAATTTAAAAGGTCCTTATAAATTATTATTTTTGTTATAATTTTTTGCGGCTCAGCTTGTGTGACCTGTGGTGAGATAAAAGGAGTTCAATCTATATCAATTGCTTGTGGAATCCACAAATGGTCCTGTGTCTGCGTGTCGTGAGAACTAATATTTCCTTAATATCATGAAAGAGGGGTTAGGACAAACGTGTTCCGCTCTAGTACCCATTCTTAAGTGCAATATTGCCCAAATATAAGTAGTTGTGTCGAATGCCCTAGTTAAAATTCGGGATGTACCATGACAGGTTAAGAAATGCGATTAACCTTGGACATGATCTTTGCTCAACAAAAAAACCCTGCCAATGGCAAATTATTATATTCGTAGTAGCAACTCGTTAAAAACGGCAAATTAATTAGCCGGCATACTATATGTCTTTATCGTTTAACCTTTGGTAAAATTTCGCGTTGACGTTTTTTGATTGACGTTTTTTTTTATGATTTTCTTTGTAACAGTTGTATGTATTTGCCGACAGACGAGGCGGCGATGTGGGCGGCGCCCGAGTGTTGCGTTCGACGCCCGACTGGGGCGACACGGCAATCAGTGGCGAACACCTCTGGTCGCCCACTTCCGTGTCCGGAGATTGCTGTTATGTTGGCGACGCGGAATGCCAGGTAAGCAAAAAGTTCCTATGTTTTTTAACGTTCAACCCCCTGGGGTTATTGTAACACAGTCGACAGGAAAAAAATTGCAAATTGGAGTTGAATTAAATTTATTTAGAAATTGAGAATTCTGTTCACGGTGATGCATAAAGTCGAAATTAACTTTAGGTATTTGGTAAAGAATGTAAAACCAACACTAAGCAACATTGCCGTTGAATGTCGTTGAATAATTTTTAACTATTTGTAAATAACCACTGAATTATGTAATGAAATCTCTTTTTGACCTTTTTTTATTTTGATGGCCAGCTTGTGCTTTTGCTCAACAGAATATTGTACTAAAACAATACTTTCGCGTTTCGTTCAGTGAGCGGGATTTCCGACAGTCCAATTTGCTGTTGGTATTATTGGACATTTGATATTCGTATTCGCCCGGATAGCTACCACCATTCATATGGTGTGTAACTGTCAAAACGATCGTGTGTCGCATTCTTTGATCATACTGCGTATATCGAATGAGACAGGCAATAGCAACGGTGATTACAAACACCGTGACGTTAAAAAAAAATTCCAACAACACGTTTTCCTTACAACCACGAGTATTAAATGTATGTAGTTGTTAGGAAAACGTTTTTATTTAATTTTATGTCGAGATTTTTTTAATGTCACGGTATTTGTAATCACCGTGGCTTTTGCCGGTCTTAGTTTTCGACCACGGTCTTTATCCACCCTGTATAGGGATGATGGTAGTCGCTTCTCGCCATCTAATATTATTTTGTACACACTGCATTTACAGTATGCCAGTATTGTCACTTTGTCTTGTTAGTGTAAAAAACATATTTAAATTTACCCTGAAGGAGCAAACTAAGGAGCCAACCCGCACTAGGCCAGCGTGGTGGACTAAGGCCTAAACCCTCTCAGTTGTAGAGGAGGCCCGTGCCCAGCAGTGGGACGTATTTGGGCTGATGATGATGATGAAGGAGCAGGCAGAAGTGCATTTCTGCAGCCACTTTCCGCCAATTTATAAGTCTCATGTATTAGAGGGCGAGCCTTTTGCCGTTTTTGGAGCACATTTCCAAATTCCGTGCTGCTACTGAAAATATACTAAACGAAAAACTGAATCGTACTGCCTCATCCAGGAATCTCTAGATCACCTAGCATAAAAATTAAATTTTCTACGAAACTTAGATAATATATGTACCTACAAGTGAAAATATCCTACCTGTCCAATGCTTTTAAATTACACAAAAGGCTATCGGTTTGACCCCACGCGTTATTCATAAATAAAACCCTGATCGAAGCGACGGCGACGGTCGATATTATCCATTCTATCGATGATTAATGTTGTTGCTGGTGGTAGGATATTCGTATCCGCCCGGATGGCGACCATCGTACACAGGGCGTAAAACCCGCCATAGTGGCACATGCAAGTGTGCCGCGTTCCGGGATCAGCCAGTGTATATCCGGTTTTCGGGGGGGCTTCAATCATGGTGTAAGGATGACCGTGCCGGCAATTTTATTGGCCGGTTTGTCGCGGTCGGTCCTTTGATCGCCATGATTGATAGTCCCCCAAACTTTTTCACAATAAGGTGAAGAGGTATTCGGCCGGCATGATTGTGTCGACCAACGGGAGACCATCATCTCTCGCTGGTCGGCACTTTTTCTGGACTCCATTGCGCTTACCATCAGGTGCAATGGGGTCACTTTGCCGTGCCAGAATAAAAAAAAAAAAAAAAAAAAAAAAAAAAAAAATAATGTGGTTTCTGTTATACAGTAATAATAATCATGTATACAATCACGTGGTGTAATATACAATACAAAGATAAAGACCTACATAATATGTCAGACTATTTTACTATTGAGGACGGTGTCTTTCAATAATTCCTGAGGCGTTTTGCCTTAGTTTACTTTGCGGGAAAAGGGACAAACGCAGCCCTTTTTATAATACTTTAAAAAACGAAAAAAAGATAAATGATGCTGAAATGCATGTTAAATATTAAATAAATAATAAAATAAAATTCATGATATTTTACTTACAAACAGTAAACTTATAGGATAAAATTTTACTTTAAAAAACTTTACTTAAAAATAACATTGCATCCGGATAATGCTGCCGGCGTAAATTATGAATAAAACCTCGCAGAATAGTAAATTAAGTCCTTACTTATAATTCAAATAGCGAGGAATAATTCCCCATCTGTGAACCCACTCTTAACGCAAATTGTTTGTGTTAGCAACAGCACGTCGCGTCGTGTGCAGAGCCAGTTAAGTTAGATTTGGCATCGAAAACAACATACATCAATTCTAAACAAAATAAATTATGTTTATCCATACCCTAAACAAACAAATGAAATTGAAGAGTCTATTTGCACTGTCAATATAACAAAGAAATTATATTAACCAAGATAATCTTTACTTACCTACATTCTTTTACTTATATGTCAGCTAGTTCCGGGTAATTTTCCAAACTACTTTTTTCAGAACTTTAAACTCTACTACCAATTTTACGAGCTGTGTTATGTCAAGTAAAGGCCAACCTGGCCTTTACTTTACTTATTCTCCGCCTTGTGGATTGGCGTAAGAATTCCGCCATGTTATTCCCTACCTGTCGTAAAAGGCAACTTACAGGGGCCACTGGGGTGGCTGAGCGTATAGCGGAGGCGGTGCATGGAGTGCATGGAGATCCAAAATAGCGTGAGTTGAGGGCATCTCAAACCTTCCCAATTTTTAGGAGCCCATAATTGAGATGGTGCGCTGGGCGGCATGTGACTAATATAGGGCCCTTCTCGCCCTGAGATGCCGCAAAACCGCCCCAAATGCGCGTGATGGTCACCGAGAGGTTTTAGTTGGTATGCTGGCGTAGGATTTTGTTTAGGAACCTAACTCGGCTAAGCAGGCAATTGTTCCGTGCACCGAGTTGGAAGGCCAGAAACCCCGACATACCCCTTTCGGCCTCCCCGAGGTACCCACAGGGGAGCTTAAGGCGCTTTCTTCTCGTAAAAAAGGTACTTATTCTCGAAATAATATAAAAAACTACGTAAAAATAAATTTTAACAAACTAATTTTAAACATAAAACTGATAGTTGTCTCTTGAACAAACAATATATTTCAATGCGACCCGTCAAGTTTAAAAGCTAACACTGAAGTAATGAATTATTAACGAACAGAGGGAGAGAGTCATTAAAACAATGCTAGAACTTTTTTAAAGGAGCATCTTTCCAATTCGGGATTTTAGCCCAGTGCCACTTAAAATTAAAACGGTTTTTGTTGTAAGACAAAAGCTTAAAAAAAGGGTTTTCAATTAAGGCATTCAATGTTGGAAATTACGTTTTAGTCATATATTATAATAACATACAATTTATCTGTATAATATGCAAAATAAATAAATAAAATAATTTCAATACGAAAATGAACTCATTTGAGTGTTTTGGACTGTTAAAGACATAAATCATAATATCTAGCATATTTCCAAAAAATCCCCAATATTCATACAAATGACATTATGAGTATAATAAATATAAATTGCTTTGTGTTTGTATTGTACACGACACATTACATTAAAGTTTCATCAAATAAGGAAAATATGTTGCATTTAGCCACGTATTTTTTTGCTCGTATACACATCCGTCAAAACGGGACTCTGATTCTCTATTATTAAGTACTTACTCGTACATTCTAGACAATTTATCTTTTAGTCTATTTATAAAATATTTCTTTATTCTTTATCATTCGCCACAAAGAAGCTCTCTTAAATTATTGCGAATGGCGGCACTGCTGGTACGAAAAACCTATTGAGTTTGACAGAAGCAGCGGTGAATAAGTCTGCAAACAATTCAGCAGGTGCTACAGGAGCAACAGGGCAAGAAATTGTAATTTCCCCGACAACCATTAACAAGTTTCCTGCCTATTGTGTAGGCCGGTCGGCCGTAGTTGAATGTAAGATTAATGTCCTTTGGCTATGTTGCCACTATTACTGTGACGTTGACCCCCTATCGGCAATACAACAAAAGCCTGTCTTCGGGTCCGTGCTGCCAATCGTTACATAATAATAACGCAATTCAAATTAATAGCATATAGGTACATTCTCGTTTGCCGTCGCTCCGTCTCTTCGGCTGACAATCGAATTGGTTCAAAGGCTCGAGTTTGCTTTCTGAATTATACATATTGGAGATATGCTGAGAGCTAATGTGGAACAAAGTTTAAATAACACTGTACATTTTTCTGTTTTATTTGAAGAATTTGCTCTTTATACAAATAATTACATCAAAAAATAGTTATTCCCTTCCCCAAATAAAGAATAAAAATTTATCTTTGAACTCTCATTCGGGGATATAAGTTTTGTTTAAATTAAATCAAAAATTCAACAACAGCTGGAGTTACTAGTTAGAATGTTCGCTCGGTATACGTGACCGTCATGCAAAATTACACTTAACGTTGTATCTGGAGCATCGCAACCATGCCTTACAATTATAACGCAAAATAGAAATATTTATTTTAAAGATTACCTACTTCTTAAATTCCAGTATTAAGTCATTAATACAGCGGTTACTTGTCTCAAGGATACTGAATATTGAACGAGCACCGAAAAACCCTTTGGCCGCAAAGTAATTTTTACCTTTTCGCCTCGAAGTCGTTGGTTTCGGGTGCTGTGGGACCAAGTTTCTTATAGTTTTCGATATTCAACACATTTATCTTAAGGCTTCCGTCTATCTTTCATTTATTTTATTCCTTACCCTTATCCTCTAAAAGTTAAATGTTTGAAACCGATATTTGCTAGTTTCGGCTACCGTGAAATATTAGGTTTATCTTTCACTAAATGTGTTTAACGTTTTCTTCCACATAACTTTCATAATTACTTACGTTAACCAAACAATCATTCCACACATATTTGATCACAGTCAATAAACACTCACAACACTTGAGTCGTCGATGTTTGAAAAAGGATTCAGGGAGGTAGTAAGGTCAGAAATAGGGTTAAGGATTAGGCCTCATGCAATAGCTCTTAATGGACGAAAGGGCACGACAAAGCCGTTGCTGCAAATTGGTTTTCACTGAAGAGCAAATTACACCTTAGAAAGTCAACACCATTTACAGTTTAAATAGTAACGATCAATAGAATATTATAACACCTATCAGGTTTTTCCAACAACCGATAAGTGAGTAGAAATTTAATAGTGATTGAAAAGGATTTTATATAAACTCGTAAATCAAAGTCCCGAGAAATAATTTTTGTCCGGGAAGTTTCATTTATTGAACGTTATTTAATATTTGTAGGTATTACTCGTTGAATATTAAACATTGAAGCTATGTCTAAGTCGAGAATCATAAATTTGAATAACCCTGCACTGATTAATTTGTATTCTCAACAGTTCCCTTCAATATTCCGAGCAGACAATCAGCTGCGCTTTCCTAAGCTTGAATAGCTTATGAATTTTGAAGCTAAAATTATAACAATAGAAATAGAAGCTGTTTTATTAATCGGGTACGATACTCTAGCATCTGAAAATACAACAACCGGTGAGACGATTATGATTATCTTTAACCAATCTATACCATTTTAATAAATGTTATACTGGCTTGAGGCTTAGGCGCGCGGTCGAGAATCTCGGCGGTCGCGGGTTCAAACCTCTGACGTTTCGAAGTTATGTCTGTATTCACAATGAATTATCACTTATTTTAACGGTGACGGAAAACATTGTGAGAAAACCTTTTTTTTGTTTTGGAGGGGAAAGCTAATTATGGCTCTACTTCCTGCCAGCCCTGGGAGAGGGGGGCAGGAAGCGTATGTCGGGGTCACCGGCCTTCCAGCCCGGCGCGCGGTGACGTCACGTCCGCGCAGATGTTAGTTCCGGGCTGGGTCCCTAACAAAATCCCTAAACCTAATGTTAAGTGTGTAGTCCGCCAATCCGCACTAGGCCAGCGTGATGTACTAAGGCCTAAACCCTCTGATTTGTAGAGAAGGCCCGTGCCCAGCAGTGGGACATATGTGGGCTGAAGATGATGATGATGAATACCGCAATGCGACATCGAAGTGGTTTTTTTTATAGTATTTTAATTTCAATCTTAGTTGATTTACTTGAATATCCCATTGATTGTGCAGTACGTGGCGTGCGATCGAATGAATCTTGAATTCGAAGGGTCGTGCAAAGCCAGCTATATTCGATACATATTCTGAGGTCTACAAACAGCTTAGGAATCCTAGTACTAGAAATACATCATTACCTGCCATTACCCATTCGAGGACACAGGCGTTAGTGTATCATATTAATTTATTTATTAGACGGCTCATTAGATGGCCTCATTAGACGGCTCAGAGTCTAAAGAGAGGGCTATGCTCGGGGTTTACCTACGAGATCGAATCAGAACTGAGGAGAACTAAAGTAACCGAGATATCCCAGCGGATTAGCAAGTTGAAGTGGCAATGGGCCGGGCACATAGAGCGGAGAACTGATGGCCGATGGGGCCAAAAAGTTCTCGAGTGGAGGTCACGTACCGGAAAGTGCAGCATGGGACGTCCTCCGACAAGGTGGTCGGACGACCTAGTAAAGGTCGAGGGACGTCGCTGGACGCAGGCTGCTTCCAACTGGTTCCTGTATGTCATTGGGAGAGGCCTATGTCCAGCAGTGGACCTCTTTTTGTCTGATGGATTGGATTGATTGGATTAATTTATTTAATTAATTTATTATGATTCAACAGAAACACGGCTCCCGCATGAAGTGCTCAGCTTGCAAAATCGTGGCCCACATAGCATGCATCGACATCCTGATGGACCGCGTGCAGTTCACGTGCAAGCCCACATTCCGAGACGTGGGCGTGCGCCAGTACCGCGAGCAGACCATCACGCACCACCACTGGGTGCATCGCCGGTCAGAGAAGGGCAAGTGCAAGGCTTGCGGCAAGGTGAGCTAGCTCCGAGCAGCCAACACCCACCGCTCCTCATTAACCCCCGCCTAATACTCATTTCACGCATATTAGTGCTGTCTGGCGTCCGTTAAATTAGTTCTGCATTGTACTTTACGTTTATGTCGTGCGCCATCACCGCCTACATCGTACCTTGTTCATACATTTTAATTAAAATAATTTTATTACTTATTTTTACGTAAATGTTAAAATTTTGCAGAAAATCACTTCGTAACTAACAATATTGCACGTTAATAAATAGACATGTTTAACGTAAAGAGCCATTTACGTGGACCTTATGTTGATATTTATCGCAGGGCGGTAACGATTCACATGTAACGTACCCAAAATAAAAAGGCTATTAGCACATCTAAAGGAAATAAAATAAACGCGGTTGATTAGCTATTCTTCGGGATGGTTCATTAATATGTACGGCGAGTGGGGCGGTCGGAACGTTGTCATGCAATCAAAAATTCTTGAAGTTGCTTGGGCAGACAAATCCATTAATGTACTCTTGCTTAGGCCACTTAATTGAGCCTTTAATAATTGAAGATCCGTAAGTAACTTCGTACACGTTTAGTATCAATTAATTGCAAAATGTTCCAGAACTTTTCCTGATTATATTTCAATGAACTTTGCAAATTGTATTTAACAATCCGTAAAGTTTTACCTTTATAATTTTACTTTAATAGTTAAACCAAACAAGAAAGCAATGTTGCTGGCATTTTTGATAAGCAAATACTGTCTTATATTTAACAAGACAAACTGTTTTCAAATAAAAAAAAATGTTGTTACACCGGTCTAAGCCTCAATGGCTACATGATTGTAACTTCTCACTATTAGGTGCTCGTACTCTTCGTACTTTGCTACGATGGAGCGATGCAAATATTACGCTCTGGAATTGCAATCAAAGTGCAGCAACTTGTACGATATCATGGTGTTCACATGCGTTGGCGTCATCATTGTGATAATATTACATTAAATACAATACCACTGTGTCGTCAAATAGTGCTATTGGGTTGGTAAAGTGCTATATAATGAACAAGGCATAAAACGTAGCCATGTCTTATTTTACCGACACGCAACCGGAAAATTTATTGAATAATTAATACATTGTTTTGTTTGACCGGGTAACATTTCGGGTATGAAACTTTTAAGTACAGCCTGTAACAGTGGCTTCAATATATTTCAGCCGGCGTATAAAGCAATAAATCATACAATTAGTGGCCGGGAAAATTAACATGAATGAATGATGAGATGTGTCGCGGCTCATCATTCTTCATTCGGCCAATCGTTCTCTCCCGGCCGAGCTGGAGACTCGGCTCTCAACTCGAAATGATTTGCATTTACCTCGAATATGGCTCGCATGCGACACGAACACCGGCGCACAAGCTCCACGCGAAATTAAAACTTAATTTTTAATGACGTGTTAGCACATCACCCATACACCAGCACTACTCGGTTAAAAATCAAGGTTTCCCTTTTACATGGAGCGTTAAAATTTAGTTGACATTTTCTTGAGGGATGTTATACGCTCAATTGACTTCAATATTTAATGCTTTCAATTACACTCTAAATAGCTACGCAGTGTTTTTTCAAACCAGCTCAATTAGATACTCTTAAAGTTCAGTATTTTCAAGTCATTTAGTAATTATACTCACGCGTGAACCCGTACTTCGTACATTTTTCGTGTGTAAAGTAAATACGTTACTATTTTTTTACAGACTAATGACTGGACCTAAGGCAACAATTTAGCTTCATGAACAAACCCATTAATCACTTACTTTTTAAATTATATAAAATTTCAAAGAACATTGTATTTTTTCCACTTGTTTGCCTGTATAACAAAGTTTTTGAAACGACTTATTTTAACACTTATAAAAGGATAATTAAATAACTGGTATTCATATTTAATGTAGGTATTTTTTGTAATTGTGGCATGTCATATCTACGTACCTATATCACTTTCTATGGATAATATTTTTGGTAGACGTATTTCAAATAATATATAGATTTCAACAAACCATTTTGTGGCAACCTACGAGTACATATTTCTTATTATAGCAAATGCGTTTGAGTAATTTGCCACATGTTTTCACAATATATGTAAAATATTTTTTGTGTAGAAAATGTTTTTGGGGAACAATTCAATTTACGGTAACACAATTTATACATCAAAACACCCACGATCACGGAACACACGTGTTCACGTTATTACTACCAACCTACAGAAACAGCAAAATTTATTTAATAACTTATTTGGAGCTAGCACGTCTATAGAAAAACACCACTTTAAGGCAATTTCACCTAGAACATCATAAAGATTAATTTTAAAATATTTATCAACTTATAATTTAACAAAATAATAAAGATTATTCCAGGTACAAAATTCATAAGCTTGTGTTTGATTGTTGTCATTAATTTCTTTTCACTATTGCTTTATCATGAATTTTGATAATTTTTTTACACGCGGGCACTTTGTGTTTTCATTTTGCATGTGTGTTGCATGGTTGTCTTGTTGTCACAGTCATTCTGGCGCAGTTGCTGTGGATGGTGCGTACCTACACGCCTCTCTGTAGACAAGGCTATACCCGTAGACAATGACATTGTCAACCATGTGCGTATAACATCACATCGTTTACACAGAATAATGCGGCGATTCCAATGCGCGGTGGAAAAAATGATATTCTTGCGAACGATATTCATTAACTCCATTAGAATGTAATTTAATTATATTGCCATAACACAGAAACACAACCATTAATGAATACATATAAACGTTCGCAAGAATATCTGTAATTAAAAGTCAGCTTGTGTAATTAAGCGTTGCTTGCTTTTCATTATAAAACATGGCGATCCTTCAAGGGTTCAAATTGTTTTACAAATATATATTTATTTATTGAAACTGTGACGTGTTCTTGCCAACAGTCGCTGCAAGCTAAATTATCGTTCAGCTCAAAAGAGATCGTAGCCTTGAGTTGTTCGTGGTGTAAAGATGCCTACCACAACAAAGAAAGTTGCTTCAACCTTCAGCGAATAGGAGAGGAGTGTTCGTTAGGTACGCTATATTTAGACTTTCACAATTTGATTTACTATATTTCATCTGAGAATTGAATAAAAAATACCTAGTAAACCTGTGTTTTCGTCTGATTCAGGTTCTCAGAGCAATATAATAGTGCCGCCTTCATGGATCGTGAAATTACCTAGAAGGGGTAGTTTCAAATCATCATTAAGAAAGTCGCCCAAGAAAAAAAGTGCTTCTAAAAAGAAAGGAAAGGATGCCAAAAATGATCAGAGGACATTTGTAATAAAGCCAATACCCACGTCTAACGTGAAACCTGTGCTGGTATTTATTAACCCAAAGAGTGGCGGCAACCAGGGCGCCAAACTCCTGCAGAAGTTCCAATGGTTATTGAATCCTCGTCAAGTGTTCGATCTTACACAAGGCGGTCCAGGGCCAGGGTAAAGTAGCTTTATATTATTTTGTATTCATTTTAAATATTTTTACATTATAGAATATTTATTTTTAGAATAATAGAGTCATCAAAAAACAATATCAATCTCATCAGCCCATTTACGCCCCGCTGCTGGGCACGGGCCTCCTCCGCTGCTGAAAGGGAAGGCCTTAGTCCACCACGCTGGCCTTGTGCGATTTGGCGGACTACACACCTAAGAAATTCCTAAGATTTTTTTTTAGGTGTGTAGGTATCACGATGTTTTCCTTCACCGTTAAACACACATAACTTTGAAAAGTCAGAGGTGTGTGCCTGGGGTTTAAACCCGCAGCCGCCAAGATTTTTTTTCTAAACAACGAGGCCTACTACTACTTACGTCTATTCCAGAAAAATAATATAAAATATTTATAAATATTCCTGTTTTACAATGAGATTATTGATCATTTAAAACGTATCTATTATGCTCAAAAATATTGCTATTTTTTATTCCAAAACATTTGCAACGTCCCGATAGGTCTGGGAATAGACGTAAATTATATCACTATAATGGCCGAATACTGAAACGCTACTTAATCTGAGGGCGACTTATATTTAAGTGGCTAATTTAATTTATAATTTAAGCGGTATACTGAAACATCATTTATCGCTTTTAAGACTGTGATTAACTAATGCCCACTTAAATTTCCATAAATTGCAACATTATCACATAAAGTTCTTTTACATGACATTTTTTAAGTATATACCGCTTAAATTATAACAGCCACATAAATATAAGTCGCCCTCAGATTAAGTAGCGTTTCAGTATTCGGCCATAAATGCATCAGTCGGGCCGATTAAACTTTTCAGAACAAAGTTTTGCTTCAGCGTTCTATTTATTCTTTTACTATTATAGAAAGCTCTTAGGAATCGACTAATGGAAATGGATGACTTTATAGTCACTGGAGCTATTTGAAATTTTATTCATTGGATTATCTTTAGTTACATTAAAATGTAGGAACTAGAAATGCATGCTATTTTTGAACTTGGTATTTGAACAACCAATTGTTGCGTGGCAGAATGCCATATAACATTTTATGCCGGGAAAATGGAAAGATCCCTTGGGATAAGTATCATAAGGCGCTGGAAGCCGCGGATAATTAATAGCCTCGTTACTTATAATAGCTCGTTATTTGCAATTTCCTCGAGTTTGGTTCTTAATTATAAGTGTCAACGGTGTAAGTAAAATATAGCTTCATTTAAAAATCGCTAGAAACGACGCTGTAATAAAGAATTAAAAACGAACATTATTGCCCGGCATTTTAATTTTAGTTAAAGGTTAATAAAGACTTTTGACAATTGAAATTATTAAATGACAGAATAACTTTTTTCTTTTAACTTTGAAAATAACTTTTGTTTTATTTATATGTATTTCATAATAGGTATTTTATTTTCTCCTTGCTCTTTTTACCATATTTTTAGTATCGATTAATGTATGACCGCTTAGGAACACGTTAACGTGATACGTTATGTTTTGCCAATCGATACTGTCCTTGAATAGCACAGTATTCCCCAACAGCTATATTGTCAGTTTAAAAACATAGTAAAAATCATGATGAACTGGCTGTCGTCCTGACATAAAAGTGTTCGGAACATTATCTATTGCATAAATCACGTTCAAACTTCAAATATCATAGGATCACTCCAAATCTTTCTTTTCAAACCTTCTACAAGCCGCCATGTGGTAATTTCGACAAGGGATTTTAATCAGGGGTAATGCTCTAACTAGTTGGCTTAACTTTGCCGCGCCGCGCCGATGAAAAAAAGCAAATAAAAATTTAGCTGATGGCAGTAGAGCTTGAAACTCTTGCTCGTTGTAACGACATACAACTTTTAGTTCATTTTGCATATTTCGATATCGGGGATCGGGTGTGTTATCTATGTGTATATTTTTTAGATAGTGCCTCATTGCCCCCACAGTATACAATGGTTCCCGGTTTAAGCAATAGGTTATTGCGTTTTCCCGTTACAACATTTTCATTTGCTGCGTCTGAAATTGTGCCCATTAAATGACAATGGGTTCAAACCCTTTTATGTGGAATTCAAACCATAGCTGGTGGAAAGGAGGTTTAGAAATATCCACGCCTTTGGGGACACAGGGATAAACTTATGTATTACGCATATCGATGTTTTAAGAAGCACAAAGTATATTTGATTCATCTCTGTTTGACAGCCCCGTGGCTCAGTTAGCTAGACCAGCTTACGAAACGAAAGGCCACGGGTTCGATCCCCGCACCGAGACAAATGTTTGTGTGATCCACAAATATTTGTTTCGGGTCTGGGTGTTTGTGAGACCGAAAAGTCTCTCGTAGTTTCTGAGACCCACGACTATTGATTTGATATTGATGGATTTTTATGCAGAAGAGTAATATAAAGTATCTTTCAGACTGGAGATGTTTCGAAAAGTGCCCAACTTGCGAGTGCTGGCGTGCGGCGGCGACGGCACCGTGGGCTGGGTGCTCAGTGTGCTCGACCGCATCGGCTCCCGACCTGCTGTTGGAGTCCTACCGCTGGGTACAGGCAATGATCTCGCTAGAGCTCTGGGATGGGGCGGAGTAAGTTATATTATCAACCTTTTTCTGATGTCAATAAATTTTCAAGATATTTTTTTGAGTTCAAGTTGTTCGTGTTTATCTCAATTTTATAAGCTTCGATGTATTGTATGCTAGTTAATATATATGTAGTCTATTATATTGACAGGGTATGCAGACTCATATCCCAAAGTTAAAAATTATCCACTATTTATAATAGTATATAGTCGAGTAAGCAAGCCAAACTAATTTTTTTTTCCGCTCTTTGCTGTACGTACCATTATGGTAATTAGTTGGTTTTGTTCATTCGAAACTTTATATTAAAATGCTGAAACTTTATCCTGCCCGTCTATTTATCTGTATGAATAAACTTTTTAAATGAATGTTTTTGTTTTCCCCACTTTACAGTTTTGCATTAATTTTCTTACAAAGTGCACCACTTGAATAAAATTTCTCGTAAAATGTAGTTGCCATATTCGTACGTTTTGCCATACAACAGGTGTTTGTTCAGATGTCACAGACAGATTCGCTCATTGAAAATTCCCTGCGTCAAAGAGAATCGGATGTAGCTTTTCTCTGACATGGACGGAAACATTAAATAATTTCAAAGGGTCCGGCTGCCACGTCGTACCAATACTTTACGTGTATACTTTCTCGTGTTTTTTTCCATTTCTCTTTTTTGAGTTCCAAATTGCTTTGCTATAGAATCTTTTGGATTTACACGACTTAATTTCGTTATTTACTCTATTTAAGAGATCGGCGACATCACATTTACGACTTAGTCATATAAAGCAGTAAAAATAAAACTCTCACGTTTTTGTCGCAATACTACAAACGTTCAAAAGATAAAATCTTGCATTCATCCGCAAACAAATCTAAACCCGGCTTTTATTCCAAGAGAGCGTTAAGCTCTTTTAGTGACCGCAGTGGGGGCGACTTGAAACTTTCGCGTTTATGCCAATATATCTCAACGATGCTATAAATAATTTACCATGACACGCGACGTTTTTTATAAAGTTCGCTTTTATAGAAGGGGATCAAAAATTCACAAAGGGAAACATGACACGTGTTTTATAAATACAGGTGTTTTCTTGCTAAAAAAAATATTCACGTCCGAATTAAAAAGTGTAAAAAACGGTATGTTAGTTTGATCTGTATTCTATTATGCACACATTACTTAACTAGCTGTTGTTCGCAACTACATATACGAAACTTTAAACTTAAAAAAAAAGTATTTTTTCCACTATTAAACGAGACCAGGTCATTTATAATGCAAAGTTGTTATATTGAGGCATGTAAATTAAATGTGCCGCTTCTGCCTAAATTAATATGCCTACGTGAGCATTCAATGTTGTTTGGAATTAATGTTTCAATTGATATATTTCTATAAGATACTTTTGTAACTGTAAAATATAATATTTATAAGATATGTGTATGAAGATTCTGAAATATTCAATTTGCAATCGTCAGGCTCAAATTAAAATAAACGCTAACTTTGTTTTGCGCATAAAATAAAAGAACAGATTTTTATACATTTTCATAATTTTCCTATTTTCTATGAATATTAAAACTCCATGAATATAATATTGCTAACTTTTGGTCGGAAAACTTTTAGATTAGTGTAACGTTCCTATTGAATGTTTCTATCTTTAACTATTCCGTGGGAAAGCAAAACATAATAAATATTTAAAATGTTAAGCAAAAAGATACAAAAGTTTCGCCAGCTGACTATTCTCGTCTAAGCGAAAAAGGTAAAATAGATGGAGCCTGTCCGAAGTTACAAACATGAACCATTAAAATCAACATTTTATGTTATTTTTCTTGGCTATGTTTATTTGTATGAATATGGAGGAGAAGAAAGAGCGTCTCTGAATAAATATGTAAATTCCATGATTACCTGTTGTCGCCTGGTGCGAGACAATGTGCTATAATGAGACCATAAACAAAGTTTATCGCTTCACTCGTGAACATTTTAGTATTCTCAAAAGCGACAAACAACTCCCGAACTCGTGACAGCCTAATGTTATGTAATTGTTACTTATTACAGTATCATTGGATTCTGGAATTTTCTATTCGATAAACATACAACCTATTATTATATATCTGATGGTTGTCATTCTGTTTTGAAAATTGATTTTTACTATACTTACTGTTCCTCATCCATAATGGGAAGCAAGTTTTAATAAGCAACATAAATTATACTACAATTGTACGCATGATTATAATGTCGTTAATGTCCATTACGTAAAGCATTCACCGTGAGATTACCTGCAGTTAGCAGGGTAACAACCTTTTTTGCTTGTCTCCGGATTATAAACCGCATTGTGTTTTTGACGTTAGAAGAATGAAGACGTTGAGGAATGTAATGATAAGACAGGTAGTATCATTAAATTCAACTGTATTCCGTGGGTCTCCACTAGAACTCAAAGAGGTCAGGCTAACACCTACGGTCCAGAGTGATAGACTAATATCCACACCACTAACCTAGTGCGGGTTTGCGGAATAAACAGTTTAGAAATTATTTTAATGAGATGTAATAATTGATAATAACTTATGCGTAAATAAAACCCACAGATTATATCGAAATATAACCAATATTTGCTATATGTAGATACGTACCTACTAATTAAAAATGAGGAGTCGTAAGAGGATAATGACACAGGGCAATATTATCAAATAATATATTCATATTTTATATGAATATGACAGTGGAGCCGTGACGCACAAAATTGCTACTTGAATTTTCATACCATATAGGTAGGCAATGTCCGATATTGATATTACGGAAATAAGCCTTAGGCACGCTCAGTTATTGGCATGGACACTCGTCCCAGTTTGTTATTACTATTTGCAAGATATTTTAGTTGGGTTGACATTTGTAATATGAAAACTAGCGTTGTGGTTTCCACCCTACACTTTTTTGCTTCAAATGCTAAGGTCTTTTGATTTTACTTATGTATAATGTGAGTATCTCAATTGTTTTTAATCATCGTATTAAAACTTTAAAATTACTCAAGAAGCCGATTCAGATAAAGTAAAATACTGTTTATAAATTATTTTAAACTCAAGCAGTAGTAATCAAAAAGTCGTGTATCTTATCTTTGTTTAAAGTCAATGACAACATTTCAGTGTCCTTTAAAAAGATCTAAGCAAACAAGTACTTTGCTGTGAAAATTAAAATTCAAATATCCAGTTTTTTATATTCTTTCTCTTTCCTTTCCTAATAGTTAAGCCATAAATGTATTATATTTTGACCATATATTTTTAAAATAAGTAATTAAAGTTAACAACACACAAATAATATGCTCATTTATCATTCGTTAGGACACGTATCCCATGAACAAAGAATTGGAATTTAATGACAAAAATTCGGATTAGGAGAAACGATCAGTTATCGAGACTTTATTCCTTTTTGAAAGAGTAGCGCATTTACAAATAAATTTAACAGCAACAGGTAAAGCTTTGCATAATCATTAATCAATTACTGTTTGTTCATTAACTCCGAATCAGAGCTCTCTTACTAATGAAAATATCGCATTAACAAAACTTTTAAGCTCGAAACAAAGCGAAGCATTCTAGTTTACTTACAAATGATCTCCATCTCACGTGAAAACTTTGGTTTTAAAACTAATCAACGCAATCTGTACCAATTTAGCTCGCGAATTAAACTTTAAGCAGTCCCATTAAAACTTTATCTGGCACCAATGTTCCATTAACTTCATTTCTAAGAAAATATGTTATGTGTATACATATATATGTAGGTATGTCGCAATACTGCATCCTCGTTGTAAGAAATAATGGTTGTTTTTATGAATCAGTTGTTTAAAGCGCATTACCTGACATGTCAATCATAATATGATGCATTGCATGACAAAGGAAAAACATTACGAGCTGGCGATTAGAAGTGTATGTAAATATGAACAATAATTTATTATTTATTTTATGGAAAGTCTGGATTAAAAATATACCTTTAGTAGGCAATGACAGAGAAAGGCACAAAACAGTATTATCTTTAGACCGCATTGCCAACAGGTGATATAAATTTAAGAAATTTCTTCCCTAGGGTTACGAAGACGAGCCGATATCAAAAATTCTGGCCAACATCGGTGAAAGTGACACAGTTTTATTGGACCGATGGCAACTCACTGTGGAGCCCAATACTGCTGCGTCCGGCGAAGACACGAGCAATGCAAAGCCGGAGCTACCTCTCAATGTCGTCAATAACTATTTCTCGTTCGGCGTCGACGCCCACATCGCCCTTGAGTTTCACGAAGCTAGAGGTAACTTTTTTAATCAATTAACTTAAATATTCTTATAAAAGTAGAATTTTCTGGTCTTTTTTTCGCACAGCTGTTGTATGTACGTTTATAATTTATATATGTTACCTCAACATAAGGAAGTTATTTTAAATAATTCTTCAAAACCACAATACGTTTTTTTTCTCGAGGAAAAAGTCGGTTTTGGCTCTACTTCCCCCCAGTCGGTGTGTTGGCTAGTCGCACTCACAATGATGCCGCAGCCGCCCGATGCGCCTCCGAGACGACAATGTCAATGACAATGTCTTGGAGTTATGGGGAGCGTAGTTGCACCCCCACTAGCTTGGTTCATAGGTTCGGCGGACATAGGCCACAGCGCCGCCGCTGCCTCTCTCGGGGTCACTTTCAGTGAGGACGCGCAGCACTCGCACTCCTTTGAGTCGCCTTTAGCGACAGGCAGGAGACACTGTGGTGACATTCTTATCTAACGCCCCCTTGCCACAGGGCAGTCACAATACCTGTCTTCATAGATTATTTACTATGAATCGTTAAAAGTTTGCGTGAATGTTAATGAACGATGAAAGTCGGTTCAATATAATATATTCATGTGATTGAGAATTTAATGACGGTTTTCACAGTTTATCTCGCCTAATGTAATTGAGTGGGCGAAATATGTGTAAAGCTATATTATGCGATATCGACGTGTAAAACTGCGGCATTATTGATATGTATGTACATCGACACAATCATTATCAGCTTCGCACAGCTGTCCGAAAACCGCAGATATATATAAATTCATCAACATTGTGTGCAATGTTAAATTTATATTTACAAAATTGCCATGAAAATTGTTGGAATAATTTAAATTTACAAAAAATTCATTTTCCTGTTCCATTCCGATCTTTCAAAGTAGAAACAAATGCTCAGCTGTATCCCCTCTGGCCGGAGAAAAACGTTGAATAAATAAATAGCGAAATGAACTTGGTACTTAGGTGTCTCTTTGTACTTTTGTGTTTGTTTTGTATAGCTGATAGTGATGTGGAACATTCCATACCAAAGTGTTAATGGTGAGTAATTCGATACATATTCGACCCGGTTCTGTTGCCGAGGGGGAACTTACTTTTTCAAAGCGGTTTTCGTGTCAATGAGGGTGCGTGTATATTATACATTTGATACAAACTAAACGCGATATTCCAGTATTATTCAATACGATTGTAGAAAAGTGACGTAATACCTGACTTAAATCTAACATTGCAAACAGTATTACAGATTTCGAACAATAATTTTAAATGAGAACTTTTAAAGCAAATTTAAGAGGATATTTTGTAATAAGATGTAACATAATACTTTTTAATAACAGAGGCGCATCCGGAGAAGTTCAACTCGCGAATAAGAAACAAGCTGTTCTACGGAACGGCGGGAGGGAAGGATCTCATGCAGCGCAAGTGGAAGGGTCTGGCGGAGTTTGTCACCATGGAGTGCGACGGCAAAGACCTCACGCCAGTGCTAAGGGAGCACAAAGTACACGCTATCGTATTTTTAAACATTCCAAGGTATGAAATTGATCCATTAAAAACAAACATCAATACCATAATTATATATTCAGTGCCACTCCATCAAACATATTATTACATATACAAAATTTCATAGCACAAAAGGTACAATTTAACCTACGTCCATTTGTACAAACGCCGAGTCACGAGTGTCCCCAAGGGCATATTTTCTTTGCGACGTCAATACTTTATGAATGTTTACTAGCATTCTGTATTTACAGTTACGGGGGTGGCACCCACCCTTGGAACAAGTCAGGAGGCTCTTTTGAGCCTTCCACTGAAGACGGATTAATAGAAGTAGTAGGATTAACCACATATCAGTTGGTAAGTACAGAACAGCTATCGATCGTACCTATTGTGAATTGTCTTCGCTCACGAAAACTCGGTTGGGACGGTTTAGTTCTAGTTAATTACAAATGATTCTAAAAAGAATTCAGTGAAAGAATACTCGTACTCATCACTTCACAACACTAATTACCTTAAAATGAATTTGTACTAAGCGTAGATACTTTTGGCTTGATGTATTTTGGTGATTTACCTGTCAGAAAACTACCAATCATATAATCTCATGGTACCTAAGCGATATATCCTAATCCTATCTGAATCCACTCCATTAATACCCATAACAGTTCATATTTAGCTAATAAAAATAAAATCATTTAGAGACATAATCATAACAAAAAAAAACCAAACCCATTACCAGAAACCATATTAGAAATGGGTAATAAAACATTGTACTACACTCACAAACTTTGATATTTAAATCCTAATAATTACCACATTTACAAAATAATCAATTATCCGAACTCATTGATCTATTCATATATATTGTAGATCAGCTTCTTGGAAGTATGCCATGAAGTCATGAAACTAGATAGAGGTCAATTGTATACAATAATAGTTGAATAATTCTTCGAACCCCACAATAGCAATTATTAATTATTATCACACAGTGGTCGGGCTATGCTCGGGGTTTCCCTACGTGATCGAATCAGAATTCCATTCAATTAGTGACATCTAAATACAGGACCTCTCCTACTTGTCCCACAATTCCCAATAGATAGCAAATAGGATCTTAGCAGTTTAACAACTTAAACTGCTAAGATCCTATTTGCTATCTATTGGGAATTGTGTGTTAAAGGTTTGCTGACTGCTTGATGGTATCCAAAAAGTAATGCAATTAAAATCCATCAAAGAAAGCAGTCATCGTCATAGTTCCATTGTGTTTAAACCAATTTACATTGCCATATTGTGTTTTCTCATTTTCATTTAATAGTAAGTTATTGTTTTTTGGCATCGGGGTGGGTCAATTGCAAAGCGCGTCAAAAGGAATAATATATTGCAAGAAATGTACATGTATGAAGGACGAACCGTACGGATCATATGAATATGAATTATAAATTACAAATGACAGCCCCGTGGCGCAGTTGGCTAGACACCAGCTTGCGAAACGAGAGGCTGCGGGTTCGATCCCCGCACCGAGACAAATGTTTGCGTGATCCACAAATATTTGTTTCGGGTCTGG
Source organism: Hemaris fuciformis (assembly GCA_907164795.1). Lineage (NCBI taxonomy): Eukaryota > Metazoa > Arthropoda > Insecta > Lepidoptera > Sphingidae > Hemaris > Hemaris fuciformis. Next base: position 9,349,481 of record OU015438.1, on the reverse strand, counting down.
GTGTTTGTGAGACCGAAAAGTCTCTCGTAGTTTCTGATACCCACGACACAGGACTTGTATCCTAGTGTGGGGTCAGAACTACGTATGTGACTGTTGGGTGTATTTATTTAAAAAAAAAAAAAAAAAAAAAAATTGAACTTTCCAACAGCCTTTACTACAAGCGGGTGGACACGGTACATGCATAACGCAATGCAAGACTGCGAAGATAGTGACTACGAAGGTGATACCGATGCAAGTGGACGGCGAGGCGTGTCGACTGGCCCCATCCGTCATCACGCTCTCCCATCTCAACCAAGCCACCATGCTTGCCAAGAAGAAGCCTGGCAGGACTCTTGCACCGTAAGTATCGCATAAAAATTGTATCACTACTCATAATTGTAGTACTTTCAGTTTATTTTTTAATATCAACAAGAAATTGACAATGTCGTACCTGATAGCAAACACAGTGGCGTGTGGATAAATATCTCTAGTAGCGATAATATCTGACCATTTTATGTAATTATGTTCTTTATGTACCGATTTATTACGCCATTATGTTTAGCTTCATATACACATACAAATATATGTATCACTATATAAAAATCGTTTTATTATCTCTAGTGTAAAATAGTCATTACTGTTATAGCTGGAAAGCAATTTCCTTTTACTATGATAGTAAAGAGGTTCTAGCCGTAAAATATAATATGGTTCGCATTTGTTCCAGACAAACAACATTAGACAAACTCACATTAACTGTGAATCTCATAAGAATGACTGATTACGAAAGACACCATTATGACAAGGAATTGCTCGCCAAGACAGGTAACTAACTCCATTCAAAAACTCCATAATGAAGTGAATGTTTACTTAATCAGCGCCTTTCCAAGCAAATGCGAATCGTCCATTTACATAACAGTATAACCTTTATAACGCAACAAAATTGTTATATTGGACCAAAGAAGTTGAGTGCTTCTGATCATATTATAAGTACTACACTTATGGGTTTAAAGGTAAAGCGGAGGCAATGTTCATTATGATAACGTCTGCACGGCGAGCGCGGAAGGTTTCCCGTTTATTCTCTCGCTTCCGTTTAGAAAACGAATTCATCGTTCAGTTTATCGCAAAATTGGCCAACTCCATAAAATTACGATTGCGATAACCGCTACAGCCGGATGAACAGTAAAGGTTCTGAAGTTTTGATTTTATACGAGAGCAATAATTTTTGTATTATCGTTGCAGCATCAACAAATCAGTAATTCATGTCCCTGACTAGATTCTTATTTATATGATGGCAGGGAGCTTGATTTATGAATCATTAATTTCAGAGTTTCATTCCTTGTTTGGACCATCTACATTTCGTGTCTATGTATAATTTTTATAGAACTTCATACTTTACAAAAACCATTGACGACAGTCAGAAGGCTCGTCATTATTCGTATATCAAATCTCTACTGAAATAAACAAAGAACTTATTATAGTCAATCTGGAGTTATTCCAAGGAATATTCTCGAAAAATAATAATAACCTAACCAGTACAGATGAAGTAAATCCTGAAAACACCCCACAATTGCCAGTATATTGATTAGAGATACGCTTACGGTAATAGAAACTCGATACAGGTTGTAATGTGTTAATTCCAGCGGAGAGTATTGGCCCTTTAGAAGTGAACCCCGCGGCGGACTTGGAGCAAATGCGTACCCTCATTCAGAACATGATCAAAGAATCTCAACAGTACTCAAGTCTCGTGGACTGGTGGTTTGTAGACTGTAAGTACTCTTACACATGTTTTCGACGCAAGTTTTCGCTTTGTTTCCACAACGTCGTCAACTTGTTGTAGTTACGGAAAAGGTCTTCAATTACGAGTCACGTCATTCTAGAAATTCGGGGAACAATGTTCAGGTTACCTAATTAGTCTGTTAGTTTAATTCCCTTGAGCTTATTCAACACAAAATGCATGTTTAAAGCATTTAATACTAATTTTTTACTGCCAAGTGGTCCCGCGGCACTAGTAGTGTGTGCCGTGCGATCTAGAGTTCCTGGGTTCCATACCTGGGTAAGGTTTGCCCTACCCTTTGGTGTTACTGGGTTTTTCCACTAGGAAATTCTCAGTAGCAGCACGGAGTCTAAAAATGTGCCCAAAAAACGGCAATAGGCTCGCCCCCTACTCGTATTACGTGGGACTTATACATACCTGGTGAAATGTATGTGCAGAAATGCACCTCTGCCTACCCCTCCAGGGAATACAGGCGTGATGTTATGTATGTATGTATGTGTTAATTTTAACATTTACTACCAACTGTTTGAACTGTTCATTTAAATACGTTAATGGTACATGGTAATAAACATTCATAAATAGCAATGCTATATTCAAGCATTTTTAAGTAAATAATGGTCTGTTGCTCTAAAATATAACACACTCTGGTTTCAATTCCAAGAATATGTTTAGTCCATTCAGAAAGCATTTAAACATTGTTAGGTATACGATTCTACCTAATAGAACTTTAAATAATGTTAGTTCGTTTACTAGTGAGAGTTATGAACGTAATTGTGAAGTATTTCAATATGAAAAATCATATTATTTATAACAATTTTATACGATGGTGGCCTCCAAAAAATAAAAACCTTCAAAAAACCTCCCAAAAATTATAATATACAAGTCCAGATAGCACTGGTATGTATTTCAAACTGCCTTCTGCACTTTTCCAAGGATATACACGGTACACCTGGGCTAGATTCAAGCTTACAATTTATCCATATTACACCAACATCGTAAACATAGGTAAAAATGTTCTAGAATATCTCCGGCAACCACAAGTCGGACGTCACTATATTTTCATTTTTGCGTCGTCAATCCACGTGTGAAAATCCGTTTAAGCTGCGCCACAGCTTTGCAGGCGAACAGTTTAAAATTCCGAGCAACTTTGAATATTGTTGGAAGGCTTGTATTTTTACATAGCTAAAGGGTAAAGGTCATATCGATTCCTTTGATACGAAATATTTTTGGACGTAGACGGACGGGCTTAAAATTTACATTCATCACTTTTTACGTACAGAGACTACTCTGGGGATTTTAGAACTGCCTTTATACATTCCAGACTTTTCCATTTCGGAAATTAACGTTAGGTGTAACTAAGTGTAATGAATTTAATTTCAAAATATACATCTTTATACGGGTCAGTAAGGTTTCTTAAATAAATTAATCATCATTCAATAAATAAACAATCACTGTTGAACAATTCGCATATATTTTATACATTGTTTAATTTCTGCGGAATTGGTTCAATAGCTGTTATTATCGTGAAATTAAAGAAAGAAAGAAGGCAGGATGCGTTCGTTAGGCTTAACCCGTTTCAATGGCAGAGGTGACCCGTGCCCAGCAGTGGGACATATATAGGCTGATGATGATAGCATAATTTCTATGTATTTCTAAGACGTATGTATTTGCGACGACAGCGGTGACAGCAGAGCGTTTCTTCCGCGTGGACAAAGCGCAAGAGAACCTGCACTACCCCGCGGACATCGGGCACGACAACATATACATTCTGGACGCGGCGCCGCAGACGCCCGACACTGAGACCACGGCGCAGCCCGAAACCACGGCCACCGCCTCGCTCGATCGCACCGGGCCGTCGGTCTCCCTCGACACCACCACAGGTCTCTCCGTGTCGCTAGACATCTCACAGAGCGGCGACACTCCCAGCGCTGGCGTCTCTCTTGACGTTCCTGAATCTCACGCCAGGTTAGTCAAAAAGCCACGTTGCATGGTCATTGAAGTATACTAAACTTGAAAAAATCTAATAGAACATATTAATATAGTACCTATACCTATACTTTTCAAGATAATAATGCTTTCTTTTATTTAATTATACATACTGTTATGATGAAGTTTACATTGTTAATTTCAAATTTCACGGAGAATTAAAGTTTAGGAGCGCGGTCAAGAATCCCGGCTTAGCGGGCTTAAACTACAGGCACACACCTTGACTTTTCGAAGTTATGTGTGTATTCGTAATGAATTGTCACGTACTGTAACGGTGAAGGAAAACGTAGTGAGGAAACCTGCACACCTTAAAATTCTTGAGAATTTTGCCAACCCGCACTAAGCCAGTGCAGCGTGGCGAACTTAGGTCTAAACCTTCTCAATTGTAAATGATGCCCGTGCCCGTGCCCCGTGCGTATGGGCTGATGATGATGAAACAATTTAAAAATTAATATTATGTGCCCTTGCTACAAAAACATGTTAATTCGTTGTCCAATGTGGAACCAAATCACCGGTGATTTATGTAGAAAACCAAATGGATTCTGAAAAATGTAACATTACATGAATATATTATGTGTTCCGAAGTGCATAGGCAACATTTTCGTGTTCGTTAATACAATCACGTCACGTCATATTTAGCCGCGAGTACAAAACCCTGTCACGTTCCACGCCATTGCAGTATTCAAATTTTTCACGCTATGAGGCCTAAACGACGTGTTGACCTTGCACTAGACAGAGCACCAGTTGAATGGGGGCGGAAATGGCTCGCGGCCGTATTCACTAAATGACTGAAGTCCATTCAGCTGAAGCCGTGCATTGAATAACGCACGGCGAGGCGTACATTATGGTACAGATGAATGACTCTATAAACAAAAGTCCACTTCAGGAAACAATACCCGATGAATATTTAAAATTGCATGAGTCTTCTAGCAAAGGTAGATAAGCCTTTCAATCGTTTAAGTTTTCTCTGGGTATTTCCTACTGCACTCAATGGATGTAATCGTTTTTAAGGCAATTAGTTACATGCTATATTGCACTACCTGTAATTGTACCATTATGACATTTTGTACAGTGAATCTGGTTTGGGAAGCCCAGCACGTACATCAGAAGAGCTGTTGACTCCGCAAACGCCCCCGCCGGCTGCGGTCGTCTCCCCTGCACCGAGCACTCCTAAAACATCAGCGACAGCTCCCACAAAGACCCCCGCTCCGTCCACTCCTAAAACTTCAGTTCCTTCTACTCTCAAAAGTGCGTCTTCGTCGGCTCCGCCTAAAGTCGGTATGCCGAGCCAAGAGTCGGGCTCGCCTCCGCTTTGCGTCAGTCCTCCTACAAAAGACGTCCAGCCCACCCACGACTCAATCGTACGCTTTAAAACGTGAGTACAGACGTCATATTATTTCCCATGTTTGTGTGTGTGTTGAGCTTTATAAATAAGTAGTTTTATTTATTGATAGCTCAGGTATTGTATTGACACATGTATCGTGCCATTTATGCGAAATGGGTTTTACATTATCTGTAATTGTCACTGTCGTGCAAATTACATTACAGATGTTAAATCCAAACAATGCGCAAATATGATTCGTAATATCGAAGCCATCAAAACTAGATTTACGAATACGTGATTTGCAAAACAATATTCGTATTATATTGGTTGTTTGAAGCGCAACTGACTCGTAGAGCAACACGTTGATCGAATATATTGCCATTACTCGCAGTCGCTGCGGTAGATACAACAGTGTGATTGTGCCTATAAGTTAACAGCACACGTATGACTACTGAAGCACGATGCACACTAATAACTAAAATCTGCACTCTATCTCTTCTTTCTTCTATTGCATGCAGCATTCATGAAAAACTTTTTGGACTTGATCAAGAAGTATTTGGCTATAGGTGAGACACACTTATTAGTATTATAGTTTAGTGTAGTTTATACCTGTTCAATTTAATATAGTTTGAACTTTTACTTATAGTAATCTTTTCACTAAACCTCTCAGCTCTAGAATAAATGACTTTTAATTCCACCTTTACTTCAGTCCAACATTTTACAACTTTATTAAAAAAGTGATTTCGAAACGACAAAATGATGAAAACAAAAACCAACCATTCATTTTTGTTTCAGAAATTTGTTAGAAAAAACATCTGACGCGCTTCTCAAGGCCGCTAAAGTAGGCGACTTGAAACTGGTTAGTACATTGGTTATTATTCGAGCGTAATAACCAGGTCTTGACTGTCCGTATGGCATGAAATTATACGGATCCAATATTATCTTTTATTATTATTTAATATTTAGAAACTGATTGCGTGAATCATAATTAACTTGGACACAGAGGTTTTGAACTTAATGAAAATTTGTCAATGAATAAAATATTTAATGTGCGCCGACCTAATGTCTATTGTCTATGTTATTCAGGTAGTAATTAGAAAATGTGGAAAAGCCATAATATAGTCACGTTGCTCGACATAATAGGCCTTATTGCATTCTGAATTTAAACATGCTTCGTACAATTTACACTTCGTCAATTTATGATTGACCTGTTAGGGAAGCTGGATAGAGCATGTTTAAGATATAATCCGTGTGTTCCATTGAAGATGAAGGAGTTGCACGCGGCGGGCTACTCGTTGATGTCGATCGACGCGCGCGGGCAGACGGCGCTGCACATCGCGGCGCGCTACGGCAACAAGGAGATCGTGAAGTACCTGATCGCCAGCGCGCCCACCGCCATGGTGAACATGCGCGACAACGAGCGCGGCCAGACGGCGCTGCACAAGGCGGCCGCGCACAAGCGCCGCGCCGTGTGCTGCATGCTGGTGGCCGCGGGCGCCGCGCTCTCGCACCAGGACCACGCCGGCCTCACGCCGCGACACCTCGCGCTCAGGGCCGACGACCACGACCTCGCCGCATATCTAGAGAGTGAGTTACTTTTTCACATATCTTTTCATTTATTCTGATAGCACTGTGGGCCACTTCGCAGATTACTTCTGGACTGGCCTCCCACTTGCTTTTTTTTTATGGGAAAGGAGGCAAACGAACTAGTGAGCCACCTGATGTTAAGTGGTCAACACCGCCCATGGACACCCAAAATACCAGAGGAATCATCGGTGCGTTGCCGGTCTTTGAGGAAAATATAGGCTCTATTCTTGAAGGTCCCTAAGTCATATTCATTCGGAAATACCGCCGAGGAAAGCTGATTCCACAAAGATGTTGTGCGAGGAAGGAAACACCGTTTGTTTGAAGTTTGCGGATTCGATATTAAAAACAAACAAATATTTATAAATCTTGTATTTTGTGTGTTACCTACATACACACTTTAAAACAGTGCACTCATATGTTTGAACTCATATGTAGGAAACAAATAGCCAACCCAAGTTTTGCGTATTCTATAGGCTTCATACTTTCGGTTGGCATTAAATTTATTGGTTAAACATATGAGTGCACTGTTTGAAAAAAAAACATTTTTAAATTTTAAATTAATAATAGCTTGGCCAGGATTTTTTTAGACAACCCATCCGTGGTATATTATTTAATATATTAAATTTGATATAAAATACTTTTCTTCCATTAAACAGATGGGTGAAGGACGTTCTTAGTGGGATCCTCTACTAGTTCGTTATCACGCACTTTTTTTGATAAAAAATTAACATAAGAAAATTTGAATTTACAACAAACATTTTCTGAAACATTTGAAGTTCAACAACCAGTCCTAAGCCGGCGTAGTTAATTATAATCCAAGTCTTCTTAAACTATTTCTATATTATTTCATTGAATTCTATGGAACTGAAAGTTCTGATAACAAAATAGGTTGCTGGAATGTTTATAGAATTTTGAAAGAGCATAAACTTCAACGGCTTACAGATTGTTAGCTACACAGAAACTCCAGACAGATATTGCATGACAAAGACCAACAATATCTTTCAAATTTTAAATTTAAGTACTCTTGGTTAGCCAAACGCGGACTGTAAAGGTCTTGTAATGCAAAAACAACACAATAGCATAAAGACAGAATATTCATCAAATAAACATTTAACATATAACAATATTTTCGCAGACTAGTGCAGATAGCAAAACATATATTTTTTAAATATTTTTATGTGGATTCTCGTCTTGGTAAATTTTACGAGCCCAAATAAATGATTGTATACCATAGTTTTTACCGTAGGTTGTGGTTATTACGGTAATACTATTTGAGTTTGTTCATGTATAACAAACACTGCGGTAATATGAGTGATTCAAATTTCGAGTAAGAAAAAATATTATTGTGTAATAATAAAACATGTAAACATGGATTACCATGTTGTGCAATTGATTTTAAGCTATTTGATATATAATTGACACGTACTCGTATGTTATATTGTTCAGTAATTGTGAGTAACTAATTAAAACAAGTCGGTTTCCGATTTCATTTGTTGGAAGAACGCACACAAATATGAGGCTAAAAATATAAGACTTGTTTGAAAAGTAAATATGGTAAAGCGTTCAATGTAATTGCCATCTAACAGTTGGATTTGTTATTCAAGAGTTTATACATTTCAGGTCAAGAGCATTTTCAATTAGTCTCCGAAGATTTAGAAACTGCGGTTTGAAAAGAGGAGTCTAAACTGAATGTGAATTTCTCCGCGTGGCACGGAATACAAGACTCTAGTGATAGTGATGAATACTTAATATTATGAATAATTATATTATATTTCCTCTAACACCAAAGTGATATTTAGATCTTGTGACTATTGTAGCATTAATGACATTTGACTACTTAAATTATGCCATTAAAGTGTTTAATATACTATTTAATTGTAATTTAATGAAATTCCTTTGTAAAGTATAAGATAAACGTATAAACTATTCAAGCGTATGACTTTAAATATGTTACATAAAGCAATGATTAAATTTAAAATTCTGTAGCGTTGCATACAGATAGATATTAGCTTAAATGCACTATTTAAAATTATCTTTCCAAATAATGTTGTAGCATTTTCTGTCTGATAGACCAGATCGTTTAATTTTTTTGTTATTTTGAAATCTTGTAACTGCAGCGCATTTTCTGTATTCTCTTTGTTTCGAAATGTAACCCTCTTGTTTTCATTACCAGGTAAGGATTAACGACATTGGAAGTAAGCGCGATTGTTTGGTTAGCCGCATGCTGTCGGTCTTCTGTTAATAGGCTTTCATTACCATTCCTATGGCTAATTCAATTAAGCGTAATTGCTTCGCCTTGAAGAGCCCTCTTAGAACATATATCGTACATCATTATAACCACGAATGGAAAAATATATTAGTAGATTTCTATTTTGTCTAGAATTGTCAATAGCTTTTTCTGTGAACAAAAGCCTTCCAAAAATTACAATCATGTAACAACGAAAAAGAATGTGGCTAGAGAATTTTTAGCATTATATTAAATACATTTGCGTACTTTTAAGTACCAATGTAGTAATGGAATTAATAAGACTATTTTGTTTTACACATTTCGAGGACCGACAGCGAGCATTTTTGTGGTTTCATGGTGCTGTTTTATTTGATTTACTGACCGTACATTTAAAATTTTCGTTTATGTGAATTTATAGTAGTTTTTGTTGCATTAAACTATATTATTCGATAATTATGGATGTAGTGAATACTACTTTAGCATTTAGCTATTAATGCAGTAATCTGTAAGAAATACAAGAAGTAGTGAAGTCAAATAAGACAATTTAATTTACTTCAGTGCGTTTTGTTATGAGTAGATTGACGGGCGCTGATGTATTCGCGTGCCTACAGTACATGGACCTTAGAATTGGGCCTAAATACTTAAATAGATTTTACGTTGCAAGATTGTAAGCTGTTATATTTATGTCCAGCCTGTTGTTAATTCGGCAATAAATTGTGTATTAGAAATACATTTTGAACTGTAGTTAATTTGTATGTCGATAAAGTCGGCGTAGTTTCTATTATGATCTCAGAGTTTCTTAACCATTGTAGTAATAAAATTAATATTGTATTTCGGTAATATGAAATGTATTTAATAGAGCTTATTTATTGTGTTGGTTTGTTATCGCAGGTGGAGTGTTGTTATTTATGAAGCTTTGTAGTGTAGTTAGTTCTCATCTCCGTAAAGCGAGCGCTTCGCAACTCAATTGTCTCTCAGCCGCTGGAATTACCCCCGCGACCCACGCGTCTATTGTTATTTATTGTCATGTCGAATTATTGTATTTCCTATGATTTGCGTGATTTAACTTGTACGAATTGTAATAGTTAATGTTATTTATGACTGTAATACCATTACCTCTACGTATTATACCTAATAGATTAGTGTGTAAAGAATTTACTCGTACTACTCGCTGTTAAAGCGAACAATGAAAGACAAAGCTGTGAGAATTTTGGTCTTAATGTAAAAAGTAAGTTCTTTTTATTGTAAGCGAGAAAGATGTACACGTACCAATACGCTGTTTCGTGATGTTTAGGGTTAATATAATGTGGAACTTCACATTGCTGACGCCCGTCGCGACACGAGCTCCAAGCGAGTATACTACGCGATCGATTAATGTAACGAATTTTATTATTGTTCTATATAGGGAATAAACTCTGTAGTGTGTGTACTTACTGGAATAACAATGCTTTCCCCGTCCTAGCGTGACATTCAGTGAAACAATACACACCAAATGGAAAGGCGCTTTAGATTCAATTACTTGCTAAAAGCTGAATTCGGAAACGTGAATCAAATATTCCGAAGTAATGGGATTCGAACTCAGCGTTTAGCCACTGAATAATTTAAGAATGTTGAGTAAATATTAATGCTTGTAAGGTTAGGCGATCTCGCGCCCCCATCGCTACTCACCTGCCACTACCTCCCGCGCACGTATATTTAACAATGGAACTCTTTAGCTATTTTAACCTCGTAGGTCAAGTTTCAAGTGGTCTACATCAAACATCTACTTTACCTTTACCCTTATGTATAAGTGAGACTTTTCCAAAGAGATATGTAGTCTTTATATGTATGTACATATTGTATCAGAGGCCTTCATTCTGTAGTGTACTATATATTCTCTTATGTATATGTATTACCTAGAATATTTCACGACCAATGCTATCTTTAAAAAGTAAATATCACTAGGTTAGTAACTCAAGTACTGATATGAAAATGTGCTTTTTGATCAAACGTTTGTCCAATAGCAAACGATGTTTTTATTGACCCAATTTTATTCGTAACACGAGGTTTTTGCATGTCCTTTATATTGTTACTACGACTTGTGCACGTGAGATATTTTTTCTAATATGTACTTTTTAATATATAAGATACGAGTATATGGAATGTGATTATAAAAAATAATCTACGAACAATCTGATAGACATTTAATTCTATGCATTTCTAAAAGTGAAATTAATAGGTGGTTTTGCCCATCCGGCGCTTACGATAGTGCACTTAGAAAGCATTCCATTCGAAATGTAATAATTTAATCTGTTTTCACCATTTAATTATATCGGGTTTTTTAAATTAGATTAATTAGTAATATTACAGCGATTTAGTAGAATAAAGATTTCCACGTAGCACCACTCATGGTCGTGATGACTTACTGTACCTAGTTACCTGCCTTGCGAGTAAACTTAGACATCACTTCATATAGTTATAATAACATAATTTTTACAGTAGCTAAAGTAGATGAATATGATGATTGTGATTAGATTATGTTTATCTACTTTATGATCCACTGTTGTTTCAAAATATTCGCCGCAACCACAACCTTATGTAATTTCATTGTTGAATATTTATCGTGAATCTTTCATATTTATATAATTATAATAGTTATCTTTAAATATTGATAGTGAGAGCTAGAACTTCTCTCTATACTGCAAACTAAAATATACTAAGCGATTAATCAATGTGTTTTGTGATATATATGAAATATTTTACTTCCACTGATTAAAATCTTTTAATAGCTAATATTATACCTACTCACTTTTCGAAAGTGGAGACTTTAATAATCTCGTAAAAGACAATTTCGACATTTGTTTAGTGTGTTGGTTCGGAAGAAAATATTATGTAAGTACAGATATCTCGTTATTGTCAAGAATGCAACGAAAATAAATGTTAAAGTGATTAAGATAAATGAGTCTCGTTAAAACATCGCGTTCGTCAAAGCTAATCTGATGTTTATAGCATTGCGATTATGAGATAAATTTAATTACATAAAGAGACGATATGTACAGTAGCAAAAGTACCAACAGTAAAGAACATATTGTGTGTAAAATAAACATTCAAATTCAATCTTTAAGCACAGATGGATTTTACTCAAATTCCTAAAGTACATAATGAAACGTTTTTAATAATATTTTCAGAGCACTAGTTTCATTGTAAGTACATACTTATTTTTGCACTCAATAAAATCACTATTTTAAATAAAGTTATTTAAATCAAGTACACTGAAAGAACAATAAATAAAATACGTCTTAATTTGTGTTTTATTGTCACCCCAATGTGTTTACCCATATATTTTGCATATTTCACAGATAATATTAATATTAACAAGTATACCATTACCGTATTCTTAATCGCTTAGAATAAGGTACCTTAGCCTGATTTTAGTGACTACTATGGTCACGGTTGCTTCTGATTGTAATAATATATCGACATGAAGCCATGTCTAGTATACAAAATGTACCTTGGTTTCATCATCATCATCATCAGCCCAAATACGTCCCACTGTTGGGCACGGGCCTCCTCTCCAACTGAGAGGGTTTAGGCCTTAGTCCACCACGCTGGCCTAGTACGGGTTGGCGGACTACACACCTAAGAAATTCCTAACTAAATTTTTACGTATGCAGGTTTCCTTACGATATTTTCCTTCACCGTTAAAGTAAGTGATAATTCATTGTGAATACACACATAACTTGGAAAAGTCAGAGGTGTGTGGCTGGGGTTTGAACCTGCAACCGCCGAAATTCTCGACCGCGCGCCTAAACCTCAAGGCCATCACTGCTTACCTTGGTTTGGTTCGCTATAATTGACGTAATTCTATCGAATTCGAGACTCATCAATTTTACGCGACAATAAGACACATAATATACGTTTTTACTACTTTTTTTATTTCTCCAAGTTACAGGCTGCTTATTAGATTGTGTGTGACTGTGTAAATGCCAAATAGCACATATGTCTCGGCAGCCTTGTACGGCGCTGTTATTAAATCTTGTCCCGCGTCGTAAAACCTTACCTGCCGCACATACATGAAAAATATCGCCCTATTTTTTATGTACTTGTTTAAAGCCGTAAATGTGTAGGTAATATTGCAAATGGATGACTATTACTGGCATACACAAGATATATCAAGTTAGTTTTAGGCGTATCTTTAATAATAATGGTTTTCTTGCAATTTTTGAATATATCAAGGTGACTTTTATTATTAATAAGTTCGTTATTTTCTGAGGGACTCAGAATAACATGTCCAGAAAGGAAAAATTCATTCATGGGTTTTCATTTGTTCAATCCGCATTAGAGACAGTGGCTCATGCGTCCAAGCCAATGAAAGGACCCAAACATTTGCAGGAACTAGGAAGTAATTGTACAGTACACATCAATTCAATTAAATAGTAAAATGCTTTCACGTATTGCTAATTGCTAATAGTACCAAAACTTTTTTAAATTATGGTAGTAAGTACCTACTGCGAAATATTTACATTTCAACACGCATTCTTGGGAATATTTTCACAAATTGAGAGTAAATTCCTTTGTGATATCGATGTTGAATATTTAAGGCAATGAAAAAAATTATATATTTTGGTGTTTTTATTTTTACATAATATGTTAACAAAACATATAAATGGCAGCACAGGCTACCTTAGCTTATGACAGAAGACCGTTGACTGTGAAAGAGGGTAAGTGGGGAATGACTCTTCTGAAATCGTTGACGGTGCAGCAGAAGCTGTAGCCGAGGTCGATGCGGTCTGGTCGCCAGCCGATCCAGTTGAAGGCGTTATTGTTGCGGCAGCGGTCGGTACAGAACTGCAAGCTCCTTGCTTCGTTCAACGTGTAGTAGGGATTGTTGATACTGATGAATGCAGTACCTTGACGGCGAGAAGCATCATACACAACCTGAATAAAATTAAATAAAAAGATTGTGAGTTTTCATTCTGCTGTTATTTTATTACTTAATTTTTAGGTGTTTTTGTGTTAATGTTTTAAATTAGAATAATTAAAAAGAAAAAATATCTATAAAAGACTCCACACTTTTTTTGTCAACTCGGCTTAGGCTAAACAATGTAAAAAAACTACCCTACTTCCGTATTTATAATATTAGTAAAGATAGTTAAGATTACCTTGTAGAAGTAAAGTGGCACAGGAATTTGTAGGGCGCCGTTGGATGCACGGTGAAGGAAGATATCAACCAATCTATTGTTTTGGTTACGAAGCTGAGTTACGCCGAAGGTTCCGGTGTAAACAGTAGTGCGATATCCAGCGGCTCCAATACGTCTGCGAAGGTTCTGGTAATATTCGAAAACATATTTAATTAAATCCATGATAAAATATGATTTGGCACAAAACAAGACAGGATTGACGAGTAAAACTCACCTGTTCCAGCGAGTTCCAATTACCAGCGTTGAATGGCTGCCATTGAGGTGCAGCGTTGATGAAGTAGAAGCTGGCGCGCTGGCCGGTGGCATAAATGAAGTCAGTCCTAGCGGCCAAATGACCACGCGCCAAAAATTGCGTACTTGTCACATATCTGTTAGCCAAATTAGTACCAACGAAGCTAGCAATCATGTTTCTCTGCGAGGCTTGAGTGTAGGCATTGTTCACAGCGACTCCAGGGAAGAAACTGCCAGCTATAATAAAAACATTTTGGCTAGTACGCATGTAAAGAGAAGTTGAATGATATTATTAATGTTTTTAAAAATACTTACCCAACCAACTGGGACGCTCAACGCCAGATTGGAACGCAGCATTCGGAGGATTCTGTTCATACCACACATACAATACTTCCAAACGGGCCTGGTTAAAGCATGACCAGTACAGAGGGTAAAAAACTCCATTGACGATAAAACCAACACTGAAATGTAATGGATTTAAAAAAAGTATGAATAATAACTACGATATACATATTTGCTTAACCACTGCAATAGTCGCAAAATAAGAACGTACCGAATGACGAGATTGTTGTTGAAACATCTGGTGTTAGTTGCTTGCGCCTCATGGTGAGAATGAGCAGAGCAGGTGATTTGGCCAAAAGCCCTGTTTCCGTTTAACCAACCGGCGCCAGAAACGAGGTTGTTGTTTACACAGGTAGCAGTCTAAATAAAAAAAACCTTGTTTTTGTGTTGAAATTTCTTTTAGGAATCCTATTTTCATAATTAGATATAGGTAGTACAATACGTGTATTACAATTTTTGTAATGCACAATTATATAAAGTTAGTCGTGATGGCCTCGAGGTTAAGATGCGTGGTCGACAATCTCGGCGGTCGTGGGTCAAACCCCAGCCACACACCTCTGACTTTCCCAAGTTATGTGTGTATATATTAGCAATGAATTATCACTTACTTTAACGGTGAAGGAAAATATCGTAAGGAAACCTGCATACGTAAAAATTTAGTTAGGAATTTCTTAGGTGTGTAGTCCGCCAACCCATACTAGGCCAGTGTGGTGGACTAAGGCCTTAACCCTCCCACTTGTAGAGAAGGCCCTTGCCCAGCAGTGGGACGCATCGTATATGAGCTGATGGTGATGATTACATAGGTAAGTATTATAGTAATATTACGACCTAGTAAACGCTAAGAAGTACGGGTTTTGACGTTCTGAGGTTTAAATCTAAGAAACAAATATTTTCCAACGTATGTGTATATTTAGTATTACTTAATTATCATGTACTTTGACGTATGTAAAATTCCCCACCCCGCACCTGCCTGATGTGATGAGCTATGGTCCTTGCCTAACGGTCGGATGTACGAGTATGTATAATATATAAGGATTTTATTGTTTAAATTTTAACATCTTTTGTTTACAAAGCTAATTTCACCTTCTGGCAAGTTTTATAAGATTGATACTTACAGCAACTGCCCTATTGGCAATGATGTTAGGATGACGAATTTGACGACCAGACCCAGTACAGGCGATGACTACTTGTTCGCCAGTGTTGAGACGGATTTGTCCAGAGTTACCGTTCGGGACGAGGTAGTTATTCCTGTGCAAATACACTGGCTGGGGCTGACCTAAGTCACCGTTTACCCTGAAGGTACAACCTAAAATATAAAACAATTTAAGTAAACATTCGTGACCAGTTATGCATAAAACAAACTATGAAATTTTGCTTGATTCACACTGCGTTAAACACTTAAATATGAAACATAGTTGCATTTTACCGCTTCGTTGTTGAGGGCCAATGGTTTCATTGGCGTATTTTTTCTGTTGCACGTCCAGCCAGGTGTCTAGATAATCTTCAAAGTCATCTTCATTTAGCACGAAGGCCAATTGACTTGGTTCGGGCAGATCAAAAGGCAGAGCTGCCACTGCCGCTGTCAGGGCAGCCAATACAAGAAAAATGCGCATCCTTACGATTGCCACCTGCTACTGCTGCTCATAGTACAAGCTTACATTATTTATAATGGTGTCCTCGTATGGTGTTATCAGTACAGGCATGATCTCCAGTAATAAGCCACAATCAATTAGACAATGGTCAATATTCTCAGAGCCGGTGTTCCGTAGCTTTTTTATTTTTTTTAACTCTTTCTTCTGAATTTGTATTTCAGAAATTTTGAGTATCTGGTTCTCTGTTCCATTTCAGTTCATTTCAATTGCATTTCAGAAAATAATTTAAGCGTCTCCATTTTCAAACCACACATCCGGCATTGTTTACGTTCATTTAAAATTTGCTCGCTGCGATGTGCATCAATTGGGAATACTTGTTAAAGCATTTTCTGTTTAATATTTATTTATGATTCTACGGTTTTTTCGGATTTTAGCCAGAACACTTTATGCACCGCGAAGTAGGTACAAGGACTTCTCTCGACTCTCTTGACTCGGTCATTAATGTCAATGGGAGATTCTAGTACTCTTCACAAGTGTAATATTCATTACCCAACGTTTCTCACAACTGAAAACAGTTAATCGACATTTGTAAGGATCTCGCACTCAGCTCTATGATTCTAATATGCAGTTGGAATGTTATATATAATCATTTTTAATATAACTCAAAATATACAGAGAACAATATTATTAATTAATAATCTAAAAACAACATAACTAAAAACTTTATATTTTAAGGTAAAATTAGAGTTAAATAATTGTATATGTTTAACTTTTAGAGATAGAATATTCATTCTTAAAGTTTTTTCATTTCGTAGATAAATTCAGTATAACGATTAAAGAAGGCGCTGTGAACAGACTTAAAAGTTAAATTAAAATACTATCTAGTTCTACACTTAACTTCTTACACATGTTTAGTTTTCAATTGTGTACTCTGTAACAGACAAAAAATATTAATATTTTCTTTAATATTTTAATATTATAGGCAATCAATACACATCCTTTTTATTATTATGAAAGTGTAATAAAAATGTATGTTTATTTTGTAATATCATAATATGTTAATGATGTAATGCTTACCTCTAAAAATCATAAAAAGATAAAACAAAGATAAAAAAAAATATTAACGCGTGATTAATTTCCTACTGTGTATATGATGCAATGTGCTAAGTTGGCTTTAAACCAAAAGCTTATTCTTTCATCTTAAGAAAAATTAAAATATCTTGCAATTTAGTTTTCTAGATTCACAAACTGCATAAATAATCCCATATAAATATATAGTATTACAAAGATACATGTGCAGTGAATGAATTAGTAATAATGGAATAATAGGTGTAGATAGATAAGCAGTGATGGCCCCGAGGTTTAGGCGCGCCGTCGAGAATTTCGGCAGTCGCAGGTTCAAACCCCAGGCACACACCTCTGACTTTTCGAAGTTATGTGTGTATTCACAATGAATTATCACTTGCTTTAACGGTGAAGGAAAACATCGTGATAAAACCTGCACACCTAAAAAGTTCTTAGGAATTTCTTAGGTGTGTAGTCCGCCAACCCGCACTAGGCCAGCGTGGTGGACTAAGGTCTAAACCCTCTCAGTTGTAGAGAAGGCCCGTGCCCAACAGTGGGACGTATTTGGGCTGATGATGATGATGAATGAAAATAAATAAATTTGAGCATATTTTTTTAGTTTTGAATGTATAAATGCAGAAAAAAAATAAGGAATCAAAAGCCGAGGTTAATTACTAGGATCTAACTACTAGTATTTGATTGTGTTGTCTTCGTTATTTTCCAACTCGTCAACGGCGCAAGCAAAAAATCAATAAGAAATCTTTGTTGTTGGCCCTATTCCAACACACGCCTCTGTAACTCCTTTGGTCCAGGATCAACAGCAGCGGCATGTACAGTACTGACGCCGAGCACTGAAGCTCAGCAAATTAAAGGGAACCTAATTCGTCATGATCCCGCACCGATGTTAATAAAAACAAGATACAAAGGAGGACTTGGAAAAAAAGAGTTGTTCACATCAGAAACAAAAATTAGCAGAAATCTGCCTAATAATGAGTGTTCCTAACCAAGTTTATGTATGAGGAGTTAATCAAACCGCTGTGCTATAGAACATTTTTGTTTGATTTAGACAACTAAAAGAAATATATATATTCAAAATTATGTGTCTTTGGAATACTTCACTGCACTTTAGTACTGCAGTTTATTAATAATCTCGTGATATTTCGTCGTTCGTAGATCGTATTTCTAAGTCTTAATAAAATAAAACAAAGCTTGGTAGCTGAAGAGTCTATTGTTTCTCTTTTTCTCTTGTTATTTCCTTTAAAGAGCGTGATAGGTAAGATTGATAGCTCTTGTCGTGTTGTTTGCATTAATGTTTTGTCCATACATACATAGCCCCACACCTGTATTTGCGGATGAGGTAGACAAAGGTGCATTTCTGTAAACACATTTTGCCTGACATATAGTAGTCAGTGGCGGTACTTTCATGAAAGCCCAAAAGCGTTACAAGTTAATAGTGTAATTGTGGAGTATAATTTTGGAGTCAGGATATTATACTTTATATGTCAAAGTACTTTTGTTAAATAAAGACTTAAAGCTTAAGAATATGTCCGTGAAAATGGTGTGTATACTACTAACACATGTATAAAGGGATTGACATGGAACACCAATAAATTAATAAAATTTCATTATTTAGGCGGTAAACGTTACTCCACGAATTAAAATAAGCTTTACAGCTTATCTATATAACCGGAATAACCGGTAAGGTCATAAGACTTTACTGGTGTTATCCGGTTATGTATCAAGCAAATTATCAGTGTGCCTTTTAGATTAATAAAAAAATTCACTGCATTTTTGTACTTCTGTGAGCACATAGAAAAAAAAGAGGTAAAGGCTGTATACATTCATTTTAAAATATTGAAATATTATTTTCATTCAAGACTATATTAACCCGACACATTAGTAATCCAGTCTACTCGTATAAGTAAGCTATAGAGACAAGATGATTAAATCATATCTCGCTAATAACATAATGGAATCAGTGGCGTGTATGAAGTACACACAAAAATCGACACTCGCATGATTTGTGCGTGAAAATGTGATCGATCATGTTCTTGGATTAATACGATAATATAACTTTTCGTAACAATAATCAGTATTTGATAAAACACTAATTAGATGATTAAAACGTTATAATTAAGCCACTTATAATCGTTTGTTATTTGTCAAACGATGCCAATCATGTTGGTGACGGTTGGTTCAACGCTTTCTAAATTAATTTAAAATATTCTGCAAAATATTTTGTTTGTTTTAAATTATACATTAAATTATTTCACTATTCTCAAATAGTGAATAACAAATGCACAATGTATTTTATTTTCCTTGTGATGTAATTCATTGGCATTTTATAATCCAGAGGCAATTTTTTTGGGAAATTTCTGGTCCCGCACTATTTTACATATCTGGACAGTTGATGATAATCTTATTTTAAAATACCGACTGATGAACAACCACTGTCTTTGTCATATAAGCCCAAGAGATTGTGAAAGCGATGCTGTCCTTTGGTGTTCGTTATATGTACTTATACCTCTACTCGTACATGAAGCGCTACAGCTGTCTTCACGCCCGCGTCAGTCAGTGGTTCCACAGTTAAGCAGACCCATTAATAATTAATGTGAGTAAGTGATAGAATCGCGCCGTGATGTTACTGCGGAACGAATAGCTAGGCTTAACGGAGGTGGTACTATTATCTCACAGAAAACCAATATAAAGCTACACTGTTCCGTTTTAGACAATGAATGAGATAACCCAAACCCAATTTAATGGTGAAATTAAATCTTAAGTTGCGATCATCACAATGAAGGTACAGCTAAAGACATTCCGACATAACCGTGTTAATTAATGCTTTTGATTTGTATACTCTTGAAAGCTTTAGTGGGTTTTCTATTAGGAGATTCCCAATAGCTGGACGAAATCTTTAAATGTTCTCAAAAAGCAGCAATAGGCTCGCCCCATTTCCGTGGGACGAAAATAATTGGCAAAGTGTTGGTACAGAATTGCACCTTTGCTCAATGTTTTCATAGTGAGTGCGTATGATCTTGAATCACTCTTAGCCACAGTATAATTACCAGCAATTGATGGACAACTGACAATTGATGCTATCCTCATAAACTCAAACAACGAGTCATTCTTAAACGTATATAATATAGTCTAATATTAATGTTCTCGAGTCATCGTTAGATGCCTCTTGTATTTACCTTTCTAGATGATCATTACAACGAGGTCAATTTTAGTGGCTTAGAACTACAAGTGGTTTAAATTCATTATAATTTATGTATTGTTAAGAAAGAAATATATTTAAATCGGCGTGCTCGAATGGGATTGAAATTTAAAATTTTCTGAATTTGCGATAATTGTAATAACCCCGAGAGTTAACAGAGTTTTCTTATGAATAAATACTTAAATAAATAATAATTTTCCGACGACTTGAGAAAGGTGGCGGGTAGCGGATGGATAAGGGCTGCTCAAGACCGGGATGGTTGGCGCCTACTTGGGGAGGCCTTCGTTCAGCAGTGGACGGCGATAGGCTGAGAATATAAATAATTTTCAAAGTAACCTACGTCAAACATTTCTCCAGTCTTACTTAGGAACAGCTAGCTAAAGTAAACAATAGGCAAACAACTACATTATCCATTTTTACCTAAATTCTGTTATATAAGAGAGAAAGAAAGAAAAAGAGTGAAAATACAAGGCAAATTACAATATCTTACGGACATGTCTCTAAGACACGACATATTTTTAATAACAGTTTAAAGTTAGCTCAAAGATACATCTCGGTGTCTCCTGGCACCAGCTGAGCTGTGCTCACGTTCCTACAAAACTTGGAACACAGCTACATCGTACATCTCGCAATAATGGAATAGCCGGCGGTCAAGAAACAATTGAAGCAGATGCACTAACTTTACTGGCGAGTTAGGAACAAATGTATATTTACGATATTATACGTTCTGCCTTTAAAACACAAAAACCTAGATCCTAATATGTATCAATTTATATACATTAGAAGTCTTCGCCGGATCAATAATGCCTAACGATTACTGTTTTAGCAAAATCCCAACGAAAGCGTCGGCCAAGATAAATTTCAGTGGCTTCATTTATGGAGTTTCAAAAACTAGAAGACAGGTGTCTGATCTCAGCGGTAAGACATTTCTAAATAGTCAAACTTTTACAATTCTAAAAATAACCACATTTCAATATTGAAATAGCTTTGAGATATATCAAATCTGGCAAATATTGCTATTTAAATTCTCTTTGTTCCTGAATTTTCGATAAGAATAGACTTTCTATTGAAAGCTTTCCTGGTGCTATTTTAGTTTTAACTCTTACAAACAGATATCAAATATCCTATAATGTATATACCTAATGTTTATGTTTGAAATAATTGTTTTATGATGATTTTTTGAGACAGAAGTAATATTTTTGTCGCTGTTACTGTTTAAATTCTAATTCTATTCTATTGTAATTTACTCTTCAAATAAATTTTAAAGTAAAATCTTAAAACCAAATCTAAGGCACTCTGAAATTTGCTTGTAAAAGTAAAATAAATAAATGCACCCAACAGTCACATATGTACATAGTTCTGACCCTACTACATTAGAATACACGTCCTGTGGCGTGGGTATCAGAAACTACGAGTTTACACCAACACCCAGACCCAAAACAAATTCTTGTGGATCACGCAAACATTTGTCTCGGTGCGGGGATTGAACCCGCGCACTATGGAAAACGTTAGAACAAGGCCATATCAAAAATAGTTTTTAAAAAAGTTACTTATTACTTGTTTTGATGATTTTGTTTTATAGTTAAGATGTTAATTATCGAAATAGAAAGAATTATAACCTTTTGGAATCATGATTTTACTTGATAAACAGATTTGAAAAACTCACATTTACTTTTAAGTAAATTTGTCAAGATAATTTTCGTACATTCAGTATCAATTTTCAGATTGAAATTGTTAAAAAACACCTAATAAATTATATATTTTTGGAAAGAATGTTTCTTTCTCATAATTTTGATAAAATAATATTTGCTTTAAGTAGCATATATTGTATATAATGATAAAATTTATAAATATAGATAAAAAAATCCAGTTTACAATTTTCAATTAGGTATTTCTTTATTATCGAAGCTTGCCGAAGTTTTGAATTTTGTATATATCAATAGCTTAGGTCTTTAAAAATGACATATAAAAAATTTGTCTGCTTATACGTGCTTATGTAGAAGTTATGATGATAAATATCAACCGAGTTCCACGTTCGCGAAAACGTTATCTTTGCGGTTAAGAAAAAATAGTGTTCTTTTATGGTCTTATTGACTATGTAATTGCCAGGAAATGGTATTTATATGAGTTTGCACACGTTACATGTGGGAAATATATTGTTTAATTGCACTCTACACTCATAGCTTTCCTACATAAACCTCAGTCGAGGGTGATTATTCTATCACAATAATTACAGTGAAAATGGCCAGTTTTACTTGTTCAAAGGAAGAAATAATAATATATTATATAAACAACCATAGACAACCAGGGACCACATAAATTTCATAATTGAGGATTTCAAAAATCTCTTGCTTTGCAGACTGCTAGACTTTATGTCAGCAAATACAACTGGTATTATATGCCATCCTCCGTGCATACAATATTAATACATGAAGAGAGTATTATAAATCATTTTTCAGTGTTGCCCATTGGACAGCTTTCAGAAAATGCCTAAGAGTCCGGGAATAAGGACTACAAGAAATTTAGACTGCATCATGCAAGAAAATGCTCAAGGTCTGCTAGGAATGAAGATGTTTTTCATACTATTTTATACACGTCTGATACATACATATCCAGTATTCGAAAGCAATACTTAAAAAAATATTAAAGAACTTGACGAAGACACTTTGGTTCTTTTAAAGGTTCATCAACTAATTGTAGATCCAGCAAAACAAGTTACAGTTTGTTTAAGTTATATTTAATAGTTATTTCATCGGTCGAATTGTGAATCTGTATATTAAAACCAATTATAATAAATTAATTATAAGATAATATTTTGTAATTTAATTTCTTTGCGTTAAATGTTATACTTAAGTAAGTTTATAAGTGCTATAAAAAAGATAAACTTTTTTTATGTTAATTGAAGTTTTAAAAACCCAATAAATTTATTTTTAGGTAGTCCCTATTTATATAGTCCCTATATATAATCCCTATATATTAGTTTAGATAATATTTTCGAAAGTGTAAAATAAATATAGTTTTTTTTTTCTTCGCATTTTAACTTTGAACCCAAGCAAAACCGGGTTAGAACATTAGTATCATAAATTCATGCAAATCCCTAAATGATTGTACTTTCGACTACATCCATGCAAAATTTCAAAGCGATATCTTTATAAACAAAAAAAGTACAGATTTTTGATATGAGAATGACCTATTTTGCCCATAGTGCCGCGGCCTCTCATTTCGCAAGCTGGTATCTAGCCAACTGCGTCAAGGGGCTGTCAATTGTATTTTTTGATAGCTCGTGTTGGACAAAATTAAAAAACTATGTGCGTTGTTTGCACGAAAAATCCTGTCGCCGCGTCGTATCCAATGCCCGTCTTACGAAGGATCACAGAAAAGAAAAATATCCATGGGCGCAGTGCTCGAGAGGACCGCTTCCATCAAAAGCGGAATGTAGTGTTTTTCGCGTGGTAGCCACCTTACTTAAGATTGTTATTTCATAATGAACGTCTCGCCTAACCATTTCATAACCAGCTCCTAAACAAAGTACCCACTTGCCCATTTTAATATCGTTTACTGCAAGATTGTCACTCTTACATCTGTTTAGCCAGTTTTTTTTAGTCTCACATAATAGAGAGCGAGACAGCTGCTACCGTACTGCTACTGATAATATCCAATCAATCCAATCCATCAGCTTAAGGAGGTCCACTGCTGAACGTAGGCCTCCCCCAATGACTTCCATAGTGACCTGTTGAAGGCAGTCTGCATTCAGCGACGACCTGCGACCTTTACCAGGTCATCTAAACACCTTGTGCCAAGTGCACAGCAAACGGACTAGCAAGTTGAAGTGGCAATGAGCGGGGCACACGGTGAATTGATGGCCGATGGGGCCAAAAAATTCACGAATGGAGGCCACGTAGCGGAAAGCGGACGTCCACTGAGAATAGCTTTATGATAATTAGGCTATTAGGTCTTTATCTTACCCGGGAATCGAACCCGCGACCTCAAGACCACACGGCACACACTGGCACCTGATGGTAAATGCATAACGGCTAGAATAAAACAATATAAAAAAGGAATAAAAATATAATTTTTGCAGACTTGAAACAGTTATTTTCTTGAAATAAACAAAAAGTTGGTGTACATTTCTTCACTACCTTTTAATATTAGTAACCTAATCGCTCTTGCTTCGGATTATCTATTGAACTAAAACAATCGTATCACAATATTATACCTAATGAATAAAATTGTTCTGAAATTTCCATTAATTGGCTACCATTCTAAGAAGAGCAAGTATAATAGGGTTTCTAGTATTACATTGCGATGAGAAACTTTATCCAACTTTATTATAAGACTTAAGAAATGTATATTGAAAAGTAATTGGTTATTCCAACATCACTCAAGTACAACAAATATAAATTAGTCATATTAGTATTTATATGTGTATTCGACCTAATAAACTGCTTTTGTAATTCTCTACGTTTCATTATCATTAGCCCATATATATCCCACTACTGAGCACGGATCTACTCTGCAGTTGAGTGGGGTTAGGTCTTAGTCCATCACGCTGTCCTAGTGCGGGTTGGCGTACGTTCATAGGTAATAAACTTTATTCTAACTGTTTGATTCATTGTTGCTTTCTAGGCGATACATTGAAATAAACAAATGCACACAACATAAGTCCAATAAAGAACAATTGTTTATTAGAAAATAAATGATTGGTGTTGGTTAATTTCATAATTAACACATTAAGAAATTAACATATAAATAAATATCTAATAAATAAATGACTATATATAATGTCTCGTGGTATATTTACGTGCCGTGTGATCTAGAGGTCACGGGTCGGGCAAAGTATTATTGGGTTTTGCACGGAGTCTGAAAATGCGCCCTATAAACGGCAATATGCTTGTCCCCTATAACATTTACACGCCTGCATCCCACGGGGGTAGACAGAGACAATTGAGTCCTACAAGCTACAATCCTAACACACTTCTTTTGCTTCTTCAACAACCATACATCTCCTCATTCGTCAGCCTTAACATTAACATAAAACTTGCAAGATAAGAAAACTTTCCAGACATACAAAAAAACTTTTATACTTGAGTGGCAAAAAAATTGTGGTTCGTATTCATAAAAAAAAAATGTCGATCTTCTTTACGATTTATTATATTAATGAATTTATTTAATTTAATAGCTTAATTTATTTATTATATTTATTTTATGTTTCTATAAGAACTATGAAAACACACTGATAAATTGTAGGCCCCGCATACCGGTTTTCGTTGATTAATCCACAGAACAGCTGAATAAGATTAGAAGGGAAATAGACAGTATTTTGTATCGGGACGAGTGTCACCTGTTCATTTTGTCACGTCCAATAATAAAAAATTCAAACAAAAATGAAGGGCTGCTATTGGTTGTCACACATTTATAAAAGTCTTGATATTTCACGCTACCCGAATTACTAAGAAGCGGCCGTGTCTAACATACGATAGTCTAATCATAGGTTCGGCACGCTCGGCATGCTGACATTTTCTTTCCAGTCTTATCCAACTGTTCTGTGGATTAATCACTCACTCATTAAACTGTTGTGTATAGATAAAGCGCTTACCACAGCTTACCTGTGCTCCTGAACAAGATAAAACATAAGTAGATAAAAAACACGTATCGGTATCCGTCACACACCCTCTATCCAAAGTACGCTCTTAACCACGCCTATTTATGCTGACTGGAATTAGTATTCCAGAGCTGATCTACTGATCAGCTCGTAAGCCTCCCACTGCTGCGTAATGGGCACCACTACTATTGAAAAGAGAAATCTAACCTAAGAAACTCCTTGAGTAGACCGTAGCACTCTTAGGCTTGCAAATTTTCTTATAATTATTTGTCTTCACCGTTACAATGAAATGTTATTAAGAACATTTGTGCTAAGGATTTCAATCCGCAAGCACTGAGATTTAGTGTAAGCTAAATTCTAAAGTCCATCACGCTCTTTATACTGATCAGTACCTACTAATAGAATTACTGTAACGAGAAATAACTAAGACGACTCAAATTGTCTCACCTTAAAATGATGACAATGACGAAAAGTTATGTTGAGTGGCTAACAAGCCACTCCTACGGATGTCAAACGACTAGTAATGAGAAATCAGTCATGGTCTTAATTTCCTCTTTTTACGCCTACAGGAGCTAAAATTATACGGGAGGGCCAATTAACTACTGTTTAGACATTCATTAAATTGAAGAGGAACCACGTAAGTTATAGGACCACGAGCTTGTAAATGTTTAAAATCAGGTGTGTGCGTTTGTAATAAACCATCATCCATGTAACAAATCGGACAGCATAATTTTGTCGATCAATAAGAGGTAAACAAAATAGTATTTTTTTTCAATTCGTCGAATCGTATTAATGAAAAAAAACACGCAGAACCAAGAATTAATTTATGTTAAAGGTATTACATCTTTTAAAAAATACTCCTTCATCCTTGTATTCATTATAAGAAATTTTCTAAAGCCATTCAAGATTTATTACATATCGATGTCGACCTGATTAAAATGAAATAAATCCGTCTCGTGGACGAATCTTCACGAATTTTTATGTCTGTTGAAAGTTATCTGCGTTTTGAAACTCACTATATCATTGCGCATATTTATCTTATTCATTTATAAAATAAGATAATATTTTGCTTATATTTTTAATTCACGTCTGGATCATATCTTACCCGTCGTTTTGAGATCAAGACGATGCCACCACTGCCTCGTTGCTTGAGAGCTGAGCACGTCGGAGTCATAATTATATCTCTCTTGGTGCAGAGAGCTGTGTCGCTCGCTAACTCTTAATTAGTAGTCATGTCACTGACATGTTATGCTTATCAGATTACGCATGGGGAATTTTTTTTTTGCTGCAATTAATACTACAAATAGACGCTTTTTTCGAAACAACGCGAGTGTTAGACTTATCCATAGAATTCCAAAATCGTATCAACTGACGTATATATGTCATTTATACAATATACCTACATAGGTAAAATTATCGGTATTATATTCTACGAATATAGTCTTATATTTATTTTGTAATTAGACAGTCTTGTAACAATTTTGGGTGCGACAAACAGTTATATTTCTCAATAGTTGATTATATGTAGGTACATATTATACTAGCAGGGTGTCTTCAAATGCGCCCCGTGCCTAAAATTCAATTTCCATTTCAAATACAACTGCCAATTACCATTTACCATCTGTAATACAGGACTTTAAAACATAGCTTAAGCAAATTAGATTTTATAAATGCATTATGTATGTATGAAATTTTTATTTACTATTTAATTTAATTTAATTTCATTGCTAAAAACAAATGTAATTCTGAATAACATAGGATATGTACATTTTTTAATATGATTTTTCGAATATCTAGTCGCAGTATATGTTATGCACATGGTAGGTACATAATTCTAAATATTAATTAGCCCAGCTCGGGCGCTTTCACCAGCGGCGTATGCAGATTTTGCTAATAAATAAGATACGTGTAGCAGGAGATCGATGTTGGGAAACTAATTAACGTTCATAAATCCTTCCAGCTGGCCGAAACTAAATAAACTATTTAAGTTATGATGCCTACCTTACCTCTCGTTATCACAAACTTCAACAATAAGGAGAATCGGGCCTGTCGTCACATCACCGCAATTTACAACATTTACTCTCTTTTGAACTCTACGAATCGTCCCACATTCACAAAGAGTTTTTTTTTTATTTATTATATTGAGAGAGCGGGAATGTTTCAAACTTCATTTCTTAGTTGAGTTAGTGCTTATTGGTTTGCGGCTATTGTTATTTCGCAACGTCTTTAAAGTATAAAGAATATAATGTTTTGCTTTAATTTTGAATACCGCGCTACACTACACGATTCTGCTGAGAAAGTTTTAGTAGCTTTTTAATTTTTATTAATTTTCAGCTAATGGCTCGTTAATCCCGTGGCAGAAGTTCAAACGATCAAAAGGACGTGTAATTGATTCAACAACAATTGTGTTTTATTAGGAATTATCATTAGCAGCTCAGAGTCTGGATATATGTGACAGATCTCTTATGTCAAACTTATTACGTAGCCAAAACAATCTGAAGGCATGTATGAATATTTATATATTTACTAGCTGCGGGCCGCAATTTAATACTGCCTTTTTTCGGATAAAAAGCACCCTCTGTCCTTTCCCAAGGTCCTCTCCATATCCATACCAAAAATAATTCAAATCCATCCAGCGGTTTGGGCGTGGAAGCGTTACAGACAGAGGTACTTCCGCATTTATAATATTAGTATAGACTGGTATAGATATTCCTAAGAACTTATAGGAATATCTATACCAGTCTATACTAAAAGTTCTTAGGAATTTCTTAGGTGTATAGACCGCCAACCCGCACTAAGCCAGCGTGGTGGACTAAGGCCTAAGCCCTCTCAGTTGTAGAGGAGGCCCGTGCCCAGCATCATCATCATCATCATCAGCCCATATACGTCCCACTGCTGGGCACGGGCCTCCTCTACATTTGAGAGGGTTTGCCCGTGCCCAGCAGTAGGACGTATTTAAGCTGATGATGATGATGGTATAGATATAGCAGTCTAAAGTACGGTCATTATTTACCTTTGATACCTTTACACAGTGTTAACTAATTGGTCCTTCATTGTGGTGTTCGTAATAAAATAAAGTATAATGCAAGAGGGAACCATAGGGAATAAAACATTGACCGAACAAGGGAGTTGGTTGAATTGAATCATTAAACTAACCGCACTGGCCTATTTTGAACTTCTATGAATGATTAAAATTTAACTACCGGCAAAATAAATTGGTCTTCGGCCGAGTTTAAATTGTAAGAAATGTTAATTACATTACTCAATCATGATTAAAAGTTTGATATTAATCGATAGTTCGTTGTATTGGAAACCGAACCGTAAAGTGTATAAAATAAAATATTTTAGCAGCCTCCATGGCGCAGCAAGTCTGATAACTGATACTGAAACGCGTGGGTTCGATCGCCGCACCGTGATAAATGCTTGTGTAATACTCAATTTTCTTATCTATTCTCGGAGTTTGTGAAACTGAAAAGTATCTTACAGTTTCTGATACTCGCAATACATGAGATGCACACGCAACAGAGGAAAGTCATCTTTGGATCAGAATCTCAGAAATCTATGCATTTGACTTTTGAGTGTATTTACTATTTATGTATTTATTGAAGAGCTTATATTCAATTAAACTTCAAGAAACGATAATAGGTACTGTCGTCCAGTAACAGATTTAATATTCCACCTGGATAATTCCTAGACGAATAATCCCTAGACGGAAATTCATGGAAACGGGAGCTAAATTATCCAATGGTATCGGCGTAACTCCAAGGAGAGGTAAGCCGAATTTAGTATTGCATCTTGCAGCTACATTAAGCAGTCCGTAGTGCTTTTAATTAAAACATCAAATGAGAAAATCTTGGATTAATAATTTATATTCAGTATTTTGCAGATTTTCGTACAACTACATAATTCTCGTTGTAGCCGGATAAATTTATTAATAAGTTGACTGTGGGGCGAACGTGAGCTGTAGCTTTCACTGTCTGTTTCTTTGAATCAAAAAGATTCTCAAAGTGATAGATCTGTACCTAATCCTTCAACAATATATTTTTTAATAATCTCAGGCTTCAATCAACACATGATGTGAGTGATAAATCATTTCCATTACTTGAGCAATTTGCTACGTGGCCTTCATAATCTAAAAATATCCATAGCAACCTGAATCTAAAATGTCACATCAATAGTATATCATTCAACGTCACAGCCCGCAATCTATACTAAGCTTTAGCGATTTGCCATCATGATGGATTTCATTTTCATTAGGCGACGAATTCACGCTCAAGCCCACAAAAGTGCCACACGCCTTTGTAGCAGGATTGTTGCACGTGATGTCAGAAGCGATAACAGAGGGATTAAAATTGATAATAAACAATTAATTACGTACTCGACGCTTATGTCTCGAGCACTTTATTATTTCACCAGTTTTGCGACTAAATAAACCGTTGTAACAGATATAACACCCAAGGATTATAGACACTGCAGCTGGTGGAAAGACTACTGAATGCGTAACAAATATTCTTATGCCATTCAACAAGGTAAACACCAACTGTAATATTTACGAGATAACCTAATACCCGTTTGAAATTAGTATGCGTACCAAGGGTTGTAAATGTATGAGCAAAATGCATGCGATCTACTTTCAAAACCTAATAACAATGTAAATCAGGCAAAAAATAAAAAAGCAATCCCCGATAAACTTTTGACAAAAACGAGCTTGCATATAGATTGACAATTATAAAATGTTATAGAGTAATTGTGACAACATGTTACTGTAATACACGCCTTCTCTCTGAGTATTGACTCAAATAATAATTATATTCAAATCAATTCATAACCCATTTTTTTAAATAATATTTATACCCTTTATACGAGCTCGTATGGCTGCTTAATAAAAAAACCTGAGTACATTTTTAACTAGTCATGTTTGTGGGACTATTTCTCAATACGGAGAAATATTTTTTTTGTTGTTGGAAACTCGCTTTATTACACTTGAAATCTTATTTCGTCTTAAATTTAACTCAAATTGAACCTAACTTTAATTCTTATGACGGGTCAGCTTAAAATTGAAATTGAATTGTTTCTTTTTTTACTTTCACTACTAGACTTTTGTGGATTGTAAAATAATAACAAAACCTAATTTTCTTATAAAGACATGACTTTAAGATTTAGTATAAATTTTATTTTTATTAAAAAAAAAATCCTCTGTTGTAGCTGTACTGTATATTCATTCCAGTAACAAATTTGCCGCTTCGATATCTATGTTCTGAAACGAGTGTCTTTGATATATTGTATCATCATCAGCCCAACTAAGTACGTCCCACTGCTGGGCACGGGCCTCCTCTACAACTGAGAGGGTTTAGGCCTTAGTCCACCACGCTGGCCTAGTGCGGGTTCGCGGACTACACACCTAAGAAATTCCTAAGAACTTTTTAGGTGTGCAGGTTTTATCACGATGTTTTTCTTCACCGTTAAAGCAAGTGATAATTCATTGTGAATACACACATAACTTCGAAAAGTAAGAGGTGTGTGCCTGGGGTTTGAACCTGCGACCGCCGAAATTCTCGACCGCGCGCCTAAACCTCGAGGCCATCACTGCTTATATTGTATAAAAACTTTAAAAAACATAGGCATAAAACTTTTAAAAACATTTATATTCGTTTTAGGCCTGACCTGCCGTCTATTCAAGACCTCATCAATTTAAATGTAACATAATTGGTGCAGCCGACTTTCGCTAGCTTTTCCATTCACACAAATTAGATATACTAGATCCATCTATTACAAGTGACCAAACCATCATAGCATTCCCTTTGACTTTAGGTCACTACATCCATACGCTATTTCTCACTCAAATTTTCAAAGTAAATTTCACACCTCTATAATATACATACTTATATTTAATTTTAAGTATCGTACAAAAGTGTCGCCGCTAATATTCGGTATTCCTCTATAAACAACTAGTTGTGCCTTATGTCGAAACGTAATGCTTGCTGCATCCTATCTACTAATGAATATAGACCGTAACTACACAGACCATCAATCAGGGGGCACGGTATATATAAAGTATAAACATAATCACATACTTAATCAATTCGGAACTGATCGTTGAATGCAAGTAGTTTATATGATATACATGAAGTCACTAATAAATTTGTTGTATAATTTTCTAATCATATCTAATACCTTAAATTATTCGTATTTATTACCTCGTGTTATCATCGTGGTAATTCAAATTGTTTTGATGCCGTAATATTAAAATATAATCTTGCCTATTTCTCATTGTTATATATTGACTCTTATTGAGTACATCCTATCCGACCGTTTCATTAATGCTGAGAATCGTGACCGCAACAGGCTGAGGCTATAAGGGCCCTCTGTCTGACTCTGGTCTGACGCTGTAATGGGCGAAGTGAGTTGCGTCATGCAGCTTGAGTTGCAGGGTTGTTTGGTCAATCCGTTAACGCGATGTCATGCTTCTTTCCTCCGCATTTCCATTCACAATTTCTTACAAGAGATACATCCGAAAAAAACATCATTCTGAATCTTGAATGGGGGTTGCGCATGAAGTTAATTTAGTATACCAATGAAATATTAATAAATCATCAATGTCTACGATCGAGGCAAAAATAAAGCATTATAATCTTGATCGCACTAAATGGATCTTAGTGATCTGTGTCATTTTTTGGTATAGGTACCTACACTTTATGGAATGTACTAAAACGAAAAAAAACAGAACTAAAAAAATAATCTACCCGAAAAACAAACCGGGGATGACGATCGCGTTATTCTAGTTTTTATATACATGTGGTATAATGGAAAAGGAAGAGTGACTGTACTGAGACGTGAGGGCAAATAGTTTTAAACCAGTCTTTAAAATAGATAGTAAGTACAGTCTGACCTAAATAAAGAGACAGCTGGTAAAAACTAAATACCATTCGACACAACCGTTTATGCCAATATAATGCTAAATCTAAAATAAACAATATTATTCCGTTAATATCCAGCCAACATCAGCTGATCAATCACGATAATAATATTTTTTATAACAAAGTATTTGCTAATATGTTGCTAATATTATCCAAAATAGCATCATCGTGATGTGATTTATTCATTAATACCAACAAATGTGTAAAACACATAAACATAACGTTTACGAGAATAACAGTTTCGTATTTGTGTAATATAATTGTTATAATATTAGACTAGGTTTATTTTCCACTCAGTAATCACAGCATTATTATTACAATAATTACCAACAATATACAGGGTGTATAAAGACCGTGATCGAAAACTAAGACAGGCATTAGTCACGGTGATTACAAACACCGTGACATAAAAAAAAATCCGACAATTTTTTTAACATCTACATACATTTAATCCTCGTGGTTGTAAGGAAGTTTTTTTTCAGGATTTTTTTAATTTCACGGTGTTTGTAATCACTGTGGCTATTACCTTAGTCTTAGTTTTCGATTACGGTCTTTATACACCCTGTATGTCGCACGAATTCAGTAGACAGCGACATTTTCTATGAAAATCCTTATTTTGGTTTGTGAAATCTTGGCGTTAGGCAAGATATTTCTTTGCCATTTTTATTTGTCTGTAACTAACAAAGCAAATCCCCTATAAAGAGATCTAGACAGTAATTTTTGCGTTCATAAATTGTTTTTCGCCATCTCCGCTATTTCTATTGTCGGGAAGCTTTCATTTCCCCTATAGTAAGCCTTCATCTATCAGTCTTCATCGGTATATCGATGTCTGTTGTCTAATTCCAAAACGTAAACAGATGTTGTAGCCGATTTAGGTTCCTAACAAAACCATATACCAGCAAAACCGAGTGAATCTGGCAAATACGCAAGTATTCTGTATGCAATGGCTTTTTTTTTCACAAAACAATAATCACTAGTACGGAATTTGAAAATACGCCCTAATAACGGAAATAGTTTGTCAATCTATTATATTTAAAATATAACTAGCGAAATTAGGGTGTACTGTGTAGGTATAGCTTCAAACATCCGCAGTAATGCGAACCTAGCCGCGTTTAAAATTGTGATATTACAAGCATTAATCAGAAGATTAGGCAAACAATGTCATTGCCTCCACGCTTGTGCGAAACAGCATTGACGTCATGTTCAAGTAAACTTTCGACTTTTTCCAATAACACGGCTGTCGGGCGTCATTTTCCCTATAACAGCCCGTCTTGAAGATTTTGTCACATGTAAAAACAGAATATACTTAATTTTACATTTAATTAAGAGTTTATAGCATAAGTAGGCGGCCTAAAATTTTATCATGATTAAATTCGTGAATTGGAAAACTTATTTTGATACACACAAACACGCACGCTAACAAGACACCAAAAAAAAACGGATTATCAAGTTTTGATGCAAAGGTGAACATAATGTCTGAGGTACCACTTTATTTGTAAAAACTAACTATTGATTTCTAGTAGTCCATAATTTCGCAATAGGCCAGCTACATAGACAAAGTCCTCATGCTCAGGGACTCTCAATAGTATAGAACCTGTATCTAAAGTCACGTTTGCGCCGCCATAAGAACAAATTTAACTAACTGGTATATGAACGTAAACAGAGACATGTAATATCAAATAGCCGCGAATTCTAATTTTGATTGTTCTATCAGGATTGCTAATTAAAATCAGAGTAATAGTATTCTGGCAGCCAATTAATATTATGCCAGTGCGCTCAGCTATTGCTCTCGTTTGTAATGGAAAACTTATTATACTCATGATTATCTAAAAGTTTCACTATTCATACTTCACCAGCGGCGCTGGATCCATCAATAGTTATAGTTTAAGAAGTTTGTTTACTCCGATAATAACTTTTCAAATAAGTTTTTCAACTAAACACGGCTTTTAGTGGAATAAGGTTTCTTTAAACAATCCTTTATATTGATGATCGTTCTTCAGGTAGCAATGTACAAGTTAGTTATTGATCGTTATTGTTTTCTAGACCACGTTATTTTTTATTATATTTCATCTTTACACCCAGTACTAAATAAAAATGTTTTTAAAGGTATAATTTTTTATATTCGTGAAGCATGCGTACATAAAGGTATAGTCAATTACACTAAATTAATTCGAAGAAGTTTCTTACGAATGTCGGGTGTACAATTTCTTCTTTAGCATTAATTTAATTTTAATTAACCATTTGAGGATCTTCTACTACAGCTGAGGCTGATTAAGTCATTTACAGATCAACACGAGTAAAAATGCAGTATACAAAAAATTACACGTCAACTAATAATAAAGTATTATATATAAAAAAAATCGAAAAGATCGCTTATGTTTAGTCTCAGCCCAAAGCATGTTCAATGAATTTATTATTCTATCTAACAACATAAAATGCGCCTGTGTGTTTGTATCGCAGGGTTAGAGGCCTATCCTAAATCTAGAGTGACGATATCTAAAAGGTTGCAAGAAAACCCCAGATGAATAGTACTCGTAGTAGGAAGTATATTGTATGTTTTTTTTTACCAAGGCTTATGTGACATACCTATAATACATAATTACAATGAATTAAATCATAAGATTCGTAGTCATATATTTTAACGCATGATTGTCGTTTGCTTGCTAAATTTTAAAACTGAATTGATAAATTTATGAGCCACATAATTTTATTTCCGAGATTACATATACCTATAACTAGGTATAATTTGATCTTCGCTACGCGATATTGACTTCTGGAGTAAATAAAGTTAATGATGGCCCTCAGACTTCGTAATTGGCGCAATTCAGGTATTCAGACGAGTTTCTTGTATAAAGTCATAATAATATGGAATTTCCAGCTACGAGCAGTTCTGAAAACAGTTGATCGATTTTATTGCTTATGAATCATGGCACTCGTTTTCCAAGTTGCATTAATGTTTTTCTTATAAAAACGGAAAAGTGAATCATGTCTGAAAATATTTTGTGTATGTAGTAATATTTAGTGTGTTGAATGATAAGATAAACAATTTGTGATACTTTAAAGATAGCAGTGTAGTTGACATTTTTATCGCAATTATTAACTAAGGAAATAGTGCAATAATATCTTACTTCTTTGATTGATGATAACAATCATAATGCAATTAATGAAAAACTTAGTTGTATGTCATGTTATAATAATAGACGTTACGAAAAATGATATAGCTTTAAGATCATAAAATTTATCCCCGACATCTGATGTAGTACCTAATAATTGTGATTAGCAATGAAAATAGTTAGTCATAACAATGGTAGAACTTTTGCCACTTCAGACTAAAGAATGAAATCGTCGGATCTAAGTGCTCGCACTAAAGTCGCATAGAAAATTAACTGGAGTAATCGCCTTCACAATGCGCTCGGTAAGTAAGATTTTTAGATATTATTTTTAGATTTATTAATTTCCTAATAGACGGTTCGCTAAGGACTGAAAAGCCAGTTTACTTTTTTACTGTTGTGACAAAGTGACCGCGATAAAACCTGATGGTATTTCCGATCAAAATTTACTAGAAAAAGAACATTCCAATTAACAACGACACAATTGTGCCGGCTTAGTTATTTATTATATATTGAAGCTGATCCCGGAGCACAATACAATTACATTAATATGTTTACGTCAGCGAATTGGTAAGGGGATAAGTTTACTTGCGAGAATCTTTTGAGGTATCACCTAACTCTACCTATACTCGTATAACTGTTCCTACCTTTCTTCTCGATAGTTACTAGCCAATTTAATGTCAATTAAACAATTTGTCTGTCGCTAAAAACTACTTGTATTTTGTAACTTCGATGCTTTGATAGGAATTATCAAAATATTAATACAGATAATAATCTTATCTCGATTGTCATCGATAGTAAGTGGCACATAGACATCAAATAAACATATTTATACCGTATAACAACAAACACAATGGAGTATACCTATGTTTGTAATCAGTACACTTTAGAGGGAGTCGAAATAATTACGTCACGTCTTGACGCTGATGCTGATTACAAATTATCAGGTATTATACATCGATCCTACAAACTAACTAGAACATTTTCTTGAAGTTTAGCTATCGCGCTTACTCATTTAGCATAATCTTTAATAGTAAATGTGATTAAATGACGTTTATATAGAATCTTAGCTTCAAATTCGGACATTGAGTCGTGTGGAAATGACCCGGTTGCTTGTTTGGCTTTTGGCCATTGCAGTGGTCGCATCTGCATTACCTGCGGATTTGCCGGAGCCCGGCCAGCTTGCTTTGGTGTTTAACGAAGATGACTTCGAAGATTACTTGGATGTCTGGCTTGAAAATGAAGAAAGAAATTGGGGAAACATGTCAAGGATTGAACCTCGGAGTGGTAATATTCTTAATTTTTCATATTTTAATGTAGCATTAAATCTGTAGTTATTTAATTTCTATTCAAGCTATTGATCTACTTGTAGTAAATATAAAATAAAATAGTCAAAACGACTTAATTAATAATGTTCTAATATTTACCAATACTTTGTAATTTCCTGAAAAAGTTTAGAGCTCGGAGCTTTGCATTTTAAATCAGCTCTGTCTTTACAAATATCACGTTTCGCCACAAACAAAACCATGAAAATAGGAAGTACAATAATATTCATCATTTTCATCAGGTTGTTCGATAAGAGTTAACGGAGATCTTGGACAACCCCAACCAGTTTATTTAAGAGGAAACAACTACGTCGTACCTACTGGCAATACTGGAATAATTCACCTCAACACCGGAGAGCAAGTATACATAGCGTGCACTGGATATGGACGCTCCATTCAGCATCCTAACATCGCTACATCAACTGCTACTGGTGTAAGTTCGATGCACACTACCTAACTCGAATATTTGTTCATTTTTAAAATCCTACAGATGCTTTCTCCCTGCGTTTATACTACACTTACCTTTCTGAGAATATACATATCTCAACTGGAAAATACGTTCAAGATGTTCAAGTAGGTACTAAGACGTAAGATATTTAAATAGCTTTTTCTTTCAGAAACATTGAATTGGCAAAAAAAGTTTAGCGTGCACGCTGAACTTTTCCATTGATTCTTAAAGTACCTAGTGACTAAAATTTGATTTTCCTGTATAATTTTATATTTTTTAATTTTTCAATACACTGATTTTGACTTTTCACGACTTCCACTTCTGCTTGATTCTTTTATCTCAAAAACTCGCAAGTGAAATAGTCATGTAAGAACTGAAAACATGATAACTCAACTCGACAATTTCTGTTTTCCAGTCAATAGTGCTTTTATACCCATACATACATACACGCTGTGACCACAAGAATTAATTTATTCCTACTTTTGTACATACAAAAAGCGGACCTAACAGCACACAGATCTTTGACAAAGGATCTTGTTAACTAAAGTGTGACGTCAGGCAATTAAGACATGAATTCCTCCGTCGTGGACAATGCCAACAAGGAAATAACTACAGCGACACACATTTAAAAATAGTTTTAATTTCAGACTGCTACATGTGTGAATAACGCCTTAGTATCGGGTGCGGGATGGTTAAATGGAAATGGTGCTTTTGGTCAAATAACATGCTCTGCACACTCTTTCCACGAAGCAGAGGGCACAACCTCACGATGCTTTAATAACAATTTAGTTATACGGTAAATGACGATAAGTAGAATTTATACCAAGTTTGTAATTTTATTTAATATCGAGAAACGGGATAGATCGCTATTATTTTAAACTTATTTTGTCCTTTTAAAACTACAGATTAAATGAACATAATGCTGTTCGGACACAAGACTCATCAATGGGTTTCACAGTCCACAACGCTGGCTTATTTACAGTTTATCAATTCCATACACTCATACATATGTACAAGCCAGTGGCGGTACTTCAATAGAAGCCCAAAAGCGTTACACGTTAATTGTGTAATGTCTAGTTTATAATTGTTTATATTCTCATTTATATATCAGGAGCCAACGAGAAAATCAAATACCATTAATAATATACCACACGACTAAATAAAACCACAGAAAGTTGGATACATTATAATCAAATATATCGAAGTTTGTTTTAAAACAATATAACTGTAGATATTTGTCTAACAAAGCGCTTTGACCTGCGACCGTAATCAATCCCTAAATTAAATTAATGGCACTTCAGAGTTTCTGTAATGATTTAATGGTTTCCGTTAATTGACAAGTGGGAACCTCAATTGACATGTTTCAGAAGGGTTTGATTTGTTTGACATTGATTTAGTGATAATATAATATTTATTAGGGACCCTTTAATCTATTTCAGTTTGAGCCCGGTTTTATCTTTGTAGGCCATTAATAATTTCTTAGAAATAATCAGAATTTTCAATTTGCGCTTTGAATTGTCGAATGTTTTGTATTTTAAAATAAATATTGAATGAGTAAAATCAATCATCTTAACGTTACATAACAATATTGGGTAATTTGTTTATAAGATAACATCAAATTGGCCAAACCCAATCCGACTATTGCTTGATCATTAATGATAGCAATCAAATGATTACGATGGAAACGATTCATGTATATACGATAGAAAAATGTTAATTAATGAAATAATTATTTTTATTTCAGAGTGGGTTTCATGGTAGATGGAGTATTCTATCCATTATATTGGTCTTGCTTTGACCAGAATCGTTTGGAAGTTCTATACGTGTGGTATGAGCAAAATCCACCGAATGCTGTGCACCAGTCTAATGTCGACCGTCCCAGTTGGCTGGGTACGAAAACTTCTATTTTGAATTATTTTATATAAAAAATGATTTCATAACAACAATGTCTCCATTTAGTAGATTAAAACTAAAAGCTCTAAGAAGAACAAACAAATGATTCACTATTTCCTTATTATCTACCTGTATTTTGAATCTATTTCTTTCCAATATTTCTCTTAACGAAAAAAAATATTGTTTTAGCTGGAAGTTTCTTCCCTGGAGTAGCAGTTAATACTATGTACACTGAAGTTCAACAAAAGGCAACTATCGCACGTCTCGTAGGCAATGATTTGGCTAATACATATGTGACGAACACACAATTCCTTGCTCGCGGCCATCTTGCTGCTAAGACAGATTTCATTTACGCGACAGGACAACGCGCCACATTCTACTTCATTAATGCTGCGCCCCAGTGGCAACCATTTAATGCTGGAAATTGGAACTGGCTCGAGCAGGTAAATCAAAATTCACTTACAAGTTTTATTTCCCTAAATTACAATTTCAGAAAACAAAGATTTTATGCATTTTATCCCTCTGCATGTACGTTTTTCTATTATGTAAATAAATAAAATTGTACGAAGGATAAATGTAAATAGCATAACAAGCAAGCTGAACACAAAGTTCAAATTGCAAATTACAGAATCTTCGCGCACGTATCGGAGTAGCTGGTTATAACACCATCGTATACACCGGAACTTTCGGCGTAACCCAACTACGTGACCAGAACAACCGCCTTGTCGACATCTACCTGCATTATGGTGCAAACAATACCCCACAAATTCCCGTGCCTCTATACTTCTACAAGGTAAGCATTTTGAATTAAAAAATAATAATTAAAGGACCTAACGGGACTAACCGCAGCAGTGTGAGGCTTGCTGTAGAGAGATTCAGAGTTTGATTCCCGGGTATTGCGAAGTGTTATTTGTTTTTTTTTTTCGTTGGCGTGTTCGAAGTAACACCAATAAGTTTGAAAATAGGCTTGCACTGTATCTCCCTCCTATAACATGAGACGAAATTAGTAGCAGAACAATAGCGATACGATACTATAGAGGCGTAAGAGATTTGGGTAATTTGACCAACTAAGTACTCAGACTAAATATATTGTGGCGCGAAATCGAACGCCCGACCTTATCGTTTCACGCGCTAGCCTGAAAGGCTAAGGACTAGTCAGTTGACTAGTCCACAAACGTGTCAACAATCCCGCATTGGATCAACGTGGTGGCTCTAAATAAACAAAAATAACATCAGATATCGTAAAGGCTGATAAAGTAGCTATTAGTAGAGTAAGTACATAGATATTCCAAATGACTTATTCAACCTTTAGATGTTCGATACAAACCATTAGATACAATCAATACATTAAATCCTATTATAATATTGTAAGCATGAATCGGTTTATTTTTGTACATTAGCGCTAACGCGTTTGAAAGGAAAACATCCATCAATAAGGATTTCGAAATAATTATTGACAAAAAGGAGATAATGTAGATTGGTGTTCATAAAAGATCTCAAGCAATTTTATGGAAAATAGGTAATTACGAATAACATGACATGAAAAGCTTACTATTATTTACTATTGTAGGTACACAAATAATATCTAGTACATATCCCAAAATAGCTTGCTATGAGTAATTTTTTTTCTTAAAACCAAAGATGTGAACTGGGAACATTTACTTTTATGTTTATTTGTCCCAAGTGGCAAGTTGAAATAGAATGGAAGGAAGAGTATTCACACAATTTAGGACTTCGTGTGTGGAACGACTTTTCTTATAATATTATCAACTCTGTAGTCAACTTAAAAAAATTAACAGTGACATCCTATTTCCACATTATCGCAATTAATTAAGATTCAAATTATTTATAGCAGTTACTGTAAACCTACAAAAAATATATTTAAGGATTGATATGTTTAATAACACGTTGAAGAGTTGCCGAGATGGGTCCTCCCATCATAGTTATCTCAATCGGTTATAGAGTTGAAACCAAACATAGCAAGACCAAATATCTATACCTACATTCAATAACAAAACTCAGGTGCTCGAGCTTAATAACAACCTGTCACCGCAAAAAGAAACAAGTCATGTGTTGTGTTTAACGATAGGCATATGAAGTTGTCAATATTCCAAATAGGATCTTACAATGTTTTCTTTAACAATGATTTCTTTCTTAGGTTGTGTATGATTCATCACGTCGCCTTGGAACAGCATTCATCAGCATCAACAACCCTTACTACACCGAAACTGAGGTGAGGAACCTTCAATTCTGCACTGATCGCTGCCGCAACAATGCCGCTTTCAACTGGGTCGGCTGGCTACCAGACCGCATTGACCTCGGCTACAGCTTCTGCTGCACCGTCGACGATTTCAGAAGAGTAATACCGCATCTACCTAGCTTCACTGTCAATGGACTTTTGACTTAGCGGCCTTACTGATCTAAGTACTTTATCGTAGTTATAAGGAATGCTATATTATGTATAACTGTTCAATGTTGTTTAATGCTACATTTTTCTACAATTAGGGGCTGTTAATATAGTAACTAGATATTTTATTTTATTAAAATAAAGTTAAAAGAAAATACGTAAACTCACGCCTGTGTTCCCCGAAGGGGTAGGCAGAGGTGCATTTCTGCACCCACATTTCGCCAAGTATGTATCAGTCCCACGTAATAGGGGGCGAGCCTATTGCCGTTTTTCGGGCACATTTCCAGACTCCGTGCTGATACCGAGAATTTCCTAATGGAAAAACCCAATAACACTTTGCCCGACCCGGGAATCGAACCCAGGACCTCTAGATCGCACGGCACATACATGTACCGCAAGACCACGAGGCAGTCAGTAAAAGAAAATAACTTGTTATATTAACAGTAATTACATAAGTACCTATACTTATCCTTACTAATATTATAAATGCGAAAGTAACTTTATCTATCTGTCTGTCTGTCTCGCTTTCCTGCTAAAACTACTGAACCGATTTAAATGAAATTTAGTATACAGATAGTTTGGAGCCTGAGAAAGAACATAGGCTACTTTTTATTGCGGAAAAGGGGTTTTAAGGGGTTGAAAAGGGGGATGAAAGTTTGTATGGAAGTATTGTCATTTTTAAAGCTAGAAACTTGAAACTTATTTTTTAGGCTGTTGATTAGATATAAATAAATATGAAATTCAAAGTTTATAAAAAAAATACCTTTAAGGGAGTTAAATAAAAATAGGGGATGAAAGTTTGTATGGAAATTCGCCATTTTTGAAGCTAGAATGATGAAACTTTTTATATGGCTTTTATTACATCATTACATCATATATATATATATATATATATATATATATATATATATATATATATATATACACAATATAAGAATTATAATAAAAGTTTGTTTAAAAAAATCCCTTAATATGTTATAAATGAGAAAACAACTATAAGTATATGTCTGTTACGCTTTCACGCCTTAATTATTTGACCGATGTGAACGATTTTTGATATGGACATAAATAGAGCTCTGTGGAATAAAACAGACTACAACTTATTTTCTTTCTGAACCCAACCCTGTAGTCTACGCGGATGGAGTCGCGGGCAAAAGCTAGTAATACATATATTTGTGACAATATATTTAAATATTGCTGTATTCAGCATTATCAACTTTAAATGTCCGCTGTCTCATATTATTATACTATTAAATCGATGTAAGTTTTAAAAATACATGCAATAAATATTTTAAAATAGTAGATACCTATTCATTTAATTACTAAAGAACCGAAAATGCTTCAAGTAACCATTATATCTATAGGATTATAGAAAGATACCAAACCGTAGCTGGCAAGCAATTCAGTAGCTTCATGATATTATTCTTGTGTAAGATTATAAGATGTAAGTATTATAAGATGCGAATTCGTGATTGTTTTCTTGCGACATGAGGTGGTTGTAACAATAAAACTGTAGCTTTGCAAGCAAGCTCGCATTGTTTTATTGTGAACGGTACAGAAAAAGGAAAGATTAAAAAAAAGGAAAAATATATCTTTAGACAAATATAGTAGCCACGAGTTGTGACAATTAAAAGTCTGTATATGGATATAATTGTATTTATTCATTATTATTCTCCATGGGCACAATGCATTGAAAATATCGAATAATCAAATTCAAAGTTCATATACGAGTATATACATATTTATGGTACCACCGCAATATACGTAGAATGCTCCGCTGAT
Source organism: Hemaris fuciformis (assembly GCA_907164795.1). Classification (NCBI taxonomy): domain Eukaryota; kingdom Metazoa; phylum Arthropoda; class Insecta; order Lepidoptera; family Sphingidae; genus Hemaris; species Hemaris fuciformis. The sequence continues at coordinate 9,305,493 of OU015438.1, read as the reverse complement.
CGACCCTATGCTCCGTTTTACACAGCAGGTGTCACTGTGTGGTGACTCCTTAGATTAGATTTTACATTGATGATTGAAAACACTAGAAATATATGGGTAAAATTTTTAAAATGCACACCCAATCTATCTTGGTAAGTATTGAGAGCGTTTACGCGCCACGCGGCTAGTCGAATTTCGGTAAATAAGTATGACTCGCGTAAATATGAGCGTCGATACTAGTTAAGATATGCAATGAAAATAAATGAAACAATGTTTATTGAATCTATAAAATGTTAAATACATCACTTATATGATCACTGACCATCATCATTGTTCGGAATGAAGTCAGACAACCGCAAAAAGAACGACGAAACTAAAAATCGACGGAGCGCAGAGCGATCCATCCCCTCTTTGAAAAGACTTGCGGTGGACTGAATTTGTCCGGGCTGTGCGCAGCGTTTTATAGTACACTAGCTTTTGCTCGCGACTCCGTCCGCGTAGACTACAGGGTTGGGTTCAGAAAGAAAATAGTAGTCTATTTTACTCCACAGAGTCCCATTTATGTCCATACCAAAAAATCATTCAAATCGGTCAAATACGTAGATGTGAAACGTGTGCCGCCGCGCACCGGCCGGCCGGCGCCTTGTACATCACTGGGCGCTTGATAATTTTTTCGCTGCGGTGTTAATTTAAAACTGCGATATCTTCTAAAATACTCATTGAAATCAAATGATGTAAAGGGCAAATTTCTTTTAAATTAAATACTTGTGATGAATAACGTATTTATTTGGATAAGGAGTAATATCTTCTTTATAGAAACACCTTTACAAATAATGCTTTATTTTAGAACAAATTTGGTTAGCATAAAAAAGGTTATAATGAGCCAACCTTAAAAGATAGACATTATTATGCTGTCGCGGACTTTTTTTTAGAACTTTTAAAGGGGAACAATTCTGTCATACATTATTTTAGCGAAACTTTGACCGTTTCCGAAGCGCATGCAGCGGAAGCTCTCATAAGAAAATAAAAGCCCCCGATCTAAAAACATTTATTATTGGTGATTCGCTCGTATTGGTCTTAGCGTGATGTTATATAGCCTATAGCCTTCCTCAATAAATGGGCTATCTAACGCTGAAAGAATTGCTTGGGGATATTTCCAATTCAACAACATTTTATTTTGATTAAATAAATAAACCCCAATTTTGAGCCTCGAAAATGACTCTAAAAGTGAATTTATGAAAACCTTCGTTTAGTTATCTTGTTATTTATTTAAATTTACACAAAAATCTTAAAATATTCTTCACTAACTATTTAAATGACAATATTCCCTAAAATAATTGGTAATTAACATGTTTGTACAATGAGTCTTGTTTCAATTTTAAGGGGTTCGAAAAGTATTGTTTTTGCTCAAATTACACTAAAACTACGTAAACGCTCTTAACATAATAATAGGGTATCAGAAACTACGAGAGACGGTTTCGGTCTCACAATTACTCACAAACACCCAGACCCGAATAAATACTGTGGATCACACAAACATTTGTCTCGGTGCGATGTCTTATATTCAGCTGCGAAACATTTTAAAAGCAAATGTACTTGTGTAAAAATATTTTTTCGATATATCATCATTTACTATGGAGGGTAGAGGTAAGGAGAATCATCTGTGTACATGCAAAAGTGTCCGTCAAAATGTATTAAATTAGGGTGGCGCCACATTAGCATCAGGGTAAATTTTAAAGGAAGCGGAAATCAATAAACGTTTTCTCATAATAACTCTTTAAGGTTATATTCACTACATTATTTTGTACTACGCAAGTAGTTGACATTTTCAACAACGGTTATTTACAGCTTACAGCTGGACACTTTTTTCGATTTTCTACCATATGAGATGACGCTTCTTATAAGAGCTCTACCCTCCATAATCATTTACTCTGTGATTTAATGTATTGCTAACTATATTTATAACGTATTTTCCTGAACAAATCCCAAAAATAGGTACTACTGTGATAACATATTCCAACGCCATAAACCAGCGTTAATGTAAAAAGGATAATTTAATGGCGTGGCTGTATAGACTAAATTTCCTTTACCTATGCATTGAATCAATTAAAAAATTACGAAACGAACCATCAACCAACATCAAAAGTAGGTATTATTTTCGTTATCACTTTAGATAACATTTAATTTAAGTATTTATTTGCTTTTGTTTTACCAAACAGGTAATTAAGTTCATTAATATAATCTCTGAATAAAATAATTAAGCAATGGCTGAAGAACTCAAACCAGTTAAAGAAGAAGACCTAAAACAGCTAAAAGAACGCATGAATTTAATAGTTAGTGCAGATCCAGCACAATACCACAATGATTTTTCATTGAAAAGATATTTAAGAGCGTTTAAAACCGTCGATTCTGCATTTCAGGTAAGTACTTTAGTAAAATTTTACTTCACCCCTAGGCATCAAAGCAAGATTTGCGTGAAATATATCATTTATGTTTCTCTTTCAGGCTATTATAAAAACTAATAAATGGCGAATAGAATATGGAGTTGCGGACCTACAGAATGACCAAGAACTTATTGCTAAATATGCAGATAAAGCTAGGGTCCTGCGACACAGGGATATAGTGGGAAGACCAATAGTGTACATACCAGCCAAAAACCACAGTTCCAGTGACAGAAATATTGATGAACTTACCAAATTCATTGTTTATTGTCTGGTATGTGATTTTTATAAGCAAACTTATTATTTACATACTCTTTCATGCTTCTACTACTCTATCAAAGGCAAAGACGTATGGTTACACCCACATTTTTCCAGTGCCATTTACCGAGTACATTTCTGACTTTATATTGGCGTTTAGAAATATTGGAAAAACTTAATATCGTTGCCTGATTAGGGAATCTAAAAAAAAGTTCTACCAATCTCATTCTATATTCCCTTAAAACATCCATGTTAAATCTTCTATTTTATTGTGTATAATTGTTTCTTTGAAGAGGAATATATAGCCACAATTTGGCTAGTTCTTGTTTAAAAGTATTTGTGACATATATAATAACATTATTAAACATTATGAATACTTGTCTGTGTCTGGATGATTATAATATCCTGCCACCATTAAGTATTTTATTAATTGCTGCTGATAGTTTTCAAACATAATTAAATAATTACAGGAAGATGCTAGCAAAAAGTGTTTTGAAGAAGTAGTGGACAACTTGTGCATTGTTTTTGACCTAAACAACTTTACATTGTCATGTATGGATTACCAAGTTCTGAAGAATTTAATCTGGTTGCTGAGTAGGCACTACCCGGAGAGACTTGGAGTTTGTCTCATAATTAATGCACCAACATTTTTCTCAGGATGTTGGGCTGTTATAAAGGGATGGTATGAAGTTTGTACAATTTAATTAGATATGATCTTTGTTACATAGATATTTCAAAAATTTCATCATAACTTCTAATCTGAATGATTATGTTTTGTTTTATAACATTATTATTGGGGGCAGAATAACTTGTTTTGATTATGGATGAAGCATTATCTAAAAGTAAAATTTTGTTACAATAGTGTATTTTTGAAACAAAATTTAGAAAAATTTATATAATCATGTAGAATCTTGAAATATTATTTGCCCTGACTACCTTGAAAAATGTATCAAATAAATATTGCTATAAATGTCAATTATTTGTGTATGTATGATTTATTTGCAAATTTTGAAAATAAATTACAATACATAATTGGTATCAGTGGCAGTATACTTCCATAGAAGCCCAAGAGCCCAGTTTGCCTTACAAAATTCGGAATAATAATCTTTAAGCTTTAAATCTTTATTTAACAAAAAGCAATTTGACATTAAACTGACCCACAATAAACAATTTTAAACTAGACATTACATAATTAACATGTAATGCTTATGGGCTTCTATGGAAGTACTGCCACTGAATGGTATAGGTATATATTATATCTCTATAATCTCTGCCATAGACATAGACATCTCTAGACATATCTATGTGTTTTGGGACCAAAATTGCTGTCAATGACTAACAGCCACATCTCAAGAGACAAACAGTGTCTCCTTTTTTTTCCTTTTTTTTTATAGTGTTGTTACTAAATTAGAATTTCTCAACTTCATTTAAATTTCAGTAAATTATTTAAATATGAACTTAATGTAATTATGAATCATTTATAATTCTCATTTTCTTATGTCTTTTTCATAATTAATACTCTTTTTTTTCAGGTTGGATGAAAACACGGCTGGCAAAGTAACATTTGTAAACTCTGAGATGGACCTCTGCAAGTACCTGATACCAGATATCTTGCCTGATATATAACTGATTAGATGCATAAAAAGTAATCTTATCAATTATCTAAAGTTTTAGATTAAGTATATATACTTGGTGTCTATGTATATGATCTTTATGTATACAATAATATGTAATAACCAAACTATGGTTATATGAATATCTTTTTGTAATTAGTAAGGGCAAAAATTTAATACAACTTAAACACCAAAACATGTAAATTGGATGTTATGTTTGCAAGTATTGAATATTTATATTTATGAGAAAATGTGTCTATCCCATTAGTTAAATTAAAATGCAAATCATATGACAAAGAATTGGTAAAATGCAGATTTGACTTGAATCATGAAATGGAAATGTAGAGGCAAAATAAATTTTATTTTTCATATATAATTTTAAAATTATAATTTCTAAACTTTATCTGAATGTTTTGATTATTTGTTTTGAATGTTATAATGATGCAAACTTGAAATACTACAGGTTTAATTAACTTAATAACATAATAATTAAATGTAGGTACTTTAATCCAAATAGGGTATATTTGATAATATAAAGTGATAATCGTAATTGTTTAATGTGAGTATGGTTTATTGCATTTCTTTCATTCCAAAATTAGTATATCTGTCATGTTTCGTGAAATAAAGTAAATTGTAGATTTTGTATGTACTTTCAAAATACTTATTAATTCTTTTTATTAAATATTGACTTATCTTGGTTCAGTATAATTTACTTGTTATGTGTACAGTGTATATAGTACACTACTACAATTGTAAACAACATTTATTAGAAGTTTGTTTATAATATAGGTATTTCAATACCATTGTTAAAATTGTGATAGAAAGAAAAAAATATATGTCTTGCAAATGCAAGATATTCTCAATTTGGTCAAGTTGTTAAGGATGTTTGGATTTGGATTATGTCATAGTATTTCTAATTCATGGTAATATTCCAAAATAACACCAAATTAGTCAATTAAATATATAAAGCTTGTTTTGTGTAATGTTTACTTAATTTTATATTATGTATCAATTAATGCTTTCATTAATATATGTAAATGATGTACCTAATTAGAATGTAAATTATTAATAAACTTGTCATCATTTTATAGATTTGAACACTACTTAATATGTTTGAACATGTTTGGATAATAGTTGCCTTTATTTAAGTCTATAAGTACATGCTTGTTTTTGTAAAATCATTCTAACTCTCATGGCCTGAACAATTATTATGATATATATTTCCTTATTACCTAGATATCAATATTCATAGAAATTTCGTTTTCTAGTCATTAAGTATGCTTGTAAACGAATTATATTTTATTCATAAGTGTTAATATCTGTAAGCTTTGTGATTTTTTTCATGATTCCAAGTCCTGACTAAAGTACAGGGTCACTTGTTATGCTAACACTAAGAATGTTATTGATTGTCACTACATACATTCAAACATCACGCCTGTATATCCCGAAGGAGTAGGCAGAGGTGCATTACTGCACCCACATTTCGCATCAGTCCCATGTAATATGGGGCGAGCCTATTGCCGTTTTTCGGGCACAATTCCAGACTCGGTGCTGCTACTGAGACTTTCCTAATGGAAAAACCCAATAACACTGCCCGACCCGGGGATCGAACCCAGGACCTCTAGATCGCACTGCTCATACTTGTGCCGCGACTTGCGACACTACGAGGCAGTCATTGTCATTTGTGCAGACAGTTTTATGACGGTTTAACCAATATAAATGATAAATGAGACTTAACATTGATTTACTCAGTATGGCTGAAGAGTAACAACAGTCATTCGGCATAGTACGTAATAAGCGTATGATAACCTGTGTTTAATAAAAAAATTGCTTTTTAAGTAATAAGCAAGCAGGAGTGCTTCTTGCACGAACTGTAAGCTGGTTGTATTGAATATTATGCCTCTCAATGCCCATGAAGTATCAAGCTCTGAATGTTTGTTTATGCATTGTCATATTATTACTTACTATGCATCTATTAATTTAATCCTATAAATGAAGAAATAAACTATTGTTACACTTACAAAAATTAATTTATTATACTAACTTATGATGGTGGACTAATTACTCAGTGTAATTCAGTATCCCCATTTTTTTCTTTACAATTTTTAATGTATGTTTATTCAAACACTAAAGACCCTTTAATGTTTTATAATCAACATTCGTAAATTGGAGGAGGAATTTTAAAGTATAATTGTAAAAATCTATGTTACATTGTCTAAAACCATAAATTTTCCTGAATATAGAATTCAATGTTGTTCAACAAATATTAGCCATTTATATTAATATATTTATTGATTATCTCTTAATCCATAACTAGTACTGGAATTCCTTGTTTTATTTTTTAGTTATACTGTTCATGCAAAATTAGATTTATTGACATTTTTCTTATTTAATAGCCTTTTATTGTTCAATAAATATAAGTAGTCATAAACTTAAATATATTGTTATTTATTTGTTTCTATTTAAAGTAAAATTTGTTATAAAATACCTATGATGTTATCATCTGAAATGGGTTATGTTATATATCTGGGTAACTCTAATGAAAATGACAATTACAATTCTTTTGTTAAATAAATTATCTCATATACATTAATATAATTTGTCATTTATTATAATATATTAAATATGTTCAACAAGGAATCCAAAGTGTGTTATAAAATAAGTTAACTAATTAATTTCTAGTCTTAGTCATGCCTCACGGAAACCCTGATTCCACCGATAATCCATATCCATAATATGGAATACACTGTTTTTCTCAAAACATAGTTACAATATAATTTATAAGTCATTCCATTGAGATTGTGTAAAACCTTTTGAATTTATTTTTTGTTATATTATGTATATGCTATTACTAAATAAATTAATAATCAAGCATTCATGGGTGTGTTATTACCTACGATTTTTCCAGTTTGATTTTGAGATGTTTCTCATCTATACATATAATAAAAAAGAAGTGTCTCTGTAATGTATATAAAAATACTAGGAACAAATGTAATCTCGTTCAACACGTAACTCGTCTCCGGAAAGTTAATAACTCTTTTATGGGGCAATGTATACGCTTCTATAACAAACTTCCGAAGGCTATTAGAGAGCTTCCCTTGACAATGTTTAAGAAATCAATTAAAGATAAGCTTTACAAAAAAGCATACTATAAAGTTTCAGATTTTATTGAAGATAATAAGCCCTGGGAGTAAGTAAATTGATCGGAGTTTTGTTTTGTTGCTACAGTTTGTATCGTTATGACATTTATAATGTAAAATTTAAATAATGTAATGAAAAAAAGACAATTATATTGCTGTTTTTTTAAAGAAAAAATGACATGTCGTGTTGCTGAGGGAGTTTCTTGCCGTTTCTTCTCCACAGCTATAACACGTTTCGAAGCGGCAATAGTTTAAAAAATTAAGATGTGTAAAATTGACGATTCAAAAGAACTTGTAAAAGTCTATTTGAATAAAGATATTTTGACTTTGACTTTGACTTTGTTAAAACTAAATATTTTCTAATGATTGGGAGTGAAAATGCAAGCGTTACAAATGACGAAAACGTCCCTTAATTATTAATTTTTTTGTTTGTGTGTCAGTCTATTTATTTGCACTTATATCCAAAACCAATAGACTGATTTCGACGGAACTTTCACAAAAAGATAGCTGATACTATGGAGGGTGACAAAATATATTTTTTAATTTTAATTTTTTAAGGGCGCTTTTGAATAAACCACAAAGGTAACCTCCAATCAGCATGGTAAACGCTCTGTAATAGTAGTCCAAGCGCCGCAGCAAAAAAAGTAGGTAAGTAATGCAACGTTCGGGACCTGGTATTTTTTTTTTGGAATATGTTCAAGGGTGTCCCCTGAAACTTTTTTTTTTATAACGCATAATTATCAAACTTTTTACAATATGGTTTTTACTAAATATTTAGTTAATGGTTAATTTTTTTTTGTTAAAAAATAATGGTAACTGAATTGTAGAGCATAAAATTACCTATAAATTTTATCAGAAACTTTTTCCCGTAGGATTTATAGTTTAGGAGCTATAACGCTGTAAATGCGATTATAATGCTGTGTATTCAATTATGCGCCTATAAGTTGCAGTATATATTTCGGGTCGGTCCCCCTCTTAACATTCCAACAGTATTCAGGTATAAATCCTAACCATTTTTGTCCCCTCGTGACGCTAGGGTCGTTCCCTCGCCTGTGTGTAGGGGACACCCTTGAACATACCCAAAAACAAAAATTCAGGTCCCGTACGTTGCAAAAAAAAACCCCCGGCGCTTGGCCTATAGGGCCCATCTTTCTGGTTAAATCCTAAGTTCGGCAGCGCGACTGGCCCAGAGGTCGAAAATGCGTAAGTAGTTCTGTACTGTACAATGTACATTTGAATGAATTTTAGTGTTGAGATAGATATGACGTCGATCTGTATAAGCATAGTTGTGTTTAGAGATGGGGTGAAGAGCGTTTGCTATTTAATAAATAAATAAATAAATTGAGCATTCATGGATGTGGTCTAATTGCAGATCTTCCAGTTCAAACATTTTTAACATGTTTGTTGAATAATGAAATTGTGTACAATTTATTTTTCATCAGTCATTGACGACTCGTCAATAGAGCAAGAAAAATAATTAATATTAAATCGATACTCAATTTAACGACCAAGATTTAATTCATTCAATTTATCGCGGCCCATACTTTTTAACGGATCGGAAGTTATATTTTTAATGGAAAACGGCAACAACCGTTTTTGACCTTAATACTGGCTCAATCTCTAGGTACCTACAGCTGTTATTGTTGAAAAGGGTAGTCGTCAAGGTTATGTTAATTTTGGCCCCATCCAATAACTATTGAAATGAAACTTCTTTATCGACGTATGAGAGCAAAAAATCGTTACGATTTACGGTTACGTGCCAATTTTTTTTATCAAAGTTCCGTAATCAGTATAGTCACTTAAAGAATAATAGTTTGAAAGTGATAAAATAAAAAGACTAAATAAAATTCAAGTGAATTTATATTAAAAGTGAGAGTGAATATACATACATTTCGAATGATAAATGCAACACGTGAGCGTCATTTTAATACTTATTTCACGTTAACCTCACTTTATTACTGTATTAAAATTAGCAAGTATTAATAAATGTGACAGTGAATTTAGTATTTTTCTTTTCCTTTATCTACCCAATTTCTGTGCAGTTGTAAATAGTAGAAAAATGATATGTCATAAAGAAGTTTCACTTTTAACCGGTGTACTCTGGTACACACATATTATTTAATATATTTAAGTAGATTCATAAATATTAAAAATCGTACGTTTAGAGATAGATAATCAAGTCATTCGCTGCGCCGAGGCTACTTGTCTCTAAAATTTCAGGACATTCGTGGTAAAATAAAACTACATTATCACAATATTTTTTTACTTGGCTTAATAGTTTTAAAAAACTGTTATACAAAGTATTTGCTGTACAATCCCGTAAAAGTCACTATTTCAACGCAGTACTCACGTAATATATAGTATGTACTTCTATTGAACACAAATGATTTCAAATGTTTATGTTTATCTGTACTACTTAATTTGAGACTGCAATATATATAGTTACTAATATAACCAAGCAATTAATATTTATCACAAAACACATTTACATGCGATATTCTTTGTAGTCGGCAGGAAAAAAGGTACCCGTTTTCCTGAACTTCACATACACACTTTAAATTATACCACAAGAGTATACCGTTCTTTTTGTCTTATAATAACGAAGCAAACTCTTTGTCACTTGACGTGAAATAAAACAAAAGATTTTATAAACGTATAAAGATTCGAAATAATTGGCACGTTTGTGTGTCACTGCTGACATTCACTGTATTATTAATTAAGCAAATGCCATACATCCAAAAATACTGTCGGTCAATATATATAAATTTCAAATCCAAATGGAATGTTTAATTTTCGTCACAGACATGTGACTAGTCTTAACAAGGAATGTATCAGTCGTTTGTTGAAACATCGGCTTCGTGGACATTGACAACAACATTCATCGATCGATCAAATCACTACAGCAGCAGTGACAATGTTTTTGTTAAATCTAAAATATATTAATTATTCCGCCGGTTCACGAGTTACCTACGTAATGTGTAAAGTGCGTAAAAGAATAATGACTGCACGTACTGTGTCGCATGTACCTAACGACTAGTATAATAAAATTCTAAACTATTTATATACAACAATAACTATATGATTAATGATATGCGGATGATAAAATTAATATTTGTAATCTACATGTAGCCGAGTTTCGTGTCTTATATACGTATATTGATATTATAATTACTAATCGGAATTGTGCACTTGGCTGTGAAGTAGCGTAGTGCTGTACTTATAAACTGAGCTATGCTTTTTGAAAAAAAAATCGAAAGCAAGCAATTCTAATCACAAAATTACTCTAGTCTTTTCTGAAATTAATATTCGAGAATGTATGCGACCAATGTCATGTGTTGTAAAGGCGCAAGTAAAATTTGAGTGTCTGCATGTGCTTGTCTCACTCACTATGTAAACTAAATAATATAAATGACGTAGACACTATTGTAAGCTTTGAATGGCAGTGGACGGTACTGTGACAGAATGTAAAAAAAAACTAGTAGAAAATCCTAACAGAGCAATCTATCAATTCCGCATTAAATTCCTCTTATTGTCTACATTCGATGACAGACAATTTTGTCTTTATAGTAATTTGTATACTTTTATATTTCACCTAACACATTCTTTGAACCAGTGTTATGGAGAAATCTCACATCTATATAAATTATTTCCATGGAAATAAATAATTAATTGTATAGAATACTGATTGATTTCTTCTTTTAAGCAGCTGTACTTTTGTTTTATATCCGAACACTGCCGACCCGTAGAAACAGAAATGCTGCGATAACTAACGCCCACTATATAAGACTCGTCGAATAACAATCGACCTAGTAATATATATTTGGAGTAGAGTCTAAGATTTTTTATGTAAAAATATAAAAGTATTTAAATGGTGACATATATAAGATCGATTGTTACGGCGACTTGTATCAGTGTTAGTTTCTTTGGTGGGAAAGCGTCTCACCGCACGGTCAAAGCTTCGTTTTTAACCAAACGATTCCGGTAATGTTAAATACGGCAAAACGTTAGTGCGTCACGTCAAACATTAAAATTTAGCGCTCAGTCGGTCCAACGTGCATAACAAGCTGAAAACAAAGTGTACATCTGGCTCGTGCACAGCCTCGGTCCCAAACACACACTCCACACAGTCCGCACACTCGGCGCACGCGGCGCAATCAGCGCAGTATCAGCACAGTGGCACTATCACACGGGCGACGCGGCGTGCACGCGGCGGGCGCGCGGCAACGTGGACGTGGGTCGCGACACGTGCGCCGTGCTCGCCGTGCTCACCCCGCCACCACCCCCCGCACCCACCGCCGATCCCGTGGGCGACGGATGCACGCGCATGGGCTTGGGCGCCTGGCCGGGTGTGGGGGGGCCGGAGGGTGTGGCGGGCACGAGGGGCGCGGGGGGCGCGGCAGGTTCTCGCAGCAAGTGCAGCAGCAGACGCAGTCAATCGGCCAGCACGGTCTGCGAGATGACTGCGAGCTGGTCCTTGAGCACGCGGAACGACGGCCGCTCCTCGGGCGTGTGTCCCCAACAAGCGCGCATCACCTGAAACACGCATTCACTAATATAGTTTTAACGAAACTATCTCGTCTCTATTTGTCATGGCTCCAGCGTAAATAAATTGGTACAGACACATGGACTAAATAAGACCTAGGAATAAAGCTCAGCCAGGCCACTAATCTGATATACATATATCATATACTCACACTGTAAATTTCATTCAAACATCCTTTTGGTTTTTCGAGGACTTGTCCGCGTTGTACTTTGTCGACCACTTCGGAATTTGTCATGCGACCGTATGGCACTTTTCCGCATGTGAACACCTCCCACATTAGCACTCCTGTCAAAAATAACATCTATGTGATTATTTGCGTCATTAACTTGGTTACTGCCAACACCATATCTGTTGTTAAACACCATGCTATCCAAATAGGGCATCAAGTAGTGAGAGACTTTTATCTCTCGTCATTCGATGCGGTCTGTTGAGATGTTTATTCACAATATGCCCAAATCTAGAGCAATAGAAAGGAGAAAACACGTAGGCTGGCACAAATATTTCAGAGAAATGAATTTACGAACGTTTTGGTTCCAGCCAGGATGGTAGTTAAGTGTGAAACTGTGGTTTCCGCAAGCCTGTCCACTATCGTCGAACCACTAGTGCCTTGTGGTAAAATAGTTAAATATTTCTAAAAGCTTACGTACCAAAAGCCCACACGTCAGATTTTGAAGAGAAACGTGTGAAATTGAGTACTTCCGGGGACGCCCATTTAATAGGAAATTTGGTGCCTCCAGAGCTCGTGTATTGGTCATCTAAAACGTATCGAGCTAGTCCAAAATCTGCGACCTATTAAAAAAAAACACAACATGTTAATTAATTAGTTAAATATCTTTTATTTTTATTATGATACTTTTATTTGATTTTTCTCTTACCTTTACTACTTTTTCGTCTCCAACTAAACAATTTCTTGCGGCTAAGTCTCGGTGAATGTAGTTATGCCTTTCTAAATACGCCATGCCTCGGCAAACCTGAAATTATATTTCAAAATATTGAAGTTCAAATGCGTATAAAAAAAATCATAGCCTAATTGAGTTTTAGTTTGTGGGTGGATTGAGCAATTATGAGATAGAAGGTAGATAGCTGGTCACATACCATTATCCATCGTATTAGGGGCGTAATAATGTGCGCGTACCGCGTTTAGTTGAACAGCGAGCCGTACCGCATGTACTGCGTCACCATGTACATGTACATGTAGTGTGTATGTACCTGTATGCACATGTCGAGCAGCACGGCGTGGCCGAGCTGGTCCGGGGGCGTGCGGCGCAGGTAGTTGAACAGCGAGCCGTACCGCATGTACTGCGTCACCATGTACATGTACATGTAGTGTGTATGTACCTGTATGCACATGTCGAGCAGCACGGCGTGGCCGAGCTGGTCCGGGGGCGTGCGGCGCAGGTAGTTGAACAGCGAGCCGTACCGCATGTACTGCGTCACCATGTACATGTACATGTAGTGTGTATGTACCTGTATGCACATGTCGAGCAGCACGGCGTGGCCGAGCTGGTCCGGGGGCGTGCGGCGCAGGTAGTTGAACAGCGAGCCGTACCGCATGTACTGCGTCACGATGTAGATGGGACGGTGTTTCGAGCACACGCCGTAAAGTTGCACTAAGTTTTGGTGATGCAGCTTGCTGAATAGAAACAAACCACAACAATTAAATATATCCTTTTTAGTCTGTTTTGCTACGCATTAAGAAAGGATCTTGTAATTGCTAGAAGTAGCAGCAAACACTGACAAGAGCTGAATAGTATGTAATATAAAATATAAAAAAGGAATGTGCGTGTGTACTGACGTCATGACCTTGGCCTCCTCGATGAAGTCGTCCTCGGACATGGTGCCCTCCCTCATCATCTTGACGGCGGTGTCGATGCGGCCGCGCCAGATGCCGTGCCGCACCACGCCGAACTGGCCCATGCCCAGCACCCCATCCAGCAGGACCAGCTCGCTCGGGTCGATCTCCCACTTGTCTGCAACACAATCATTCACTTCTTAATTACCCTCTATTTATTACTACTTATTAGCAAAACTTTCAATCCTTTTTAAAATACATTTTGTGTTCAGAAAAATCTGTGATTTTGCATAGTTAAGTTTATATGGAAAAGAAGTATCGCTAGTTTGGAACGTTTGGATCTGAATAAGTCGTATAGGTTACTGTTTTTTAATATCTCTTATTAAATATATTATTTACTAAACTACATAAGTCAATTTTAAAAGTCTATTTATCGTTATTGACACTCATAATGCTTATGGCAGCGTAATTTTTCTTAGGGCGTAAAGGCAAAGGATTTTCAATCGATACAGCCAGATTAATTGTTAAGGAATTCCGTTTTATTTTTGTTAAAATGTCTATACATACATACCTATATAATAAGAGAAAACTTGTATTCTGTTTTTAAAATTAGGAAAAATTCTATATTTTTGATTGATTATGGACAAAAGAAATCAAATAGATTATATTATAATGCGGCTGTTCAATGTTATTATGTTACTTATGAATTTGATTTAGCAGTTAAGGAATTATGGAGCAAAAATTATTCCTAATGTACCATAAGAAGTAGTTGTTTCTTTTTCTAATTAATAATATAATTTTAATGAGAATATTTATTTATACATAATGCCTCATAAAAAATTTGAATGATTAGCATTCTCTAATAGTCGATAGTCTAAGGCAGCGGTCGGCAACACGTAACTTGTAGCCCGTGAATCTTAGCATTAGTTAGCATTTTCATTTTTTCTGGGGGATATGACCAATTATACGTAGGTATTTCATAGAATTTAGGGTAAATATCACAAGTGCGGGCCCGCCTTTAGTTTATTTTGCCACATTGCGGCCCATGCCTGCCAAAAGGTTGCCAACCACTGGTCTAAGGTGATGCAGAGATAAAAAAGTAGGTGGATAAACAACGTTTTGGCGAATACAATATAAAATAGACCACTAACGAAATAATAATTTACTTGAATTGCCAAAAATGATGAATGCTATTATTACGTGCCGCCTGGCGCAATGGCTAGATATAAGCTTGCGAAACGAGGGAGACAAATGTTTGTTTCGGGTGTGGGAGTATGTGAGAGCGAAAAGTCTCTCGTAGTATGTGATACCCACGACACAGGCCTTGTATGGTAGTGGGATATCTAGTGAGTAGTGAGTAGTGCGTAGTGAGTAGCGAGTAGCGAGCAGTGAGTAGTGACCGTGCGAGAGTCCGGCCGTGGTGGGCGCGGGGCGGTCGCACGGCGTGGTCTTGAGGCGCGAGCACAGTCCGCCGCTGTTGTGCTTGTGGTAGTTGATCAGCTCGGGGATGCTCGCGCAGCAATGCTTGTCCGACAGGTAGAACTCGCCGCGACTGTTCTGCTTTATGTGGTAGTGCTTCGAGTGAGGGTGATTACTGAAAATTATAACCGACAAAACAACATTAGTATGTACTATATATCGACTACGGTTTAAAGAATACTTTCGTAAATGAAAATAGTAATACCGTATGCGCAGTAGCGGTACTTACATAGAAGCCCAAAAGCCTAGTTTACCTTACAAAATTCCGAATAATAATCTTTAAGCTTTAAATCTTAAGTTAACAAAAGCAATTTGACATATTTTTATTTGGACTCCACTGTGCTTACCATCAGGTACAGTGGAGTCACTTTGCCGTGCCAGTATAAAAAAAAGAGAATATACTGACCCTACTAAAAAAAAATTATAAATTAGACATTAAACAAATTACATATAACGCTTTTGGGTTTCTATGGAAGTACCGCTACTGCGTATGCGAAAATTATACCCTAAAAAACCATTGAGGTTAAGGATATAGCTGAATTAATTTCTCTAAAAACGAAAGCACGTGAAAAAAACCTTCCAGGCAATCCAACTACAGATAAAGTTAATAAACTGGCTTGATTTGCCGATTATTATATTCTCTCATTGATTATGTCATTTTAAACACTGAAATTGTAAAAGAACATTTGTGTCCGCCCGAATAACGGCCAATAAAATTTATATTTCGCTGTACGATTATAAAAAATATTTATAAATGTTTAATCGTACAAGGCGAAATTTCGCGTAAATTAAAACACATACAAATGTGTTTTCCTCATTTTAAACAGTCCCAATTGCACGTCAATGTTACGTCATCGACAGTTAATGACTCGATTATACAACAAGTTATCGGCAATACAACAGGAATGTTTAAACGTGTCGTACCGCTGAAGTAATAGGTCGACTTGATTTTAATATCGCTTTGTATTCGTACAATGGAGAAAAAACATTAGGGAAGAAAAATCCTCTCAACAATAGAAGAATATTGTGTCTACCAATAGCACGTGTATAAGTTGATATGCCACAATGGGTATCAGGAATTACAATATTTTTTTCAATAACAAACACTACAAATGAATACAATGACCGTATAGGTCTAATGCCAGCCTAAAAGAACTGTTAACATTTAGTTTATTTCTTTTTAAACTAAGGAGTTTCTAGGCAATGCCATTTCCTTTTTTTTTTTACTTGTGTAATAAACATTGGGCGCCCAGCATGATAAAATGAGTTCAAAGATTAAATCAACCTCTTTGTAAGATAGATACCAGGTTTGCTAAGATACCAGGTGTAAAACGAGAGTTCCATTTCTGAGCCTTAATTTCAATTCTTGTTGTTTTATTTCATCAAAATCCTTTTTTATTTATATTTTTTACAACACACTCCTGCTAACTTATGTAATATGTATGGTGTTTAAATATGTGAGAGAGCATTTCGTGTAGTACGTATAAGTGTTGCCATACTCACACTTTGGTATAGAGCGATAGTGTGTACATTCCTTTGGTGGAGGAGTTGCGTACTACGAAGCAGCCCTCCTTGTCCTCCTGCGTGAGCAGAGACTCGGCGCGCTGCCGCGACATGTCGCCCACGAACCATCTGCAACCATTCACAACACATTTATTAACACTTTGTGACTTTGTACACATGGGCAAAACTAACAACTCAGAAGGAAAAATGGTATAATTGGCGATCTTTTAGGGACTACCATAGGATGGAAATCGAAAAGTATAGATGAGACGGTAGTTACTATATACAAAATACAGACACAGATAGACAAAAGTTTGTGTGATCCACAAATATTTGTTTCGGGTCTGGGTGTTTGTGAGACCGAAAATTCTCTCGTAGTTTCTGATACCCACGACACAATGTCAAACGACAAATTGATGTGGGGTCAGAACTATGTATGTGACTGTTGGGTGTATTTATTTATTTATATACAAGTATACATACAAATTAAATAAATATACATAATAAATAAAAGAATATATAGTCGGAAAAATGAGTTTAACATCATGGTAATCATTGAATAATTCAAGGCAAACTAAATTCAAGAATTGTTAGCTTTTCGTCTGGTCATCATGTAACACGTTATCATTCTATATTAACTTCTTGACGGTACTTAATATTTCTCAAAAATAATAATATAAACGTTACAAAACATTCACATTTATAAATGTTAAACGTTTAATGTTTATTTATTATTACATTTTAGCAAAAAAAAACAATGGTGACAAGGCATCAATAAAAAAATCTAATTGCTATAAACAACAGCGTAAATACCGTCTCAAACTTACACAAACATACAATTGGCAGAAATTTCAAAACAATAAATATAAAAACAAATTACTCACTCATATTTATCTAAGCCGATGGTCTCCTTCTCTTTGACGTAATTACTCGGTATGTACCCCACGGAACTAGAAAGGAATGTGTCGTCACACATAAATACATTTGAAAACGAAAAAAAATTACGTTACGGAGCGTGTAATGTGATTGTATTTATAATCATTGAATAATACTCGCAAACTTAACACACATGTGCTTAATTTCCGCCCAGGACCCAGGATGTGACTCAACTAATTATTAAATGCTTTTTTTTCGAGGCGAAAGCTGGTTAATGATTAAATGATTAAAAATATACATTTTGCTTATTTTTATTTTTAATCATAAATACTTTGCTCGTTTGCAGAGTATTTATGATTCTTAAAAAATGCATAATTTCATATTTTATTACATCGACTGTCCGATATACGACCGCAGGGACGTTTGATCTTGTTGTTTGAACACTCAAACAATCTTAATTCAATTTGATAAGACATTAAGTTTGAAACGAATACTATTAAAATAAAAAGCCGCAGCTTGAGTACCTAAGTTAATTACATGAAACCCCACATCTAATATCGTGGATTCTTCAAATCCCACCAAAACTAATGTATCGCACCGTAGGCAGAATTTGAATACGAGTTCTTTTCAACTGAATTATGTGATGATATGAGAAACCCACTCCTGTTACATATAGACACATACCACTTATCACAAATAGAATCAAGTTATAGCAATACAAATATGTATACGCACCCGTGTTCGTCTTTTACTTTCCACCAATGATCTTGGGAATCATCTATGACTTCATATTCGGCGCCCTAGAATAATAGAAAAAAAAATACTTGAAATTTACCGAATACTGTGATCTGCATCATTAAGATATTAACTACAAAAGTAAATAGAGAAATAAAATAACAAATATACACACCTTTTCCAAGGAGAGGTCGCCACTTTCAATCGCTCTGAATGGATACAGAGCCACTACTACTTTAGGTCTTTGTTTTTCCTGAAATGAAAAGAAAATGTCTTTTATTTTTTTCAATCCAAATAAACAGCCCTGACAAGTCATGTTGACAGTCCGATGAACTACAAATAATGATTTAGTTGTTCGAAATTGGATTAAACATTATTTAATGTAAACATTGACATCACTCCATTAACGTACTACAGCAGGGGTTTACCACACTTTGAGGAGAGCGAATATACGTGCACTAGCTTTCAACGTAAGTATCATGTGGAGTTTTAACGTAAAATAACCCAATTATATATATTTATATGTTCGGGTTATTTAAATTAAATACGTGAGTTTCCTCATCCAAGCTCAAATAATTGGTGTTCAAACAAGTTAAAACCATTAGTAGCTTTTGAATCTAAGCCAATGCTGTAAAGATGACTGGTAAATGCCGGTATCTTCGGCTGACATGGAAGTGTCACAGCATTTTAATGCTTTACCCCTGCCTAAAAATATCCATGTTTAAATTAGATAACCCTCTATTACACGTGGGACGCTTATGACGAGACGAGCATTCAGTACATAAACGAGACCTACTTATATTGAGATCACTTTTTATAAGAACGTATACCCCGCAGTACACCTAGCGAACCTGTTGACAAAGTTAAGTCGCCACTTGTAACGATTAGGTAATCCATTGGGCGGGCTCTTTTTTTTAGCCCACTCTTTGTGAAGACCCCTCAGACATGTTGGTTCATTCAAAATATTTATGTTTAATTCATTAAGGGGGTATTCTGGTCTAGAAGCCTAAATTTTAGGCATTTTTCAAACTAACATAAAAAAACAATGAAAAACATTTTTACTATACGTTTTTTTATATGATGTTCATTGACGTTTCAAGAACATAAAAAGAAATAAAAAAAATATATATTATAAATTGGACAAATCACAAGCCGGTGAAGTGGTAGAATATAGATATATGATGGTAGATATAGAATATATATAGAATATATATAAAGGCTTATGTCGAAAACGAATGAATTCTCGGGAAGAACGAGTGCTCAAGTCGTTCGGCAACCGCCACTGTTTACTGTGTGATTCGCTCCGATGGGCCGGCTTAGATGCTGCGTCACAAAATCCACTGTATCTCCGAAAATAATTCGAATTTTGAAAAATCCATTTAAGGGCATATTTTTAAGGGTCTAAACTTTGAAAATATGCAAAAAAAATAAATGGATTTTTTCAAATTTCTAGACCAGAATACCCCCTTAAGACACAAGTTTTATCCTTACCGGATACAGGAAATTCAGCTTATTCTTTCAACAATACTTTAAGGTACACGTGTCTTGGATACTAAATATCTAGGAAGATCTTTTCAATTCCCGTAACAACGATCGGAAATATTTTTTCGATTTAAAAAAAATACCAAGTTTGATTAAAGTTTTTGTTTAGTTTTTGACTCCAAACGTTAAGGAAAAGGGTGGAATAGAATTTATATCATCTGGGAATTAAATACTTGTTTATCTTGGCAAGAGAGTGTGATAGGACTTGGATGAATGTAAATTAATACGTTTTACACGACTTTATTTAGCCATAGATGACGCTAGAAACCAGCACAAGAAGTATTCATGTGTGGATATGATTATATTAAAATTGATTTTGAAAATTATAAGTACCTTTGGCTTTGCAGACGGAGTGCCGGGAGGGGCGCCACCTCCCCCGGGCATCGTGACCGCCGCCGTCACAGCTGCACGAACAACTTCACATTATTATTAGTCTTAAACTGCGCTTATTTAATCATATAATATAACATCGTATATTATTACCATATTTGAAGCTTAAGACTTTTGCTTATGATTAACAAGTATGTGGACGCATTTTATCATTGGAAGAAATCTATTAACAAGGAATGGATATGATTTAGCATTACTAGGCTGCCAATCACGCACGCTTTCCTGATAGCTATATGTGTATTAACGTTAATAATTTGAAACTCCATTCGTACCTTTCCACTGGGAGTACACATATTTGATAAAATGATATCTTAGCAACATTGCACATCGACAATTTAAACACAAGTGCAAACATCAACAACTGCCAACGCTATATAATTTGTTGAAAAATTGTCAGGGTCGCTGTGAATGAGGAAATCGACAGCGTGACATCCAGTTCCTGTGTGCATGCTGTGCATACGTTTTTAACATAGTTTCATACATCTCAAAGTGTATGCGTCGAGAATACTCCAGAATTATCATTGGCATCAGCGTCCACGCTACGGTCCGCTGCCTCTTGTTTGTCTTTTATAGTTTTTGTCTCTTTGTATCTTTAACAATGTCAGTAAAGAGAATAATGACCCCCAGTAGATTTATATTCTTTACCTTTTTTTCTCAGTTTTACAAGTCTGGCATAATATATCAGAATATTGCAATACGAAAAATATTCATAAAAAAAATATTGTATTGAAATTATTAATATCAACATAAGTATTGTTAAAACGGTCACAATAAAATCATAACCGCGGATACAATCAAGGTGGAAGTTAATGACTTAATATGCTTGTTTTGAGTCAATAAAAATCTCGAAGCCTCATCAAAAACTATTTATATACATATGTATGTGCGTACCGTATCGAATTGCACCTTTTAAGGCAACTACACTTGGTACGTACTTAAGTAGGTAAACAACTTTTAAAGGCCTGTCGTACGTTTCAACACAGGGCCACTGAATATGTAACGCAAGTAACTGTCATTATTGACGATTTTTTCAATACTTCTGAACCTTTACTGATCACATACTTGATTACGTATAGTTTATTATTTTTGCATATGTTGGAACTTCATGGCAATGTTGTATATAAACATTCTAAAATAATACATTTCCATGAAAGAAACAGCCAATTTTAATGTGTTAAAACGAATAATATCTCACTGATGATCCCAACGCTCTTCACTGCGAAGATAATTACAGATAGACAACATCAAACGTTCCGCTGTCGGCGGTAGACTCAACGATTTCCTCGTTAGCATTTTTAAATCACTGCGATCGAGCACTGCATTATCCAAATCACTGTACAACATCACTTTGGTGGGTATTACACAAACGCATTACATTACACCTGACCAAGACATGAAAGTGAGTGCAACCGGTGGCGCGGCGAGGCGCGAGGCAGCGAGTCAGCGAGGCGGCGAGGCGCCGAGGCCACGGATAGAGGTCACACACAGGTTTACCGTACCCTCTAGAGCCGGCAGGAACGATGACAACGACAGACATGGTATCTTGGATTTCTTCTTTGTCACTATTCGTTCGTCGTCAGGTTTGTTCGGCAACATCAGGACTTGCGGCGAAGGCCGGACGTCACGCGCGACACTCCGACGGCGACTGTCTGCTGTGCCCAAGTACCGATACCCGCGTGCCTAAACCGTTGTGCACACCGCTGTCGCAGACACGCCACGTAAAAGGTGCGAATAATTGCTCTAACATTTTACAGGCCCGTCTCAACTAGTATTGCAAAACAATTTCTTTTGACAATAATTGATCTTCACATATTTGTCAAGGAGGATAGCGCCACTAATAACACCCCTAAATTAAATATTAGTAAAAGGCTTGTTCAAACTGTATAACACAATAATTTATTTTTATATTAACAAATTAATTCATGGATTTATTGTAATAATTATGATTTAATTACAATATATCCATGAATAACACTTTTGAAATCTCGCTATTGCCAAATCATAATCTTTTTATATTAGTTTACGTCTTTTTTATAATAAAAATAAAACAAAACATAAATAATTTGACTTAGGAATAAAATAAATTACGTATTAAAACAATGCGTTCGGTTTAACAGACGTATTAATGAATTAGTCAAGAAAGAGCATCGACACACTGATGAAAATAGTGCGTCAGAAAAACGTCGTCAGTACCTACATGGTGGACGATGCTTTATAGTTGTCGAGACGAGGAGCGAGGGCTACAAAGATGGTCGCGGCCTACATTCACCATTCGATGCGCGGGCGCAAGCCTGCGGTCCCCCATTCACCTACACGTGTATCAATTAGTGGGAAGGTGACAAAACACTGTGTGTACGTCACCAGCGCCAATCGACTGATTCGCGTTAGACATTATACCATCCTTCAAACGGAAGCCTCGCGATCGTGCGTGCCGGTAAATGTCTGCCTTATTCCTAACAAAAAAACCGGATGATTTGAATCTTTTTAATGTTAAATAGCCCAAATAAAATAATCCAAAATTAAACAGAAAAAATTGTTTATTCAAATAATTTGGTTTTGAGGCCTTCTAATTGAATATTTAAGTTACAGTTTAAGCTGGAATAGAATTTAAATGTTTAGTTAAATTGTTGAAATACATACATACTTATTTGGAATTTCACTGCCTCGTGGTCTCGCGGTACAAGTATGTGCCGAGCGATCTAGAGGTCCTGGGTTCGATTCCCGGGTCGGGCAAAGTGTTATTGCGTTTTTCCATTAGGAAATTCTCAGTAGCAGCACGGAGTCTGGAATTGTGCCCGAAAAACGGCAATAGGCTCGCCCCCTATTACATGGGACTGATACATACCTGGCGAAATGTGGGTGCAGAAATGCACCTCTGCCTACCCCTTCGGGGAATACAGGCGTGAGTTTATGTATGTATGTATGTATGTTATTTGGAATTTAATTTTATATATGTATTTTTTTATTAAATATTGTCGTAAATTCGTCGTAATAATTAAGAAAAGTTTACTAAAATGTAACTACCACCACAATATTATAAGATCTAAAAAAACTACTAGTTCAGTCTTCAGAGCTTTTAAACAAACGTTATTACAACATAACTTGAAATAAGTAAGCAGCGCGTAAAGGTACAATATCTGTAAAAAAAATAGCCAGTGCGAGTTGATTAACCTCGAAATGACATAAACAAAACTTGCAAGCTGAGACTGCGAATTATATCAAGTGTATCGTCGTTTTCGACATTCCATAAAAAGCTTATAAGATGAAATCGATAGAAAAGTCATAGTCACCAGTAATACAAAGCCATGAAACTTCATCGAAAATAACAATAATATGTACCTCAATATGTATTTCACCGTCGATTACATAATTCTCTATAATTTCCATGTATGTGTCCGTATTTCTAGGTACTTTCATTGTGATAATTTGTAGAATGTTATTTTTATTTAAATAATCGCATGCCTGTTAATCTTAATTTAAATTGTTAACGATTCAAGTTTTTTTATTACTTATTAAGTACCAATCATTATACTAGTACCAAGAAGCAAGAAATTATCATAAAACTATTTTGGAATTTTGCATATTCCTGCTTATAAATTTTAGTATTATCTTACACTGAATTGGGCGTCCATAAAGATGTCAATTGCTAGCCAACGATGCATATTTTATTCTTAATACTGAACTTTGTTTCCATATGTTTTTGATCTTGTTTTTAATCAAATTTGTGTCGTTAGATATCTATAATACATAACGAATGGTAAGGCACTTACAAGATCCGTCCTCAGAAGTTCTGTTGTTGTCTTGTTGTTGTGGCACGAGTTCGATTTCCGGCTCGGGAAGGGGCCACACATCGGCCGGGACGCAGCCCGATGCTGAGCGCCTCTCGGCGTCGCAGCAGTTCCACCGTCGCGCCGACCACACCGCCGGGTGGTACCTCTTACGGATCACATTTTTCACGCACACTACAACAATAGATTTAACTTGCATCTTCACCGATTTCGTATTTGCCTTTTCTGTCTTCAGCCTACCATGCCATGCAATGGCGCACTTCCATAGATTCCCAAAAGCTTAACACATTAATTGTGTAATGTCTAGATTATAATTGTTTATAGTGGGGTCAGGATATTCTCATTTAAATGTCAAATTGATTTTGTTAAATAAAGATTATTATTCGGAATTTTGTAAGGAAAGCTGGGCTTTTGGATTTCTATGGAAGTACCGCCACTGAGGACATTCTGCCTATTTTTGACTCAAAACTAGTTTAAATATAACAGTAAAAGTATAAAAGTAATTCAATAATCGTTTTGATGTTGTAGAAAAGCAGTAACATTACCGCATAAACCAGACGTAAGATATCATCATGTTGCCACAGAGATTTTTAAATAATTGAAAACAGCACTCGCAAGTGAAACAGTAAAGGTAATGACTCTAAAAGGATAATTGGACATATCTATTATGAGTCAGTGAATAATTACGTGTCATGAAAAGCGGAGAAGGCATAACTACCATAAATTAATTAATAGGAAAACTTATACATAAGTATGACATTAACTAATAAGCACTATGGAAGAATATAAAACCATTTTACTTCAACAAAGGGCTTAAGGCGTATAGTTACGTTCTAATATAATACTGAAGATACATGGATTTTAATTTTAAAAATACACATTAAGCTGAAATTTTTAACACTTGCTAATAAATATGATAATATAAAACGATGAGATAAACTTTCCCATTACCTACTCATTACTAAGAGCACGTGTTGCGTGACAGCTCTCTGCCACATTATCAAAGCTTCGTTCCTAGCTTCATCATCAGCCCATAGGCGTCCCACTGCTAGGCACGGGCCTCCTCTACCATTGAGAGGGTTTGCTCTAGTGCGGGTTGGCGGACTACACTACACACCTAAGAAATTTTAGGTGTGCAGGCTTCATCACAATGTTTTCCTTCACCGTTAAAGTAAGTGATAATTCATTGAGAATACCCACATAACTTCGAAAAGTTAAAGGTGTGTGCTGTGTGTAGTTTGAACCTGCGACCGTCGAGATTCTCGACCGCGCGCCTTAACCTCGAGGCCATCACTACTTACTCGTTCCTAGCTTAGCACAATCACATTCACTAGCATGAAATTAAAGTAATGATTACTTACCAGACTTGAGTGTGTGTATCCATAGCAAACGCACAGTAGAGTCGGCGGCTATTAAATACAACGTATAGTCTACGTTCTGTTCCGTGTACCCCACCTACGGATAATCTGCTATCAACATAATTGTACCACAAAAGCATTTATCCATCATATATGGCATACCCGACATACCTGAAAAGGGTAACGATATGTAGGACTGTTTTCACCGTCGCCTTCTGGTATCCTCTTGCTTAGTTCTCCCAGCTGTGCTTGTTCCACAGTGTGAATCGTATCTGTTTTGATACGACCTCTCTCTTTCCTCTTCTGTTTAGGACAAAGCAAAATAAACCTTTTAGCTACTACAAAATTAGTTTAATAAATTATTTTTAATAGAATGTCATATTAAGGTCAGTCACTGGGCAGCGTATACATATAGGAGAGTTACTCATCGAAAAGTGACAAAGACAATAACATTCAATTGGTGTTTTTGTTTCCTCAAACGTATTTAAACTAATTTGACTGAGTGGTAAATATTTTTTTATTAGCTGTCCCGCATTATCATCATCATCAGCCCAAATATGTGCCACTGCTGGGCACGGGCCTCTACAACTGAGAGGGTTTAAGACTTAGTCTACCACGCTGGCCTAGTGCAGGTTGGCGGACTACACACCTAAGAACTTTTAGGTGTGCCGGTTTCATCACGATGTTTTCCTTCACAGTTAATAACTTCGAAGTCCGAGGTTTGTGGCTGGGGTTTGAACCCACGACCGTCGAGATTCTCGACCGCGCCTAAACCTGGGGGCCATCACGACTTTATGCGAAACTATGTCGGTTTTGCTAAATTTTATAGCAATTTGGAAATTATTTTACACTTAAGGCAAATTTTATTTACAGTATAATATTCAATTTTTTAACATCTGTTGACGTCTCTTAGGTGTGCAGATTTCCTCACCATTAGACTACGTGACAACTCTATTAAATCATGATATTATGGCTTTAGCATGACAGAGAGACGAGAATTTATATTTAAAATGTTGATATTTCAACGATTCATCTAAAATGAAACATGTTTTATTACTTCAAAATTACAAAATGTGAGTTGACTTTGATAGAAATAACATATAGAAGATATAGAAATATATGGGATGCCGAAAGCAAAAAAAGTGTACCTACAGTGATTTTAAAGGAAAGGATATTTATCATAGTGGAACGAATAATAAGGAAGTAAAATATAGAGACACAGAATCTGTATTTATAAATAACTCAATACACCCAACAGTCACATACATAAGTAGTTCTGACTCCACACTAGGATACAAGTCCTGTGACGTGGGTATCAGAAACTACGAGAGACTTTTCGGTCTCACAAACACCCAGACCCGAAACCGAATATTTGTGGATCACACAGACATTTGTCTCGGTGCGGGGATGGAAACCGCGGCCTCTCGTTTCGCAAGCTGGTGTCTAGCCATCTGCGCCACGGGGCTGTCGAATAATTTGATTTTCAACTTTAATAAAATACAGATTTGGTATCTAAAAATCGTTTAGTCCAAAGACAAAGGATAAAGAATAAAAAAAAATATGAAAAAAATTGTCCCAATTTCCCAACACAAGAAAGAACTTGTCAGCAGAACGAAATTTTAATTAATCATACAAAGGACGATAAAATGAAAAACAATTTACGCTTCAGTTGCAACTAATTGAATTCGGCAAAGCTGGAGCAACTAAATGTTTTATCGATACCTACCGATGACGTGTGACAATAAAGATATTTATTAAATTCATGTGCATCGGCTGTATGCCGGTATATTACTGTTTCTGGCATATAAAACAAAGTTTTTTTTTCTGAACACATTGGAAACTACGTGTGTAAAAATATACGAATGCTAGTATTGATATACACATGCGCACATGTGACGACTTAAAGATCTCGAAGACAGTAGAAAGAAATGCAAATAAAATTAATGCTGTGTAAATAAACTCCGCATATCGATGAAACAACACGTTCATTAAAATTTATAAATAAAATTAATATACGAGAATTTTCCAAATTGCGTTAAATGTTTACACATTAATTGATTCGCGAATATGTATATAACTTAGCGAATATTTAATATAATATATATATTACGAATTGCTTACAACAACGAAAGTAATCAATCTATTTTTTTCATGTATTATTTGATGATTGGTCCATTCTGTATAATACCCATACCACAATATGTATGTTCTAACTTTATGTTGTCAAGAAGCACCCACCTTTTCCGGTCGAGCAGTGGAAACTTCATTCGATGGCAATACAATCTAATCGTACGACCATAAACACTACCAAACACATTTTACAAAAGAGGGGCATTACTTGTATAATAAGAAATAAGCGATTTTTAGTGTTCCATGATTGTTGGCGATTTTATTCAAATTCATTGATTAAGAAATTCAACAGGTTAAATTTCATAATGTTCTGGATGTCTATTCATTGAAGTATTAGCCAAACTACAAAGTTGTTGAACCATATTAATAAGATCGTATCGCAGAGTTTACAACAGTGGCCAGGCTTGAGAGTAACAGTCCGAGATAAGGGCATCTGCATTTTTGGCTCTCTGCCAATACCCCTACCATATATCGCGGGCACATACGAGCAGCAAACCACTAACAACACAACTGTTAGCAAATTACCCAGCTGTATATATATACTTGTGAATAAATATTGACAAAAAAAATTGCAACGCCAATGTGTACAAGTGTAAGTAAATTAAGTAAACTCACGCAAGCGAGCCGGTTAACGATGCTTGGGCGCCAATTATCATGCGATACGTATTTCGGTGAGTGGAATAAATTGAGTATATCGTTTTACGAATTTTTATAAAACAAATTTCAATCCACGCAAAGATGCATGAACACGCTACGCGTACCCGGTTAATAAAACATTGCATATATTTGAATGCGTTAACAATTTGTAATATACGTAACACGAGGTGTTGTGAATAATTACGCTTGCATTTAATTAGACAATAGCCGTTATGTACAAAGTGAGTGCATCAATCAATAACAAAAAGCCATACCAATGTAAAAATAATAAAACATCAAAAACGAAATTAGTAATTGCTGAAAAGGGAAGGATGAACTAAGCATTGGGTTATCCCTATTCATCAGTTTTATCTGGCTTGTGCCTCACGATCCCAACCATCTCGGAAATCAAACCGCAAAAACGATTTCCGCTTGGATCTGAGGACTATCGATAACAAATCCACTGCTGGCAATTTCCGATTGTGTTAGAAACCATGAATTGTGGTAAGATCGTGTCGATTTGTTCAAACTGGAAGATCTTTATGCTGAATATTGAAAATTCCCCATATATGGTACGTGCAAGAAGTTTTGAGGATTATACATCGTTTTTGTATTTCTTTTAATGACACATAAACTTGCATAAAATATATATTCAGTTATGGATTTCCGATTACAGACAGAGCATAAATAGTTTTTAATGGTCAAAGACAATTTTTTGTGTAATGCTTACGAGACACAATAGCATTTTGAAAAGCACATCACACGTATGCTACCTGCAAAGCACAATTACAGAAGTTCCAGGTAAAAGCAGGGTGGAGTAAGCCTTTTTCAAACAATTAGTGCGACTCGGAAGGGCTCTCTATTAAAACTGCTCATACAACCACGGCACAACGGGCTCGGCTACACATGCATAGTGGGTCGGGAACGAGGGTTGTCCCGTTCCCCATTGTAGGGATGGATTTCACACAATGTTCAACTTCAAAAAGCACACACTGTATTAAATTTGTATTGCGTATAAAATCTTTTTGTCGCCTAACAAAGTAGTTTAGCGTTAACTTTATAAACGATACGTAAATGGTAAGTTGTGATCATACATATACTGCTATGACAAGTCAATTGATTGGCTTCAGATCACCTTTTTTAGCTGCCACTACATATATATTTTACACTGATACTTAATAAAATAAGATTATCACTATTAAAGTGCATCACAAAACATTAATCAATATAGCACCGATACATTGTAATTAAAAAAACTGATTTGATAATGTAGCTAAATACGTGGAACTTTAGTAAAAGCACTTAATATCACGCCGGTTTTGTGGTCATAGTATCCATAAAAGTGTTAGTATTTAGATAAAAAAAAAGACATTTCAGCGTGGGTTGATGTGGAAAAAGGAATACGTATAAATTTGGCAATTAGTGCGACGACTCGGAAATTACGGAGTTGAAGAAGAGTTATGACAATGGCAAAATAATAACGAAAGCTAAAAAGAAAATACTGCATACAATTAGAGATTTATGAAATATATAAGTGATTGATAGTTACCAATGGATGGTGTGCGAGCAGGTGCAAGTAATGGACGAACGACTTTGCGGAACTGCCGCTGTCGTCGCCGGGAGTTGCGCCGGGCGGTAGACACACCCAGTCCGCGCATGCGCGCACACCCTACATCCTACAATATCCACCCTTAGGCCATCTTCCTACTTCGTTACTTAAAGGACAGTGGAAAATTTAACACTACTGCCAACTATGCTAGCGCTACCTCTAGAAAAGTGTTACCCTAGTTGAGCCACTTACCTTTACGACGATATCGCTTCTGCGTTCCCGATAGGTACATTGACTACAAAACACTTTAAATGAATAAAATAAATACGGAATAATATTAATAATAAAATAAATAAAGTAATATTAAACACGGACCCCAAGAATAAATCAACACGCCGCACATACAAAGTTTAAGTGCTAAGTATAAAAATTAAAAATATACCTTGGGTATGCCATGTATTTTAGATATATACTTAACAAATAATTGAGGACAATAAATATATATACTTAGATATAATATGTATTTCCTCTAAATATTTTCGAATCACAATGTTATGCAATCCCAGGAATAAGCATAAAACTTGAATTGAAGAATTGTGATCGTTTTTCCGCGGTATCTTCATCGCCTCATTTTAAACAATTTCATATTGGTATTTAAAAATTTAAAATTAAAACAGATGCATCTCCACAAAAAGCCGGTAATTAGTTATATACTGCCAACTTAGGACTTACTAATATTGCGGATTGTTTACTTCGAAAATGCCGGTATCGTTGGGAGGTTACCTTTGTTTCACAGAAAAATGAGAAAATCATGGCTTTGCTGTTCAATTCGTTTTGTCAGACTAAGCTAAGGAACTCTTCTTTTAACCAACATAAGTAAAATTTGTCACCATATCTGCATTTTTTCCATGCAAATAATAATCAGAGTTGTAAGTTTTAAATGTCGACCAATGAACTAACTATATAATCAGAACTAACTATATTATGCGGTTCGATCGAGAGATAAATAGTTTTAATATTTATAAAAGTCTCTCATATTCTTGCGATAAAATCACAAAAATATACTTCAATGGCAGTGTGGGAGGAAAACCAATATTTTGGGCAATGTTTTAAAGAAATAATATTAAATAACTAACTCTTCAGCCATTGATGTATTAGTAAGTCAAAATATGATTACTGAGTTCTTTATAAAGTGCATCTGAAATAGTTTTACTATGATTTCATCCAGCCATAAGAATAAGCAGCTACGAAATTATGAGAGATTTAAGTTGGAAAAAATATATTTGAACAGGCTTTTTATTGAGGCATGTGAGGACATGCAGTGTCCAAATGAAATTTCGTATTTCACGACTTATTTCCAAAAACATTGTCTTACACTTTCGAGAATAAGCATGCCCACAAAAAAGAACTGTCAACAAATGCCTGTATATAATAAACAAATTCAACTGCAAAAATTTCAATGTTGATAAGTGTATTTATAGTGTCAAATATTAGCTTTTGGCAGGAAAAATTAATAGAATAAAGTGATCAGTGAAAGGAGTGTACACCAAGAGTGAATGGTTTAAAGAGGAAGTCAAAGGCAACTTTAACCAAAAATATATTATCAGAAAAGAAAACATGGATGTAACATAAAAATGATGTGTCAGTATCACTGCGGCAACATGCTACTAATTTTACCAACCATATGGCAGAAAATCAGACAATTATCAAATGGTTGAATTATAATTAGTGATTAACCTCCTAAATTAGTATGATAATGTGATAATTTTCATAAATGGTGTTCCTTTTTAAACAGTGTGGTGATTTATAAAATGTATTACATATTAATATTTCGAAAAATATATTAAATACTGCAATTATTATTCTTTTGGCAGTAGATTTATTAATAACAAATAAGATTCTATATATTAAGTATTGATGAAGTAATAATGAACATGGATCTACATCTAATTATTTTAAAGCTCATTAAATGGGATGATTCACCATTTTGTTGAAATGAATTATGATATATCAATTTTGCTACCTAAAATTCATGGAACAGTTAACTTACCTCTATAAATCCTTTGTGAGCATGTAACATAACAGTTATTATGTTATTAATGCAAAATATTACTGCTAGTATTAAAAGAAAGCTCATGCTTGTTTAACTTAATTGACACCAATGAAGGTGAAAAATATTATTGAAAGTCATCTTTAAATTACTAATTTATCATGCCCATTAAAGAATGTAATTAAAATTATCCTAATTTTTCATGTATCTGATACATATTACTAAAACTAAAAAAAATATTTTAATTGGTATTGACAACAATTACAATGTTTTTGCATTTTTAATGTTCCAATAAACATAAATTGTTACCTTAGTTAACAAAGTTTAAATAGTTTATAGAATATAAATAAAGCTTTTAAAAAAAACTGTTTTAATGGGAATAAACAGTCCTGAGAGTAAGTGAACTGATCAATATTATTTTTGTTACTGGGATTTATGCTTTTCTGATAACATGCATAAGCCGGCATAAATTCACCTGCCAGATCATTATCTGGCATCACAAAGACTAGTAAAAATTAGGCTGTATCCATTTCCAGAGAGCCATTCAACACTTTGGAATACCATGAATCATTATTAATATATAAAAAATGCTGTCTGTTTAAGACAGCATAAATATAATAAAATGTAACTGTGACTGTAGTGGGTCATAAAATTGGTATTTATAAAATATTCTAGTGATTGCATTATAAAATTATTTCAGTATAACTATTTTTCTTATGTATATATTTTTTCATAGAAATATTTACATAGCATTAAATCGCAAATAAGGAACATATAACTTAGTTTGTTAATACCCAATACTAAGTGATAAATTAAGGATTTGGCTAAGTAATATATTTTTTTACATGAAAAAACAATTTGATGTTTTATTAGGTTAGAAAATTCGAGAATTATGAGAAAAAGTAATGACATCTTCTCTATCCTTGATCAACATAATATGATTAACATGCATGCAAGGTATTCAATATAATGAAGTAATCACCTCTCCATCAGAATCATAATAAATAAGTGCTCGACGAGTCAATACCAGCCAACGTTCTTTAAAATTCACCGGCGTAAACAACTTTTTATTCAGGGACCTCTTCACCATAAAAGTTTCTAGTATTACCTCATCGTCGTCTTTGCCGGCCATGTTACACTAAAAAATTAAAAAATAAACAAATACTTATTATTAATCCTTATTGTTTACCAAAACACTTCTGAAAAACATATTCATACATTAAGAAATATTACGTACAGACCAAAACAAAGACACAAGATATTACTGGTAACTTATATCGGTGGTGGCACGGTTCAAAAAACAACACTCAAACGAAAGTTTATGATAAGGCCGTATCTAATTCATTGGTATAAACTCTTTTCAAAATTGAATTAAGCCTTATCTTGTCGAAATCCCCTGAATTAGTCATCAATGCAGTTACTTAAAAAAACATTTAAAGTTCGGACATTCCAATCTTGACAAGGAATTCCAAGTTTTGTTGCTGTCACTAAAAATGTCAAGTTGTCAAATGAACAGAAAACAATAACCTGACCTGAGTCCTGAACTAATCAACTAAATGATCTGCATTATTACGTATGTATCGTTCGTATCGGTGATAGAAACGAATTTAATGTATATTTCCGACTAAAATATAGTGACATCTACAAATCAGTTGCCCTAACTATTCTACAAGGAATTTAAAAGGAGGATTTATCAGTACCTAGGTAGGTAGGTATACATTAGGTACATGAAACCTGTTTTAATGTTTAATTCTAACGTTATTTATAAATAGATAGACTTAAACAAAGTGCGAAAATTCCAACTCCTTTGTTAAATATTTATAGTGCATAGGTAGCGCCCTGCTGTGTTTCAACTTCGTTTTTGCGTATTATAGCATAACAAGACTTTACGTGCTCCATTCCTTTACCATCTCTCTAACAGGAAAATTAAAAAAATGTATCAACAAAGGCTAAGGATGGGAATATTTCCGAAAACGATTGATTCTCAAATTGATTCAAATTAAAATCGATTCAACAAAAAATTATGTATTAAGTATAGATTTGTTGAATATCGTTGTTTTAATCGACTTTAAAATTTAAATATATTTATCGACGCAAAACCATATACTACAAGCTATATCATCGCTCCACGTTTTATTGTCTTGCATAAGTAAGGTTGACTCATAACTAACGATCGCCCGACTACAGTAGAAAAACACCAAGTGCGACGGACGAAAACAAGTGTGACCATCAGCGATCGCGATCGCGCCCCTACGCCGGTGTGTATAATAAGCCGCCCACTGCAGCGGAGCGGGGCAGCAGGCATTCATCGGTCTACGCGCGGACAGCAAACATACGATTTATTGGGAAATTAAAAGGATCTTTGATTGAAGTTGATTATTTAAATTACTTCTCAAAAATGAATCCTTCAGTAATAAAGAAGTCAATGCTATTCTTATCAATACTGGCCTATCTGCCTCGTCAGTTGTGAAGTTTTTTCTAAGTAAAACCCAAAATATGAGTAATCAATATGAAACAACAAATGTGACGCACAGCATTGCTGACGTTACACATTTTAAAAACACTTTGAATTTTTGAATGTACGCTGCACATTTATGCTATAAGACCAATGTGGCAGGCATAAATTAACAAAGTGTTTTGTTGTATATTTTGCTTATTTATTACAAATGTCTCAATTAAATTACAAGTTTACAGAAGGACGTGCTTATAAGTAATGAAATACAACAGTTAAGAAATTGACAATTATTGACTGCATAAAATCGAATCTTGATCTGTTGGAGTTAATTATATATTCCCTGTATTCCATAAGAACTTTCATTGAAAAATCGATTTGGTTTTGGTATGTTAAACAATTTTCCACTTTCAACAATCACATCCCTATTGCAAATGACATTGACAGACACAGTACACAAGAAATTTCTGTGCATATTTTGTTTTCATCGTCCTATGGCTTGAATTCATGTAAACATATTTGAATATATTTCGCGAACTTTGTTCACTTACTACAAAATGTCTTCTGAAACAGCACAAGTTAGTTCGCTACCACTGCCACCGATGCAATATATAAATTTTTACACTGACGAAAATGTGAGAAGAAATAGAGCGCCGTTGCCTCCCCGTCCCATACACGATTCATATTCTATGTTTGGCCATGCTTTTAATGCTGACGATGCTATCATAAGATCCTTGGAGAGCCAGGTAAGAAACGTAATTTTATTTTCATTAGTATTTAAAATAAATTCGCAAATAAACTTTCGTATAATTTTTTATAGGGCTTTCGACGACTTTATCCTATGCACTTTGAAAGGAGAAGAGAATTGAAGAAGTTAAATCATTCTTTGCTCGCAAACTTTCTAGATTTACTTGATTTGTTGGTACACTGTCCTGATTCCCCAAAGAGGGCAGAAAAAGTTGAAGACTTGAGCCTATTATTTATCCACATTCATCATTTGCTGAATGAATTCAGACCTCATCAGGCAAGAGAAACTCTAAGAGTTATGATGGAACTCCAAAAACGTCAGCGAGTGGAAACTGCTACTAGGTATACAACTTTTTAAAATGTAATGTGTTCAGTTGAGTGGGTAGTAAAATTTAAGTATTTTTTTACTAGATTAACAAGGAATTGTATAGTATATTGTAGTTAGATTTGAATATACAATTTCAAACTTGATATATGGAAAACATTTTTTTAGAAACAAAGCATGTATAAAGAAGTGTGAGATTTGTCAATGATTCCATGGACAAAATATTATGTCAAGGCAAAATTTAGGCACTCATGGGACACTGACTTCATACTTGCTATTAGGTTATTTCATTTTCTGTATATTTGTTTACACTCATCTGTTATGTCTATGCTATTGGCACAAATGCCATTTTTGCACATGAGTTGATCAATCAATCAATATTGATTTATTCACAATACATGAATATAAGACATTTTATATTAACCATATATTTTTTTCAATAGTGTGTATACACAATGTAAATTTTTTCAGATTTAAGAAACATTTGGACAAAGTGCAAGATATTCTTCAGAATGCTCTACAAAGCCTTCCTGATCAGAATGAAATTGAGTCAAACTTTAAGATTCCAGTTGAGATGTTGGAGCAAATGGAGTGTAGCTCTAATGACACATCTATAATTGACCCCTGCTATGATCTTGATAGGATTATGTGTAATGTTGTTGATAATATGAGATAATGTATAGGTGATTTTAAGATATAAGTTCAGATTGTAAAGATTTTTCCTTTTTCAACTCTAGAAACTAATAAATTAATAATTTTGTAAAACTAAAAAAATTGGTGTCAATCTTATACTATACCATTAAAATAAATCATGGTTTTCTAAATTTAGTTTATTTTAAGACTTAGTTCAAGTGTCAATCTGAATTTTCTGTTAGTAATAAATAATTATATATAATCTTTCATTCCTTTTCTACAAAAAAAAGTGTATGAGCATGTACTTACTATTTGTATAGATTGTTCTTGAGGTACCAGAATTGATTCCCAGTCTGTATTTCTCAATAGCACTATGTCAGGATATATCCCAGAAAAACAGCATTAGGTTCACAGAGATGTAAGACTTAAACATAATTGGCTGCAGTTTTGCATCTCTGCCTACCTTTTCTTATTAATTTATTACAAATAATTTTAGTTGATCCTGTACTGGCATTTGTCGATAGGGATGTAATACAATGAATTATCACTTGCTTTAATGGTGAAGGAAGCCATCATGATAAAATCTGCACATATAAAAGTTCACAGGAATTTCTTAGGTGTATAGCCCGCCAACATGCACTAGGCCAGCGTGGTGGACTAAGGCCTAAACCCTCTCAGTTGTAGAGGAGGCCTGTGCCCAGCAGCGGGACGTAATTGGGCTGATGATGATGATGTAATATGTTCAACTGTTTGTCGACTAATATAAAATTGTTGCAATATGCATATTGCATCAGTCTGCAACAATTTATAACAACACACCACAATGGCCCAGTGTAACGTATAGCGGTTGTTGTCTACCTTTTCAAAGATACAGCTGTGAATGTGTGTGAGTAGATGCATAATTTTGACAGCCCCGTGGCGCAGTTGGCTAGTAACCAGCTTGCGAAACGAGAGGCCGCGGGTTCGATCCCCGCACCGAGACAAATGTTTGTGTGATCCACAAATATTTGTTTCGGGTCTGGGTGTTTGTGAGACCGAAAAGCCTCACGTAGTTTCTGATACCCACGACACAAGACTCGTATCTTAGTGTGGGGTCAGAACTATGTATGTGACTGTTGGGTGTATTTATTTATAATGACCATGCTTATAATAGAGAGTGAGCCTGACTATGCCATGGAGGTCGCATAACCCATTTGGTAAATATTAAATGTTCAACTTCAATATACTGAGAGGATATGACAAGGCAGATATATAAATTAATAATAATCATTATTATCACCTACTAGCTGACCCGGCAAACGTTGTTTTGCCATACATATAAAATTCTCGTGTCGCGGTGTTTTTTTGCAAACTCCTCCGAAACGGCCCGACTGATTTTTATGAAATATTGTGTGTATATTGTAGGTAGGTCTGAGAATCGGCCAACATTTAAGGGTTTAACATTTAGGGGTATGATTTTTTTTTTCTATTGACCTAACGTTTTTATTTTTTATGATTCAGCATTGATATTTAATATTCAGTAAGTCTGAGAATAGGTTGTTATCTATTTTTTATACCCTTAGGTGTTAAGGGGGGTCCAACCCAAAAGTTATTTTTTTTATTTTGTGGACATTTTCAATTTTTTATTTTTTTATGATTCAGCATTGAAAAATACATACAACCCCAAATTTTCACCCTTCTATGAACAACACCTGTTTTGTAATCGCAATTTTATAGTTTTTCGCCGCGACCCCGTTCGCGTAGACTACAGGGTTGGGTGCAGAAAGATAAATAATAAGTGAATCTATAAATCGTTCCTCAAGTGCCCAAAATGGCACTTACTGAATTAAAAAAACGGTGCCTATGTCCTTTTCTAAGGTCCCGTTTTTATCCATCACATAAAATCAACCAAATTGATCAAATGGTTTAGGCGTAAAAGTAAAGCTCTGAAAGTTATTTTTGTGTTTATAATATGTTTATCCCATTGGAACATTACATTTTCCCGGGATGAAACATAGCCTATGTTACTTCACAGGGTCTTATTTATGTTTATACCAAAAAAAAAGTTATTGCGTGAAAGCGTAACAAACATTACATTACATTCACATTTATATAATAGTAAGGATAACCATTCCCACGGGAACACTAAATTTTCCGGGATAAAAAGTATCCTATGTACATCGGTGGGTCCCACCTATCTGCATACCAAAAGTCATTCAAATCTTTTTTCAATCATTGTCCAATTATTTACCCTCCGTTTTTTTTAATAAGAAGTACCTATCCTATCTCCTTTCTAATACCTCGAAGACTATGTGTACAAATTTTAATGATAATCGGTTAAGTAGTTTTGGCGTGAAAGCGTAACAAACAAATTTACATTCACATCTATAATATAAATAGCTGACCCGGTAAACTTCGTACCGCCTAACAGTCATTGAATGTCATGTTACATATTACCTGAATTTTATTTTTGATTGTATGGAAATAAATATTAAGTTCAGCTCTTTATTGAGATAAAAATACAGAAATAAAAAAGTACAAAAATTAAATATATCGATCGTGTGTCATTAAATTAGACATGTACAATTGTACATATTGTGCAGCATGGGATGCAGTCGGTTTCAATTCTCTTCATTGAAGCACCAGCGTGGTGGACTGAAGTCTAAACCCTCTCAGTTGCAGAGAAGGCCTATGCCAATCAATGGGACGTACACATATGAGCTGATGTTGATGATGATGAATTCGTTTGAACTCAATGGTCATATCCGTTGGGATCAACGAAATCCTTAGATCAATCTAATTGATGAATTCTCAAGCACCAATTATTCATCTCTAAGTTGTCTTTTGAGTATCGTCACGTGAATAACATTACTCAACAATTTTCTTAACACCAAGTGCATTCCAGTGCATAGTTGAGTGTTTTAGATTTCAAAGCGTGATGACTACCGAGCCCGCCTTCGTTTGTAAATTGTAAACCAAGGAGTTTAAAAATACATTTCTGAACGCACGCATAAATATTTGACAACCAATAAATATTATGTCAATCCCTTTTTATTACTGACACTATTCTACATGTTTAAAATCCAAAATACGCAATTATTCGAATATTGTGGATATATGTTGTCGATTCCAAACCTTTATTTAAATACGTTCTTTAATTTGAGGGGACCATTAACCGTATTGATGGGATAAACATAAAATGTCTGACAGGATATTAGGTAGAACAGTTTATATGAGAAAAATGGCGCTGTATGTGAAAAAAGATATTCCCGCTTTTCTGTTGAAATTTTTCCTGAATTTTCTTTGCTATAAACTTCACGGAGCCCGAGACCTTTCCAACGAATGCAAAACCGTAGAAATCGGTTCGCGCGTTTTGGAGTTATAGCGTCAGGGAGGAAAACCCGACTTATTTTTATATAGTAGATATATGTTCCACTGGCATTGGACACCTCTACAACCAGTGCATAGAAAGATATTTCAAGTAATATTAAAACATCATACTGGTCTATATTATGTTAAAAGACCCACCAAGGAACAAATTGTAACTATTAAATCAATAATCATATAAATTGGTCTTGGATTCAGAGAAATAGAATAAGATAGTTCCTCTGCTGTTAAAAGGCTAGATACATTTATATAGACTACTATGTAGGTACTATTCTAAACTAACCTGCCTCGTGGTCTCGCGGTACAAGTATGTGCCGTGCGATCTAGAGGTCCTGGGTTCGATTCCCGGGTCGGGCAGTGTTATTGGGTTTTTCCATTAGGAAATTCTCAGTAGCAGCACGGAGTCTGGAAATGTGCCCGAAAAACGGCAATAGGCTCGCCACCTATTACGTGGGACTGATACATACTTGGCGAAATGTGGGTGCAGAAATGCACCTCTGCCTACCCCTTCGGGGAATACAGGCGTGAGTTTATGTATGTATGTATGTATTCTAAACTAAAATGTTGCTGGGCGATTTTCAAGACCATTTATTATACATGTAAGTAACATGTTCTAACTGATAGTTGTTATTGCTCTATGATACAATATACATTGCTTGGTTATATCCCTTCTGTTGTTTGTTAATAAATAAATAAAGCTGTTGTTAAAGATATCATTTATTGAAGTAATAAAATCCATGTATTAGTCCACTGAAGGTACTTCTCTTTCACAAAGAAGTTCTGAAACAAGAACCAGACACTATACCTTTGCATAGTCACATTCTTTGTCTGCAGTCACCTTGAACAGGAATCCAAGAGCTATAAGGTAAAATAAAATATGAATATACTTACTTTGAAATTGAAGACTTGCATAAAGTTCAGTAATCACTATATAATCTTCCAATCAGGGACTTTTAGGCTAATGCAGTTTTTGCCCAGCTTGCTATTATATAAAGGTCTTAGGTCTAATACTTACTCAATTTGAAATGTTATACAGGATCCAAGACACCCTCTGTCGAGATGACTATAAAATATAAGACTATACTTACATTTTTACGTTACTTTCGAGAATCAACTGGATAATATATCTGAAAATGAATAGCTTCTAATGTTTTCTCTAAAACAGCTTCAATAAACAAACCAGACTAACAACTACCTGCAGGAATTGCAACTTGAAACACCCATGCTTGTGAAAAACAAAAAAGGAGAAAATCCTACGGAACTGCATGAGAAAAAAACTGCTTATCAATTATTTTGCCAAAAACACTAAAAGGCTTGGTTGTGAATAGCTTTGTGTTTCCTAATATTGCTGAACACTTTATTCACATAGATTATGCTTGTGATATTTTTGCTTCCAAGTTATAAAAAATCTTTCAGTTTTCAGAATTTCCAAATGTCATAATGCATCGTGGTCACATATTTGTTTGTTTGTTTCAATAGTTCCGCCTTCTAAACGGAGCCCCATTGCCTCTGAAGTCACGTTTAGGGTATCCACCTCTGCCCCTGCTTGAGTTTGATCCAGGAAAACGTCCACTATTATTAAGTCTTGAACTATATTTTCCAGAAGGTGGCATGTACATTTTCATATTCCTGTCTCCACTTCGCGCGCGTTTTTCTGGTGACCCTTTGCTTTCTCCATTATCAAATGTTATGGGACGATGTCTCTTCTGTGGAGACTGTTTTTCTGCATTATCATCATTGGAAGAATGTTTTTCCTGTTAACAATAACGAAATATTAATCAATCATATTAAGTTGTAATACAATGTACAAAATCGGGTTTTCTTAGGGGTGGCAAATTTTTCGCATAGAAGAGTTAATAAATACTAAAGCTCTTATTGTCCAAGTAAGTGAGCACAATGCTATGGAGGCTATTTAGTACATCCCTCATTTTCTCACATTCATTTTAGAAGGCTAGATTCATGAGGGGCTTATTTGCTAATTTTGTAAAAACAATAAAATTATACTATACGAATTGTTTACCTCTTTTTCAGATTTTGAAATTTTGAATGACAATTGTACTTTGCTTTTAAAGCTAGGTGGTGTACGGAATATGTCCCTTATTAAAGAATTAATGTTAGATGTAGTCTTTAAAGCAGCAATCTTCAATTTATTTTCTTCTGAACTATCATCTTCTCCTTTAGAACCCTGCAATTTAGAGATTTATAATATTAGTATGTGTATAATATATTACAATAATATAACCATGAGTTATTAACCCATAATATTAACCCAGTAAATATAGACAAAGACAATTTCTACCTGTGTAACTTCTTTTAATTTTTTTATGTATCCTTGTGTTAGGCGAGCTGTATACTGAAGACGTAGCCGCAATGATTTCAAATTAGCAGCATTAGCACTAAGTGTTTCTGGTGATTTACGACAAAGTGAGTGCAATGCAAATAATGCACATTCAACATGAGAAAATTGTAATGAAGGAGCAGATTTTGTTTCTTCTGATTTTTCTTCTTGTGTTTTGGCACTATCCTCACCTTCTATTGGTGCTTCTGGCAGATATTTCTGTGATGGAAATACATTTATTTTAATAAAAACTGACAAACATTAATTGATCCAACTCAACTCCATGAACATTTGTTCCAAGCGCGGAATTGGAAGTCCATAACCTTTTTGGCCTTCCCCTGAGAAGTTTAAGGCACTCCTCATGTTAAAAAAAGGGTGCACTATATAGATAGTGCATTACTGTATATGGAATATTATTGGTGGAATCTCAACTTTATCGGGCTGACATATGAGAACAAGTAGTTTATTTCCTTTTTCCTTGTTTAGAAGTGAAAACCAGATAACTGCTTTGTGTATTGGATATAGAATACTTACCATGAGCAAGTCATATGCTACATTTATTTTCTGTTCAACATTTTCCAAGTCACCACAGTGTTCAGTTATCTCAGCAAAAAGTTTCAATAATTCTAGTTTAGTATCAGTTCCTCCTTCAGTTGTGATAATATCATCCCATTGTGGCAACACATGAGTACAAAAGATATCAACAAATGTATTTGATTCAACCAGTGACTGGAATTAAAAGAAAAAGGATTTATCATTATCTGACAATTACATTAGCCCAATGCAGTTACCACATTCAATGTTTTAGTGAATAGTGTGTGTAGTTTACCAAAATATCCAAATTAGGGGTGAACATAAAAAATATTTAATTACACAGAAAACACTAAGGATTTGTGGAATTAGAAATATTTGCCTTGGTGAGCATACAAGAAAACACTTTCGCACAGAGAAACCTCAATCAACTATGCTCATCTAATTTTACATGTAAAGGCATGAAAAATAAGTGTGAAAAAGTTAAAGTAACTTACAGAAAACAAAGGCACTGCATGTTGTGTACATTGTATCAGTCTATCAATGTACTCTGGATCTTCAGGATGCCAATCACCAGGTGTGAAAGCCAAACTTGCTATCATCTGAATTAATTCCTTCTTCCCTGCAGGTGTTTTACCTAACCTGGACCATGTTAATAAGTCCATTATATACTCAAACTCTTCAGCAGCAACATCCTAAAAAGAAAAAAGACATTAGTGATTAATTTTACCACATCTTTATCAATAATTATCTACAATAAAAGTAGCTAAAATATCTACATTTTCATAAAAACAACATTATCAGATTATATGTTCCACTGCTGGGCACAGGCATCCTCTTTTTGAACAAAAAGCATGACAATTTAGTCCCAGATTGTAGAGAACAAAAGAAGAAGAAATTTCCATAAATTTTAGACCATAGGTACTAGGTAGCTCAAAATTCATCACTCCCATTTAGAAGTTTATAGACAAGAGAGAAATTGCCAACAAGTTAATGATTAGTTTGTTTTTTTCAAATGGTATTTACCTCCATAATTTTCTTGCACTCAGCAATAATGAGATCCTCAGCTTCCTTATTTATAACATCTCTTCCAAGCTGCTTAACTTTAGTTGCCAAAAACTTAATGCATCTTTCTCTCACAATATCATTAGTTACTTCACTATCAGCATTTTGGTGTATTTGCGAGAACAAGCCCACTAAGGCATTTTTAACATCTCCTTTTATGATTGTTAGCAATGAATTTGAAACAAGATTAATTTCAGTAACATCATCAGACTGTAAGAGTTGAGAAAGAATATCTGCAACCCTTTGAGTATGTTCCTTGTGATCTTTGCATAATGTTGGCAAGTCTTTAATTGCTTGTTTGCGGATCTGGAATGCATAGATTTTAATAAGTGGAAGTTAATTTTTTTTGGTAAAAAAAAACAACTTTCAAAAACGATAATGACGTATTGTAGATTTAATCATCATTTTTAAATATTCATTAACGCCAGGGAATCATGAAATTAACACGCCGCAAACGCGATAGGTATTTGTCTCTTGACTTCATTTCTATGTCGCACAGCTAAACGATAAGAAGCTGCCCAATAATAACACATAATTAAAAACAAAATACTCATAAATATTTAGTATACATACCGCAACATCATCGTCTTCGCATAAATCGAACTGTGCTTCAATTGCTTGTTCTGCAAGGTTGGGAAAGCTATTGAAAAATTTCGCAATAAACTGAGATGCTAAACGTTTCTCTTTATCAGAGCCTTTAACTGCAGCCAATATTTCCAAATATTCTTTTTCATGCTGGAAAAAGTAATAATCGTGAGTATTTTGTATGATATGGAATAGTATAAACCGAGAGAAAAAGTTAGGTTACCTTCGAAATGTCCTCTTTGGCGTCAGCTAATATACCATAATTTTGATACAATTTCTCAATATTATCTGCTGACATTATTGCTATGTTATGAATCCAGTTTCTTTAGGATAGTAAACAGCACCAATAAAATGCAATTGCGAATTGAAATCAATGAATAACAGATTACGGGAAGCCAAGCACCACAAATCCACAATTTTTTCTTTATTATACGTTGAGTTTAGGGTTGCCAATGCCATAAATTACCAGAGAGTCTCGTTTTCTTTTTTCTTCATAGAAAAGGCAAGGGGTTGTGACTCATACAGCCAATCCCAGAGAGTCTTGAATTATAGAAACTAAATGTAGGCTTTAGGTACTTACCTAGTGAAAATGATTCTGCACTTTATTTATAAACTGCCAATGTAAAAATACTACCGTACTCTCAATCATATAAATACTATTTGACATTTTTTTTATAATGTAAACTGCGGGGCGACACTGAACTCCT
This sequence comes from Hemaris fuciformis, assembly GCA_907164795.1. Classification (NCBI taxonomy): domain Eukaryota; kingdom Metazoa; phylum Arthropoda; class Insecta; order Lepidoptera; family Sphingidae; genus Hemaris; species Hemaris fuciformis. The sequence continues at coordinate 9,260,942 of OU015438.1, read as the reverse complement.
ACAGCAAAAATTGGAACAAAATTGGACAGTTACCTATAGTATTAGTAGGTAATTAATTTAAGAAGGTTCCATACGTTTGGGTCTTATGCGTGGAGTATTTTTAGTATTAATATGCTTTTACTTACATGCCGCTCATGCCAGTATTCCTGAAGGGGTAGACAGAAACTCATTTATAGTATACTTGGATAAGTTTCGCCTAAATTTAAGTTTCACGTAATAGGGGGCGGGATTATTACTGGCTTTCCTGATGGAAAAATCCAATAACATTTTTACCCTCTAGATCGCAAGGCTTATACTTACTTTTTTTAGTAGTATGCTTTCATAAATAAAAATTAAGGAGTAGTTTTTCTGTCTAACAAAGTTACATGGAGTTGGTGCAATTTCACTTTTAAATGATTTTGCTTAGTTTAGTTTCTATTTCATTTTAATATTTTGTCATTATAAATTTCATCATTCATTATAAATTGGTTGTGTGTATTATTTATCAAGTTAAGAACAGTAGTTTTTGAATCCCTTAAAATTGATGAAAAACTCATCGTACAAACATGTTAATTACTAATTATTTCAGGGAATATTGTCATCTAAATAATTAATGAAGAACACTTTAAGATTTTTGGGTAAATTTTGATAAATAAATAAATATATCTATATAAAATAAATATATATATCTATATATATAATATATAATTTCAGCCCCGTGGCGCAGTTGGCTAGACACCAGCTTGCGAAACGCGAGGCCGCGGGTTCGATCCCCGCACCGAGACAAATGTTTGTGTGACCCACAAATATTTGTTTCGGGTCTGGGTGTATGTGAGACCGAAAAGTCTCTCGTAGTTTCTGATACCCACGACACAAGACTTGTATCTTAGTGTGGGATCAGAACTATGTATGTGACTGTTGGGTGTATTTATTTATTTATTTATTTTTATATCAATATATCTATCTATCACGGGTATACGAGTATCTATCAGTCGGTACAATACTACCATGTTGAGGCGGGTCATTAGAACTGCAGCCCCAACTAGTTACAGTAGAGCTACACCATTTGCAATTTACCTAACTTCAACTTTTAACAAAACTATACAACTTTGTTGTGAATTTTCTTCTAATAAGCAGGTAAGTAGTTATTTTGTTTTTCAATTCCAGAAATTTCTGCCCAACCTTATGCCGCCGGAGCCGAAACAAGGTACTTCCGTATGTGCGCGTTTTTATACCCTACTTTTATTATTTTATGGTGTTCTTTTCTTAGTAATAGAATGGGTTCAAGTTCATATCAACAAAGTTGTTTATATCAAGGTACACATTATTAAAAATAACTTCTGCTTAAGCGTTGAAGCTACTCCTTGCCCCTCTTTCTATACAAAGTAGGTACCTATATACATAAAGTAAAATAATTTTGAATTCGATCGTTACTCTTATTTAGATTTTCATTAAATTAAATTTAGAAATAAAGGGCACTTACTAGAGCAGAATTGATAAAATTACAGAATGTATGTGTTATTCATATTTATGTACTTAATGTACAATTTTTTAATGAATATAGGCTATATTGGAGCAGACAAGTGTTGGAGTGGAGACCGCGCTTAGGTAGACGTAGTGTAGGACGTCCTGCAGCACGATGGTCCGACGACTTGAGAAAGGTGGCGGGTAGCGGATGGATAAGGGCTGCTCAAGACCGGGATGGTTGGCGCCTACTTGGGGAGGCTTTCGTTCAGCAGTGGACGGTGAAAGGCTGAGAATATAATACGTCTATAACATTGTTTGTTTAGACATATCAATGTGAGCTTATGATGTAGCTTATGAGGCAGAACAAGGTTGTACCATACAAGTAGTATAGTATGTGTATGTCTGTGTCCGTCTGTCTGTGGCATCATAGTGCGAGTGTTCTTAGACATGTTTGATGGAAATCGGTTGAGCCGTTTAAAAGTTGTGAGGGGTGAAAGTGGGGAAGAATAACCGAATGTCTGCAAATATACTCGAGTAGGGTCTCGAATGAAAGCGCACTCAAAGAAAGAAAAATCATGACTAAAACGAGAGTGTTCTTAGCTTCGTTTAATGAGAAAATAAAGTTTGCTTAAAGTTTTCAATATTAGATCAGTGTGATTCATAAATTACCTATAGGTAAAATTGTATAGCCCACCTTAAATATTTATTTTATTTTGTTTTTAGTAGGTATTTGTTGTAATTGCGGCAGCAGAAATACATAATTTGTGAAAATTTCAACTGTCTAGCTATCGCGGTTCTTGGGATACAGCCTAGTGACAGACAGACTGGCGGACAGACAGTTAAGTTAGTAACATTATTGATAGGGTCCCGTTTTTATCCTTTGGGTACGGAACCCTAAAAATAAAACATGCAGCGACACCGCAGCCTCAAAAATTCACGTTAAGTTTTAGATACATTTTCTAGACCAAGTCTAAGCAAATGGCATTGCCAGATGTCCAACAGATTATGGTTCACTGCTTGTTTATGAGCAAAATAAGAAAACCAGATTCCGAAAAAAAAAAGTATATGAACGTTTTACACAAATCTAGTAACTGGTTGTTTAATTTCTATAAAGTAATACTTAAGTATTATTTTGATCTACCATATTTTTTTTGATTCTTTCAAGTTTAGGTTAAAGAAACAATATTAAATAGAGATTCCAGTTTTGTATGTTCCTGTATCACTCAATAATTATGTACCTACGCACAATTATAATGACCATATTTTTGCTAATTTGAAACTTACGGACAAATATACCTATGTACTTCAATGACTTAACTTCAATGACTATTAACGTTACCTTAATATTCTAAAAGTGATCTTGAAGTTGGAACTTGGATTTTAACTGTGAAGGGATAAATACATCAAAACTACTAATAGGTAGATGTAGACAGTGTATGTACGAATGGATGTGTTGTTTACAGTTTAGTAAAGTACTTATTTGATAAAGTATTCGATAAACACACTTTGTTTTACATTATTATAAGTAGTCACAAATACTTATAGAAATAGATGCTTAAGATACGAAAGGTCGCACTAAACATTGATATAATATTTTGAATGGTGAAAGGCGGCGAAGATCACAAAATCCGCATTTACTAGGTTGTTACAGCAATGCAATAAAAATAAACAGATTAAACAAATTTAGTACATCTTGCACGCAGATACCGCGAGGGTTCTACACCTGATGGTAAATACGGTGCCGTTCAGATGGTTTACATAATCCCTTTTTTGTATTTAGCTAATTCACTTATCCTTTTTAACCTACGTCCCAAACAAATGAAATTCAAGTAAGATCTTACAACTTTTATTAGGGCATTTTTTAAGTCATAAACTTTCCTTAATCCCCTTTTTGTTTATGTTTTATTGTATAATCTTTTACAGTTGCTAGTGGGTTCTTTCTCGAATGTGCCGACAAAAGAAAAGTACCGCTACTATTTACCACTTTGCTATGCTTGTAATATTTGCAAATTTCTAAAGTCTCGTAATGTTGGGGTTTTTAGTGTGCGTCATGGGACCGAGACGTTCCAGGTTCAATTTCCTGGTTGGGCAGACTGTAATTGGATTATGCATTAAGAAATTAACAATGTGTCTAATTAAACGTGGGTGGAGGAAAGCGCCTTTGCCCAACTCTTCGTGAATGCAGACGTGTGAGCATATGTAGGTACATATTGCGTATATAAGTATGTATATAAACAAATTGCAACGTGGATATACACCGAAGATGAGCCTAGTAGGTTCACGTTACGTCGACACGCGGGTTCCAATAAATCATGCCGATACTATCCAACAATAAACAATCGGATTACTAATAGGTAATACATAGGTATATAAAATGGGTTATTTCTTTTTTCTTTTTATGGAGCCTATAATTTCACCAATTGACGACATATCTTATTACGTTGTCATCGACATCATCATCAGCCCATATACGTCCCACTGCTGGGTACGGGTCTCCTCTACAGGTGTGAGGGTTTAGGCCTTTGTCCACCAAGTTGGCCTAGTGCGGGACTACATACCTAAGAAATTCCTAAGAAGTTTTAGGTGTGCAGGTTTCATCCACAAGTCTAGTGTTTAGTTCTCCTCGGGAAGGCACATATTTGTGTGTTGTGAGATTATGAATGATATAACCGAGCCACCACTGAACATTATTAGGTACGTTGTATCTGAAATAATTTAAGGCAAAATATTATCCATATTTAAAATGAATCCACCAACACTGGTGACGCTGGATCGCTAAATCGTGCCATTAAATTAAACCACGTATATTATACTGAGCAAAAGATTCCGATTGCACATTTTGTATGTATATCAAGCACATAATATTGCAATGTATATTATAAATCCAAGTAGACTTTGTATTTAAGTAGTGTATGCGGGTTCAAGTCAATTCTTTGTGGTCAATGTCGACACAACACGTTATGTTTATAATAATGTTCCACTATTATTAACATAATAAAAACAGAGATAGATATTATATATGTTCAATACAAGGATTTTCTTGTATACCTAGTAGGTATACAATAGGTCCAGTGGCGGGACTTCCATAGAAGCCCAAAGCGTTAAAAGTTAATTGTGTAATATCTAGTATATATTTGCTTATTGTGGGGTCTTTATTTAACAAATTGATTTTGTTAAATAAACTTTTAAAGCTTAAAAATATTTATTCAGAATTTTCAAAGGCAAACTTGGCTTTTGGGCTTCTATGGAAGTACCGCCACAGATACCTGCATAAGTATGTGTAGTCTGCCAAAATATATAATGCGAGCGTGGTAGACTAAGCCTTAAGTCCACGTAAATGTCTATGAGGGCCATGCCCAGCAGTGGGACGCATATTGATGTATAGCGATGGATATATTTATAAAGTGTGCGAACTAGACGCCGCGCCGTAGGTAATGACCGTCTTTCCGGGCAGCTGTCCGTTCAATTCATAAATTGAATAGTATGATACGAAATTTCCGATTGACCGATATTCATACATACATACATAAACTCACGCCTGTATTCCCCGAAAGGGTAGGCAGAGGTGCATTTCTGCACCCACATTTCGCCAGGTATGTATCTATCTGCCCTGTGGCAAGGGGGCGTTAGAATCCCACCACGGTATCCCCTGCCTGTCGTAAAAGGCGACTCAAAGGGGCCCTTGGGGTCGCTGGGCGCGCTGCGGGGGCGGCGCGTCCTCACTGAAAGTGACCCCGAGAGGGGCGGCGGCACTGTGGCCTGTGTACGTCGCGGGCGCCCATCCACAACCGGGGCGCCCGAACCAAGCTAGTGGGGGTGCAACTGCGCCCCCTACAACTCCGAGACGGCCGAGACAATAACGTCTCGGAGGCGCACCGGGCGGCTGCGGCATTACGGTGGGCGCTTCTCGCTCACGTACCGTGGTCGCCCCACTCGGCGCGGAGATGGCCACCGGGGGGTTTTGGTCGGTATGCCGGTTTAGGGAATTTTGTTAGGGACCCAGCCCGGCACTAACACCTGCGCGGACATGACGTCGCCGCGCGCCGGGCTGGAAGACCGGTGACCCCGACATACGCTTCCCGCCCCCCCTCCCCCGGGGCTGGCGGGAAGTAGAGCCATAAACAGCTTTCCCCTCGAGAAAAAAAAAAAAAAAAAAAAAAAGGTATGTATCTATCAGTCCCACGTTATTACGAGTCTATTGCCGTTTTTCGGGCACAATCCAGACTCCGTGCTGCTACTGAGAATTTCCTAATGGAAACACCCAATAACACTTTGCCCGACCCGGGAATCGAACCCAGGACCTCTAGATCGCTCGGCACATACTTGTACCGCGAGACCACGAGGCAGTCACGAGGCAGACCGATATTCCTAATACCGCTTTAATGTACCTAGTCAGGTCATAAATTCTGTCACATGTTTAATATAAAATAATTAAATACACCCCCCAACAGTCACATACATAGTTCTGATCCCACACTAAGATACAAGTCTTGTGTCGTGGGTATCAGAAACTACGAGAGACTTTTCGGTCTCACATACACCCAGACCCGAACAAATATTTGTGGATCACACAAACATTTGTCTCGGTGCGGGGATCGAGCCGTGGCCTCCCGTTTCGCAAGCTGGTGTCTAGCCAGCTGCGCCACGGGGCTGTCATAATATAAAATAATTGAAACAAGTTTATTCATTATGTAACTTAACAAAACATAGATTCTTATGACACTAAAGTTTATTCAAAATGACCTCCGTGATTTTGAATACAGGCCTTCAATCTGCGCGGCCAGTCGTCCATCGCAGCACGAACGAGGTCCATGTCAATATCGGCGGCTGCCTTAATCAAGGATGTCTTGAGTGACTCCAAATTGGGATGAGCCTTTGAGCACGCCTTTTCCTCCAAGTGTTATGGCACACATGTATCTTGTAATCTAACGGATTCAAATCTGGACTGGAGGAGGGCCAGTCTTCGTGCCGGATGAAGTCGATTTCACGCGCCGCCAGCCAGTCTTGTGTGCTCTTCGCTCTATGAGCTGGCGCCGAATCTTGTTGGAATACCCAGTGCCTGTTATTGAACATGGTATGAGAAACAGGTTCCACAAGGTTCGTCAGGACTGTATTTTGATACGCAACTGCATTCGTTTTTACACCTTTCTCACAAAAATGTACCTCTGTTAAGCCCCAATAAGAAACTCCCAACCATACCATGAGCGAGGATGGAAAATGACCTCGTTGGACACGCGGAATACGGTTGCTCGCTTCTTCACTACTGTGTGCGTACACCTTATCATTTTGTTTGTTGTAGCTCTCTTCTACGGTAAAATTTTTTTCATCCGAAAAAAGAATTTCCCGATATTTTTTCCCGCGTACCGCTTCAACGAAGCGCGGCATCTCTTCAGTCTCAGGTCCATTAGACGAGCATTCAAACGATGTCCTGTTTTTCTTCGATATGCCCGAAGCCCTAAGTCTTCATTTAACACTCTTCTCACCGTGGTTCTGCTTAACCCCATCTGAAGGGCCAACAGTTTCTGCTTACGTTTGGGATTTCTTTGGATTCGCGCCTTCACAGCTTTTATCACTGCTGGAGTCCTAACAGACCGAGGGCGACCACTTCTTGACCTGTCATCTACACTAGAGTCTTTATTGTATCGTTTGATGGTACGATAAACGAATCTTTTGGTTATATTCAAATTTTTGCAGTAGGTAGGTGTGTCAAAAATTTGAATTGGCGCGTAACCACAACGATGCAACGCAATAACTGCAACACGGTCTTCTTTGAGCGTCCACTCCATATTTAAAAATGAGTAAAATTCTAAAAAGTATACATTTTTATTTTCATGAACAATTCGAATTTCGTTTTTACTGTGTGACAATACTTATGACTAGACTGTGTATGTATGTGTGTGTACGTAGACATACAACGAATAATATGTAGACACAGTGCATTTCCGTATCCACATTTCAACAGTTATGTATTTTAATCCTTATAATGCGGAAACGAACATATGACCGTTTACCGAGCACATATTTAAATTACATTTTGTGTAACAATTTAATAACCAAAATCTCAACAACAAGCTCGACCCGGGAATCGAAATTCATCATCATAACGCTGATTAGCGTCAATTTTCCCGGGATTTAACTGCGTATATAAGTACCTACGTAAATATACGTTGATGACATATTTTTAATTTATTAATAGGTAATACATTTTTCTCGTCATAGTGACCTCTTACATAAATTACCCCTGACAAAACGTGACAAAAATGTTTACGCTGAGAAAGTTCTTAACAGTGTTTATAAAGGAACTTAGCCAATAAAGACTTAAATACTAACGTCAATTATGAATTTTTTAAAATTATTACTTTGTAGAAATTATTTTCACATCTGTATTCTGTATGATTATAAATACAAAAATGTTCATAACAAATAAAGTACCTATCACCGTTAATCAAAGGTATGAAATATGACTATGTTATGGCTTAGAAAATATATTTATACGTAGATTCCAAAAAATAAACCTACATTGAATTTTCGAAGTGTAGGTATTTCTGTATGGAAATACTTAATGGATTAGGTAACACGTTCCGTGTAATCGAAATGCACATATCTCACTATTTGAGGTAGGTATTGTTTAAATTTACCATCACACAGACTTCAACTTGATATAATCAATCTCTTTTTTCCAATTACCTATGTGTTGTACAGTCCTGTGGCGGTACTTCCATAGAAGCCCAAAAGTCCAGATTTCCTTACAAAATTCCAAATAATAATCTTTAAGCTTTAGATCATTGTTTAACAAAAACAATTTGACATAGTATAAATGAGAATATCCTGATCCCACAATAAACAATTATTAACTAGACATTACACAATTAACGTGTAACGCTTTTGAGCTTCTATGGAAGTACCACCACTGGTATGTAGGTACCTATACGATAGGTACCTACTGACTACTGTACCCATTCATAATATCCAATATGAGTGTCCTAACTCCTAAATTTGATCCGACGGGAACAGAATACGCGGTATTATTGATAATAATTATAGATAAAAACTATTTAATACGTTTTATACTAATATCTTAAGTTAGTTTAGTATCAACCAATTACCTACTTTTATGTTACTTAGATACTTATTATTTTGTATTTTCGGTCATATAAATTAAGTTTTTTTTTGAACCGGTAGTTAGGTATTTTTACATAGGACCAAGTATCAGAAACTAACTAACGTACAATTTCTCAAACTGCTCAAATCAATCAATCAATCAAGAGAAAATTGGGTAGTGGATTGATCTGAATATCATTGGTAACTATTACTTTAGGTATGTACATATATCTATATGTATGTATTGCTTAGGTACCTAACGAAACAAGTTGTATGCTTTAAGTGAAACGAATAAACTTCATTGCTAATCTTTAACAGGTATAGCACATTTGAAGCAATTTCATATTTTATCACTTAAGTTAACGCAACATAATAAAATTAAGTATCTAACATAAACAAAAAATAAGACAAACAGTGCCCGTGAATCATTCGCCATAATTTATATATAAATTCCGGTGAAGAAGTCTCATAAGAGGCCGGCTTCATTATGGTGTTCATTATTTTTGTTGTAATTAGGCAAATTAAATGATAGCGCGGAGTGCGAGGCTCGGCCAGGCCGAGTGCGGCGGCGGCGGTGCGGCGGTGCGGCGGCGCGGGCCCGAGGCCGAACGACGCCGAGGCGGGCCGGCGCAGCCCCGAGCCCCATTGGCCGTGCGAGACGCCGCCCCACGGCACCGTACTCGCCCCTCCTGTTTTGCTCGCCGCTTCCTCAGCCCGTATCATTCGTTTTGCTCAGTCGCGATAGCTGCGGTGCTCGTGGTGTATCTCGTGAACGGAACCGTGGTGTTGTTGTGACAGCGAGTGTGTGTGCGATGCTCGGACGGTGATCGAAGCATGGTGAATTACGTCAATCCGCTCGCCATGTACCAAGGCAAGGGCGGGCAATACGGCGGCGGCTGGTACGGCTGGCAGCACCAGAACTTTGAGGAACAACAGTGGTGCGCTTGGAACGGCGCGCCGGCGGGAGGCGAATGGGCGCCCGATCCACATCACTTCCCCAAGAGGGAACCGGGGGAACGGGAGATAGCTGATATGCCCTCACCCGCGCGAGGAGACTTAGCTAGTCCCCCGGAAGGTTCACCAAGTTCCGGATCGAGGCCTTCACAGCCGCCAGCCCCACCACGTTCCCCATACGAATGGATGAAGAAACCCAACTACCAGACACAACCCAATCCAGGTATCTATTTTTTTTACTAACTTCTCATAACAGTATCCCCGAATACGAGTAAAAATCGGGTCAACGTCTTGTTCGTGTAAAATTTACTTTTGTTGTAAAAAGGTAATAACAATTTTCTCATTAATTAAACTGCTGAAATAATAAATGGCTCGCTAGATACCTATGTATAAAGGATTCTTAAGTTTTTTGTTGAGTTGTCACACCATCGCCTACCCTCGTATTTCATATTTATCAATTCTATAGTAAACAATAACACGTAAGTAGGTATACTAGTTAAATCGCGACGGCCTTACGTTATTTTGCCAAACACAAGCAAAAACTAATTCAATCAAAATAATAACACAGAAAAGAGAAGTATGTAAATACCGCTAAATAAAATATATGGCGTAGTTGATAATTTCAAAGATAATTAAGTCTTACAATTCAATTTTTCATGGATTTAAACACTGTGATAACCGTAAAACCGCTTAATATATTTTTTCATATCATTTTTCAAAGCGCCGCCGGCGGCCGGTATAGCAGCGATGAAACGTTTTTTATACTTAAATATACATTATACTTAAGATAGAGTCCAATATATTTTATTGCGTGTTAAATGGATTATGTGTTTTATGTGTTTATGTACTAGCTTTATAACAATCACGGCACATACCCCCAATACAACTGAGTATGTTTTAGGATGTGTTCGGCTCGGTCATTTATATAATCAGTCTGAATTTTTATGACATACGAGTTTTAAGCGTTAATTATTTCCTATTAGTTTTTATTATAAGTTCAGCAGTGTAACAGTGTGTTTTGTTTTACCAACATTTGTACAGTGTATACTGGTGAACTATTTATATTTTGTTATGTCTTACCTACGAGAAATTATATTCATTTCTGATTTCGTCCTGAAATATTTCACTAATTTCATCAGCAGCCCGTCCCCATTTAACGTCCCACTGCTGCGCACGAACCTTCTCTAAATCTGAGAGGGGTTAGTCATTAGTCCACCACGCTGGCCTAATGCGGGTTGGCGGACTACACACCTAAGAAATTTCTAAGAACTTTTAGGCGTGCAGATTTTATCACGATGTTTTCCTTCACCGTTAAAGTTAGTGATAATTCCTTATACACACATAATTTCGAAAAGTTAGAGGTGTGTGCCTGGGGTTTGAACCCGCGACCGCCGAGATTCTCGACCGCGCGCCTAAACTTCGAGACCGTCACTAATTTACAAATTCTTTATTGGGTGTTTATAATACACATAGTATTAACATCAACACATTCCATCCGGATACATATACATTTTAGTCAAAACTCATTGTGATTTAAAGCGCAATTTTAAAATCCATTACCACGCTTATAAAACACAAATAAAATCGCACAAGAAGCAAAATTAATATGACCATGAAATAAATTGTTTTATTGCTTTTATGAATATTATATAACTTGCTCATATAAAAGCATCAAATTGTTTTAAATCTGGATGTTCATTCAATTTTATCAACTAATAAATGTTCTGCGATATAGTTTACGCGCTACTTAGTTCTCAATGCCCAGGGTTGGGCAGTATTTGAATTACTTGTAATTGAAATACGTAATTGAAATACAAATACGTATTTTGTATTTGTATTTTAATTACTTTCTTAAAATGTAATTTGTAATTTGTATTTCAAATACGTGAAGCCGAAGTATTTTGTAATTAGTATTTCAAATACTCGAGGCTTCAAAATACATTTATTAAAATACATTTAGCCTTCATTTAGCGATCATGAGTGTGAGTGCGAGGCGAGAGTGCAATGATGGTAAAGCAGCTATAAAAATGTACGTCGTATTGTAGCAGTGTAGCCAGCCCTACAGTTTTTTTTATATTCTCTCAGTTTTAGATTAGGCCTCGAACTTTACAGTCTTTTAAAATATTGGCCATTAAGTTTGTGCTTATCAGGACCTGCAATAACGATACAAAAACCGCCTTCAAAAAAAAAACTATTCCAAAACAAATAAATATGCATTATTTTGTATTTTGTAATTTGTATTTTGTATTTCAATTAAAAATAGCTAAAATACTGTATTTTGTATTTCAAATACCTTACTTAAATGTATTTTGTATTTCGTATTTTAATTACTTGCGATACAGTATTTTGTAATTTGGTTTTCAATTAAAGCAAAGCATGTATTTCGCCCAGCCCTGTCAATGCCCTATTTAGATTGGTTTAAGTTTATATAAATAAGTAAAGCAACACGAAATAAAAGAAACATGCATATTTTTCTTCCTGCTATAGAAACGATACTGATAAAGTTCTCAGCTCTGGATCGATTCCAAAAGCATTTTCCGACCTTATATTGCAAAGACGTCGCATTGTTAACTTCTGTCAAAGTAGTATTATTCTAGTTTAAAACAAAACTTTCTATCTTTTGGGTGCTAGCCAATACATGTTAGTTATGTAAACTACATCTTACTCAATAAATAGCCGGATTAAAAAACAAAAGACAACATATACATAATATCTAGGAGAAAAGGAAATATCTAATAACGAATTATGTATTATTTATTGAATATTGATTTATTGTTATGTCCAAAAACACTATTCTTTTATCAATAGATACTTTCATACTTTTATTACTGTATAGAGAAAAAGAAATTTATTAATAACGATATTTTATAATATAATAAAATATACATGCATTACCTATACAATATTATAAATTTTTACTCAGCGGCGTTTTTACTGTTTTTCCATTGTGTCTAATAATACTGAGGTACTACAAGTACGTGTCTATCATAAAAGCAGGTCCAATTTAATAGTTTTATTACTAGTTTGCAGGTCAAAGATTTATATTAGAACCCAAAGCTCTCTCTAAATTATAGACAGGAATTTATTTTACCTATATACTTTATTTATTGGAAGTAGCTCATATATATGAAAGATTTAAGATTCATACGAATAAAATTTCTATTAAATATTAGAATGCCAAAAAAGTGTCATATAAAGACATATAAACCCTGAACTTATTTATTCGTCGCTGTTATCGCTTAGGAAACCGTAAATTTAATTTTAATGGATTACTGCTTTCCCAAACTATCCTTACAAGTTTAGTATAGCTGACAAATCTGAAAATACGATAAATAACTATTGTAATACAGTACACAGGAGCCCCAAAGATTCCTTAATAATTTAGTTGTTTTATACGAGAAGTGAATGTTACATTCATTCACAAAAATAGGAAAAAATGTTTTTGCGTCAAATTCTATTACTAACATTATAGTACTTATTCCATCTCAGTAAATCCCTGGCATAACTGTATCAATAAGAATAGCAATCAATATACAAAGTTTTATAAGATGACCATATTTAATTGAACTAATTTGGAACCCAAAACTTGTGCACTAACTTCATTTGGATTATTAACTTTATTTGGATTATGGTGATATAAATATTTAACTACTTGAATTACAGTATAGATAATTTATCCAAATATTCTTTAGATTTCGAGTCATTATCAGCCCATATACGTCCCACTGCTGGGCACGGTCCACCACGATTTCGAGTCTGTCACTTAAATGCTGAAGTATTATTCTTGATCCCTAATTTATTAGTAGGGATGTCTGAAATACTTTCGTTTCACTAGCATAATTGACTATATAGGTACGAATATCAATTCAAACAGTTAGTAATATAAATATTTTGTTCGGTCAACACTCCACGTTAATTGGTGACCGAATTAATGTTAAGAATTAGGAATAAATAGACACACCTAATAGTTATACGCGTAGTAGTGGTCCCTAAATTATATGCTATTTTGTATTGAGAGTACACACTCAACAAAAATAAATATGAATTGCTACACGTACACTTGTTTCGTTTTGGTTATTAAACCTTGCAATATTTTGTACCATAGGTTAAATAATTGCTTCACGCCGACTACAAAATTGATCTTGACCTGCCAGAAATCATATTCATTAGCTTTTTTACACATATATAATCAGCCTATCGCCGTCCACTGCTGAACGAAGGCCTCCCCAAGTAGGCGCCAACCATCCCGGTCTTGAGCAGCCCTCATCCATCCGCTACCCGCCACCTTTTTCAAGTCGTCGGACCATCGTGCTGCAGGACGTCCCACACTACGTCTGCCTAAGCGCGGTCTCCACTCCACTTTTTACACATATTAAAAACGAATTTCATTGGCATTTAAAGATTAATTAATTAAAATTTATTAAAGTTATAATTGGCATAACATTTTCTTAAATAAACTAAAACAGCTTCATCCGATCTAGCGGATTTGTAGATTGAGCTTTCAGCCTAAAATAACGTTGATTCTACGTCATAACTTTATGTCTTATTCGGAGTTGCGACGATATTTTTTTATAGATGTAGAAAAGTAAAATTCAATATTCATATGATTTATGTAATAGTTATAAACAATTATTCTTCAACAAATAAAAAGTAGTGATGGCCTCAAGGTTTAGACGTGGGGTCGAGAATCTCGGCGGTCGCAAGATCAAACCCCAGGCACACACCTCTGTCTTTTCCAAGTTATATGTGTATTCACAATGAAACATTACTTACTTTACGGTGAAGGAAATATTATTAGGACACCTGCACACCTAAAAGTTGTTAGGAATTTACCACCCGCACAAGAACCCGCACTAAGCGAGCGTGGTGGACTAAGGCCTAAACCCTCTCAGTTGTGGAGGAGGCCCATGCCTAGCAGTGGGCCGTATATGGGCTGATAATGAATTAAATAAGTAGCAATTGTTTAACTTTTTTATAAAGAGGGTTAACAACTTTATTAATACCAAAATATGCAACAAATAACATGATTATATTTTCTATAAGAAATTGAAAGTTGCAAGCATTAGCAATTCTGCATTAGTTAAAATATTAATTTTGCTCTAATCTACTTATTCGGAGCATGGAGTCTATAAATTGCACAGCATAGCAACACACCTTTAAACAGCCATCAATGAAAACTTCTGTCTTACTCTGTCCCATCGTTTAAGCCACCATGAAACAACCGGTCAGATTCTTAAGATGCCGTTACAACAGCGACGTAGTTGGAGACATTCGAATAATTAGATTCAATCATTGTAATCACCGGAGACAACACCGTGACAAAATCGAGTTTTATGTCTTTGCTAATATTGTCAACAGTCACGCAAAACACATTGATGAGTGAATGCTTGTACCGAAGTTTAATTTTGTTAATTGATTTAATACTGCTAGAAAAACATGTTTGGCGAATATTTCCTTTGATTATTTTTATTTGCACAATTCAAATTATTCAAATATATAATATATTTAAAGTTTAAAAATATATAAAATGATTCATGAATAAATTCCTGTGTGGGCCATTTGCAAATTTTTAGATTTAATTCGTAACCTTCGAATAGTTATAAAAATTAGTTAAGTAATCAATAAGCTAATCATTCTTATATTTGTGGCCTGAAATTTATTATGAGATACTTTATAATCCTATAATTTACGTCCCGTTAACAGTCACTTTATCATTTATTCCATCCGTCTTCCGTTAAATTCCGCCATCTTTCTCTCTGCAAATATATTAAAATTTGATTTTCCATTATCATCTATCACTAGATGGCGACTACCACACATTCAGTTTATAAAAAAATGGTAACTATTATCAGGATCTGTTCTATTATATAAGTACGCAAAACTAAACATAAACAACGAATCAGGACATTAGAGCTCCTATTTCACTACACATGACATAAACCAGTTTTAAAACGAAAACAATCATCACAATTTTTTGTGTTTTAGTCTCTCATTCGCTCTTTTAAATGGTCGCAAAGTAAACTCAATTTTTTGCCTGTAAGAAATTAAATTCAATTGAATGTAAGTTACAAATTAATAATTCTCTCAAACATAGGTATATTATAGTATATTACCTATTTTATCCCAAACATCTTTCGGTTTAAATATAATAAAGAAAAATGGGCAAATATTGAATTATATTTAATAAAATGTACACATACATACTAACATTCTACTAACACCTCTACCACTATTAAGTATTATAAGTCCCATATTTAAAAACACATTTTATTTATTGACTGCCTCGTGGTCTCGCGGTACAAGTATGTGCCGTGCGATCTAGAGGTCCTGGGTTCGATTAACCGGTCGGGCAAAGTGTTATTGGATTTTTCCATTAGGAAATTCTCAGTAACAGCACGGAGTCTGGAAATGTGCCCGAAAAACGGCAATAGGCTCGCCCCCTATTACGTGGGACTGATACATATTTGGCGAAATGTGGGTGTAGATATGCACTTCTGCCTACCCCATCAGGGAATACAGGCGTGAGTTTATGTATGTATGTGTATTTACAATTACATGCTTGTTTCGATAGTTTGTTCATTTGTACAAATTTCCTCATAAAAGTCCGCAGAAAGTATAAGTGTTAGCAGCTTTCACACTGTGCTCATATATTTGGCAGTGAATGTGATAAAACAATCATCATCATCAGCCCATATACGTCCCTCTGGTGGGCACAGGCCTCCTCTACAACTGAGAGGGTTTAGGCCTTATTCCACCACGCTGGCCTAGTGCGGGTTGGCGGACTACACACCTAAGAAATTCCTAAGAACTTTAGCTGTGCAGGTTTTTTCACGATGTTTTCCTACACCGTTAAAGTACAAGATAGTTGTTGCCTCGGTTTTTATTTTTTATAAAGATTCATAGATTTCATGAGTATCTGTGATCAGATGAAACCCAAACAAAATTATTCCGAAATTTGAATTGCACGCAAGAAAAGCAAAGCCAGAAAAAGTAAGAAAATTGTAATTAAAAATCTACTAAGCATACTATTTCTTTCTCTCAACCGAAAGAAATAAAAATATCTAGCAAATAAAATTCCGAGATCTGTTTCGATGGTTTGGTTTTAAATCTAGTTAAAATTTTCTAACATTTTCTTATACGTAAAACAAAACTTTTGCTGTATAAAATTAAGTAATATATATGTGTAACTGATTTTTTTGCTGGACCACACCAACTCCTACGGAAATTTCACGTCAAACGGGAGTGGCAAATCGCCAATTATCTTTTTTTATTTAAACATTTTCAAATTTTATTTTTATTTAAATTTCAATTATTGTCCAATTCTTAGTTTCTAATAAAATATAGTTATCAATAAATCACGTTTTAATTACATCAGTTGCTAAAGGACTTTGAATATGTATTTAAAGAAAAGTATCACGCTAAAATTAGAGGTGCTTTAAATGCCTATAAAATAAAAGAGCATAAAATCATGTCCGCATAAGCCTGAATATTTTTGTATTAAGTTTATGTTTTAAGTAGCCTTAATGTTATTGTATTAACTTTACTGTATTAAGATTTACATTATGACACGCTTGCTTGATTTTGTAGAATGATCCAAAATGGTTGTTTCTCGATATTACTCCATAAAAAATACACTTTAATTTTCGAAGTGGAGTGCTGTAAGACCATCAAAGATGACAAAAGATCATCGTATGGATGTTATTTCAAGGGTATTTTTATACAAACAACTCAGCGAAGCTATGTAGTAAGTTTTCTCTCGATGACGAAAAAAGTAACTGTCGGTGTTCTGTCTGGATATTAACTGGTTTATAAGCCATACCAATTACATAAAAAAATGTCTTACACAGTTAATGTGGCGGCTAAAGTTATAAAACACAAAGAAACAAATGGTAGAGTTTTGGTTTAGTTAAATAAAATCGTGATATAGGACCGACTCTACCAGTTTAGTACTCAGAGAATAGAGAAAAGAAAAAAAACTTTCCTGTTTATAGTTAGATTCAAGTCTTATTAATCGTGACTCCAGACTTTTATCTTTTGTTTTAAGGCTGATCACACACGTACATTCTTCCTGTGATTTCTACGCGTATTTGGAGGCCAAAACATAGACTTAATTTATTTTATGAACAAAGATTTTTGAAATAAAAATATATTTAGCTCTGGCGGCATCCTTTACACTTAAATGATTTACGGTTAAATTAATTCTCAACAATAGAAAAATGTATTCAGTCAAAGAGTTGTGAATTAAATTATCATACCAGGAATTTTATTTAGCCAATGAATATTCACATTGCGTTAGGTATATGCATATATAATTTAAATTGTTTTTATTTTATGATTATTTATGTTCTTGTGGGTCTTTATGTGGTTGAAAAAAGGCTCGGTTTTTAGTATCAAACCAGCATGATGTTGAAACAATAGAAAAAGCCTGAACCCAGCAATGGGACGTTTACGTATATATACGTAATGCAAATATTATACGATACAGTTATTACTTCATGAAATTTATTAAACTTAGTCCGCGTCGGCACATATAAACGATATGCACGTTTTGAAACAATTAATAAATTCCAATCCAATCCAATCCATCAGCCAATCGAAGTCCACTGCTGGACATAGGCCTCTCCCAATGACTTCCACAGGGACCTGTTGGAAGCAGCCTGCATCCAGCGACGTCCCGCGACCTTCACCAGGTCGTCTGACCAATTAATAACTTTCTTTTCCAACGAGTCATTTATAAACAAATCTCGTCAAGAAATACGCATTTATTAACATTCAAATTGTCCACCGGTTGTGTGGATCATTGGGCGCGTATTATTTTGCATTTACTGGAACGGTTGTTAACGCGTGCCTTGGGAGCAAGTGCATGGTGTAAGCAATTAATCCCGCAATCCCGGGACATAGCGGAGTCGGGATAGAGGGGATGCTCCCGGCGACAATCACGTTCAACGGCGCCCCCGGGACCCTCCAGAACAAGTTAAATCTTTGCAAACTTACTCCCAGTATTGTTGCTCGTATTGGAGAGAAGTTACAATTTTGATTTAAATTGGCACGTTGCATTTGTTGGACTGCTGTGAAATTTGAGTACGTTAATTCGAAATAGTAATTATTTTCTTTTTATTTAAACAACAGTTTTAATTATTTCGATTACAACGTTGTCAAATTGCTATCTGTACTGTGCTTTTAATAGATGGTAAAGCTTATAGACGGAAAATAAATGGAATTACTAGGATGTGTTTAGAGATTGATCTACTATTACAATCAATAAAGTATATCGCGTATTATATTTTATATATGTATGTTCGTAGATAGATCGTTGCCTGGATCGTAGCGATACAAATATCTCACGGAATTGCTTTCTTTGAAAATTTCCTTTCACTATATTGGTCACATATATACATTTCAAGACAGATGCTGTCGCTGTTTCTAACTGACTTTCTTCAGTTGATTCTTTTTAGTCATGATACAGTACTACTTTTAAAAGTAGATCATAAGTCAAGCGACTAAAATGTAAGTCCCATTTTGTGCAATTGTTGTATCCGTCAAACTATCATCATATTATGTCACATCAATACAATGTGGAGTTGACACATGTAAAATTGTGTTTGTATTGTTAGTTGTGTCTACAACGTCCTTCCCGGCTGTGTACAAAACCACTATTTATCTTCACGCTGTTTGCACAAACCTGGCGTTCGAAGAAATAAATCTCTATTTGACTACATTCACCAATCCGAAGCACGCGCGGCGGGATGTTGCCCATTTCACGCTAACTAACATGCTTCGAAATGTCGACATTCACAATAGGTACTATGAATGGGGGACTCATAGCGAATTAGAGCAGTTGAATTCTCTCGTCTGCGGTCGCCGCGCCTTAGGGAGTCTGGGACTCGCAAAAAATTCGGAAGCTGTAAGTAGGTGGAGATTATTATTTGTTATCATTTCTTCTCGTGACTAATCGATGCTTTCTGTCGACATCTTTTGTTTGATGTCAATTGTCATGTAGACATTTGGATGGCGTCACGCTGGGCCCGGGTGACAGATAATTAACAAGTTTACTAATAGCCAACACGTGACAGTGACGTCTCCTGTGATGTCTACAATCCATCACAGAGAATTTGTTAATCGCACAATATTTCACGTTTCGGCTCATCAGTATCTATTACAAAATCCCACGAAGTAATTAATTAGCTTTATGTTTGATGGCTGACGTAGTTTCGTTTGTTTTGCTGTCATTGGATTGTTTTTTTATGACTTTAAATATTTACACTGGCCCTTAATAGATACACAGTCAAAACCAAATATAACGACATTGTTTATAACGAAAGATCGGTTTTAACAACCGAATGGCAAGAATGGCCGAATCTCTAGAAACTAATAACTACTTGCGTATACCTATTGCTTGTAACAACTATCGGACATAAAGATCGAAATAAATGGCCCCATCATTGTCGTTATATTCGGTTTCCACTGTAGTTAGTAATTTGGCTATAAATCGTAACGTACGCACTTCAATAATAAAATGGAAATGTGAAATTTTCTCAGTAATTTCTTTTAGATTTTATCCGAACTTTATAGGCAAGATTCATTCCCGGGAAAACGGAAATTTTCTTGGATACACATACATATATGTACATTTATTACAAGAAACCGCTGCAACAATAGGCAGTGGGTAAATAATGTCGGAGGATATGAATTAATCTTATCATCATTGTTGTTTTCCAATTGAGTCAAATCCACGAGCAAACAGGAGTAGATATTGAACTCGTGCACTCAATCTGCGCAATCAAGCAATCGAGATGGGATCAATTCATCTAGCACATCTTTACCGTTCATGAGAAGTGCGTTATCGTGGTGATAGTGGATATCAGACGCTCCTCGTCCATCAAAAAGCCATTACAAGCGGTTACAAGAAGGTAACCGAGTGATATGACACGGCGTTGAGTCAACATCGTCAAAGGTGCCGCTATCACTGGCGAGTTGCGATTATCGCGCGTTAACTGAAAGTGGTATTTCGGCAGGCCGACAAAGCCGTGGCTGCTGATAACCCGCCGATTAATCGGTTTCCTTTCATAATGCTCACCAAAAGTACATGTTCGACAAGCAATCCGTGGCATTACATAAGTAATACACGTGTAATCAGCATAATAAATTACGTTACAAATATATTGTGACTGATATCCGTAGATCTGATCTTGTCGAAGAGATTTTTATGTGTTAATTATTTGTTTTTTAGCTCTTTGCTCTTAAAACTTTACTTTTAGCTCTTAACATTTCCTTAATTGCATGCCTTAAGATTATACGTCTTTTTTTATTCTTCCGATTACTAATTATGTGGTAGGATTGCCTGCGTTATTATTTAGTTAGTGATAAAAAACATCGTATTTTACCTTACGAGTTAGTGTATGTATAAAACATTAGAACTGACCTAAGTGATAATTCACGGTCTTTATCAGCGATTGTTAATACCTGATAACATTCCTCCACATATACCTCTAAGAATTTGTTTCTGTCACATCCAAATGTTTAGGGAAATGATGAAACACGTCGTTTTATAATTTGTGCCGTTCCTCATCCAACACAATCTTAATTAGAATAAAATCAATTCGTAATGTTCAAATTATTTACATTACTAATACATCAACGGAAGCTTAATAATGCTCTGATAGGATGAGTTTATGGATTTTGAATGCAAGAGGTTAGGTGTTACCATACTGAGTCAAAGTATTCTGGTATGCACATACCTTTGAAAATCACGTAAAGAACGCTCAGATATGCAAAATTCTGTCTTGCTGATATTTATTAAAGCTTACTTCTGATATCCACTTATTTCTCGAATGAAAAAACTTATCTAAAGTAGATCACTCGACGCGAGGCTTAGTCCCGAAATCTCATTCTCATGGTTATTTTCTCGTTATCGAATTAGGTAGTTTATCACCAATTCAGTTTGTGTAGGTAGTTTATTTTTTCACAAGCAATTGTTCATTATTTAGCAATCGTCGAGTTTATTGTTTAGCGTGAACAATATTTTATCAACATTTACAAATGAGTAAATGAATGAGTGTCCTGTTATCATAATTGCTATATTGTAATAGTAATAGCTGTCTTTATAGTACACAAGCTATTTATTATGTTGTACTGAAGTGATTTATTATAACAACACAAGCCATGTGCATTTAATTTAGCACATTTCGTATGTTTTGTTACAAATGTAAGGTTTTAAGAAAGATTAAAATTTACTTTTCTACATTTAAAACAAAATTTAAATTATTATAGATTATAAAGAAATAAGTT
Source organism: Hemaris fuciformis (assembly GCA_907164795.1). Lineage (NCBI taxonomy): Eukaryota > Metazoa > Arthropoda > Insecta > Lepidoptera > Sphingidae > Hemaris > Hemaris fuciformis. The sequence goes on along the minus strand of OU015438.1, from coordinate 9,239,153 downwards.
TTAATAATATTTCATTTTAATTCGCGTCAGTTATTATTGAATTCCATGTAATGTCTCCGATGTTTGCACTAGGCCAGCGTCGTGTACTACGGCCTAAACTCTCTCAGTTGTAGATGCCTCAGCCCGTACCCAGCAGTGGGACGTATATGGGCTGATGATGAATGTCTCGAAACTTACAACCTATGTGGTTTTATTACGAACACGATTTACCAATAGACAAGATTGAGAATCATTAGCTTGATAAATTTAATACGTATAAAACGCCTATGTGGAGTAGAAAACAAATGAATTCGACACGTGAAGGCTGTATGCACTTGGATGGTGTGCATTTCGACGATGGTTGGGTTTATCTGGCACGTATGTAAGTATCTATTTGTCCATGATAACCGCTCGCTAAACACTCCGGTACGCCGCCCTAGCCCGCCGCCCGCGCCCGCTGCACCCGCCCGCCATGTTTACATCGCACAAACAAGACATTTTTTGTGAAAACGTAGCCCGATAACACTCAGTTAGTATAATGCTATTTAGATTAATATTTGTATCATAAATTGTTATAGGTTCCCTTGATGTATACTTAAGTAAGAATTTTATGCGTTCTTTACGACCACTTAAATTGATCATGATTTTTACAATGCATCTTCATATTTAAATTCGGACGAAATAAACAACAAAAAATAGTTTTAGAATCTATGTAGTTTGTATTGATTCCTGACAGTATTATTTGAATGTTAAAAAAACTGTTTCAACATAATGACATTGTGTAATAAGGGAACATACATTCATAAAAGGGATATGACATCAGTATTACAAATGATGCGTTAATTTTGATTTAACATAGTTTGCTTTGTTTTAAAGCGGTGACATTGATCGTCTGGCTCGCTAAAAGCAGTGTAATTGAATTATTAGAGCAACCAACGCAACGTGGCGCCGTGAGTTCCGACGGACGAAGGCGCGCGCCCACGGACCGTCCGCCGCACGCTCAGCAACTCGGTCTGGCCATTGTTTACTTTCCACATTAGCGCCTGCTATCAAACACTTCGTTGCCTATAATGTCTATAGACAAAATTCTTCTGTTTGCACTAAAAGTTCTCCGGCATCTCCATTTGTTTACTCCTCCAACAGGAAATTTATTTAAGTTGTAATTTTCTGTCATTCGAGCGTTCTAAAGACTTTATCTCGCATAGACACCGCCTCGAACTCGTGTTGGAAAACATGTCATGTTGTTGACTTTTGACCCGCCGCCGTATTATAGAACATCGTGGTTGAAATATTACTTTCGATCGTATTACTTTAATACGTAAAGGTTGTATTAAAGGAGCGTACATGGCATTGTATCTTTCCATTGAGAAGTAAAAATGTGTTTAAAATTCGCGATAATTAAAGATAACTCTTCAAAATATCAAAATGAAAAAAAGATTGTTAGTAATGTGAAGTGTTTGTCATTTAAATGTTACGTAAAATGTCTAATTCCATTTCTGATTCTCTCGCGTGTGACAAACATAATTTATGAAGTTCTTAATACCGAGATAAGGAATATTTACACACTGAGTGGGTAGGTACACAAGCAGACATCTCAGCTCTGTCTTAGTGTTATGTACACAGATATACGTATGTAGGTAATATTACTCGTTGAGACATCTACAACACAGATAATAATAGTAATTAAAGTCTAGGTACCTATACAACAAAAAAAATGTCCATTGGAATAAGCTATTTGATGCTGCTTTAACTCTTAATCTGTCTGTCTACATTAACACAGTAAAGTTAAAACGTAAATAGCGTTAAAATCCTCTATCATGTGATAATGGGTTTTTAAGTTTATGCTGGTATGTAAATGAGACAGTTATCTGGTCGAAAATTACCCATCCTACTCGTGCTGACATGTCGTAAAGTATCAGTTAAGCGCTTTCAATCTTAGATTACCAAATGAAAATAGTTACTAAATATTATAGTGTATATAATACATATGCATTAATGTCTAAACTTAACAAAGATAAATTAAGATTTGATATGGCCAAAAAGTAAGAAAATATAGACGACTTCTTATCAAACCTTTTATCGAGTCTAATTTTTTTCTTTCATTAGGTGATTGGTTCGCCATATACATACATATAAAGTCGCTGATACCCTTGGCATATATATCCAGCATTAAGGTCTTGTTTGGACACATTTACACGAATACAAAGGCGCATATTTGATGTTATGTTGTTGTTTGCGTTAGCATAGGAGGGACAATAAATACAATACGTAATGATATTTAAGATACGTCCTTTAAACAAAGGTTACTTATAAGCATTAAACTCGGATTTCAGCCGGCAAAAGTTTAGTTCATAATTTGAGAACAATACCAAAGTGAATAAGCAAAAAAATTTAGTATATCAAGACTTAAATTTATGTAGGCGGCATAGGTTACCCCTAAGCTACGATAAAAAATAACACACGCCCAACACTATTAAACTAAAATATAACTTCTCACACTATTTAGTCGTGTCATATCTATGTATAGGTGTATAAATGTATAGGTGCATATAGTGCTGATATTTATTCAGTGGAGTCACGAGGTGTGGTCTCCGGTAAATCCGAGCGCTAATCTCCCTGCGCGCGGCGCCTGTGATGCTCGCTGCCTGGATTTACCTTATCGAGCCCCCGGGATTTCTTCGCTCAACTCCCCTCGCATTACACGCGGCCGAATACATGTCTCGTTATGAGAATATAAAAGACCTTTCAAACCGTAAACCGACGAATTATCATCCTAGTACGGCTACTAATAGCGTTTTACTTATTTTTGGTGCAATATTGCCTATAATAATATGTTTTATTAAATATTCTATGTGAACCTAGTTTGCAATGCGTGTGTAACTTTTACATTTTCAGTACATATCAGTCCCTATTATCAAAATGGATTTCTATTGTTGTAGGTAAAACGCGTACAAAAGACAAATACAGGGTGGTGTATACTGACCACCAGCGGCTGGAGTTGGAGAAGGAGTTTCATTACAGCCGGTATATCACTATTCGGCGCAAGGCCGAACTCGCTGTCAGCCTTGGCCTTTCGGAACGACAGGTGAGAATTGCTTATACAACATTAATTCTGTCTTCAATACCTTACTCGAGGTTAATTATGCATGAATACTACATGTCATTTCTTCGCATACATATTTTTATAATTTTGACAGAACGCTGACTTAAATGAATTATTTTTGAAAAGCGATAAAGGATGCAAAATTATTAAGAGTAACTTAATAAACTTAAACAAAGAGAAAATTATTTAATTTTGTACGTAAACGATTTGTGGTTTTTGCAGGTTAAAATTTGGTTTCAAAACAGACGAGCTAAGGAGAGGAAACAGGTGAAGAAACGCGAGGAGGTGGTCATGAAGGAGAAGGGCGACCACGCGTCTCTGCAACACGCGCAGCTGCACCACGCCACGATGCTGCACCACCAGCAGATGATGAACGGCATGATGCACCACCACCACTACCACCAAGGCGTGCTGCAGGGCGTGCCCGAGCCGCTGGTGCCCGGCGTGCCTCCCGTGCCGTTGCTGTGACCGCAACACCTCGACTACTGCGACCACAGTGATTTCGCGTAGCGACCGACACCAGTGATTATTGAATTTAAACTGCTTACACGGACATTTTAGTACGATTATATGACCTTATTATGTGTGATTTTAGTGCAATCTCGTGGAAATTTGCGTGTCGATAACATCATAAATTATAACTATTAAATACTCTTAGGCGCTACTTCGGTAGTTACCTAGCAGCTGTAAGCGCTGGCACTTATAAAGTTCTGGCATCAAGGCTATTTCGTTAATGAGGGATTGAGAATGAAAACTCCATCATATTTTATACAACCATTATAGAAATAGTCGTTTTATCAGAACAGCTCTATTTAGCCTTTATTTTAGTGCTAAAAGTAAAAGTCTAAGTGTTCACGCCTTAAAGCTATTTTAACACTTTCGATGGAAAGTGCGATTAATTTTAATATTATGAATTTTGTCCTTTGACTGTATATATAGATTACTATATTTTTATATTATTAATATAATAATTAAGTATTAATAATTTTTATTTCAAATGGTTAATTGATTTCTCAATGCTACAAAATGTATTCGATATAATATTTACATCGTTGTATATCGTTGCAGGTAAGACTAAAATTGTCAAAATTTTATAATATTTTATTAATAAAAGTAGTTGTTCCATTATTTTATCTTAATGTAACACCTTAAGAATCTCATACATAAGTTCGCTTAAAGATTCAACATTCCAAATGTTTTACATTTGTAGCATTGAGAAATGGGTGCGATATTTTTTTTTACGTTGAATGAGATTATTCCTAGTTATAATTGTTCTGTAAATAATACATTAAATTTTAGATTAAATTATTGCTATGCCAGTATACGTAGCATAACACCGGACAAAACACTCATTCACAGACTAATTGACTACTTTGTATAACTTTGGGTAATAATGAAAGGGTATTTTATACGTCTGCAGTTAGTTAGGTTCCGTTTGAGTTGTTAATAAATGTTTTACAGTATATTATTTATTGATTCGCAGTCCACGGAAACGATTTTGTTTATCTTTTGTTTTGTGATTGCTAACTTGTACGATGTGGTGCTAACAGTATTCGAATAATTCGATTAAGACAATTGACATTCCGCTTTGTAATGTAAGTGTATGTCATAAAGGTTTTTGTAATTGTTGTATGTAAGATGTTGTGTTGATGTTTTGAAAGTCGTTTGTAACACTTGAACTGTTAGATATATGCAGCACTATCACGAAACACATTTGATAAACTAAATAAATCCATGTTAATCGAATTTAATCTGTGTTTAATTTTCTTTTATAAGCCTTCTATCTAAAATTATCCAGACACTCTATTAATATACCACGTTGTCACCTTCTGACAATAAATATTTTGTCTAACTAGAAGAAAAAGAATCATTCACTAGGGTTCCCTTGACTAATGGGAAATGTTTAATATCTTTATAGATTCGAAAAATTAACCAAGGAAAACTATTTATTTGAGTGGGTCAACAATCTAAAGCCTGATGAGCCCATTGCTAGAATGGGTCAAGAAATACATATTGAAATCAACTGATAGATAATGTTTATGCATATGCAGTTTTCTCCAATTAAGTTATTAAAACATTAATGACGTATTTTGAATATTAGTGCAGGCCTTGTGAGTCTTTTTGTACAGTTCTTATTGAACATATTTTAACGGAAGTAAAACTATTGAGTTCTCTTTTAAGCTTCTGATTGTCTAAAAGTGATATGGATGTGTCCGTAGCCTTCAATTCCGATGCATACAGGCAAGATTTACCTAACAAATAATCGTCACTGATGTTTCCTTCTAGCATAACATCACTACACTGGATGTCAAGAAATGTATAAACTGAAAGAAAGACTTGATTACTGATTCATGTTGAATTTCTGTAATACCGTATTACCACCACCTCGCTGAAACCGTCGAACTGGCTGGCTAATTATAAAACTTACATGGATATTAAAAACATGGGAAGATAATGTTAGTTATAATAGTATTTTAAAAGTACGCCACAATGTCGAATCTGTTTGTATAAACTTAAGGGTTTATAGGTTTAAAGTAAAAATACCTCGAATTTTCTTCGCACCGGAAATGTGTATGACACGACGTAAGAAACAAACGCTTAGTTAAAAATTAGAGCCATAATAGTAACTAAATATTGGTCGATATTGAGGAGCAACGTAGGGTTGTGCAGCCGCAGTTAAACACACATGACTTGTTAAAAGTCAAAAAAATTATTTTAATATTGCCCAATAACATAATTTTATTAATAAAATAATATGATTTACCAGTTTGTATTCAACTTTAAAATATTATTTTTTACCCATTTTCACCATTTCTAGTTTCATTGTGTCTTAGATAGTTGGTTCATTTTTATATTATTTTATAGGCAACATTTAATTTGGTTACAAGTACGCAAAAAAAAGGATTTTGAGACGTAATGGCATTCTCATCTTCTATATTATTTGCGTCTTGTTATCTCTATCACTCGTCCATACTTGAAAAAGGATGACGTCACTGTACAGTGTACATATTGTCGTCCTTTTTATCAACTTTAGCATTATTGTCCACGCCTACCAGCTATAAAACTTTTATGCTGTATTCATTTCCCTACTTCTTTTTTTCGTTGGTATCTCTGAAATTATATTCCTTAAATTCATGATAATATTAACAAAAAATAAATATATTAAAGTATATTAAAAACCTGCTGTTTCCCACAACTACGTATGTGATGCTTTAGACTTCAAAATTAATATTATTATTCCTGTTTTCTAATTGTCTAAGTGTGACGATATATAGCCTATAGCCTTCCTCGGTAAAAAGGCTATCTAACACTGAAAAAAATATATCTTAAGATTAGCGCGTTCAAGCAAACAAATAAATTCTTCAGCTTTATAATATTAGTAAAAAAAATATTCGATATATCAACGAGTAATTTTCTAGAGAAAATTAAAACTTAGTCAGAAATAATAATTGTAAAATATTTCAGAGTTAACCCTGTTTCTCATAGCCAGTAGGCGCAGGAAGGAATGTGAATGCGCTAAACGTTATGTAAACCGATGCTTATTGAGAGCATTTTGAGGGCAGTATCAAAGGCGCCGCCGCCTCGCATCTAGCCGCCCACAGCAATAGGTTACAGCTTGCGCTGTTCCACATACACACATTGCGTGGCGACCTATTATTACCGTATGCTGAAAATTATATAAATTAACGTTATTTTCGCGTAATAGGTTGTGTCGAAATCGTTTTTTGAGTTCAAACTACAAATGTAAAGTTTTAAATTTTTCATGTGTGTTATTCGTTTAAGCAAAAACGACGGGCGGAGTTTTAAATTTTATGCTTGGATTTATTATTTATATCAGTACTTTATGTAGTAGAAATGTGAAGCTTTCGTTATAAAATGTACTGCACTGAATAAATTACTTGCAAAGTTTTTAACTTATTCTTATACATATGATATGTTAACTCAGACGAAGTTGCCATTAAAACTAAGTCACCTAAAAATGATTAATGTCTATAATGTTACGAAGGCAAATTGCGTGACAGTTTCATTTTAGAAAGAAGCATATTTATTGCGTGGGCAAGTCCTGCGTGACTTGCGTTATGATATAGAGCGTACTTTTAAGGCACGGGCTGAAAGTTTGTCACATAAATTTGTGGAGACAACATTAAAAGATTTGAATAATGCATTAAGTACAAATATATTTTGTATGTAAGTAAGAGACCGTAGTTAGTAATAAGACCGCGTATTATCGCACTTAGTCCTAGGCGTATTTTAATTTCATTATGGTGTAAAAATAAATTAAAACATAATTTTGAATTATAACTTTATAGTAAAATAATAGAAACAACGGAAGCATAACATTTAATTTATTAGCAAGTCTTTAATTTTATAACTCCAAGTTCGTTAGATCACATTTTTATACATCTCGTATGTATAAATGAAATCGAACTACTACAAAAGACTGACCCAATCACGATGTTAATTAATTCGAATGCTAATTTGAACAAAATCAAACTGAATCTACGACTACTTTCAATCAATGTTTAGGTTATTGGTTATTTCCGATCTATTAGAAGTATTTTTTATTTATAGCTTTCGGTGGTCTATTATTTTGTCGTAAGGATGTCATTTCTCAAATATAATTAACTAATTTAAATATATAGTAAATAATTTGCGCACATGAGCAATATTTAATTAAAATAACGTAATAATTACATAGTAGTATACATAGTATAATTACATAGAAGTAGTGATGGCCTCGAGGTTTAGGTGCGCGGTCGAGAATCTTGGCGGTCGCGGGTTCAAACCCCAGGCACACACCTTTTCTAAGTTTTTCTACTTTTCGAAGTTATGTGTGTATTTTCAATGAACTATCAAGTGATAATTCATAAGGTAAAGTAAATACTTTACCGGTGAAGCAAAACATCGTGAGGAACCTGAATACTTAAAAGTAAACTAATCCCTCTCAGTTGTTGAGGAGGCCCGTGCCCAGCAGTGGAATGTATATGGGCTGATGATGAAGATGAAAAGTGTGGTGATAGCATCTAATTTATTTAATAGCAACTAGAAAGTAATCATCCTGGTGGCTCAAAATTAAATTTCAATTCTATGACACGAAGAGGTGCGAGCGATGGCTAGTTAATAATAGGAACATACATTTACGCCTATAACGTGGGTGTTGCCAGAGATGTATTATTACATCAACGGTTAGCCAACTTTTGTTTCAAATTAAATTCTATGTTATAAAATCATCATTATCTGCCCATATATGTCCCATAGATGGGCACGGGCCTCCTCTAAAACTTGGAGGATTTAAGCCTTAGTCCACCACGCTGTCCTAGTGCGGGTTGGCAGACTACACACATAAGAACTTGCATGTGTGCAGGTTTCTTCACGATGTTTTCTGTCACTGTTAAAGTAAGCTATAATAGGTACTTTGTGAACACACACAAAACTCCAAAAAGTCCGAGATTCTCGACCTTGCACCTAAACCTCGAGGCCATCACTACTTTTCTACGTATAGTGGTAGTAATATGGGATCTACGACTGATCGCTTAGTGGTCTACCCAGGTGGTGTCCACTTACTATAAACGATCCCGAGACGGGAAGGCTGTCGAGTACGATTTTCGAGTGAAAAATCTCAAGCGGACACCAGCGACACAAGACGGTGGCATTTAGCTCTCACATATCACCCCCCGCTTTTTAGGTGTGCAGGTTTCATCACGATGTTTTCCTTCACCGTTAAGTACATGATAATTCTTTGTGAATACACACATAACTCCGAAAAGTTATAGGTGTGCTTGGGGTTTGAACCCGCGACCGTAGAGATTCTCGACCGCGTGCCTTAACCTCGAGGCCATCACGACTTTGACATCGACATCGACGAATTATAAAATATAAGACCTAAAACACACACACGCAGGCTAGATAGGTAACTAATCAAATATGTATATCAGTTGTCTGTTGTAGATACTTGCAAAACAGGTTAAATAGGCAACTTTAAATAAAATATGTATTAAGTTTCATTTGATCTGGCTTAATTTCTTTTTTTTATAAGTAAAGGTATAGTATACCTACCTTACGTATTAATTGGTACTTGATACAATACATTACAAAATTTGACACTGCGAGGTTCGAGCTTTCGCGGTCAGCCTGTTGCCGACCGTTGCTATATAACATCATGTACTAGTACATCGTACATACATACATACATACATATAAGTACTAGTGAAAATATCATTTCTTTAAATTATTTTACTAATACTACAATCAAGAATAAAACATCTTATTCAAAATAATTGTGTTATTATCTGTACTCAATTGGCTTTTTCCAGAGAGTGGAAAGTTTCTTTCACTAACAGATTCTGTTTACAGCAGTAAACCACTCGTGTATTAAGTTAAGATGAATTACCTTGTGTATGCTGGGTAGTAAAAACACCGTAAATCCTGAAAACTGGCGATGTTCGAAAGCACATTACTAATAAATTGGAAAACTTAGACGAAGACGCCACAGAATAGGTTAATTAATCAGTACCTATTATATTAAATTTATAGAGGCAATTGAGATGATAGATCACGGTACTTGAAATAAAAATAATTTGGTGTTGCATTCAAAAATCATTTTAATACTTAGATGTATTTATTGTGTTCATTTAAATTGTAACTAACAATAATGTGTACTTTATATTAATTTATTTTTAATGTCTTTGTGTCTTAATATGTGACAGCCCCGTGGCGCAGTTGGCTAGATACCAGCTTGCGAAACGAGAGGCCGCGGGTTCGATCCCCGCACCGAGACAAATGTTTGTGTGATCCACAAGTATTTGTTTCGGGTCTGGGTGTTTGTGAGACCGAAAAGTCTCTCGTAGTTTCTGATACCCACGACACAAGACTAGTATCTTAGTGTGGGGTCAGAACTATGTATGTGACTATTGGGTGTATTTATTTATTTATTTATTTATATTATATACTAATTTGCACGTTTTCTAGACAATAAAAAAAATTATAAGCGCTTTACATACAATCATTATTTATTTGAATTAATTTTACTCGTTTTACGCACAGGTATGTACAACATCCACCTATCAAGGGTAATGTAACGTATAATCTAAAAGTCATATTAAAATTTAACGAAAAGTTTGAAATTTTAATAAAAAAAAGAAATGTATCGCAAATTGAGATATTTTTGCAATAATAATCACCACTTTTTGGAAAATTTTCAAACGGAATATTTGCTTGCTGTGATCAGATAAAATGAGCACGGTTATTTACTCCTCATGGTTATTAAAAAACGAGTTGTTTTCTTATTTTATATAGGTACTTTTGCATATTTATAAGCTTTTAGTCTTGCTTTCGCTCGCGATTGTAAATATTTGATTTATACAATCGGTTTTGTCAACCAATCTAGTTCAGAAAACTCATGAATAATACATTATTTAAAATAAAAGTTTGCTAAACGTAGTGTTCACATCATACTATCTACCTATATAGATAGGTGCATCTGCACCTAAATTCAAGAACCGTTCAACGCTATAAACGTATTATGAAAAACCAAACACTTCTCTATTTATATTTATTAAAGTTACAAGTCTTCAGTCATTGGATGTTTAAAATAATATTTATTCTTGACTATATTATTAGACATTTGGCCAAACCAAAACGGAAAGTTTTCATAAAAATTTATTACTAACGCGATTTGGTAATGAGACCATTGTTTATATAGTTATAAACGTTAAAGTAAAGTAATTGTTTTAAGCTGAGACACAAGGAAGAGGGGTAAACAAAGTTTTTGTCGGCGCGAGCGACCACCGCGACGTGCTGTGATCACCACACAGGGGCCCGGCGCAGGGCAAACACGGCTTCACGTGTTTACCCTTTCCCTGGCCATGTTTGCCCTTTGACAGCAGTCTCACAGGTCGTTAACACGTCACGGCTAACTGGAGGATACAGACCCGCCACATTCATTACATTAAATCATCAGACACGTCATTAAACAATGTAAACATAACTGCGACAGGAAATAGTTGAACACTAATATAAATATAACCTTGAAATTACCAGTTTTGTTATTGTACTAGAACTCACATGAGAGAGTCGCGTGGAATGATTCAACGTGACTAAAGATCTTAATTGTTTAGATAATTGCGCGTTAGGTAAGCACTGAGTAGTCTAGAAAAGCTTACTTTGTTTATTTTTTAAATAGTTTTTTTTAATGTTAAATTTATGCTCTTTTAGGCGAACAAGAATCTGCAAGAAAGTTTGCTATGTGCACTAAACAGATAGAGTGCTCAAACGTGGCAGAAGTTTGTGAAATAGTATTCGTATATTTTTAATATGTGAAAAACAAATAATCCAACCTGAAGCATTATTATTTTTTATAATGGTACGCTTATTTCGTTTAAAGCTTACATATAATGCAGTGAGACTTTAAGTTGTTGCTAAGAGCCAGCCAGCTAAACCAACCAACATGATGGATGACATTCGCTTGATAAAGAAGAATAATGATTAATCAACAAGGCTAAGAAATTTGCCGCCTTGCTGTGTCGATGAAAGATAAAATAATTTTTAATTAAAAATAACTACAATAAAGATGTTGAGCTTTGTTCTTTAGTGGTCATGTCTAAGATTCAAACTTTTATACGCAACCTCAAAAGCCTATTCCGCACCAAAATGACCTATCAGAACTTATGACAAAATTTTTATAATATTTAAAACAGAATATAAATAGGTAACATGAAATCATCAGCGCTAAAAACCTTTATTAATTAATAATTAATTTAATATAGACTTATAGCGCGTTGCGGGTTTATAAAAAGGGATTAGAAAAAAAAAACTTGTCATTGAATGTGAAGAAGACTCGTCTCTTGGAGTTGCAATGATTTTGTAGTCTCCTCACACTTTATTTCGACAGAACTGTATTTACTTATCGGTGATGTGACTCTATGTGCGTAATTTGTATGTGGTGTGTCTTGAATGGTAGATGTGGCTAATGGGATCCCTTTCAAATCAAAAAGACACTTAAGGACTGATTCGAAAACTATTTATTTTAAATTAAACATTTTTGAATTTAGTTTTGATGAAACGCAATCATTATGAAATTTATATAAAATACAAATTATGTCAGATAACTAGACATGTTACTTCTTCAAGTGATTTTCACGGAATCAACAAATATGACACAATTCAATCTAAACAAATAAAACTGACATTCCAAATTCAAACTAATTCAAACATACATAAACCAACCAGATCAGAGTTGACATCAAAAGAGTATGTATAATTATCTGAGATTACCAATCAACAGTGTGAGTCACATGTGTGGAAGAATAATATGAGCTAGATCTAACCCCAATTACTTGGTGAATTTTTGAAGTTTGTCCAACAATTTAGCCTACCTGCAGAACGCATAGAATCGCTTAGCTGTTAGTCCAAGCCACAGGTCTAGGTCTAATTTCCTTTGAAACTATTGTGACGGTTTTCAGACATACAAATTTATTGAAGTTGTTTTTTTTAAATCTAATTATCGTCAATGTGTAAAACTCTTTGTACAATTGTATCATATTTACTTACTGTTATTTTATCAAAACGCTAAAACATTTGTATCATCTTGCGTCGAAATCTTTTATTTCCGTTTAACGATATCAGAAAGACGTCATTGTCAAAATTTATCGGTGGCGTTTCTTGAACGAAGAAGTATTAACATGGAATATGTACATTGAATGCGTACAACAGGTAATCAGTTGTTATCGTGTGCATTATATTTAACTAGGTGGGTTAATCCCCATGATTTGATATCTTGATAAAGTCAGGATTATCGGCGAACATGAAAGCGGCTAAATTAATTTTTAATCCCGCTTTCCTCGGTCGCTTCGCCATATCTTGGTTGTGTACCGCGTAGGTACACAAAGTACGTGATACTACGTCGTTTGATATCAACTAAGAACTGACATCGAACCACTACTTGATAGACGAGACGATATACTTGAAAATAATACACGGAGTTTATAAAGATATTGTTTATAAATATGGTTATTGTGCTTATAAACTGCTATAAAAATTATTAACCTACCAAATATCTGCTTTTGTAGAGTTAATTTGTGTATAAATCAGAGAGTTCAGTATATCTAATTCTCATTTAAGAAAGTATTTACTATTTTCCTAAAATATTCAAATTAATCTTCCTAGTAATAAGCGAAACCGCAGTGCCTCCTTAGTATTTGTAGTTAAGATCTGTGGCTACCATGGTTAGTTACCATTCATGTGAATGGTGAATGTATCAACGGCGTGGTCGAAATCCGGCAATTCAATAGTTGATTAATATCTATTTATATACAAGTGGTTGAAGTTCGCTCCGCCCGGGCACGATTTTATGGAAAAGTAGCTTGTCCTTTGTCATGTCCCGTATTATCTCGACACCAAAAATAGGTCTCGTGGTTTCGGTTTGAAATCGTAACGTAACAAGGTTACTTATAATATTAGAAAAAAAAGCAATCGAATCATATTTGTACTCAATTCGCTTTTGATAAGTTCAAGAATTTCAGCTGTTGTTTCTAATAATTACGACACACGATATGTATGTAGCTTAGTGTGTGGTCAGTAATTAAAATTGATAGATTGATTTTAAGTTTCATTCACAATTAAGTATCTATCAGTATAATACTTTTTAATCTAAATCATCTATGATAATTATTTGATTAATTATTTATTAAAGTACATGGTAAATGAAATAGAGTCAAGATGAGAAGTTTTATTGCCACGTTATGTACGGTGCGTGAGAACCCGAGAATCATCAGTCATCCATATTCTTTTACCCATCGATATAAAAAAGGACAATTTGTCGTTCACTACAACGTGACGGCCTCGTGGCCTCGCGGTACAAGTAGGTAGAGTGGCGAGCGATCTAGTAGTTCCGGCATAGATTTCCAGGTCGGGCGATGTGATTTGGTTTTTCAATTAGGAAATTTTCAATAGTAGCACAGAATCTCAAATTTATCTGAACTCAAAAACTATTTCAAAGCTTATATGGCTATATCTCTACTAATCCATATTATAAATGCAAAAGTAACCCTGTCTGTCTGTTACACATTCCTGCCTAAACCGATGGTGCGATTCGAATGATTTTTGGTTTGGTAATAAATAGGACCTTTTTCGGTCGTAGGATTTTCTTGATTCCTGAAAATATAATATTTCCGTGGGATGAGCTAGTAATATTTCAAAGAAAAGAAATTGTGTTTTTGAATGTGTGACGAATAAACTCAAATGCTACTTAACCGATTTCAATCATTTTTTAAGAGGTATATGAAATATATTTATAGACTTTGGGAATGAACATAGGCTACTTTTTATATTAAACTAGCATTAGGGCTCAGTTCCGCCTGGGTGAAATTTATAATTGCATAGGAAAATTGAATTTTTCCAAGTTCCCATCCATGTCCATACTAAAAATCACTCAAATCAGTTAAAAAATTCATTCGTTTCTTTGCATTTACAGGGCACATTTACCATAGTAGTGTATATATTTTATTTACACTATTAGATAGTAGAGATTTCAATGAATAAAAATGCCACCGACTTAAAAAAAAGCGAAAATGTTGACGCGAGATTTTTCGATTGAGAATGAGGGTGGTTTTTACGATATCAAGTCAAAATAAGGTGAAAAAATAAATATTTCAATTCTAATAAATTACAGTGTGTTTGTTTATACATGAAAAGGTAAGTTTACATCAAATTTCGACAAAAACAAATTATTTTTGTAAAAGATAAAAATTAAAAACCAAAAACGTGATTATTTAAATTTTTTACATAAATTTTGAGGTTATATGAAAAACTTTTTTGCATAGGAATTGAAGTTTTGCCGGAATTCGAGATAAACAGTTTTTTCCCTTTAAACCACCCCCCTCACCCTTTCCCGACCTCAGATCGCCCATAATTTGTTTTTCCCCTAATTTTTGTCATATTCTCTTCCTTTCCAATACGTTTTATTCAACTATAATTTTATTTTGTTTTTTTTTACCATTTTTAAAGGCTTCGTTACTAGTCTAATATGGTTAATGTGCCATAAATAAAATGACCAGTGCAAAATTTTATATACTACGCTAATACATGAAAATTAGAATTTATTATACGCATTTGCATCGCAAATTCAATACAAATTAATATGATGCTAACATTTATTGAAATATATTTTATGATGCTTTTAAATATATCTACATAAGACATCTAAATATATTTTCTGTTCGAGTCATTGACGTGTCTGAACATAATATATGTACCTATTGGAATCGTCAAACACCAGATCAACACATTGTATTTTATTTATTAATAAAAGGAAATCATTTTCAAGTAACACCTAATGTTTTATCCGAAAATAAAAATGAATAGCTTATTAAAATCGTTTTTTTTTGTAAAAGCACATAGATATGAATTACAATGCTTTTAGTTTTGAAGATTATTCAGTAAAATTTTATCAAACGCCGTAAAATTAATGGGAGTTGTTTAAGTAATAATTGAAAAATAAACATTGTGTAACAGTTTTAATCATTATTGCAACATTGCATGAAATATTTAGTATGTTATAATAACACTTTATACACACTTTAAAGCGTTTAAATGACTAGTGTGACTACTATGATTATTCGATCTCTTTTATACGGATAGTAGAAAAAAACGAAACGGTTACTACTCTTGAAAAATTGCATGCATCGAACTTATTGCATCCACTATTTTAAAATTGCAATTTTTCCCTAATGACTAAAGGCGTGCATTATATACTTTCGTGAAGTATTTATTGTTTAGTTATAGTTTTCAATTGTATTTAATAACCATTAATGGTGTATTAAATCTACATATTTGATACGGCAGCAACTGAAGCAAGCTAAAATAATCTTTACCTCAGTTAAACTAACACAGTAAACCGCATTTAGTGCTAGAGTGGCTTCGCTTTTGTATTATAATCTTTAACACAATGCTCTAAACTTTAAAAGAAGGAATTTTTTATTTAAAAACGAGTCGTTCGAATAATGTTGAAAGCCTCTTAAATGTCATAAATAGTTCACGTAGAGCCACAACATTAAAGTAAATACTATTCAGTTGTAAAAAATAACAAATTAAATATATTATATTTCAATCGCTTGATTGATTTCTGAGGGAGAAATAAAAGCGTTAAAAAAGAACTACATAGTTTGATCGTAAAATTGCAAAGTCCTTAGTTTTTATCAAAGTCGTGATATTATATAGCATCGCATTAGTTACATAACCCGTTTATCACAAACAAAGATACTCCTTGCTTCCATTATAAGAAACAGGTACCTAAATGAAAATGTTATCATCGTATTTTTTTTTACAAACTGATCAGCTCTTAAGTGGCATCGGTTGTTTAGGTTTTAATAACGCTCAGGCATGAATATGTGATGCGATTTGACGCGCACCGAGATTTATATTTATAGCACTTTTAATTTATAGACCGTTGTAAAATACGTCGAGTCCGTCGATCGATAGCAGTGTACCGCGAACGTATCGACGCAACCTCGTAGGTGGGTACCTATGTATGTGTTTCATTATGTGGATGTAACGTTTGGATACATAGTGAGGTGCGCTTATGTTCATCGCAGACAGAATGCGTGTCTAGTATTGACCTTCAGTATATTTCCCTGTATTCAATCTAAAAAACTTTTCGCAAAATATTCACGCTTAGCAAAATATATTAACCGATAAGTTTAACGGTTCACTCACAGCATGCTCTTAGACAAACGATAGATAATGAAAGCAACATTGAAACTTAAACAATGCCGACACCTAATAACTGTCCGTTTGAAATGGGCGCACATTAACACGTGATCATTTTGCGAAAACTAAAAAGTCGGCAAAGCTCAAAGGCGAGTTGTATTCAAAAGGGCGTCGAAACCAGTCAAAATATGTACAAACGCGGTTCGTAATGGGCTAAACAATAAAAAATGGATATCTTATTTAAGTATTAACAATAAGCTCGCCTGCATTTCGACCGGGATTGCTTCGAACAATAGTTAGTTTTACGACGTCATAAAACCAGCGTCTTTGTCCACGACTCGGTCAATAAACGTAGCTCGGCGGCAGTGCTGCCCTCTTACGAATGAATATAAATTAGATACGTGGGTAAATGCAAAAATCAACAAAAAATACGAAGACGGATCTCTTGCCGACTGGATAAAATTTCCTAGAAGGCATGAGGTTTTCGAATAAAATGAGAATTAATTAAATTATTTTCAGAATCAAGTTTATGCTGGCATTTTTAAGTTTAGTTATTTTTTTAATGTGCACCTTCACTGGTGGCTTCAAGCATCGTTAGTAATATTTGAAAATTACTACCATTTGCTTTAGGTTGTTTATGTTTCATAGAACGAATATTTAGAATACTAACATGTTTTAGGTTCTATATATTATAAATAACGGATGAAAGCGAGAAATGTATTAATTGGCTAAAGTGGTTTCCTTCATCAGCGTTCCAGAATATATCTTATTCAGCTCAAAATTCGATAAAAACATGATTAACTCTCGCTTTACAGAACACATCTTCAATCATACATACATAAATATATACCCACATTTAGTCAAGTATGAATCAGTCCCACGTAATAGGGGGCGAGCCTATTGCCGTTTTTGGAGCACATTTCCAGACTCCGTACTACTGCTACTCAGAATTTCCTACTAAGAATCCTAATAATACTCTGCCTGACCCGGGAATCGAACCCAGGACATTTATGTCGCACCGCACATACTTGTGCCGCGAGACCACGAGGCAGTCATCTTCAATAAATGTTCGTTAATATTTTTCTTTATGTTAGTAAAGATTTAAAGCTGTCTCTCAGTGCCAAAGGCCTTCAAGACTGACACGTATGTTACGGTCAGAACTCCATAGTAAGGTCTTTTTGTAGTCGTCACAAGCATTGACAGCGGGGCGTGATTAAGGTTTGCAATCCCGCATTCCGCGTTCCCGCATTTATGCGGTAAATCCCTCGCGGATTTTTTTTGACTCGGCGAGGTAATTCAGCTATCACTGAAGGCCTATTAGCGCCATCACAATAGCATGTTATCGATAAAGTATGTAATTAAATGGTAGCGATAATTATTTGGGTTAGGTAAGTCCATATTAACACGCAGGAAACCGCTCGAAGTGATCGCTAAGCAATGATGTCTTCGAGGTTTAGGCACGCGGTCGAGAATCTCAGCGGTCGTGTTCAAACCCCAGGCACACACCTCTTGACTTTTCGAAGTTATGTGTACATTGTATGTACATTGAATTATCACTTGCTTTAACGGTGAAGGAAATCATTGAGATGAAAGTTGCGCACTTCATATTTTTGCATTTTTAAATCTTTGCGGGAATTTTATGTTTGAGGAAAAGATAAATTTCCCGCTTAAAAAAAAAACTGCGGGATTGCAAACCCTAGGCGTGAAATATGAGAGCTAAACGCCACCGTCTCGTGTCACTGGTGTCCGCTTGAGATTCTGCACTGTTTTAATGATTTTAGATGCGCAGATGCCTCCCACTACGCATCTCTTTATGGCTAGAAAATCGTACTTGACAGCCCTCTAGTCTCGAATCTTTTACAGTAAGAACACACTACCTGGGTAGAACAATTAGCGATCAGTCGTAGATCCCATATTACTACCACTATACGTAGTAAAGTAATGATAGCCTCGAGGTTAAGGCGCGCGGTCGAGAATCTCGGCGGTCGCGGATTCAAATCTAAGGCTTACACCTCTGACATTTTGGAGTTTTGTGTGTTTCACAAAGTATAATTACTTACTTTAACGGTGACGGAAAACATCATGAAGAAGTTACACAGTTACAGCACACCTAAAAGTTCTTAGGAATTTCTTAGGTGAGTAGTCCGCTAACCCGCACTTTGCTAGCGTGGTGGACTAAGTCCTTATTCCTTTTCTGTTGTACAGAAGGCCCGTACCATAGGTTCCATCCATAGGTATATTAGTATTACTATTAATGGTAGATGTAGTTAAATGGAATTTTAAATAGAATATATCTTAATACATTTAAAAAAACGCCTATAAATTAATGTGAAAAAGGCAAAAATAATCTTCACTAATGAAGTCATCCGCCAGAGAACCGGAGTCACTGACATTGCCCGCAGGATTAGCACGCTAAAGTGGAAGTGGGCCGGCCATGTCTGCCGACGGACGGACGGCCGTTGGAGCAGACAAGTGTTGGAGTGGAGACCGCGCTTAGGTAGACGTAGTGTAGGACGCCCTGCAGCACGATGGTCCGACGACTTGAGAAAGGTGGCGGGTAGCGGATGGATAAGGGCTGCTCAAGACCGGGATGGTTGGCGCCTACTCGGGGAGGCCTTCGTTCAGCAGTGGACGGCGATAGGCTGAGAAAAAAAAATGAAAATCTTCACTAGAAAAACAAATAATGATAAAAGACTATACCTAGGTACGTGCAAATGAGACAATTAAATTTAATTGCAATATAGTAACATCAGAAAAACTGAGCTTTCCCGGTTATGAAATTGGCTTCTGACATCGAAAATGCAATGCTAAAATTGTTTTATATTTTATAGGCAAAGATGCTTTTTTGAACCTGCAAAACAAGCGGGTATCGTGCGATCAATATTTCCTGGATTAGATTTCAGGGTCGTGCATATTTTTACGTTTTTTCATTAGGAATATCTTACGAGTAATACCCTATAAATGAAATTGCTTTATTTGGTCACGTAGGCAATCAAATAGCACTTATGTCAATACAGAAAAACTCTTTCCTGTAGTAAGAATATGCTGTTAATATCAGCCGCCGATCCCCACAATAGAATGCCATATATGACATTATACTATGAAAGTAAGCAAAATACACTAACCTAGCCGTTGAAACATCTGTGAGTTTTCTTATTTTACGAACCGCAAAAGCTGCGGCTCTCAGTTTACTAGATAATCGCGATAATTTGCGGACTCCACTGCAGTTTACTATCTAGAGTTATTCCTTGGAAAACAGTTGAAGTCACCAAGTCAAGTGTTTCTGCGTTTAATGTAACATGTGACATTACATTCCTAACATTTGGTAATGTAAATCGAATGCATTTTGTCTTTCCTGCATTGACTATTGAGTAGAAGATTATTACATGAGAACCAATTCAAAGTTAAATTAAGCACATGATTTGGAATAGCTAGATCTTTATCCTTACGATTTATTTTAAATATTAGTGACGTGTCGTCAGCGAACAAAACTAAGTATGTCTGTAAATTTCTGTACCAAAATAATATAATCAATCAATCAAATAATCTCGCCCTCTATTACGTCTAACTTAAAAATAGGGATGTTACGGATATGATATTTCGGATCTGGATACGGATACGGATATAGGAATAAAATTATATCGGTTTCGGATACGGTTACGGATATGTAATTATTTCGGATTATCCGTAAATTTCGGATAGTTTCGGTTACGGATATTAGATTTAAGTAAAATATAACTGTTTTCGACACTTTTGTAAAGGTGGCAGCTGTTTGGATGTTTTTGGTTTTTGTTGTATAATCTGTTTCAACAATAAGTGTTCCTTGTACTTATCAGTGTTTTGATTTGAGATGAAGTTTCGGTGAAGTAGTGCTACTTAACACAAGACTTTCTTTAATTAAGTATCGACTCTTAAATAAGAAACTAATTAGTTATGAAAGAGGTTAAGTTATGACTAGAAATAACAAACAAACTGCAAGATTCGCGTGGCGCCTAAACGGTGAAACAATAACCTGTCGAAAGTCGAAACGTGTCGTTTTTTTTGGACTCCACCCTTATACAAAACTATCCGAAATTATTCGAAACTTTTATAACGGATACGGTTACGGTTACGGATATATTTTTATTTCGGATATCCGATAGTTTCGGTTACGGTTACGGAGCTCCATAACATCCCTGCTTAAAAACACGGTTAGCGAAACGGATGTAGAATATGTTTTTACCAACTACTCTGCCAACCTTTTCAGAATGAACAAGTCTATGTTGTTAACCGTACGAGTATATATGAATAAAAACGCATTATATTTGCTTCAAGTCAACTTTCTCTGATACACCCTGTTATTTAGTTTAATGGTTTTATTAAAATATATAGTTTATATTATAAACTTATCGCAGGACTTTTCTATGACTGCACTTTTACGTACATATTGCCTTAAGTAGAGGAAAATTTCTAGAAAGTTTCTAAATAAAAGAATTAAACAATTATGTCTGTAGTTTAGTTTTAAAATATATTTTTCTAATGGATCATCATCATCATCATCAGCCCAAATACGTCCCACTGCTAGGCACGGGCCTCCTCTACAACTGAGAGGGTTTAGGCCATAGTCCACCACGCTGGCCTAGTGCGGGTTGGCGGACTACACACCTAAGAAATTCCTAAGAACTTTTTTAGGTATGCAGGTTTTATCACGATGTTTTCCTTCACCGTTAAAGCAAGTGATAATTCATTGTAAATACACACATAACTTCGAAAAGTCAGAGGTGTGTGCCTGGGGTTTGAACCTGCGACCGCCGAAATTCTCGACCGCGCGCCTAAACCTCGAGGCCATCACTGCTTTTTAATGCATAATTACATTTTATTAAAGAAAATCTTATAAAATATTGTTATGTAATTCATTTTATTTATTTATTTCTTAATAGTACGATAAATAATAATTATTCTCGATTGCTGTGGACGCTCGTGCCAATTTGTAAAACATAAATGATCAGATATATGTATATAGATAGCAAGCATCTCACTCACGCTCACTACCGTAACTTACAACCAAAAAAAAAACTTGTTTAAATTAAACATGTTAATACCATTTACTCAAAAATGAAGTCGTGCACTGTAAACAAATTATTAGCTACCTGCATTACATGTTTCCGTCGGTTCCTACTAAAGTCGTCTTATTGTTGTCAACCGCCTGTGAAGTCAGGTCCAAACACCTTTGTTTAAGGGCGAACTGCAGGAAAATCCCTTTAACAAAAATCTATTGTATAAATATCTCAAAGGAGCCGATACAAAAGCGTACTAAACGGTCGGGGAAGTCTTCGTTATCAGCGTCCAAACAGATAATTGAATTATTGTTGGGCACATTGACTTAAATAATGTTTTATTATTATGAACAATGGAAAAAGCGTATTACACCGCCACGTTGGTGTTTTAAGCGCTTCTGAGTGCTGATTTACGGATATCTTCGAATTACTTAAATCTGGTTGTGTTTAACCGAATATAAAATATGGTCCGCATTAATTCTTGTTCTCTTCTCAGTATACTGGGACCGTGTGGTATAAATAAATTAATCAATATTAAAGGACCTGTGCACTGCAATACAGTTTTGATAAAGTAAATAAAAAATAGAGTCCTTTTGTTTGAATTTCCGGTCCTCAGAATATCTAAAACAATTTGACTGGATAAACGATTAAATAAAATACTTTGGTCTAATACATTTTTTTATATATATAAATGCACCCAACGCAGGCTCCACCATTAGTGATTAAAAATTGCGAATTACCGGGCAGAACCGAAATATATCTAACAAATCTTCTCAGTAAAAATCTTTTAGGGTACATACAGACATGCATCCATAACCTCACGCCTGTATTCCCTAAAGGGGTAGGCAGAGGTGCATTTCTGCACCCACATTTCGCCAAATATGTATCAGTCCTATGTAATAGGGGGCGATCCTATTTCCGTTTTTGGGCTCAAGACTCCTTGCTGCTACTGAAAATTTCCTAATGGAAAAATCCAATAACACTTTGCCCGACCCGGGAATCGAACCCAGGACCCCTAGATCGAACGGCACATACTACGCGAGACCACGAGGCAGTCTTTTAGGATTTTTCTTCCATTAATCGTTTTTTTTAAACAACCCTTTCAAGATTTTAACTGCCATAGCCTTCAAAAGCTTAGCCAAGTTTAGCCATTCAGTGGAGTACTGACATACTTGATACATTTTTGAGTGTCTTTGCAGTATATGTGAGGTCATTTTGTGACTGAATGTTCATGTAACTGACATTGTCTAGCTTTAATTTAGACGACAGATATCGTTAAATCTATTTTTTAAAACAGTGTTTTTGAATTGGATAAATAAGTGTAAAAAAATGAAATACCAGGTGAAGTGCAGTTTCATAAGCTTCTAGGAGTCGAGTTTTAAAAAAAACTTACGTCACGTTATTTTTTGGAAACCAACTCCCTCTTACTAAAATTCTTGTTTTTATTCCCTAGTCAAAATTTAATTTCAGTGTTTTACTATTATTAACTGTGATACTGCAGGTTCGATCCCCGTATCTTTGTGTGATCCACAAATATTTGCTTCGGGTCTGAGTGTTGGAGAGACTGAAAATTCTCTCGTAGTTTCTGATCAGAACTACATACATATGTATGTGACAGTTAGGAGTACCTATTTATTTATTTTAATAACAATGACGCTTGACATTTTGAAAATTATTTATTATGACAACAGCAGAAAACGTGCTATATAATAAAGCTCTCCACACCGATTACGGGGACAGCGACCTTGACAGTAATCTAGGATCATGGGCTCTAATGTGGTTTGCGAATTTGGTTTGACATAATAATCCGGTCACAAGATGCACAGTAGAGTTGGCCCTGGATATTATGAGTGTATGTGGAGGAGGGCTTATGTCTCTGTTTTGGTGTTTTTCTTTTTTCTCTAATGCTGCCAATCGACCATCTTCAAATTTTCTGGTACTTTTGAAGATGTTCGACCGCCAGCCTGACCTGTTTGATGCCAGCTTCTCTCAACACTCCGGGTTAATACCGCAAACCTTCAAGTGCCGCTTTAACACGTCCTTGTAACGAAGATACTGGCCACCGCGTCTACGTCTACCTTCAGCTGACTCAGAGCAGAAGACCGCTTTGGGTAGGCGGTTGTCATCCATGCGGAGAACGTGGAAGACGAAGAACTACTGTGTCAGGCACGCGATATTGGCACTTATTTTTTATTATTGACGTTAGGCAACGTATGTGGAATGTGTCTAGATTTTTTTGTGTTATACGATACTGTATAAGCATATCAAATTCCCATAGTGCCCTCAGACAAACTTTTAACAAAACACTAAGCACGACATGACGGGATTTTTTTATCAAAATCCATAAAAAAACTAGATCTAATTTCCTTACACTGCTTACCTAGATCTGTAATCTATTATGTAGATACATTTACATAGGTTTTCCCCATTGCGTACATCAATGAGAACCTACAACAACGTGTGTATTGACTAATCTTTATATATTCAGTATTAAAAAACGTACGATTGTAATATTTATTTTATTGTTCGAGATAATACTCGAAATTTTTATTTGGCGGTTACGTTGTTGTGATAACATTGACTTTGAATGTTTTGTAAATATCATATGGTCTCTTGTTTGTTACAATAGTTAGTTGTAACTAAAACTTGATCACTTACAGTCTTACTTATAAATATTAGTTAACTTAACTTCTATAGCATGATTCGGCCAACTCTATTGACCTGTGACACAGTGGCGGTACTTCCATAGAAGCCCAAAAGCGTTAAACGTTAATTGTGTAATGTCTAGTTTATATATATTTTTTGTGGGGTCTGAATATTTATATTCATTTATATGTAAAATTGCTTTTGTTAAATAAAGATTTAAAGCTTAAAGATTATTCGGAATTTTGTTAGGCAAGCTGGGCTTTTGGGCTTGTATGGAAGTACCACCACTGATGTGACATTAGAGAAAACAAGACAAATAATGTTTAAGTAGTTGTTAAATTCACTAATGTTTATAATTAGGATAGTTAAATTTCATGACGAGTCGATAGGAATGGCTTATACATAATACAATACACGCCGTGGATAAACATAATATTGTTTATTTAATTATAAAAAAATAACACACACATAACATCACTCTCTATTCCCTGAAAGGGTAGGCAGAAGTGCAATTTTTCGCACAAATTTCGCGAATTGTTTATTTGTGCACGTACCTAATTGGGGACGAACCTATTGCCATTTTCGGGCACAAATCCAGACTCCGTGATGCTACTGTAAATTTCGAAATGGAAATCAGACTTTACCCTCTATATCACATAGGTACTTCTACAACGTCAGTCAGCCACTATAAATATTCTATATGATAATTTTATTATTTTTTTATATTTACATTCACATTCTAATGATGTTTAAAACAAATTGTTGCTCCGCGATAACTGTAGAGTAATTATTTCAGTGAGTAATTTACAATTTTTATGGTTCCTGCAGACACGGAAGTAATGATATGAGATAACTTATGCTTAGGAAGATATAAACATAAATATTTAAAAAAACAATAGTAATGAAGAGTTTGAATTATGATAGTTTTTGAATAATTATATAAAGTAAGACATGAGTCAGTGTCTGGACTATGCTTGTGGCATTTAACTATCAATCTGTTACGTGAATATATTAACAGACAGGTGAAGCAGATTTTTCATGTCCAAGGTTTTATAAATGCTTAGGTACTTATATTATGAAAAGATTTCATATTATTATATATTTAATGTTTTTAAATAGCGAACAATTTGTCGTAAATGACCCGATTTGGAAAGTACCTACCATTATTTTTCAGACAATCGACATAAGATCAGTTTCACAGCCAAGTTTCATAAAACTTATAATCATAGTTCATACAAAGACTACCAATGAATTTAAATATACTTAATTAAGTTTCGGCAATTCTTAAGTCCCTCGTAATAGGGGGCGAGCCATTTGCAGGTACGTTACGATTACGTTGAACAAAATGTGAAAATTTCAAAAAGTTAACGAAATCTGTGATAAATAAACATATTCAGAAAATATAATGTGTGCGCACGTGTTTGTGTAAGATTAAATATTTAACATTATAGAGGTTTTAATTTAACATCGAGCTCTGGTTAAATTGATTGAAACACACAAAAACTTTCACGATTTTCTTGTTGTTACTAATTCACTCATTAACCGTATTTCAAAATGCATAACAAATGACGAAATTTAGCGAGGATTATTTTCGAAAGCTTACGTTTTACATGGATTATCCCACGCTTCAAGTTTTCGAAATTATGTTGTGGCCTTAAGCCGATATTAGTGGATGCGCATATGTATGTCTTATACATAAATTATCGAATAATATGATGCTAATATGTAAATGCTTAAAATAAGCGTTTTACAGTCTATGATTAGTTATTTATTCTAATTTTCAAATCTATAATTATTACAGCGATTATTAAAAATGGAAAATTATTACAGCAGTAGTGAAAATGCTTGTTAATAATTGCCGTAGTTTCTAGACAAAGTCTTCATAAATGTTGTTACTTAGGAGACCTGATTTCATTATTAGCTCCTTGTTAAGAGAATTTGACAGCTTATGGAGTATTTTGAGTTAAGAATTATTACTGTTACTTACATAAATACATAAATGTGCTTACGCCAGTTAAAACAGTGAAATCTATTGCGTAGCAACCGATTTGCCTATGATTGTTTATGAGGACTGCTCTGTCAAGTATGTTATTGGAAATCACTAAACGGTCATTATCTTTAATCTATAGTAAAGCGTAATTTTCTAGGGTAAAACCAATTCTATTTAAAAAATTAACTGTATATATAGCCTTCGTTCTCTTTATCAACGTTACTCGCTATAACAGCTTTACTTCTAAACTTTTGTGCATATAAGCCGAGTTTAGAAAACCTGTGTTACTAGATTTAAAACACCCAAAAGTACCCATAGGCGTGCCATAGGAGAGGCCTATGTCCGGCAGTGGACGTAAGAAAGGCTGCTGATGATGACAATGATGATGAAATTTTTATTTTTATTTTTTTATACTGGCACGGCAAAGTGACTCCACTGTACCTGATGGTAAGCACAGTGGAGTCCAAGAAAATAATACCGACCAGCGAGAAACAATATGGTCACCCGGTGGTCGACACAATCATGCCGGCCTGCACAAATGCTTCTTCACGCTTCGCTTAAAGGATCCAGGATCATAGGAAGGAGGAACACGTGAGCCGGCAAACCATTCCACAGCTTGATGGTGCGGCGAATGTAGGCGTTGGCGAACTTTTTAGTTCGAGCCGCGGTTGTTGTGACCACAAAGCTGTGGCTTCGCATGCCCGCACGCGTGGTTCTGGTGAGGAAAGGAGAGGATGAGAGGATGGGACAAGGTTAAACAATTCTTCCCAAAGTACCCACATACCTATAGCTTTGCCTCTACACGTACATTCATAATTGTGGTGTATGGCTACGAGAGCCTTCTAAAAACACATAAAATATTTCCACACAAAAATAATGAGAATTAGTTACGTATATTAAGTAGGTATCATGCCAAAATTATTGTCAGATTTCTCCGACTATGAAAGTTGCACTAAAGTTTAAGATTATTTACTGGTAGATATATACCCAGATCCATTTACCGGCAGTTACGTTAGGAAAGGAAACCACTTAAGTTTTAATAAGAGCAGCGATTATGTGCCATAAAAAGCTGTAAATATGTAGTTAGCCGGGTTCCCTGACGACGGGCAATTTGCGGGGTCCGCGCTGCGTGCGTGCGAGCTCTAGGCACTGTTTCGTGCTCGTAAATACAAATCGTACTCAACCCTTACGTAATAATCTGTTTGAATTAAAAACGGTTTCCAATTTAATCGCAGTGTGACGTAAACCGCTAATTTATTTCCTAATTACTATTGGTCTTGGGAAACAACGCAAGCGCACAATGACGACACACAGCGATAATTAGCACACGGTTTTACATTCTAGTCTGCAAGCAAAATAAAACCAGTCTTAGGTATACTATAAGTAAATTAAATTACATAATTCTGTATGAATAATTTGCTTATGTGTTCTGAAATAATACAACTAAAACCCCTTTGAGGTTTCAAATAGAAAGCACAGTGTAACCAAATCTTATTTATACATAGCATTTCACTTATTTAATACGTTTATTTCATTTTAATCGTTTTATTGGTATTTTCACGAAATGGCGTCCACATTGTTTAGTTTGTGTTAATAAACACGGTAGACGGACGGTTATTCTACGGTTCCGTAGTAGAGGCAAAATCAGGGATGTCAATGTTTGTGTCTTGTGTCATGGGGATTTCTCAACTTGAACATTCACTTGAAAAATCCTCGGTTTCGGACTTAGTATGTATATGATTTCATTCTACGTCATTTCCTTATCAAGCATTTAAAACCCCCACATCAATGACAATGCGAAACAGGTATAATCTCTGGAGGTGAACATGCTTTAGGCAGAAAGATAGGTATGTATTAAATATCGCGCAAAATGTTATCGTGAATTTTGTTTAAAAATTATTGGTGCAAATAGAATATACATATATGCGAATATAATATGTATCTTCATTTAAAGGTTTACTTCATCAACGATCTTCGTTGTTCAACTACTTTTGTTATGACAGAGGGAGTAGTAAGCGATATAACTTAAAAATCTCTTTTATAAAAGGCAAGATAATAGAATTCATGATCGTAGATCGTTCCCCCCAGCCGGCTACCCATTTGTATGATCGATTTCCCATCAATAACTCTCTCTAAGCACTCTACCTTACTATTAGGTGCTAATGTAAAATACATATTTACGTGAAATATTTTCCAATTTATTGAGTCTGAAAATAACTTTTGAAAAATGTGCTCGAAAGACGGCTAAAGGCTCGCCCCCTATTACGTGGGACTAATACATATCTGGCGAAAGTGGCGCAGAAACACATCTCTGCCTACTCTTCAAGAAATACAGGCGTAAAGTTATGTGTGTATTTTTTTCAGAGATTTATGTAATAACCGAGATTTTAGCAATCGAATTATATGCTCTTAGCGTGTATGAGGGATTTTACGCACAATATGAAGATAATACTGACAAATGGGAAAATTTTATCAGTACCTATGTATATGCCTGTGACGAGTACGAAAATGACTTCATCGTTGACTTTGTTAGTTTGTTTTTTCCAAATATTCACAGAGATGTTTCCGTATTTATTTAGATAGTGCTTTTTATGGTTGTCTGAAGTACAGTTTATGGCATACGTTAAATGCACTTTGCTCAAAGATCAAATTCCATTATTTCTATAATTACATTCTCTTATAAGAAAGCACGTACAAATGGATTTTTAGGCGTCAAGCATTAATTTCCAATATTCTGCTTCTCGTTACATATTTACAGCCTATATGCCCCAAAAACCTAGCTTTTACTTCGTATTGTACATTGTACGTTTAACATATTCATTACTTAATATAATGAACAACTAGAATATGTTGTGTATAAACTGCGAGACAGTTACATTGTTTACATGTTGTAAACCTTGTAATGCAGGTCAATCTTTGCAATATCCTGACCGGTTTGTAACAGTGCGATTTATTATATCATTAACTGCATAGAGGAGAATTTAACAAGAACCTCTACGGTTAAGTTTATGCATCAATGTATATACAGAGTGTATAAAGACCGTGATCGAAAATTAAGACAGGCAATAGCCACGGTGATTACAAACACCGTGACATTAAAAAAAATCCCGACAAAAAAATATATGTTTTCTTTACAACGAGTATTAAATGTATGTAGTTGTTAGGAAAACGTAAAAAATATATTATCTATATAATTGTTCTTATAATTTTATTGTTCTATTGACTCGAATGCCGTCAAACTTGTGTTGATGTTTGTTAAAAAATTGCCAACATGTAATAAAAGTAAATGCTGTTAGAAAACTAATTAAGACATACGAATTGCTGAACAAATCGAATTACTGAAATCAGTGCACTGCAGATACGATACATATTTATTTGTAATTTTTTAAGTTTAATTTATAAGAAAAGTGTTAAACTTCTACCCACAAGATAGTTAGACAACACCACCGAATTTATTATAACATAATTGTTTCGAGCAACTCCGTATCCATAACATTAGACTACAACTACATAAGGAATATTCTATCCCCTTTTTTTGCACATTTTCCATTTTTGCTCCGCGTCTAATGGTCGTACCGCTACGATATATAGCCTATGGCCTAACAATATTTTTTTTTTAAAATCCGATCAGTAGTTCCTGAGATTGGCGCATTTAAGCAAATCAACTCTTCAGCTTTATAATATTAGTATACATAAATGTAAACTATTTCAGTATACTTACGTTGCACGTACAGCATTAGCCCGAGCGGTAAACCTCAGCGAGTATTTATTAGCATCTAGCGTGTTTTTATCCTACAATGATAAGATTCAGAAGTCGGAGGATTTGGAAACATAGTCCATATCTCTTAACAAAAAAGAATATTGGAATGGAGGTGTCATCCCCACATGCAAGAAGTTTACAACGGAGTAACCAGATTATTCATAAAGTAACACTAAGGTTGTACAAAATCTTTGGAAGCAGGTCGATTACGACAGACTTCTCTTGAAAACTTAAGCGTATCCATTAAAGGATAACAAGGATTTTCAAAGATATGTGAAAGGTTGATTCACCAATGTAATTTTGCGTGTTACATTAAGGCTCAACGACTATCAGAGTACTCCGATGCTCAACAGTGGGATGAATATAGGCTGATGTACCTAAAAAATAAGATGAATACATATTTATATAGTTTATGTTCTCTAATTGAAGTTATGTGGACACAGCTATGCCATGTCAAAGAGATATTAATAATTTAAATCGTCTAAATTGATTTTCATGGTAAGAATGAAAATGAGAATGCTACTTACAACGGGCTGCGGTTTGGGTCGATGTGATTGCCCCACGATGGGGATTTGATACCTACTCGTGGATTATCATTACATAAACACGTATTATGTCCACGTGAGTGTTGATATATAGAGGGTAATATCACCGCGAGCGGCCAACAAACAATAAGGTGTGATAAGCAGATTCGGCGGCGCGTTTGATGTGTCGCCTTTGTCCGAGTTTAATCCGCCGCCCGTGCTAGATCGCGCCGCGCCCGCCGTAGTTCTGGCTCCGCCTACGCGCTACGAACCGTAGGCACGTAGACTCGCGTACTTACGAACAAATACATCCGATGATTTATTGTTCTAAAGCAAACCGAGTGCGGTGGATTATATGGAAATGACGTAATAATATGTGTAACACTATTTTGTGCACGCCCATGTGAAATGCTCAGCGCGGTTGAATAACGGTTCAAAATAGCCAATAAATTATAACGTCACTCGACGCTTTTTACATGTCAACGTTATTTTATTATATACATAATTGTGTAACACCGACTCATAAATGTAACGTCTGAAGCATTCATATTTGGCCATTTTAATAGAGTTTTTATTGGTGTTTAATTAGCACCGGTGCGTCAACACAGCCGCGCGGATATACGGCCGACGCTGCGCGGTCCATTTGTGTCAAGGCGAATATCTGTTTACGGTGTTTGCCTCCAAGTAATCGGGCTCAATATTGAGTCGCTAAATCCCAATAGAATTGGCCATTCACCGATTTCACGGCGGGTAATTAGGGCCGACGCCGCGCCGCGCCGGCTGATTGTTCTAAGGCGTTGCTTTACGTTCAATGCACAATGATGGGTGCGTTTAGTGCGCGTACGGCGTACGGCAGTCCATAAACTGAGGTGACGCCGTTTTGTTCCGAACAGCTTTTTATTATGCACTGTATAAATTTATGGAATCATCATCGAGTTGTATGGACTCCTCTATTAGTTGGCAGCGCGGGTCCATAACCATTACGGTTTGTATTTTGATACACATTTATTTACACTTGTTAAGGCAACGGTTTTCTTTTTATGCGGTTGTAAAAATATCAAACAAGTCAATTTTCGTTTACGGAGAAGCGCGTGAGATATAATTGATCTGTAACCTCATTTCTCATAAATCACTTTTAATACACTGTTGTTTGATTGACTGCAATATATCAATAATAATATCATAATTTTTCATATTTTGGTATTAACAAATATCCAATAATCTCAATAAATTTCTTAATTCTTTACAGTTGTTATTTGCTGGCGCGATCTAGAACGAAATAAATTGTATCTGATATTACAGATGACTATTTCATTCCGGTCGGTTTTCTATCAATTGAGTGAAATCTACATATCACCAGTGTACACATTAGCACCTAAGCATTGGTGTGCATAACAAATTTACTTGCTGATCATATGGCTAACACGACGGTCAAACATAGAGTGTTAACTTCACATATTTACTCGAATACACAAAAAGAGAGCAATAAATATTTCGGCACACGGCAGCTGTACATAAGAGGCATATGCGAGCTATAAGTATAGCCAAAGGCGAGGGCTCGTTATTTTCTGGTCAATTGCCGCTTTACTGCGCCCGCGCATCCTCGCTTCCAATTACTGCCCAGCCGCCAACGCTATAAAATTTATACTTAACCCAAAATGTCGTATAAGCCAATGGTTTTACTCAAAAATCACCTTTAGTTCTCTCAGAAGTAAATCTATAATGCTGTCAACGGTAAGCGGAATATATAAGAAATGATTGAGACGAATGCAAATTATGCTTAGGTAAAACGTGTTTGTTGTCCATCCCGAGTTTTATTTTTTACAATTATATCGGCTCGGTTACTTGGAAATGCATTCACGAGAAACCCAAGAGGGTTTCGTGATGTTTAATAGGCTTAGATTAGAAGTTAAAAGCCGGGCCGTGGGTCGAGCCGTCATTATATGGTTCTCAGGACATGGCATACATGGATTAGCTCTCATTAGGGAAACAGTTCGTATCAATAGTTTAAAAACGTGTTTTATGTTACTCAAACACGTATAACATGTACAAAAACTTGTACGTCTTAAATTTGAATGCGTACGGTTTTATAATTAATCAACACCTAGTCGGACTTGTTTCGAAACACATTCAATTTAAAATCTATTGTCCGCGATTGCAAACATTTTATTGGTTTACGACAAAACAATCGTTTGTTTTGTTTGAAAGTTTAGTACAATAATCAGGTAGAAGTTTGCGCAATCCCCTCGTTTGCATTTTTCCTTAAAAATCCATCGCTCTTGAACATTCAAAATGAGTTTTACTTATATCTTAATTACGAGGTAATAAACATTTACTTTTGCAAGAGCTATTAAGGACGATCGCCGACAAAGGGCCGCTGTACTTTGAAGTTACCGCCTGAGAGCAGCATCCGCTTTCTCCTTGTAGATAACGCCGGATGTGACGTGGCCTTGGAGCGACGCAGGGATGGAGAGCGCTTTTCACGATTACTCGACAAATTCCAAGCCGGGGATAAAAAACGTGTGAGTCATTTATGAATGGAATCGCTGGCCATTTTCATCCTCCTGCGCCTAAATGTACATTCCTAGCGCTCGCTGGTCTTTATGTTTATGGACGTAATTAAACAGTTCGTACGAATCCATCATGTCCCTAAGTAAAAAAAAAGGACTTTATTATTCATAATAACTGCGTGTACATAATATTTCATGCTACTGAACCTACCTTATTGGATTTACGAGTTAGGTAGTTCGAATTCACTATCAGTTTTACGACGCTTTAAATTATGCAGTTTTAGCAATGCACTTTCCGAGCAGAAGTTGTCCGTACAAAGGAGGGAACTCCAAGTGGGGGAGTCAGAAGGGCGGAGAGAGGTGGGGGCGTTCGTAGCGGGCCAATAAAGGCACGCAGTAAATCCACGTAATTTAGAGCGGTCGTAAATTAAAGTTCCGCTATAAACGCGGGCCGGCCGCGTACCTGCCGCGCCCGCTCCTCGCCGCCGCCGACCGCCGCCGCACCGCCGCCCGCGTCACGCCACCGACCCGGGGGTATAAATCAACAGCCCCGTGTGAACCCTGCATGTGCCGTGGCCCCGGCTACACTGCCATGCATATCATTTATAATAGTTTCCAATTAATTCGGCCGTTAATGGCGCGAGGCGAAACGTGCGGGTGTCAACAGACGCATGAAAACAACATACATTACTGAATACATCATCATTACCGCCATATA
Organism: Hemaris fuciformis; assembly: GCA_907164795.1. Taxonomy (NCBI): domain Eukaryota; kingdom Metazoa; phylum Arthropoda; class Insecta; order Lepidoptera; family Sphingidae; genus Hemaris; species Hemaris fuciformis. The sequence goes on along the minus strand of OU015438.1, from coordinate 9,205,183 downwards.
TAGACACATATAAAACTATGAAGTTACTTTTTGAATTCTCTCATCTATGTGTTATTCATCTCCTTTCTCTCTTGCAGTGATATAAATACGTACATGGATGTTAGAAGGGCTGCATTGACATGTGAAATGTGGTTTTAATAATTATAGATTCATCATTATCATCATCAGCCCATATATATCTCACTGTTGACAACTGACAACTGGTCAAGATTAGCTTATGTCGGTAAAAACGGGAAAGATATATAACAAAGTTTGAATATAAAATTATAGAGCTGATTTTGATTCCAAAGTAGTTTAGGTGGTTAATCTTTATTATTGTATGTGAATGTAAAGGTAAAGACTGCTTCGTGCCTTAGCGGCAAAAGCATATGCGGTGCGATTTAGAGAACCTGGGTTCGATTTCCGGGTAAAACAAAGTGTTATGGGGATTTTCAATAAGCTAAATTCTCAGTTACAGCATGGAGTCTGAATCTTTTTTTCGTGGAACTTAAAATGCCTACCCCTTCGATGATACAAGCACGATTGTATATTTATGTAACAGTAATTTTCTTCTTTTCGAGTATTTTTTGTGTTTAGCGCAACTCTAATGTAGCGAAGGAATAAAAATGAATTATGGCGTTAAGGGGGGAAAACTTTTACATTTTTAATTCAACATAGATTTGTGGTGTGATAAGATGTAATTAGGTTTACAAGGTTTTCAAAATTATTTTAAATTACATGAAATGTTAGTATTAAATAAAGAAATTATTTTTTTGATATATTTTCGGGCCTTGTTTAACCCAGAACGTAAGCAAATGCAACTAATGTTGATAATTAAATATGTAAAGGATAAAACGAGATGTGTAAATATAGAAGAGGGACGAAAGTTACCGACCGAAAAGATGGAAACAAAAACTAATATTGAGGTATTGCATAAATATAGGCTAAATTTTGTGTACTTAACTGCGATGTTTCATTTATTTATTTAAATGAAATTACAATAATTGTCTATATATTTTTCCTATTGTAAAGTGACTAATATATGCTTGGTTTATCCTTATAAATTACAGGCATTAAAAGCAGATCATCATATAATTTTATTGCAAAAACTTCTGTTTAAAGGAGTTAAAGACAGAAACAGAACAGAAAGACCAGAAAGTAATCATTTTTGTGTCGCTTTACGCTCCGCCAACATTACGTGGGCTGATTATAATAATCTAAAATACCATGTCTGTCGTCTTGGTTTCATACTTGCGAGAGGACTTGGCTTTCTTTCTAGGGTACTCTATTTGGCACAAACGTGTTCGGTGGGTGGAAGAAATTGATCTCTTAATTGTGCGACCCAAGCTTTTTATTATGCATCGGCTATGAGTGTCCGTTATATTAACAGGACATCCAAATTAAAAATAACCCTAAACACAAATCGTCAAATTAGTTTCCATTCCCTCACAAGTTAACCCCACAGAAGCGTCCGATAGCACATAGAAGGAGACACCGATAATTTGCAAATATCTGAGTGATTTATGCCACATATTAGTAATATTTTTATGATTCCGCGATACTTTAAGCCCATTACCGTTTATGATGGATTTAAATATTTCAGCGCTTCGAATATTATTTTCTGAAAAAATTAACTTGTGAAATTAAAACTAGAATCTATTTTCTAATTTACCTACCCCATTAAGTCAATGGTCGATGCAGCACGATGGTCCGACGACTTGAGAAAGGTGGCGGGTAGCGGATGGATGAGGGCTGCTCAAGACCGGGATTGTTTGGCGCCTACTTGGGGAGGCCTTTGTTCAGCAGTGGACGGCGATAGGCTGAATATTAAGTCAATAATCCTTTGCGGTACCAAAAAATATTAAACAATTTTTTACAAAGACCTTTGTCTCATTAGTATTATTTTTAATCTTACATTCGATTAATTCATATCAACTGTATCGTTTGTTTATCAAACTGTATCTATTGATTTCTGGAAAAACTTCCAACATATTCACTTACTGTTTTCAATAAACACTGTTGTTTGATAATAATGTGTTTGAAGCTAGCTGTATTTCCATCATTATTCTCACAGAAGAGTAAATAGAGGAAATCCGCCTTAATGGGACATTCATTATATTCATCATCATATTATATTCAAGTGTGTGATATTTTTTATGTTACATTTATCTGAAGCATGATCATGATAAATTATCACAAGAAAATCTTATTCTAAAAGAAAAAGTGGTTTTCTTACCCTGGTGACCGGACCAGGGTAATTCCAGATCTGTAATCTAAACAAACTACCTCCTAAATGAGGACTGCTGTTTATAATTATGCAATTAATAAGAAAAAAAAAATTACTCGTCATACTATCCATTATTACAATGCGTGGATATCTAATGTTGTATAGGTATTTGCCAAAAAAACTATTGGGAAATTCGGGATGCTGTCTGTTTCCAGTGACTTGCTCATTTAATCAGACATTCGCTTTTTGATTAGTTCACTAATGGTTTTTAGAGAAAAAGAGGAGAGGGAGTAAAAGTATTATGAAAAAGATTTAACTTATAAAAAAAAATCAAGAATTGACACAAGTTAACATCATGATCACATCTGACATCATAATAAATGCTGTTTGGTCAACTGATTCTTTACATTGCGTTTAAGGAGTTAATGCTTTAGTAACGACTAGTGTGACCTTAAAAGTCCAACAAATGTAAGAATTACCAAATTTATTTGCAAAGTTCGATTTTAATGATCATAAAGCTAAGGCTCATGAAGGAATCACTGAACGTTATGTTTAAATTAAAGAGTACACATGACTACGAAACCTGCACACAAACTTTTTCGATTCATCTATTTCCCTAGAATTGATAAACACCCTACGACCCCAACCCTTTTGGCAATGATTTACGCGCAATATAACTACCCCCATGTGGGCGACGCGAAAGATTCCATTTTACGACTAAATACATAAAGAAACACATTATCTGTTTAACTGACCTAAAACTTCCCAAACAAAGAGATAAAGGTGCCTAGTTTTCCATCCTCGTATAAATAAATTCTGCCGACGTATTGTGCTTCGTCTCGGATTGTCTAATGTAAACTTGGGATACATTATGGTCAGAATTGTCGCCATAAATCAATCTGGGGGCATCACGTACGTTAAAGGATTTTATAGTGGGACTTGTTCTCCTATGAAGAGATAAGTTCCCAATGACGTTTGATAATCATTCACTTGGATTTGACATGTTAAATGTTAACGTGGTTACAGTTGACGTTTATTGTCCAAGGTTTGTTTGGTTTATGTCTACAGATTTCAGATACTGGATATGTAAAAGGAATTAAATAAGTATTTGTATGTTCATTGTCTACCAAATAAACAAATAAATAATGCGAGCATTATGTAATCAATGAGAAATGTTCTCATATCCGTCGAAAACCAGCTAATGTATCAACATAGATAAGGTGTAGATACCGGCTGATACTTTGTACATAAAAAAGACTGACCACATCTCATATTAACAAAAACTAATAGGTACACAGAATGCTGCATACATTAAAACTTATCTTTTGAGACTTTATCGGCTTAGTGTTTTTTTCTAATACAAAAAATAAGTGGTATCGGTATTGGTTAGGCACGTAGCGAGCTCGTCCGCGTCGCTCGTCCGGTGTAGAGCCGAGCTTTGTTATCTGTGGAGGCCCCGCCCTGAGCGGTGTCGCGGCACCATCAAAGATGGCGGCCCACGGCTGACGGCACGGCACGGGTGCTCGGTGCCCGCGGACCAGACCGGCGCGACGCCCATTTATGGACCTAATGAAAACCACTTTAATTAATTCACAGCAATCTCATACGCCGTGCATGCCGCTGCTTTTATGTTTATTGTTTCCATATCATTTTAAAGCACCACATTTTGATTTCTCCAGAGTGTCACTGCCGTAATGTTTTGTTTGGATAATGAACGCTCTGTTTATTAAGAGTTTATTAATTATCATTGCTCAAATTTTCACTTAATGTATTAATTTTGATGATACGGCCATTGCCATTTATTGCGTTAATAAAATGCATTAGGCAAAGTGGTACGCGCTTTGACTATTGCATGTAAAATGTTTTTATTTTACATTTCAACACTTTTAAAGAATAGAATATTGCTATATTTGTTGTCATTTTCAATATTCACATTGCTACACATTTATATGTATATACTATAGAAAAAGTTTTGACGTCCTTATATGATGCTAGTTGTAAAAGTTCTGAGACATTGCTGTTTAAAATATATCACTAGTATATATATATACTTTATAATTAATACGAGCACAAATGCAAGTTTCGTATACACAATCATTTTGGGTGTATGGCTGAATAAATAGGCAGTACAAATATTGGATGGCGCGAATATTGAACCCGCAATATGTATCATAAGCTAACATACTCTCGGGACCAATTTAATACCTAATGTATTATTTTTAATAACAGTTTAATACGTATATTATAACTGGGCGGTCGTACTTATAACTGTAATTAGATATTTCTTGGCTAAAAAAAAAACCTATTCCAAAACAAATTAAAATGCACTAAAAAGTAAAAAAATAATTGCGTATCTTCTATTACTTAATTATAATCAACTTACTATTTCTCTACATCAATATATAGGTACGATCTATGTGTTTACGACGCAAGAAGCTAGGTAGGTTCTTCTATATCTATCCACTTCAAATCTAACTCAACACATACCTATGAATAACAAACAATGATTAAAATATTTTTTAATGTTCTCCTATGTAAAATTAAATGAAAAATATTAGACTACTTAAAAGTCAATCAAATTATTACGATAATATAATGTAGTTTTAATTATTGTTATTCTTGGAGGCGGTGTCAGCCAAGGTAGGATTCTCGTATTATTATTCATCATCATCAGCCCATATACGTCCCACTGCTGAGCACGGGCCTCCACTACAACTGTGATGCTAGGTATGCACATTGTAGTATTTCCTTGGCTGACACCGCCTCCAAAAATAACAATAATTAAAACTACATTATATTATCGTAATAATTTGATTGACTTTTAAGTAGTCTAATATTTTTCATTTAATTTTACATAGGAGAACATTAAAAAATATTTTAATCATTGTTTGTTATTCATAGGTATGTGTTGAGTTAGATTTGAAGTGGATAAATATAGAAGAACCTACCTAGCTTCTTGCGTCGTAAACACATAGATCGTACCTATATATTGATGTAGAGAAATAGTAAGTTGATTATAATTAAGTAATAGAAGATACGCAATTATTTTTTTACTTTTTAGTGCATTTTAATCTGTTTTGGAATAGGTTTTTTTGAAGGCGGTTTTTGTTTTGTTAAAATTTTTGTTTATTTTTTAATTTTTAGTGAAGCCACACCCGGGATCGAACCTGCAACATCATGCGTTGCAAATCGGTTACTTTGCCACTCCGCTACCACCAGTCTATTATATGGTTATAAAACTCATCAACAATACGCAAATGTTTCTACCACACACTCGGCTACCACCGCTTCACACATATAATACACCTTAAGTAATGCAATTAGATCGTTTGCTTCATGTTGCAATGCAGCAACAAACGTAAGCGCATTACAATTTGATTCAAGACAGTTAGAAATTCGGCCACAAATCGCATACTGTACGCCGTTAACGAGTTCCATTGACATTATATTATATTTGACTAGGACAATTACTTGACCATAAAGAGGTTACGGTAGGTGACTCAAATATCCGGATAGCCTATAAAGATTCGGCCGAGTATCGTTAGTTTTCTGCTAAGAATTGAGGAGTTCCGTTACTTTGTCATGGATCCCATAATTAGAACTTAACCAAACTCTCATGCTATTACCCTAGAAGTACATCCTAACCAATAATAAAAAGGATTCATCAAAATCGGTTGGCATGATATTAAGTTATTCGTCGATTTGTCACGCACATTGGTGAAAATTTAAGATTTTTGTGGTTTTCTAATGGAAGCTGTTATCACAACTGGACGAAATTTAAATGGGACCAATCTGGAAGCATCAGCTTTCAATTAAAAAAAGAATCATCAAAATCGGTCCACACAGTCAAAAGTTCTGAGGTAACAAACATAAAAAAAAAAAAAAAAAATACAGACGAATTGATAACCTCCTCCTTTTTTGAAGTCGGTTAATAAATGGTGGTAGCACAGTAATTTTCCAAGTGTAGAAATGTTGAAAGCGTAGTTGGCGCTATAATCTAATGACTTTGTAGGTTGTGAAAAACTATTTTATTGAGCTTAGAATATTGAGTAGCGGCCTAGGCTATAAACGTTGATTAGATATTTTGCCTTTCTCTGTCAAATAACCTTAGACGTAAAACAAAAGGAGACAAATGTAAAAAAATATAGAATATAACCTAATTGTTACGTCTTCCGCTCATTTCTTTTAAAAACGCTGCTAAGTTTGCAACGGTTTACAAATAATTTATTTCATAAGATTTGTATAAATACTTCACTTATTAGGTATCTTAAGATTTGAAACGGCCCAAAATGCTAGTATGTCCGAAAACGTAATAATACAAAGTATAGAAGAGTATATAGATAGTAGAGGATGGAATGCATCGTTGATCTGACAGTATGAAGAGTTAAGAATAAATATAGATAAGGGGTGGGTGTAGTAATGGATATAAACGTGAGGGTCTTAGAATACCTCTGGGCAGTGTGATATTTATTTTACACATTTTTTATTTGCACGTTCATGATGATGAATGATGATATCGCAATTCAAAATTTGTAAGGTAGTTTACATATATACATACATAACCTCACGCCTATATTCCCCGAAGGGGTAGGCAGAGATGCATTTCTGCACCCACATTTCGCCAGGTATGTATCAGTCCCACGTAATAGGGGGCAAGCCTATTGCCGTTTTTCGGGCACAATTCCAGACTCCGTGCTGCTACTGAGAATTTCCTAATCAAAAAACCCAATAACACTTTGCCCGACCCGGGAATCGAACCCAGGACCTCTAGATCGCACAGCACATACCTGTGCCGCGAGACCACGAGGCAGTCAAGAGAATTATGATATTTTTATTAATTATCCTTCTCGGACATCAGGCGACACTCTTTTTTTTAATGAGAGGGCGCCCTAAGTTCTCTTCTAAGGTCTTGAGGAAGGCCCAACAGACGTATGTAGGTAATTAGGTATATCGTGATCTCCAATCTTCCGGAATGCAACACAACGTTATTTTAGTACCAGATGTTGCGCTCCCCTACTTGACCGTAGAAGAGAAACCTACATGTGGATGGTGAATCTAGCTGTACAATTCGTTCATTTGCGGGTAAACGTAAATCTCAACGAAATTAATAACGTATATCAGATACTTCTCAAGATATGGCAGTTAAACGGCCAGTTTTATTTTTTTCAGTTAACGAGCTTATACCTATTTAATTTCGGAGGCGTCGAGTTGTGAACACTAGAACACGATATGTACCTATGTTACAAATGTATAGTTGTGATTGATCCTATGTACATTGTATTTCACGTTTTTAATAACGGTTAAATTTAAACAGAAATTTAGCAAAGATGCAAACACAAAACAGTAACTACCTAATACTTGACTGTCTTATCAGACTACAGGTTCTTAGAGAATCTAAATATATCATTCATCATCATCATCAGCCCAAATACGCCCCACTGCTGGGCACGGGCCTCCTCTATAACTGAGAGGGTTTAGGCCTTAGTCCACCACGCTGGCCTAGTGCGGGTTGGCGCACTACACACCTAAGAATTTCCTAAGAACTTTTTAGGTGTGCAGGTTTTATCACGATGTTTTCTTTCACCGTTAAAGCAAGTGATAATTCATTGTGAATACACACATAACTTCGAAAAGTCAGAGGTGTGTGCCTGGGGTTGGAACCTGCGACTGCCGGCATTCTCGACCGCGCGCCTAAACCTCGGGGCCATCACTGCTTATATAATTGTTCTTTGAAATTTGTTGATTCTTATTCTCAATATTTACAAAAATACTATATTAAAATTCTCATAAGAACACTGAAAAAGGATTTTTTATTTATTTTGATATTTTAATGTTACCCTTGAAAGGCCTTAGTGCACTGAATGCAGGCCAGTTACTAAAAATGACTTCGAAAACTTTTGGAGAGACTTACCTCTAGGAGTGGATCTCTTATGCCTGTGGCTATGAGTTTTGCTCATTTTTAAAAATATGGTTTCAATAAAGCTTTGTATTCGAATAAGCATAAAAATAAGCGTATGTATTTGAAGTGTGAAATCCCAAGTTTAATTTTTGGATCAATATTTGTGAGAGTCCATTGTCCCTTTCAAAGGCTTTGTTTGGTTAAGATAATTGTAGAGGAGACCCGTGCGCAGCACGACGTATATGGGATAATGATGATGATGAATTGCTTCTGATAAAATGCAATCTTGGAAAATGGGTGAATAGAATGAAGATGCGCAAATTTACTTACGCCATTTTTATTTTTTAAAGTAATCAAAATGAAGGCAAATAACATACATACATAAACACACGCCTGTATTCCCCGAAGAGGTAGGCAGAGGTGCATTTCTACACCCACATTTCGCCAAGTATGTATCAGTTCCACGTAATAGGGGGCGAGCCTATTGCCGTTTTTCGGGCACATTTCCAGACTCCAAATCACATACATAAACTGAATCAATATTGAGTAGGTATAGTGACAGTACAATAACATAGGCCGTTCGATTTCACGCGTGATGTGGCCTAATAAATGTAAACAATAATCATAAAGAAAGATAACAATTTGTATTGTATGAAAATAAAATATAAACGCGACAAACAGTAGCCGAATCAAATTTCAAATCGTTGTTAAAACGTTTCGCTTTAATGTTTAGCGCGGAAACAAATGTAGGGGCACCGTTATTTTGATTCTACGCCGGAAACGATTTCGCTTATTTAGGAAAAAATATGCCAATAAACGCTTGATTGGATGCGTGTGTTTTTTGTATGCATTAGACAGTATGGTTCTTAATTAATGGTTTTATGAGCGATGATGTATGCAAGAATATTAATGGGTCGATTGAACATTCATGTGTCAGCTATAAAAAATATAAATAACCTAATTTAGATTTGACTGCCTCGTGGTCTCGAGGCACAAGTATGTGCCGTGCGATCTAGAGGTCCTGGGTTCGATTCCCGAGTCGGGCAAAACGTTATTGGGTTTTCCATAACATAATTCTTAGTAGCAGCACGGAGTCTGGAAATGCGCCCGAAAAACGGCAATAGGCTCGCCCCCTATTACGTGGGACTGATACATACCTGGCGAAATGTGGGTGCAGAAATGCACCTCTACCTATCCCTTCGGAGAATACAGGCGTGAGGTTATTTTTATTTTATTTATTTAGCACACCAACAAAGTAATTACATAAAGAACAACTAGTAATAGGGTATTGTTTAAAATGTAAAACAATGTAATCACTTAAATTATAGGCATGCATGACGTTTAAACATTACATTTCGTGACAGGTAATAAAAGGAGAAAAGACAATAAAAAATCAGAAATACAAATACACTTAAAAATATCAGAACAAATCAAAATAAAAAATTAAAATCCAGAACTTAAAACTATATGTTTAACATTACAAAAAAAAAATCAATATTACAACAACACTTAACTACTAAACACTTTAATCAATAATTATAGGTTTAGAGCACAGGGAACGCTTGTATACACATAAGCTCTGGGAAAATATGTCGACAGTATTGTTTCTGGTACATATGTCATTGTATAGTCTAGCCATTCGCGACAAAGGACTATTATATGAACTAATTAGTGTTGAAGTAGGAACAGCAAACACAAGTGGATTGCGTACAGCTCGAAGATTCGTTTTGAAGTATAAGTAATTAATGAGATAGGCGTTCAAGGACCCGTTTACAACTTTATGGAGAATCAACAAGTCAGCTATGTGGCGCCTCTCTTTCAAACTCATTATGTTGAAATGCTTAAGTCTATTGCTGTAATCCGGAATAGACTTACGAATGCCGTTACGTATGCTCAGATATCTCACAAACCGAGTCTGGACAGATTCTACAAGATCTATATAAGTGGAGTAGGGACCATATACAGGAACAGTACTCCAAGATACTTCTGACTAATGCATTATAGAGGAGAATTAGACTCTCGTTTTTCCGAAACTGCCGAGAAATACGTATAACAAAACCCAACATTTTAGATGCCCGGAGCACTATGTTGTGAATGTGTTGGCGAAAAGAAAAAGAGGATTGAAATGTTACCCCTAAATCTCGTACAAACATCACTCTCTCCAGAGGTATACCATTTATGCAGTATTCAAAATCGACAATTTTTTTTTAATTCGAAAAATTTATAATCTGACACTTTTTTACATTAAGGCCCATGCTATTATTGAGACACCAATTCTGAAGCTTATTGAGGTCGTTCTGTAGTTTTACACAGTCACTGAGATCTATTATGTATGTATGTAATTTAGATTTGACTTTGAAAGCGAAGGCAATTTTAAATGTACTTATTATTTGTGCACTGGCACCTACCACGTATTTATTAGTTTAGTTGCAATATAAGTTGCATAGCCTTTGTGTTGCAGTTGGTAAAATGTCATGTTGTGAAACGTGAGGTCGCAGGGTCAATTTCCACAGCATATGGGTTCCACAAACAAGTGTTTGCGAGGTTGTAAAGTCTCCGTCTATGTTGATTATGACTTATCTTTGTTGATTATCTTAGTGTATGGTCAGAACTTTTAAGTATGTTTTTGGTGCATAATTATAAAATATAAGTATAAGTAGTGATAAACTCGGGGTTTAGGCGCGAGGTCGAGAATCCTCTGACTTTTCAAAGTTATGTGTATATTCTCAATTAATCACTTACCTACTTAAATGATGAAGGAAAACATCGTGAGAAAATCTGCACACCTAAAAAGTTCTTAGGCATTTCATAGATCTGTAGTCCACCAACCCGCACTAGCGTGGTGGACTAAGGCCTAAACCCTCATAGTTGTAGAGGAGGCCCGTGCCCAGCAGTGGGACGTAACATATATGGATTGATGATGATGATGAATTATAAAATATTACGTAAACACTGCTTAGGTCAACTAACTTGGAACTAACTTTATACTGCGTTCCATTTGTAAAGCACTTGACGAACGTTTTTCGGTAATTTACAATGTATGGTGACCCTAATCGTGGTTGCGGTGCGCGATTTGTGCGAGTCGCGATCTCTCCCTCGCGGCAATTTGTCGCGGGCGGCGGGCGGCGGCATCCCGGCAGATCTCCCAGCGGCCTCGTTTGCGGCATTTCGCGTCAACGCTACCCGCTGATTTATTCACCTCTCGGCAGCCCGCGCTCGATACAACTGACACATAAATGTCGCTTTTGTTTCCCTTTACCAGACGATTTAGTGTCGCTATGTGCCGAGGGAGCGTCAAGTGCACGCGTTAGCGCGGCTGTAAGGTAATTTTTGTACGTTTGCTTAAGTGAGCAAACACGGATGGAGTTATATGGACTTGTTACGAGCATGTCACTACTGCTACAGAATAACTAATTATCGCACTGCACTGCTTGGTTTTCGTTGCTGAAGTAAATTTTTCATCGATGTTTATGGCAACAGTATTTAAAAAAATATTATGAATAGAAAAAATGATGTAAACTCTACAGATTTATCGGTAAGTTTGGGAATCATACGAAGTGGTAGACCCGCATCATAGATAAGACAAAATTGGCACCAAGTTGTATTAGCGATAATTACTAGACTAATACTTACTAGCGAGCCAGTTCACTATTAAGTGTTCATATTTCGGCTGAGTAGATCATGACCGGCAAAAAGCGATAGCTAGCGGTGGGCCGGGTCCGTTTCCACATTTCTATCTGTCTCCATATTAAAATTCACCCAAATCGGTCCAATAGTTTCCGCGTTAAAGCGTAACAGACAGACAAGTTACTTTCGCATTTACATTAGTATAGATTGTGTAATTTGTAGGGTATAACAGATTATGTTTATTATAAGATAGCAGTGAGAACCTTTGAGTACAACACAAATATAATTATGGCTTGGGATACTTAAGATAAATGACAATCGAAATCGTCCGCTAATGAATAGATATGAGCTCTCAAGATGAATTTACTCGTAATACTTATTCGTAATCGTATTATCTAAGCATAGCGCTCACAGAAATAATATATATACGAGTATAGAGATAGAAAAGCCAAGTAGAAGTGCCAGGCGTGACAAGACTATGACCTATATGGGATACTAAGCGACTACTCATTGCATAACGATACTATCCTTCGGTTATACTGTAAAACTTCGATGGGGTGCGGTTATGAACATTAAGTTGCATAGGTTTTTAAATCTTTTGTAGTTAAAAAAGTGACTCAAAAGTATCCAACCAAATATGATATCATGTCGATGCCATACTGATTATATCTTTGTGAGCGATTATTGGATTTTTACCCTTACTTACCTACACACTATTCATTATAATTCAATGACTGCATAAATAGGCGAAGCGATGAAGTTAATTACTAATGAATTTGTTATCATAAAGATGTATTTCAACAAATTATGATTGTGCATATATATTTATTACTTAGGTAGGTACTTGTATAACTTATTAGTTGATCTTGTAACCTACAAATGCCACTTAACGATAACATTATAAACCAGAACACGAAGTATAATCAAGCGGAGTGGACGTATTCTATATAATGCCTAGAATTAGTATTTCTGATGTGAATTCATTATCAGATGATAAATTTGAGTGTATTTTTAGTAATGTAATAGAACTGTACCCCAGTGCAGCAGTAGGTGTCAAGAAAATGAGGCCGTTTGCCAAAGTGTCGGATCTGCATGATGCATTCAGTAAACATCTTCAAGATCTGAATTATGAAGGTAATGAATAAGGTATTTTATTTTTATTTTGAACTACAAAAGTAACGAGCTTGCCCATTTTTGTGGAATGTAAAACACTCATGACAAAACGTGAGTGTTATATAGCAAGAAATCAGTAAGCCACATCAAAAGTAAGTATCTAAAAAATAAAAATATTATATCTTCTTGACAGTCTCGTTGGTTCCGCGGCCCAAGTGTATGCCTCGCGATCTAGACGTCACGGGTTTGATTTCCGGGTCGGGTAGTTTATCAAAAAACACCAACATGTTCAACCCCCTACTACGTCACATTTTTCACCTTTGCCAATCCCATCAAGAATGCATGAGTGTGTCATCATCAGCCCATCACACTGCTGGGCACGGGCATCCTGTACAACTGAGAGGGTTTAGGTCTTAGTCCACCACGCCTGCCTAGTGTGGGTTGGCGGACTACACACCTAAGAAATTCCTACGAATTTTTAGGTGTGCAGGTTTCATCACGATGTTTTCGTTCGCCATTAAAGTACCTACGAGATAATTCTTTGTAAATACACACATAATTTCGAAAAGTCAGAGGTTTGTGCCTGGGGTTTGGACCCGCGAACGTCGAGATTCTCGACCGCGTGCCTGAACCTCGAGGCCGACACGACATGTATTGCATGAGTGTGTGCGTTCGTTTAAAATGCATATTTTAACATTTAATTTTTATAGAGAAAATAGGAATTTTGAAATTGCATCCTGATTTGGCTGGTCGGCTGGCGGCGCAAGGAAGACTGACAAAAGAATCTACAAATGAACAACGCGCTGCCGGATTACATGAGCTTACGCCTGAACAGAAAGATATTATAGACAAATATAATGACAGGTAAAATACATATTATTAACTTCTTTACATAATATCGTCTATCAAATATAATATCGTCCTAGTAAACTCTCAACACAAACAATAATTTCAAAATAAACGGCCCGGTTCTACTTGAATGATAGGTAGGTAAGTATTAGGTAGATACGACAGTATCGCAGTTTTACAATAGTGTCTCGTTTTTCAATTGTAACTGCGGATAATAATCGCAATGACACTTGATACTAAGTGCAAGGTATACAAACAAGACCAGAGAAGAGTAGTTTAATGGATGGATATGTTTTATATAAGTACGAAAAGATACAGATTACCTATGTTTAATTTACATGCTATATCTAAGTGATCCCCGGGGGCATTTTAAATTCCACGTTCATTCCACGGAAACAAATTTTTTTGGCAAATATAGCAGACCACGATCTTATCTATGTTCATACCAAAATCATAAAAATTGGTTATAAAGGTTTCAAGTTCTTTCGTTACAAACATATGGTTAATAAAAATACAAATCTTTTCACTTCATTATAGATACTTTCCCCGTTTTTACCACATTTTCCATTGTTACTCCGCTCTTATGGTCGTAGCGTGATAATATTTATTCTATGGCCTTTCCCGATAAATGGGCTATCGAACGAGACGTAGGTATATTTGTGAGATTTTTAAGTCAGAATAGGTTTATGTGTGACCGAAAAGACTCTCATTGTTCCTGGTACCAACGCCATAAGACCTTCATGGGTATATGGCTGTTAGATGTAATACTTATAAATTATTATGTAAAAAAAGATTATTTATATTAGGCAATGTGGCATACTTGCTACTGGTTACTAAGTTTCTTTATTAAGCTCAAGTGGAAAACAGAATATTTAGTGACTTCGAAAAAGCCATGAGATATTAAAAAGCACATTAAATTCTCCTTTTGTCATCTCACTTAAAATAATAAAAATGATTTAAATCAACTGGTCGCCCTATAAATTTTTATAATCATTATCATAAGATACATAGTATTTTACATGTACCTATTATCTGCCATTTACAAAATAAAAACTGTAATCGAAATATTTAAATTGAGATACTTAAATATTTAAAAAAAGAACCGATGATTATAAATTGAGTTAAACAATTTGACCAGTGATCATCCAATACCTACTCAATAATTATCTAAATTGCATAAAACGTGTTAAAATTTATATTATCTCTTCAAAAGTTTGTGCGCTAGTTTATGTTTGATGTCAGTTAAAACTCACGGAGTGACAGATAATCTCTAAAATAGTTTCATTATCACTAGCACTAATCTACATGCAATGACGAATTAACTAAACAATGTATACACAAGTGCACACAACTCAAACGTGTTTGTCACTAATTGGCTCTGTGTATAGAGTAATACTTTATGTTACTTATTGAAGATGACTGAAATTGATTGTTGCATTAACACTGCTCTTAACTATAAATATCAGATTTTTTTATTTTTGACTCACCGTCATAAGTCGTAGTCGTCTAACAAAAAGGCTTCCGCATATTTAAATATTTCTCTCCTTTCGCGTTACTATGTGAAAAGAACGTATTCATGAAGTGAAAGAATATTTACTGTTTACGATTGGTACAATTTTAAATAATAGAAATGAACAATCATTCGTTTGTAAATATGGTTTGCAAAGAAAAACATTACAGTTACCATTTATTAAGCCTGCTGTTGCCATCTAGGATTATTTTTATGCAATAGTATTTGGTGTGTAGCATAGTAATTGATTGCAGCTTATGAAATGTTTCGTTATATTGCTCATAGATGGCGTTGTAACTCATAGAATTTTAAAGAAAATATATATGGGAAATCCGCATCAAGACCGTTTTAAGAAATTGAATTAACATATTCAATTTTACAGAAATGTATTATGTATCTTATAAATATTGGGCCGTGTGGTCATCATGAATAACTTTGATCCTCGTATAGAAGTTATTTAAACTCGCATTTCTTCTATTTCAGATATAAAACTAAATTTGGATTTCCATTCATAATTTGCGCCAGAGAAAACAAGATTCATTCCATAATACAAGGTTTGCAACAGAGGTACTGTAATGCTAAGGAAGAAGAAGTTATTATGGCATTGGAAGAAGTGAAAAAAATATGCAAGCTACGAATACTTGACGTCGTCGAAGATTAGATATTAATAAAAATTATGTTTGAACAAGTTTCTTGATATAAATGGCAATGTTTTATTTTATTATTCAACTCCCGAGAATTTCAAAGTAACCGTGCCGTGCAATCAAGAAGTCCCGGGTTCGATTACTGGGTCGGGTAAAATGTTATGGGGTTTTTCCAATAGGAAATTTTCACTAGCAGCACGAAGTATAGAAATGTGGCCGAAAAGGGCAATAGGCTCGGCCCTCTATTACGTGATATTGATAAATAGTGGCAAAATGTGGGTGCAGAAATGCTTCTCTGGCTACCGCTTCAGGAAATACAGGCTTGAGGTTATTTATGTATAATACGTTTTGAAATGAAATGAAATGAAATTGCTTTATTTGGTCACGTAGGTAATCAAATAGCACTTATGACAAGTCAATACAGAAAAGAAAAATCTTTTATTATTACATTATAATTTAACTATGGTTCATTTTATATAATTTGTACAAAAATATTTACGGTTTTTTTTATAGTTTATTTTTAGTTTTCATCAGGAAATACATAATATCTTATTAATATTATTTTAAAGTAAATAACGAGATGGACCTTGTGTATTTCCGAAACGTCACGTATTATTTTAATGGTACCACCGGATCCAAACGCGACCCTGACTGAGAAGACCCGGCGAAACAAACTCAGCGGGCTCACTTTACTACTGGAATTTACGCGGCGCGACCCACACCTGAGTAGATCCAGCGAGTCCAACTCAGTGGGCATGTATTTGGTCCAGTAAGGATAACATAATTATATTATATGACCTGCCAAATAAAAATTGCCTTCTTATTATTTATTTGCTCGAATTATTTACTCGATCGGTTTATTTCTCTTAACTAATATAAGCACGGAAAACGATAAAAACAAAAAAACTGCTATCAAGAAACTATGGATATGAAGGTGACAATATTATACCTTCCAAATGTAACATTGTTGAAAACAGAAAATAAGATATTCAAGATTTTTTGAGATGTTTTCTTTTTTAATCATTCATTTCGTATACATAACATATCTTCGAAATGATAATGTATGGTAACTTGGGATTCGACACATCAGGCGCCTAATTATTAAGTTCAAAATCATGGTGAGCAGTTTAAAGTATTAAAATTAAAGAAATATTTATTACTTTATTTTAAGACATTTCAGATTTTAAAAAATTAAGAAACTATTTTATAGAAGTCCCAGAGATCTTTCAATAACGGCATGAGGCTGTCCAGCCACCTCGCAGAGCTCACGCTGATTGAGAATGTCTTCAAAGCCAATTTCAATGTGTCTGCCAGTGAGGACATCGTGTTGTAAGTTCGAGCTTGGCAGGAATGGGAGGCGACCAACCTTGAAAAAGAATAAAAAAATAAAGTTATCTCATGCACTGTATAGATGGCGTTCCAAAACGAGGACTGATGGTATTTTGATGTTTTTATCATATGTTAATGTTGAATGAAATGCGTTATAGTTTTGCCGCGCGATTTAAGAGCGTTTACGCGGTTTTAGCGTAATTTGAGCAAAAGCAGTTGTTTTCGAACCCCTTAAATTTGATGAAAGACTCATCATACATCATGTTAATTAGCAATTATTTTCGGGAATATTGGATTTACCATTTATAATAGGGAACATATTTAATCAAAATAATATGTTGAATCGAAAATATCCCAAAGCAAATAGTTGGTGAAAACATTTTAAGATTTAGATCCCTTATTCAAGTAATAAAAAATCTAAGGCATTCGAAATATTGAGAAATTACTGTCAATAGTTCAATCAAGTTTTTTTACCCATATAATATGATACTTAATTTAATAAGACCAGGCTCCACAAGATCAGCAAATCTTTTAAGGGTTACTGTATACACTTTTACAATAAAATCCCTAATCATATTAAGGCCTTAAACAACAATAAATAAAAAAAAAATATACTAAGAGACAGTTATGTAACTAAGCCTATTATACAATTTCAGAATATATGGAGGATAACGAAGCTTGGGTTTAATTAATAATTAAATATTATTGTTATCCCTGGGTCTTCTTCAATGGACATAGCTGTATATACATACTTACTTATTATTTTAGTACTTTGTAAGCAATTAGGTATGTCATGCTTGCTGAAATGTCTGTGCTTAAGGCGGCGTCGTGTGCCGGGTCGGTCACTTCCCTATGAAATGGTTGAGGAGACCGATGGCTGGCACATGCGTCATACTCGTGAATGGGTGCTGTTTGTGTGGCCTGTTTGTATTTATGAACTTAACCTTATCCTACCTTAAATTTATAATTTAACCTAGTTAAATGTCAGTTTCTCCATTCAAGATGACTATGTTGTTCTCAAATTCAATACAACAGTCTGAGATTGTATTAATGAGCTGCTCTAATTTGGGAAATTCATTCTTTGTATCAATATCGTAAACTATCTCTTGATTGGAAAAGAGCAACACTAGAGTTTCTTGCCCATTCTTCTCTAGTGATGACTGCCTTCCGAACAGGGTGGTACAGCAAATTTTGAAATGAATGAATGTGATGTATTTGACATTTTATGGATTCAATAAATATAATTTCATTACATTTCATTTCAATAAAACAACAACTTTTTATAATATAAGAATGTGTACTTGAAAACATACAATTTTTGTTTTGAAGAAATTTCTAATTTAAATGTAAAGGCAATCATTTCTATAAACCTTCACAGGTATTTAGTTACATTTTCATTTAATTTCATGTATTTATTATATATTCATATATTTTCATTTATGTGTGACTTTGTCAACTGACACTAAACCAGCTCAGTAGAATAAAATTTAATCCCTCAAAAAAAAATAGACTTGTGCCAATCAGTCACTCTTATATGGATTGATATATTATGTTGAGGTACTAGTAGCCAAAACGATATATGTTTGATAAAAGTATTTAGGCTTTTAAAATATTATATCAAATTCAATTCACTTGAAGGTGGTCAACAGGGTTGCTCTTTGTATTAGGTACAAAAATAAATAAAAATATATTATAATATTTATATAAATAAAATATATTTTTTGTATTAAAGTAGTAACAAAATCTGGAATTGTAAATGGCAAAAGGCCCAGCTCTCATTTGCCAATCTTCATAGCTGGTAGAACAAAACTATTACATTTTCTAAAATACGATAAAAATAATGTGTGACTGTGTTTACAACAATCACATTGGTGCGCTAATTATAGGTGCAATGGGCATCAGCGTGTTTGGTATTTATTATAGCCTACAACATTGTTCACAGCATTAATTGGCCTATTTAACAAAATATGCATAATTTTGAGTAAAGAGCAAAAAAAGCATCATTATATTAGTTTTTTAAAATAAATAATTGTATATCCATTCCAAAATGCATTCAAGCTGCTCAGGATACAGCATATAAATAAATAAATAAACCCAACAGTCACATACATAGTTCTGACCCCACACTAGGATACAAGTCCTGTGTTGTGGGTATCAGAGACTACGAGAGACTTTTCGGTCTTACAAACACCCAGACCCGAAACAAATATTTGTGGATCACACAAACATTTGTCTTGGTGCGGGGATCGAACCCGCGGCCTCACGTTTCGCTAGCTGGTGTCTAACCATCTGCGCCACGGGGCTGTCGATATAAAACAGTTACAGGAATCAGTTTAGTTTATTAGTCCAGATGGACATATCAGCTCATATATGTAGATCTGATTACTGTTCCTCTTTAACTGAGATGCCTTAGTCCATCACTCTGGTCTAGTGCAAGTTGGTAAACTACACTCCTAAAAAATACCTTGTGAAGAAAATTGAAGTGTGCAGGTTTTCTCGCTATGTTTGCCATTTCCATTAAAAAGTTATATTGTCTCCACCAGACCCATAATCCCAGAGGATAATGTTAACTGAGTAAAAGATATATAAGATATATGGCACAGTTAAAAAATAAATTCCACACTATAAGCTGTAGAACTTCTAACTTATTCCTAAAGGCCTTAATATGATTTAGAGACAAATTGTTGCATTACCCATTTTCTAGTTCTGGCAATTAGAAATTATTTAAAACACTGTAATATTCTATAGGTCCTACCCCTGTCAGTTGTAGAGGTCTGTGGCGAGCAATGAGACACATTTGGGTAGATGTAGTAGCTTTTTCCATAGAAGCTGCTATGACTTCATAATTTGTCAAGATAAAAAAGAATATCCCAAAAAGATCTGACTTTTCAGAGTAACTGAATATATTAATTAAAATAAATAACTGTTTCACTTACTTTACTTGCAAACTTTCTCTCCATTGTGATCTTCATTGGTGCATGCAGTCCTTGGATGTTACGGAGCATTGCCAGATTCATTTTCTCTTCATTTAAATGGTACTGAAATAATATAATAAATGAGGATATTAATGGATGTAAATTTGGTTATTTTAAATGATTAATAACTATTAGAAAATGTGATCTATTAAAAAAAAATACATATAGTGCTGAGTCATTGAGTAATCTTTGCGAATTAAATACACTAGAAATATAATTCTAAAGCACTATCCCTGTACATATCTCAATTCTGAGTACTGTACAATGTATGAGAAGAGAAAGACAAGATACATTGAAATTATATGAAGCTACACAAAGTGGGATCAGGTTGCTATATACCAGTGACTGTACTTCCATAGGAGCCCATAAGCCCAGCTCACCTAACAAAATTCTGAATAGTAATCTTTAAGCTATAAATCTTTATTTAACGAAAGCAAATTGACACATTTATGAGAATATCTTGCCCCATGATAAACTGGACATTACACAATTAATGAGTAACGCTTTTGGGCTTCTATGGAAGTACTGCCACTGCTATATACCATATATTAAATACAATGATTACCATTGGAAAACAGTAATTTTAGTAGACTTGTTGTCAAATCAAGGAATCAAGTTAGCAATGTCATTATACTGACTATTGTAATGCAATTTATAGCTAGATATATTTAGGTATTTAATAATTATCAGTTAATAGTTTAAGTTATGGGGTATATTATATTACCTAATTTAGACAAAATTAAGTAATAATTTAAATATTTTTGAGTAGTGTGTACTTACATTCTTTTCCGACAGTTCTAGAGGATGGGAAAAGCCAAGTTTAGGTCTTGATCCAGCTACACCTACGACCATTGGGTCAGGTACCCCGAAGGGACCTTCGTGAATCGGCATAGCGTTGCCTTCATGTTGTGGCTTCACTTTCAAAGACGGCAGACCGAAACTCTGAAATATAGTGAACAAACGTGTTTATAGCTTTATTCATGTTGGAAGAACACGTACAATATATTGTGATGTTGTTGTAATCTCACCATTTTTGTAATTTCTTTAAATAGTTCAGTTAGTAAAGATAAGAATTAAATAGTTTTTGAATACAAACTTTGAATTAAATGCAATTTACACAATGAGCGGCATATAACTTTCGTACGTCAAATTACTGTCAAAAATTGTCAATTCATGTCACAGATAATGCATTACACTTACTAAGATGAGAGAGCCGCCTATTGTCGTAAATATAAAGTAATCAAGGACTAAAGTGGAGCAATGAAAAAATCGGAAAAAGATGTAATTTTTTTAAGCATCCAAATGAGATGCCAATTTTACTTTATTAGATTAATTGGAAAAGGTAATTAATTCTGTGGTAGTTTTTCTAACGTAATAAACAGTTTCATAAGGTAACGAGATAATAAAAAAAATTCAAAAATATATACAGGCTTGGCCATTTCTTGTCACTAGGTGCCGCAGTCGCATAAAAATCTGTCAAAATTGGAATTAGATACCTCTTTATCCAACAGAAAGCAGTAAAATTTATACATATGTACATACCTCACGACTGTATTTCCCGAAGAGGCATGCAGTAAAATAAAGATGTTGTTTTGTTCATTTCCTTTGTTCTTTGATCTGTTTTGCAAATATTTTCTGAATTATTGAACAAATTAGGAAAAACTTTTGTCCATAAGTGGATTCATCACTCTACAGCGTTTTTTTTTAATATGTAATACAATTAAATGAAGCTCATTTTTCCTGCTTTGCTTTTATTACCTACTACATTTTGAAAAAAACTGAGCATTATCGAAAAAGTCACAAACTATAATTCGGAGTGTTTTCTGCATTATAATATGGCAACATTACACTGTTGCGGGTAATTTAAAACAAAACATATGCCAGCTATTTTGTACGACAAAAACTCGTATTTTTTATTTCCTTACATATATTACTAGTTATTGAAGTTAATATTATATTTAAAAGAATAATATGTCGAGTCGAGGCAAGAAAGAGGGAAAAAAAGAAGCGGTGAATCTTTATTTTCTTTAACTTACTATAATTTACCGTCAATTTATCTTAAATCTATATTTATTTTGTTTTAGGACCCTGAGGAGCTCATGAGAAAAAAGTTCCGAGCAAAATGCTTATTCCGTGCATTAGGGCGCTTAGTAATGGCGAATGCCTATTGGCTCATCGAAGCAGTGGACCAGTATGAGGGTGTAGAGGATGTGAAGCGAAGAGTTCAACAAGCTGTTCGCGGAAAAGTGAAAAAGAAGCAACTTCTTTCGATAAATGTTAGATATCACTATTTTTCGACTTTCATACATCAACGCTACTTTTTTTGTAAATTAATACACCCAATAATTTTAACCTTAAGATAACTGTAAGAAAAGTTTTATGTCATGGGATCATTTTAACAGATATTAATGGACCATGCGGACAGTTTCACAAGAAACTGACCCCAATTTACTATTCGAAATTTAAACTACTTAATTGTTAAATTCACTATATAACAAATTATAAACAGTAAACAAGTTATTTCATGTGAAACCTTTTACGTATATTTTAGGACAAAGCGCTTTTGAACAAGCCAGCTAATGAACGCACGGAACAAGAGAAGAAATATATTTACCGAATTATTGGTGGCTTAAAATGTTTTAAGCGTTATCCAAATGTGAGAAGTATCTACATATTTTAATGTATTACATCCACCTTATGGTAGTTTAACAGTTTTCCCTCATAGAAAAGATGGAAAATTACAGTATGGATAGTTATTTGCTGATAGGTAATTGCAGATATTTTACAACGTTTTAAGGATTTTCTAGAATAGGTACTTTGAAGTGTGGTCAGTGTTAGTCAGTAGGTGACAACAAGAAGCGTAAGTTATATTATCTGAAATAACATTAAATATCAACATCCAATAAAGCTAAGCTAGGAAGTCACTAGGAGAAATTTTATATCAGCTCCAACTTTTTATTTCGTATCGCTTGTCGCCATAAAAGGAATTCCTATCAACGAACCTATTAATAAACTTGTTAACACTATCGCTCCTTACTTGGAAAGGTACGTAATAGGTATCATTCATAAATATTTTTTATATACAGCGTAGGTAGCTTGATTGGGAGCAGTCGTCTGACATGATAATACGTAAATGAATGCCATCGCCCATAGAGGTGACAGTAAGGATTCTTGGGCCTCAAATCTTACTCACTTAATGAAATGTCGCAACTTGGAACTGTTAATTCATGTTTTCATATGCGTTTGTTCTTAAACATTGATTGATTAAGGGTTTCGGTAATGGCGGCTGCTCGCATTTGAAGTCATAAGTTCAGTAAATCAGTTCCTTTCATATGTCATATCTATGAGACTTGCACTACCAATATAAAGCGTCAGATGCTTTTGAGTCTACTACAATTCATACTTTCCTATCTATAAACAATATGCCACTATACCATGAGCTTGGAACGCCATTAGAACAATCGCAATACATTCAGCGTATTGAAATTATAATCTAAATAGCTTGGTCATTAATACTTTTTTCTTTTTATTTATTGATTATTAGGCAGATTTTATTCGATTTATTCATATTTTATTGTCCTTACAGCACGTAAAGAAGAAGCTAGCATCTGTAACATACTACAAATATTACGGCCCTGGCAGAGCCATAGTTCGACAACATCATGAGGCCCACGCACTGTACTTTATTGTTGCCGGTGACGTCATTGTCAGTCAGATGGTCTTCGACGAACTTTTACAGCAATATGTGTCAGTTGAAGTTGGCTCTATGCATTCAGGAGACATGTTTGGCGAAGTGTCGTTACTGCACAATATACCCAGAACTGCTACAGTAACGACTGTTGGTTAGAATTTTACTTGATGATTTCAACTAGTAACGCCGTGTAAAGTAATTTGTGTAACAGAAGTGCAAGTTATAGTTGCAACTGTGAAGTTTATAAAGTTGTGACCAAACAAAATGATTTGGTGGACGATAATTTAAGTTGGCAATTAAAATATAGTCTGGTTTAGGAGGTAGTTGGAACCAATACACCATTTGATATTGCACTTTTAAGAGTATATGCATGTATAAATTTGTTACCTATAGGTATATGTATTGTATGTTGACTGCCTCGTGGTCTCACGGTTCAAATATGTGCCGTACGATATAGAGGTCCTGGGTTTGATTCCCGGGTTGGACGAAGTGTTATTGAGTTTTTCCATTAGGAAATTCTCAGTAGCAGCACGGAGGCTGGAAATGTGCTCGAAAATCGACAACAGGCTCATCCCCTATTACGTGGGACTGATACATAGCTGGCGAAATGTGGATGTAGAAATGCACCTCTGCCTACTCCATACAGACAATTACAGGCGTGAGTTTATGTATGTGTATATATCTATGTTATAAGTTTTGCCTACTTACATTCATGGCGGCATATGTAGCCATTCAAAATTAAAACTTCTGTATCTACATATTAGAAGTTTTAAACTCTTATTATGTATCCGTATGTAAATCATCAGCAGTATAATATAGCAGTGATGGCCTCGAGGTTTAGGCGCGCGGTCGAGAATTTCAGCGGTCGGAGGTTCAAACCCCAGGCACACACCTCTGACTTTTCGAAGTTATGTGTGTATTCACAATGAATTATCACTTGCTTTAACGGTGAAGGAAAACATCGTGATAAAACCTGCACACCTAAAAGTTCTTAGGAATTTCTTAGGTGTGTAGTCCGCCAACCCGCACTAGGCCAGCGTGGTGGACTAAGGCCTAAACCCTCTCAGTTGTAGAGGAGGCCCGTGCCCAGCAGTGGGACGTATTTGGGCTGATGATGATGATGATGATGATGATGATGTAAATCATCATACAGAATAAACACATAACCGATGGCTATCAGTAACTTCAATTTCAATTTACGAAAGTTTCTAATCCTTTATGAAAGGTTTCAAATATTTTATCGAATATTAAATACAGGTAAAATATTAAGTCATTATGTAATTAAATTGTTCTGCGTTTACAATTTTAATTTCCAGAACATGACAGAAATGAAAATTGTTAAAGAGAATGAACTCATTCGTGGTTTATCGACCAAACACAGTTATCCCAGTAACCTGTATTCTGATTTAACGCCAGTTGGCAATCGCTACTTGCTTGTAATTCCCTCAGCCATTATTTAATTTATGTTTATCAGGTCACTGCGAATTGTTGGCCCTAATGAAAGAGGATTTCAAGAATATACTGCAGGCCTCTGTACAGAAGCAGTGGGATGAAGTTAGGCGAGCTATGTTGGCCTTTACGTATTTCGATGCCCTTGATGAGGTAAAATGTCTTTATTAACTGTAGTTGTTTTGTTTTGATTGTTAATCTAGGTTTTTTTTTCTATAAGCCTAGATACTTAAAAGATGTTGCGGTTTCATTCCCCGCAATGAAAAAAATGTGTGTGTGGCAAATATTTCGACTGTGGGTATTATGGCCGAATACTGAAACGCTACTTAATCTGAGGGCCACTTATATTTATGTGGCTGTTATAATTTAAGCGGTATATACTTAAAAATGTCATGTAAAAGAACATTTTGTGGTAATGTTGCCATTTATGGAAATTTAAGTGGGCATTTAATCACAGTCTTAAAACCGATAAATGATGTTTCAGTATACCGCTTAAATTATAACCGCCACTTAAATATAAGTGGCTCTCAGAGTAAGTAGCGGTTCAGTATTCGGCCATTAGTGTGTTAAATCTTTCCTATACTTTTACGTTACATTACGTTTCATTGAATAGTGTGTGTGACTGTTAGGTGATCTTCTTTTATTTCTATAATTTTTAATAATATAAACAGTTATAATCTTTATGCACTATTTAATGGTATTATTGTTATCCCAAAGTCTTAAATTTACATTATTTTGCAGCGTTACGTTTCATAGGCTATTGTCTCATCAACTGAATCTTGAGGGTGTAAGCTAAATAATGTTACCAGGTGGCTCGTCGCGAAGGTTGTATAGTTGCAAAGATGAAATCATACGAGCCAACAGAGACGCTGCTCGGCGATGGCGTAGGCATCGCCAATTTCGTCTACTTTATACTGTCGGGCCGTTGTCAAATGATTGAGACAATACAAGTGGTCGTAAAAAGACATCTGGGCCGAAGCTTTTACACGCTATACGATCCCTATGTACGTATTTGGTGACACTTGTGAGTGTTTCGTTGAATACATATGGAATTATTAGGTATATATTAATCAGGTACTTTAAAGGTAAAGGAAAACATTGTGCAGAAACCTGCACAACTAATTTTTTAAATAATTTCTTAGGTGTATCACTGTGTAGTCCGCCAACCCGCACTAGACCAGCGTGGTCGTAGTTGTAGACAGTGTTGGGCAAATTTTAATTGAAGTAACAATTAATTAATTTTGAACAGATACCATAACAATTAACAATTGATCAATTGTAATGTGAAAATGACAATTAACAATTAATTAGTTGTTAATTGCAGTGACAACAATTAACAAATTGTGTGTGTGGCAATAATTAATTGTTAATCGTGGTTTTATAAAATTAACGATTGATGAATTGTTAGTTATTTTATTATAAAAAATTAACAATTAATTATTTTTAGTATTAGTTTTAGTATTGGATAAGTACGTGCGTGTGCGGATTAAGCCATTTACTACATTTACGGTACCAAATATATTTTCTTTGACCAAGTAGATGGCATTTTTTTTTAGCAAGGAATATTTATAGAATTAATTTAAAAGTAAAGAAATTATAAATTGGTTTATTTTCGACTTTTAACACGTGATTGCCTTATTATGACTTAATACTGTCACACTTCTTACTACTTATAAATTCATCCATTCCATTTAAAAAGTAAAAAAATATTCTAATCTCCATTTTTCACTCATTATTGGGTCATCAATATAACGAGTATCTTCCTTCGCTTTCATTTGAGTCCCCATTAAAATATATTTGCAGATATTCGGTTATTCTTCACCATTTTAACCCCCCACAGTTTTGTAAATAGCAGATTTTATTTACTAAGTTTAGTTATAAAGGGTATATGAGACAATTAACGTTAAACTTCTACAACGTTTTCGGACCACCCTTCTGAACAAAATTTGCCAAAGATTTAATTGTTAGTTTTAATTGTTTCATTAAACAAAAAAAAATTGAAATTATTTTCATTGCGAGTTACAATTGATGTCCATTAATTTAAATAATTTAATTGTAACACGCGATCAAATGTTTAATTGCATATAATTCAATTGCAATTAATTTTTTAGTTAATTAATTAGTTCAATTAAAAGTTAATTGATTAATGCCCAACACTGGTTGTAGAACGTACTTGTAACTGGACCTAAAAGGGCTGTTGATGAGTCATTATTAATTCTTTGACTTATAGATGCTAGATTTTGCATGTTCTCATGATTATAATTGTAGCAATATAAATATATTATGTTTTATATTTAGGTACCAAAAGAAGAAAGCGAGCAAGATTTCGATACAAAATATTTTGGCGCTTATAAAAACATGAAGGGCAGCAAAGAATCCAACGCGTCTGCTTCCGAAGAACGCACATCTTCTGTAGCGAAAGAAAACCTGCCTCGAGATTCGTCCAAAGCCTTAGGCAGTATTCTAAAGCCACCAAGTTCTACGAAGGGATTTAGATTTTCGGGACAAAGGGAAAGCGTTCAAATAGCGGTTGATTCAAGCGAATCAAAGAGAGCAAGTGTGGCAAGTACCGGTAGTCAAGTACCGGGCGTGCAGTCTGGATCATCAAAATCACAGGTCTTACTGCACCCGTCTGAGCAAACGCGGGATTCTGTTCGGTACGAATAAAGTTGACAAGTCTTTGGTATCGAAGAAATATTTCTTTAAACTAATATGTAGGGCTATAAATATAATCAATGAATTATGGAACTTATTGTGTGCATGTCTTAACATTAACCTATTCTATTTATATTTTTAAATAAAGAGAAAAACGAAAAAATCCATAAAAGACTATCCCCACTAGATTAAAACTCTATAGTTCAGTCAAAGAAAAAATACTGTATCTCTACTGTAGGTACTCTCTGCTGTCGTCATGGTTGACAACCATGTTCTGATTCACAACCTTAGTATCTAGATTACGCATTATGTTCATTAACACTTTTTTTAAATCTAGAACCTTGGTTGATAAATATACCGGCCACCACGTATCAATAATCTAGATCAGCTCTTTATAAATGAAATCTAGAGAAACACAAATTTAAGCATCCTAATGTAATAAGCTAAATGTTGTTCAAATAGTGAATACAGTTGTTGCACTGCTATTCTGATTGCTAAATGCTTGTAGTTTGTACTAAGTATGCCGTATGTGCGGCACAGTATCACTAAACTGTAATGAGATTGGGCGGTCTACGTGAGCAGAATAAATGTTAGAATCGATGATTATGCCGAGATAAACTCAAGGAAAATGTAACCGAGATATTAAATGTCATTTTTATATGTATTGCTAGTAGTAGAATTCCATTATCGATCGACAGGCTAACGAACAGAGGTCGGAAAACCAAAAACGGTTGGGAGGTATTTAGTGAAGACAGGTACCTTAGAAGTACTGTAGGACTTCTTATCAGTATAAGAACTTTCTTAGTCAGTGCTAAAGCGATGATTTTTTGTTAAACGATCAACGTCATCCCCACGATTTCAAGTATTCAAGTATTATTTTTTTCAGATTGAGCGTTGTTCCCGAGAGAGTTGACGTGGAGCGTCGGCCGGCAAATCTACAAACTTATTTTATGCAGGTTTTATTTTAAATCTGGGTATAGTATAAGTTTTAGCTATTGAAGTCAATCGGTTATTTTTAATCTTCAGAGTATTTTACTATGCTCATAATAATAATTATGACCGCATTTATTCAACTTTGCAATTAATTTTAATATAACGAAATATTAGACGTTAATTTAAGCATCACAATATTATAATTATCGAAAAATACTTTCATATATACAAGATTTTATTAGTTTAAAGTATTTTATAGTGTATGAAACATTTACTTTTTCTTTTAAAATAGGTCGATGCTTCGTACTAATACGCTTTTTTATTTAAATATTGTAAAAAACCTTGAGTTTTTAAATAATTAAGAAATGGGTACACCAGTGAAGTATTTTGGTAGGTGTGTATATTCAACCCGGGTTCGAGTTTTGGTTTCGGCGAGAACATGCGCGACCGACGTATCGTGGCGCTAACGCCGGTCGATTGCATGCTGCTACCAAAAATATGGCTTCTGCAGCGTAACACCGCAAACATTTGGACTCGCATACAACACTACCTTGAGAAAAAGGTATTTCAAATCTTTAATTTCCATTATGTCCTTTGCATGTGAGGAGTTCATTGACAGGTATTAATTATTGCATGGTGAACGAATGTGTTTAGCTGCTGACACAAGATTATATCTCGTTATTAAATTGAGTTATAGCTGGCACAAATAACACTGCACTTTTTATGGTCAATAAGTGTTGCAACTTTAATATCTGTATTTGTTTTAATTTTGTTAATTATGTTTAGCACCCATTGGGTTATTTAATGAAATTCTTTTAGATCCCTACAAAGAAGCAGTTGTTCAAGAGTTTCGTGGAGGAGCGTCGCTGGCGAGACTTCCGCGACCAGATGGTGGACGATGTGGTCTCTCGGTCCAATACAGTGAACTGGACCTCGGTGCACGACGTGCCATACTCCATACGCATGGATGAAATGCTCGATATTTGAATTGTTGTTGTTATAAATTGTATTTTTTTTATAAAGACTTTTGATTCCATCATTTATTTATTTAATTTGCTTATTTGAACTCCATGATGATGATGATCATCATCAGCCCATACTACCCACTGCTGGGCACGAGCCTCCTCTACAACTGAGAGGGTTTAAGGCCTCAGTCCACCACGCTGGCTTCGTGCGGGTTGGCGGACTACACACCTAAGAAATTTCTAAGAACTTTTTGGTGTGCAGGTTTCCTCACAATGTTTTCCCTTACCGTTAAAGTACGTGATAATTCATTGCGAATACACACAGAACTTCTTTTGATTTAAACATTTATTCGTGTAAAATGAAGTGTAGGTAATAGTCGTTTCGTAGGATGTGCGGATTGCGGTACTTATGGAATATCTTGGTCGGGGTACCGGGCCAACGTATAATATGTATGCAGTTTCATCACGATTTTATCCTTCACCGTTAAAGTACTGTACGTGATATCATTCATTAAGTATACGTGCATAACTCCGAAAAGGCAGGTGTCTCGGTTGACCGCGTTCCCAATCCCTAAGGCACGCATTTGTTTTTTAAATTAAATATGTTTTTGTAATTTGTAAGCGAAGTTTAAGCTAATTATATGGACACAAACACCCCAGTCATATGGTGGTCAGATCCACTTACCAACCAATAGATAACTATTATATTATCCATACTAATATTATAAATGCGATTGTAACTCTGTCTGTCTGTCTCGCTTTCCTGCTAAAACTACTGAACCGATTTAAATAAAATTTGGTACACAGATAGTTTGGAGCCTGAGAAAGAACATAGGCTACTTTTTATTGCGGAAAAGGGGTTTTAAGGTGTTGAAAGGGGGGATGAAAGGTTGTATGGAAGTATTGTCATTTTTAAAGCTTGAAACTTATTTTTTAGTCTGTTGATTAGATATAAATAAATATGACATTAAAAGTTTGTAAAAAAATGTACCTTTAAGGGGGTAAAATAAAAATAGGGGTGAAAGTTTGTGTGGAAATTCGTGATTTTTGAAGCTAGAATGATGAAACGACGTGTAGATGACTGTAACTATGTATATGTAACTATATGTCTGCTATGCTTTCACGCCTAAATCATTTGACAGATGTAAACGTTTTTTGATATGGACATAAATGGGACTCTGTGGAGTAAAATAGACTTCAACTTATTTTCTTTCTGAACCCAACCCTGTAGTCTATGCGGACGGAGTCGCGGGCAAAAGCTAGTTTTATATAATCATAATTAGAAGTCATAACACGAGGGACGTCAGGCGGATGGGCGTTAGGTGACTGGTTGATGGTGATAATGTTTTTCCATCTCTGACTATATTTGGGCTGGCTCATACTAAGACGGAAAGCTGGACATATGCATGTTTAAAATAAAACATGAAAAGTAGTGCAAAATAGTTACAGATTCGGAACAAAGTATCAAAAAACGGAGCAAGCCAAAATAATGAAAATAGCGAAAAAATGACCAGACCCTGTCAGAAGGAGCTGGAGAAGGTAGCTGTTATCTTCTATAAGTTTCTATTTGTACGTGTAATCTCTAGCACTAATCTGTTTTTTATCGTAAATTTGTCATTGTTTGTCAAGAAGTACTAGTGTAGGCCACAGAGACAAATGTACAAACACGAACACAAAAATATGTATAAAGCTGTATATCTTTATTCATACTTATTTATACTTACTTACCTATTACCTACCTACCTATGTAAGTGAGTATGAATATATACATATGTATAATGAAATACATAACAATTTACGCACTAATTAGTATTCATTTCTATGATGTGGGTGGACATATAATAATTATCGGATTATTCATACGTCACACTTACAATTAGCAAGTTATCGAACCGTACTTGTCTTCGAGAGCAGGAAGAGCTATTATAGCATGTTTAAAAAATAACCACAAGGCAATAGAGATAGAGAAAATAAAACGTTCCTATTATCCGCTTGGATAAAAGCTCAAAACTGTAACATTACTCAATATTACAAAAAAGTTTTTTTTTATAATTTTTATAGGATTACATTTTATGACTTTAGTATGGCCATCAATTTCATAATTTGTTTGCGTAGTTCATATTATTTTCATACGAAAATTTAGTAAAATGGAACGGCATTGCTAAGAAGCGCAAATAACAAATGATATCACCGCGTCGCGTAACCAAGGCAACCGGTTTTGGCGGGAAGCGCCCAGGCGCTTCAATCACACTCGTACCACGAACACAATTCGAATTGCGAATACATTCGACCGCAGTGCACCGCGAGAACCGAACGCCGCGCGTTTTTCAACGACGACAGCCTGGCTGATCGAATTTTCGCGACAGTTAACTATATAAATAAATAACATAGGATTATCACGAGATTGTAACCGCTTCAATATTATCACTCTAACATTAAACTATAGTCTGATCTCACGAATCAGCATTTAAATTGCGATTATAGGATTATTGTTGGCAGTTTAATCAGGTGAGTGAACACTTTTTACATTTATTTTAATTTATGACTATTAAACCTCGGCAACTAATACACTAATAATACAAATATTTATAAAATATAATGTTTTATGTTCCAACCTATTAGTAATCATATATTATGGCGATCGATGTTATTGTAAAAACCTATAATAAAAGTAATTTCCGTACAACGGCTATAATTTCGTATAAAAAAAAAAATCATAGGTAGCTAATTAATAATATTACAAGTGTCGAAGTAACAATTATTTTTTATTTTAATTTTGCAAACTAGGCTCATGTTTATTTGTCTAACTGAACTGTTTTTGCAATCAATTAACATTGGCCTATTTGTATTGGAAAAGCTAATCATTTTCTGTTACTATAGCACAGTTCAAGTTATATGTGCATACATAATAGGCGTATGCATAGCTTCCTGTATCGAGGTACACATAAACTATCCCATCCTTCAGTTAGCAGAAGGATGACCGCAACTGTAATTGTCCAATTTTCTTGTTATTTTTATTCCTGGCTTGATGGAAGACGATTGAAGTTGACGTTTGAAAACGTGAAAGATTAAACAAACTGGGCTCCATTAAAGTTATTTAAATATTTGCTTCTCGATAATGTCATAAGGCATTCGATGATTGTTACATAAAAACTGAAATTAAAAAGAAAACTTTAATCAAAGTAATAAAAGGTTATTTAATATTAAAGTTTGGATTCTAAATTATGCACAGTTAGGTAATTATTTTTGTCTCGTTTAAACCCATTGTCGTATGATGTAATGCTTTTAGTAATACCTATGACGTAATATATAATCTCGTGAAATTTTCATATGATGATGTAAATTTTATAAATAGATATAAATGCAAAATATTCTAGCTTTCACAGACTTAACACTTTTGTGAAAGCATTTATTTACATGATATTGCATACCGAACGATGCTTTGGGATCCAAGTTCAATAGGTCGCAATGTTTATTTATTTCCTTATACACTATTGATATTCATCAATAAGCACTTCCGATGGAGAGATCCGCACTCTGCTCACTGCATTACGGATATGTTAAGTCATATAGTGAGACAACCGCAAACATAGCATATCGCAGTGAAGTCTCACATTTCATATCGAGTGACAATGATTTGCAACTCTCGTGTTACATATTACCGTAATTACCTCCTGCTGTAAATATTACTAACATATTAAGATGTTCGTGCTGTTATACACATTGTATATCAGCCCGTGTCGTAGCCCATTGTTCCTCTGTTTATCAGTCAATTATCGAGTACGAGCGAGGATGGCTCGTGCAACGTGACGAAAGCCTCTTCCGTGTCGCACAATTCTCGCAAAGTGCGTTCATTCGTGGAAGTCATATTTCATCGTCAGCATGGCACGCAAAATGTACTTAAATTAACAGGGGCATCAAGAAAAGTGCGTTATGTTTACCATGAGGCTATTAACTGCGTTGACTATTAACAGCGGCCTTAACATTTCAAACCCACATTGATGTTTCCTGATCGTAGAACAGCGAAATATTCGCCTTGCGGTACGAAATAGTCGATGACGGCATTTGCCACGGCTGAACAGGTTATCGTTATGAGTCTCAATTGAGAGAACGTCTTGATTCACAGTATAATTTATTGCTTAGGTAACTGTGCTGGACGTTCCGAGCTAATAGTGCATATGTGACCTATGGATATTGATAACTCTTTCAATAATTGCTAGCTATTAGCACTGTACAGACAGTATACCGATGCAAGGTCATGATTGCCAAGCGCGTTGTCGTGTTTATGCATTCTATGAAATCAGTATGCAGTCATAATTAAGTACACGTATGTTGTATAAACATCTCTCTGATGGTACCTGATAGAAATATCAATTGGGGAAGAGTTTACATGTAACATTAATGACTTGGCAAGATACTCTGTGTGCAGTTTACGATTGGACATAAACAAATCTGTTATAGAAAACACGACCCAAGTAAGAATAAGAATCCATACTTAATGTTCAGCGTTTATTATTAACTTATACTTTAAGCAACCAAGGTCTTCAAGTTCTACTATTTAGATTCAGTTACCATGTTCATATGGACAACACGCTATTTCCATCGAACGTGTTATTGATTTACCTCTATATCATAAATAATAGTTAACACTAATTTGGGTGTTTAGCATCCTCGATAATTGCAGATAATTGAAATCAATTTTTTGCTATTGTTGTTCGCTTCTGACTCGTCAACTGATACGTTGAGTAAGGCGATAATGTCCATTATATTGAAATTACATTTATTTTAACCGATCTATTATATCATGTCAAAAATAAGTGATGAATTTTATAACAATTTTAGCATTGCAGCCCAGATTCTTTAACAATAAACAATATTTTAACACGAAGACATCAAGTCTTTATTTATATCATATAAATTATATTATTCCAGTTCAATAAGACATGTGAATTGTTTAAATGCTAAATTATATTTATGTACGTGCAGAATTCAACAGAGATAAAATTAAAAACAAATAATATACCACAATAACACGATTTCTACAGACTGCGACCGCAAGGAGGATTTAAAAATAGTGCTATAAAACTAGCTTTTGACAGAAGAATGAATTGAGTAAAAGTTTGATTATTCGCGAAGGCCGCAGGACGCGCAGCGATGGCCCAAATACGATTTTATTCATTTTTCACGACAACAGTGACTCGTACCACCTGGCACTGATTTTGCTTTTCTTTCTGCTGGCGACTCAAATGTATTTCATATGAAGAACGTCTTTTATAATTCTTGCACGATAGTAAGTTTTGTGTATGACACATAGCGAATATAAGTGATATTGTTTACGACTAAATCCGTCAATGTTAAGTCTTGAACATGTGTTTTACAAGGCCAGTGCCAATGTAAACAACTTGAATGTGTGAAAAATCATCTTTTGTAGTAGCGTCTTAAAATGTAGGTACTTAGTGAGTAACTAAACTTCAAGGTTTTAATAAAGAAAATTAAATTCAATATTTTCCTAATATTGAATTTAATTTAAATATGTAACTTTAAAATACCTATGTAATTGATTTTATTGTCTTCATCTTTACTTTTGTGTTTATTTTTCACTTGGCTTATACTAGATTGTCGTAACTAGGGTTGCAATTTGCACTGGTTCGTGCCCGGTAAAGGGGCATAAATGATCTGATATAGACTATATTATAGTCCACTTGACCTGGCGATACTGCATTTGAATATCGCTGCATTTGCCTTCGAATTGAGTCTAGACGCTTGAAATGCTGACATAAAAGTATAAATACCTAAGAGTCTCAGACCGACTCGATATATATAAAAGTTGTAGGTAACATAAAGCAATAGTTACATTGGTGACTTTTGTTGGAGTTTTCTTAACATCGCCAGGGGAAGGATAATTCCATCTTCGTTCCGTGCTTGATCTATTCTTGAATTCTGGCAATCCACCTATGACATGGAAATGTTTTTGACATTAGTTATCACTTAACAATATTCGTCCATTTGCCGGATTTTTATATAAAAAAGAAAATTTTCTTGGAAAATATTATTAACAAACAGCTCCAAGAAGACTATTAAATTGTTTAGCACCTAACTGAATAGAATTAAAAGTAAAGTAAAGAAGTCGCACGTACAAGGCACATACGATGGTGGGCGTTTATGGAAGCGTCTCGATGAATAAACCAAGCTGATTTACCATTTAAATTTAAGTGATTACAATGGTACATTAATCATTGCCCTCACATTATTAGTATTCAGTAAATATAATACATATAACCTGTCTAATGGTATCTGGTACTTCATGGTTTTATTTAAGGTACCTATTATATAATATTTGTGTATTCGGGAAGAAAGATTATTATGAAAGTAGTGTAGAAAAAAAGTTATACGCTGATTTTTTTCTGGAACTCATCAATCATCATCATCGGCCTATATATGTACATACGTCCCACTACTGGGCTCGGGCCTCCTTTACAATTTAGAGGGTTGGTAAATTTAAATATTATATTAATAGTACATTTAAATCTTATGCTTTAAAAAAACAACTATAAGGTATGCACGGAGACTTAGAATAACTGGAAGTGAATAGGCGACCTATGTCGAGATTATCAGATACTACGGAAAAAAGATAATAAACGATTTGAAAGAAATGTTTTTAGATAAACAAACATTAGTCTCAATTGAATAGCAGAGAAATCCAATTTTCCTCTCAAATTGTAAAAAAAGCTTTCATGATATTTATTTCTTCACGTAGATTTTATTTGATGACGAAATAAATATGGCGTCAAGTCTAAAATACTATATTTATTTCTTTAGAATCATACTTTGAGTATAAATATATTTATAAATAAAAAAACAGTCCACTTATTTTAAAATCACATTCCCTTATACTGTTTTGTGTCACATTAGCTTCTAAAGGTAAAACAACTTTCTAGCTCGAATAAGTTTTTGCGAAACCGCATAACTCTCTACAAGGAATACATTTGTATGTTGTTTTTTTATTGCCATCAAGAAAAATATAATCTTTTATCTGTTTTAGAGGATCCGGCAATTTTATCGTAAATTTTTACAAGTAGGTACATATTATAAATCTTACAAATTATCGAGACGGTTTAAGTAAAAAATATGTCATAAATATTTTTCGCGCGTTCAACACAGTTAATGTTTTTCCAGATTTCGTGCTGCTACTGCTACTGACACTATTCTAATGCAAAATGTAAATGAAATGTAATTGTTTCAGGAATCGATCAAATCCTACCCCACGGCGCCAATGAGGCGGTCGATACACTTAAATTTATATTAAGCACAATGTTTATTTAATGTTTAGTCACATTACCTTAGTTAGCGTGTGATAAGTGATATTTACTTGTTATTGTTATGTTTTATCTGATAGCACCACTGAGGAGAATACGAGTTGTAACGCAGATCTAATATCTAACCTTTTTGTAACCAACAGGTTTTAAATTAAGCAATCAAGTAAACATGTTTTTAATCATCGTGGAATGTTGACATTATTTAGCATTTTAAGTAAGGCAAATATTTTACGACTTTTTCGGTTTTAAAACATATATTCACAATTAATTATCATGCACCCAAACCCCTGAAAAAGATCCCTGACATTTCTTAACCAAGAATCTCTACCGAACCGCACAGTACTATCATGGTACGTACAATGTATCTAAATCTGAGGAGCCGTGCTCAGCTGTAGGTATCAAAATGTTAATACTATCATATACAATATACGAGTATATCAGTAGTAAAGTGGTACTTCGCAAAGGAGTAAAACATTTTTGATTTAAGAAAGATGAAATCAATCTATAAGAAAGTTGGGAAGGAAATAATTACGTCTTATTTAGCTATTTCAAAACACACACAAAATGATACTATAAGGTTCATTACTTACTCGAAGGAAATAAATTAGAAATAGAATATTTACAAATTATAATTATTTGAAAATATGATAATATCTTAATAGGATATCAAATTGTATTCATCATTTGTTAATTTTGAATTTACATTATTTAAAGTAGGTTGTGATGCTTTTTGGCGCTGACCTTCATTATTTTTGTTTCCATTGCAGCAATCAGTAATTAAATGAAGTCATACTAGCGTGCGTTGTATACTTGTATCCCATTAAAACTCACATAGCATTCAATTAAATAAAATTTAATATTACAACGTAAGAATATTTTTAAGTGTTTTTATCTGGATTGTACTAGAAACATGAATTGAATTGACATCCATCATTTGAATCCACAGCTAGTAAGATTATGAGGAGCTCAGTGGTTATTCTATTAAAATCATTAACGATTTCAAAAGTCTTATGGGTGTTTATGAGTTGTATTTGATGCTTAAGCACAGTTCTCGTTTTCCAATCATATTATTCGCAAAAAAATAAAATAAAAAGGATAATTAGTCTTGTTTTTCTCGAGATATAATCGATCTTCTGTCAGTATAATAAATTAGTAGAACAGAGAATATGTACCTAAATATCTAAGTTTAAATTTTGAATCCGTGTAATGGTTCGCGCACATAACTATTGACCGACTATATACCTACTCGTACATTGACCGATTCTGGTTATAGCAAATTGGCAGAGCTTGGCTTCGAGAGCAATATAGCTAACAGCTAGTGTGGAATGTATTGTCGGGAGTACCTATAGTCTATCGCTAATGCTTATCACGTGGTTGCATAGAGGACATGACGTGTGTCAAAGCATTAAGTATGTAATTTTAATGTGTATTAATACACCATGTATATTAATACACCACTGGGCGTTGTCGATATTGTTGGTTTAAATACTAAGTTAATATGCTCTACTTATTTATTATATCCGCACATGCATGCATCACTGCTGGATACTCGCCTACTTAGGTGTGCCCATCAAATGAACGAGTTATTAATAATGGCAGAGTCTCAAAGTATTTGCCGTCTACGAATAATTCAGAACGAGTTAAACCTTTTTTTTCGTTCTCGAGGGGTAAGCTGATTATGGCTCTACTTCCCGCCAGCCCTAGAGGAGGGGGTCAGGAAGCGTATGTCGAAGTCACCGGCTTTTCAACGCGGCGCGGCGATGTCACGTCCGCGCAGATTTTAATGCCGGGCTGGGTCTCTAACAAAATCCCTATTCCGTCCAAACACACCGACCAAAACCTCCCTGTGGTCATCTCCCCGCCATATGGGGCGATCGCGGTGCGTGGGCGAGAACTACCCACCGTTATTTCGCAACCGCCTGGTGCGCTTCCGAGACGAAATCTTCTCGGCCGTCTCGGAGTTTTAGGGGGCGCAGTAGCACCCTCACTAGCTTGGTTCGAACGTCCCGGTTGTGGGTGGGCGCCTGCGACGGACACAGGCCACAGTGCCATTGCCCCTCTCGGGGTCACTTTCAGTGAGGTTGCGCTGCCCCAGCAGGGCCCCTTTCAGTCGCCTTCTACGACAGGCAGAGGATACTGTACTGAGATTCTACCACATTTCCCCGATGCCACAGGGCAGAACGATTTAGACCTGAAACTCTAATTGAAGAAAGACCTCAAGAAGTCCGTATGACGGCTTATTAAGAATATTAATTTTACTTTGAAAAATCCGAGATGTGTGCTTGGTATTTCAAACTGCGGGAGAGCAGAAAGTGTCTTGAGACCAATTTTAATAGAAATCTTGATCCTCAATTATGGTAAAGGTATCACTTAAAAACTTCAACTTTATTTGTCCATTAATGGGGTCGATCTAGAAGTACATTTGAGGAATGTTTATTGTAAAAATCCGATTTTAGACCGCGCGTCTATTCCTCGAAGCCATCTGCGTGGTTTAACAAAACTTATGGACCTAAAAATTAAACAAATTACAAAGTATTGTAAGTAAGTATTATAAAAGGAAAACATCGTGATAAAACCTGCACACCTAAAAAGTTCTTAGGAATTTCTTAGGTGTGTAGTCCGCCAACCCGCACTAAGCCAGCGTGGTGGACGAAGGCCTAAACCCTCTCAGGTGTAGAGGAGGCCCGTGCCCAGCAGTGGGACGTATTTGGGCTGATGATGATGACGACAAAGTATTGTCGCTATATTGTGCAATATTATGAAACAAACGCAATATTAATTATAATTATATATAAACTACGATTTCGGTATGACACGGCATGAGACAAGATAACTATGTTCCACTTAAATTGAAATATATTGCTATAAAAGTAAGCAATATTGCAATTGGTGCGGCCATACAGCGGCTGCTTAATTTTTATTTTTGCAGTGGCGCATTTATTACATAATAATTAATAATCTTATTCTGATAAACCGAGGATTGCTTGAATAAAATATCTGCCCTGCGTTTACTTTGCCGATTGTTACCTCTGCATTTGAGGGGAACCAACCTGTAAAATCTTTGCTTATAAGCATTATTTTATTGAAGATAGAGAGTCTACTTATTAGAAAAGTTAATAGAAACCATTCATTCCTCACCATTTGGTGCAATATTAGGTAGATATATTCTGTCGACTTCCTGATCTTATTTGTCATACAAATCTTATAAAGTATGTTTACAAATTAATTTTTTATTTGTTAAAGAAGATCAAGTCGATACGATTAGAAATACGTGTAAAATCAAAAATAAATAGAGGCGCTTAGGCTTAATTAAAATGCTCATTATTAATTTCAAGTTCGTTTTTTAAAGACATTAAATTAAAAAATGGATTGTAATGTGGTTTACACGAATAGACGTAGCTTGAATTAAAGCAGATTGCAGACTTTATTACAATAAGATAGTCACTTTCTGAGCGTACTATTCCAAAAAGGCTAATTTTACAGAAAAATACATGAGGCATTATTTTGTAGATAATTTCACGACAAACATTTCTTATTCTTCTCTTTGACCGCCGAGCAATAGGTCGCGAGATATTTTCGGAACCCTTATAACATAACTAATATAACATGCCGGCACGATATCAGTGTCGATTTTTCACATCTTCATTATAACACCGTAATAAAGGTGTATACAAAAATTCAGCTCACTAGGAATTATTTTGCAGATAAAAACTAAATTGACTGTACTAAATAGGACTGAAGCTTTTTGCTTTGTTTCATGTAAAAACTTTTTGTTATTGGATTCATGTCATAATGTTAATACAGAGTTCCCATCCTGTCATTTGTCAATTTCTAATTAAAAGTTGCTGTTTGAGATTATATATACTTTTAATTTTTGTTCGATTTACTCAAATGCGGAACAAATAGTATTATTTTCGTGAATTGTTTTATATGCGTTTTAAGTAGAAACATTTTATACATATTATAGTTTTTATTTATTATTATGATGCAGACATCTAGGGCGACAAAATCATCGTTTAGCAACATGCAATCGGTAATATATAGATTAATTAAACGTTTTTTTACTATTAAATGTATTGATTACCTTTTTTAAATTATTAACTATGCTTCCTTATCTTCGTATTGTGTATCAATATCGATTTCTTGTAGATAAAGGTCATGATCGGGACTATCATCAAATCTTCAGTAATTTAGTGCTATAATAGATGAAATTTAAAGTTGAGATTTCTTAGAATTGTACGTAGTAAATCCTCCCAGCTGTGACAATTTAAAGTGTTGACGTCAGGCGATCTGTTTTCTAGAAATAAGCCACTTTTCTGTGATCGTTAAGGTCAACAGAATCATAAAATGTATGGCAATGATATGCAGCAAATGACATTTTCCCACAAAACTTCTTCCAATCCAATCCAATTTAAACAATAATAAATTTGGCTATAGGGGCGAACTACCCGGTATAAACCTGAGGCCTACGCGCCAACAGTATCATTTGTATCGAAGAGGTCTTATCCGTGCGAGGCTCCGATGGGCGTTCGTCAAAACCCTTGGACTCCAACGAAACGTCGAGGTCCCATTGCTGCTGAAGCCGCTAGTCCAGGCCCCGCTGTCGTGTCTCTGCCCTCACTTATAGGTAAGTTACTAGAAAAAGTTAAATTGCTAGTAGTGTATTTTTCAGAGGAGATTTTTACGCGGTAAATCTGAAAAAAGCATACTTCAAATTTATATTTATTCGTTAAAAAATATATAATGTATTTCGGTTAAACATTAGTACCTACACATATTGGATAAGTGACTGTAGTAATTATTATCTTCGGTGCCGATGTGACAATACGTTTCAAAAATCGTATTATACACGTCTGGGCAATGTTTGAACACCTTTACACATAATGTATCATTAGTTTTTGTCGCGTTAGTTTCGGTGCCGCTTTGTTCGCGTTCTCTCGTGCGCTCGCGCTTACGTCAGCCCCCGATTCCATCAGAGGTTGTGTTTTGAGTTGTAAGATTATCGCAGTCGCAAACGCCGACCTCACTGCCACTGCGAATCGCAGAAGTGACATCATAATAATAATATTTTTCGTACAATAATATTTTGTTCTGGTTAACTTTTAATTAAAGTAATGGTTGTGTTATGCGTCAATAAAATATACTATTAGACATGAGTGTAGGAGTAGTACAAGGTAATTGTGTTGTTCGCAACATGGTCAAGGATTTTTATTGTGTGTTTTTATATATAGAAATGGTGTTGTTGATAAGATAAAAGCTGCATAAAAACAATATGTATTTATGAGAGAATTGGCTATAGAACGTGGGCGCAAACATTGACCCGGTCCAAGGTGA
This sequence comes from Hemaris fuciformis, assembly GCA_907164795.1. Classification (NCBI taxonomy): domain Eukaryota; kingdom Metazoa; phylum Arthropoda; class Insecta; order Lepidoptera; family Sphingidae; genus Hemaris; species Hemaris fuciformis. The sequence goes on along the minus strand of OU015438.1, from coordinate 9,162,688 downwards.
ACTCTATCAGCACTCAGCGGTGCTCGAGACACACAATATTGTTTGACATTGGCGAATCGTCCCACTCTGGGCTGTTATGGTTTTGAAAATTAGATTTCATATTTTTTTCTGCTAAATACGTTTCGTGCGAGTCAATAAACGGGGAAATTAATCGACAAGCATTTCAAGGATATATGACGAAAACATTTGTAGTAATGATAAGTAGTGAACTATAAATAAATGTATTTATTCTTGAGGCGAAACTCAGACATTTCTTTATTTTAGTATTAAATTATCGGAGTTTTGTGAAGCTGACTTTACCTTTTTTGTAGGGAAGCCACCATCGGAATCTCGGAAACAGCGTGCGCCCGCTTTCACTTTTGGACAGAAACTGGACCCTGCAGGCACTTCTGCAAAGGCTGGCCCTGGACCGGCATCTTACAACACAGAAGGCATGACAGCTAAAGGTAAGGTTTTATTCACAATAGCCACTTGATTATCGGTGTCCTTATAAAATTGAGCAGCAAAAATACATTATGATGATCTTATTTAGTTTCCGGAGTATGATAGAGAAGCACAGGTTCTTATACTTTGTAAAAACCTGGATCATATGAAGTCATTCTCATCAAAAAGTACGGACGTCCTTTTGACCTTATGGTAGTTGCATTGGATATCCAGTGACTTGATATGACACATCTATGTATTTGTACCACAAAATTAATTAATATACCCCATTCGTATTAATATTTACAATACATCGATGTTTTTACTGTAACGCATTTTTGAGTTTACAAATGTATTTTTTATTTGAATATTATGTATTTTTAGCCTCCATTAGATTTTTATATTGACACATTAACTTAACAACTTTGTGGATGTGAAGTACAAACAATATTTCAAGCTTAAAATGGCGTCATGGGCAATAATAATATGGTTACATTTGGATGAAAATATCTATGACCATAGTTTGTTGGTTTGGTTTCAAAAACGATCTAGGTACTTGGTAAACACTAGTGAGTTATTTCTAAGTGACGACTCTATGTCAAGTTTAAGTACTTCGTCATGACTCAATCTTACTTTTGTAATTAGATAAATATTTAAATGCAAAATACATAAAAGACGAGTAAACCCTGTTGTATTACAAATGGAAGTCATATGAGGCGATTTGGAATAACATTGTTTGCTTACGACGCTTTAAAAGGTCAAGGGTTAGTAGTTAAAAATAATAGTGTATGTATACACTATTGAAAAAATTACGTAGGTAAGTATATGTAATTTGTACATTCTACCAGAAATAAACCCTGGGTTGTATTAAATCTATATTCATATCACTAGCATAGTAAAATTAGCAATAAAATTTTGTATAAGCAGAAAGAATCGTTGTTAGAATACCAAGTAAGCTTGCGTGCTCACACGACATTCTATGCAAATTACTGACCGAATCACTGCTAATTAGTGGTAATGACTTGAATGTCAAAAGCAACGATCTGCGAAACTATTAAGACGTATTGAATATGGCATTCTATATGTTATATTTATATGCTTGCGTTAATAGTTTCATAACCTACGTAAAAGTTTCAGCAGTAATCTTCAAACACGAATGGTAATAACGGTTTGTTTCGTCTAGTTTATGACGATAATTTATGACGTTCGCTTTGTTGACGAAACGATATTGAAGGATTTACTATTCGTTTTATGTTATTCTGAATAATATTTTCATACTTGCGATCCATAAATTTTACAACAATAATAATGCGGGTGACATTGTATCTGCAATTATATTAAATCAAATCAAATCAAATCAAATCAAATTATCTTTATTCAAATAGACTTTTACAAGCTCTTTTGAATCGTCAATTTTACACTTCTTATTTTTTTTTAAACTATTGCCGCTTCGAAACGTGTTATAGCTGTGGAGAAGAAACGGCAAGAAACTCCCTCAGCAACACGACTTGTCATTTTTTTTCTTAAAAACAGCAATATTATTATTATTTTTTAATTCACATTGTTTCATTTTTACATAATAAATGTCATAACTATACATGTCATAGAGATACATGTCATAGCGATACAAACTGTAGCAACACGATACAACTCCGATCAATTTACTTACTCCCAAGGCTTATCTTCAATAAAATCTGAAATTTTATAGTATGCATTTTTGCAAAGTTTATCTTTAATTGATTCCTTAAACTTATTCAGGGGAAGCTCCCTAATAGCCTTCGGAAGTTTGTTATAGAAGCGTATACATTGCCCCATAAAAGAGTTACTAACTTTCCGGAGACGAGTTACGTGTTGTACAAGATTACATTTGTTCCTAGTATTTTTATTGTGTACATTACAAATTTTATTAAATTTATCAAGATTCTTTTGGACGTACATTAAGTTTTCGTATATAAACTGACAAGTGACGGTAAGAATATTTATTTCCTTAAATTTTTCTCTAAGTGAAGCCCTGGGACCTAAATTATAAATAGCCCTAATGGCTCTTTTTTGCAAAACAAAAATAGTGTTAATATCCGCAGCAGCTCCCCACAAAAGAATACCATACGACATAAGGCTATGGAAATAGCTAAAATAAACCATTCTTGCCGTTTCCTCGTCAGTCAGACGTCTGATCTTTTTAACTGCATATGCCGCTGAACTTAATTTGCTTGCCAATCGTAGAATGTGCGGTCCCCATTGGAGTTTTGCGTCTACCGTAATGCCCAGAAATGTAGTAGACGCAACAGGATCCAGTTCTTCACCGTTAATTTGTACAGTGGTTTTTGATTGCTTAACATTGGGCATTGTGAATTTTACACATTTAGTTTTATTTGCATTTAAAAGTAAATTATTATTATCAAACCACTGAACAACTTTATGAAGTGCATTGTTTACTTCGTCAAAATTATCGAGACGTCTTTTTACATTAAATATAAGAGATGTATCATCCGCAAACAGCACTATATCGTTTTTATCCCCTACGTAGTAAGGCAAGTCATTAATGTACACGAGAAACAGAAACGGCCCAAGAATTGAACCCTGTGGGACTCCCATGGTAACCGACGATCCTGGAGAAAGTTTTCCATTAACGTCAACCCTCTGGACTCTATTATTCAAATACGAAGTCAGAAGATTGAGAGCTCCGTTTCTAATGCCATAATGATGAAGCTTCCTGACAAGAATGTCATGTTTGACGCAGTCAAAGGCTTTGGTCAAGTCGCAGAAAATGCCAATAGCATCCCGCGACTCTTCCCATGCCCTGAACACAGTTTTTAAAAGTTCAACTCCTGCATCGATAGTTGATCTACCCTTAGTAAATCCGAACTGTTTCCGATGAAGTAAGTTATTTTTATTGAAAAAGTTCAGTAATTGATTAAGTATAATTTTTTCAAATAACTTACTAAGAGACGCAATAAAATCCGCCGGTTTGCGATTAGAAAAACCAAAAGGCCGTCGACCCCGTCTTTTAGTTAAAGACGTCCCGGCCTCAATGGAAGATCGCGTTTTCATTAATGCTCTCTACAAACAAAATATTAAGAGCGAGTTGCCGATTAAAGAGGACGATTTTGTTAAATCCGTTAGAATTGTCCGTAGGCGCGTCTTAGATAACGGTCGGAAATGGATAGGCATCGAATTAGACGCGGACGTGCGTAAACATCTTGTGACCACCAAAGACAAGTTGTTCATTGATTGGGCGACGTGCCGATTTGTTGATGACGTCGAGATTGTCCGGTGCCTTAATTGTCAACAATACGGACATGTTCATAAATTCTGCACTACAAAATCCCCAACTTGCGCTTTGTGCGCCGGCGAACACGAAACTAAATCTTGTCCCCATAAGGCCGATGCCACATTTAAACCAATTTGCGCGACGTGTAAAAAATTTAAAAAACCACATGACCACCGCTGTGGGTCTCAGGAGTGCCCATCTTATAAGCATAAACTGCAAATGCTAATCCTTTCAACAAATTATTGATTATATAATGGATAATCTCACGATCGGACAGCTGAATTTACATAATGATAGGGCGGCAACGTCGGAGTTAAATATTTTAATTAATGAATATAAGCTTGACATTGTTCTCGTCCAAGAGCAGTACCAACACGCTCGGTTACGTACTAGACTAATACAACTAGATAACAGCTCACGAGCAGGCATTTACGTGTCGAGTTCTGTATTTACAGTCACATCAGTGCGTAATCTTATGACGTCACACTGTGCGGTCGCGGAGGTTACAACACCCTCAACTAAATTATACGTTGTGAGCTGTTATTTTCAATACTCGGACCCTGTGGGTCCACATTTACACCATTTGCGACATGTTCTGAGGTCTCTTTCGGGAAACAAAATTGTTGTTGGCGCAGATGTCAATGCGTCTTCCCCTCTTTGGTATGGCAAATTTAGATCCACCGATTCAGAGCGACGCTGTGCCGTCGAAGATTTTATTGCGGAATTAAATCTTGTAATACATAATACATCTGACGCACCACCAACATATTGCAGCCCTATGGGCGAATCTTCAATCGATGTCACACTTTCATGTGGAGACGTCCATATCGATAAATGGCGTGTTATACCAGACGCGTCTTGTAGTGATCATCGCCTGATAGTGTACGAGTTTTTACCTGGATTTACACGAGGACATCATAATAATTATTACAACTTTAAATATAAATTAAGAGGGGCTAATTGGGAGTCTTTTGGCTCGCTTTTTGCGCATCATACTAAGGATTTCACTCGCAATGAACTTTCAGCTGAAGCTTGCGCTGAAATAATGACAGATACCTTTACGTACTGTGCGGATATAACATTCGGTCGTTCATTTGTAACTGGTACTCGTAGATGTGATTGGTGGAATAATACCTTAGTCCACCTTCGTCAACTATTTCGTCGAGCGCGTAGGAGGTTCAATTCGCTTAAAAAACGGTGTAACAATAGTAATTTACTTGAAAGTGCTTTTAACACTCTAAAAACAGCCAGGTCGCGTTATAGAGCCGCGATTATTAAAGCAAAAGGCGATTTATTACGAAGAGTTGTTGACCGTCTGAACGCTGAGGGTCCTTGGTCCCCTCTTTACCATGAGTTTAAAGCTAATAAATCAATTGATTCAGCATATATTGAAAATATAAAGGTTAATGACACATACACTACTGGTATTGAGGAGACCACGGAAACTTTATTAAACTCACTTATCCCGGACGATAGCCTTGATAACGATTCCGCATATCATAGTCAAGTAAGGCTATGGGCCTCCGTTTCACCATCTACTCCCGATTCGGATAGCCCATCTCTTAACGAATTTCTTGAAGTAGTTAGATCCCTGCCTCTTAATAAGGCTTCTGGGGATGATAAAATTTCCAATAAAATGATAAAGGAGGCGTGTAAGTTGTCTAGTGTCGCTATAATGTGCGTTTATAATCGATGTATAGCTGAGGGCGTCTTTCCGCGAATTTGGCGGTGCGGTCTTATTAAACTCGTACCTAAAGGAGGGAATAAGCCCCCTGAAGACCCAAAATCGTATCGTCCAATAACGTTGTTACCGTCGTTAGGCAAGTTACTTGAACGTCTTATCGTGCCTCGCTTACTACCGGGCGGACCGAAATTTCACGAAAATCAATTCGGTTTTACGATTGGTAAATCAACCGTGGACGCAGCTTTATCGGTTAGGAGAACAGTTAACAAATCGGACCATAAGTACGTGTTGGGGATATTTTTAGATATCTCTGGTGCATTCGACAATGCTTGGTGGCCTATGTTACTTCTGAAATTAAAGTCTCGCGGTTGCCCAAGGAATATATTTTCTATGATTTATTCGTATTTTATCCATGGCACAACCAAGTTGCGCTTAGGTCACCACGCAGTGTCGAAGACACTGACAATGGGTTGTCCCCAGGGTTCCGTAGTCGGCCCTTACTTATGGAATCTAGGCTTTGACGACTTTCTCTCGATTCCTTTACCTCCATGTTGCTCTTTAATAGGATATGCGGATGACGGACTCTTGCTCATACAGTCAAATAGCAGATCAGGTCTAGAAAAGTTAGCAGACGCGTGTCTTAGTTTAATTACTCACTGGGGTGAAAGAAACCGTCTCTCGTTCGCACCCCAAAAATCATTTCATTTGCTGCTGAAAGGCTCTCTGAAAACCCCGCCGCGTATAAAATTTAATAACGTCTCGATCAAAAATAAACAGTCTGTTTGTTACCTAGGGCTTGTTCTAGAACGTAATTTCTCTTTTATAGAACATATAAAATGCGTCGGTGAAAAATCAAAAAACAACTTTTATGCCTTGACAAGGATATCAGCGTCAACTTGGGGTCTGTCGTTTAACACCTTAAAAGTAATTTATGGAGCTACATATTTGGGTTGCATTTGTTACGCTTCCCCTGTGTGGGCCGACAGGGCAACTGTCGGTGCCGTCAGAAGGAAATTGCTCCAGAGTCAACGTTTGGCGTTGATATTTTTGTGTAAGGCGTACAGAACTGTTAGTACTGAAGCTTTACCTGTTCTGGCGGGAGTACTTCCAGTCGACCTGGAAGTGCAACGTCGCGCCGCGTTATATTTTTCCAACAAGCAAAATATTGATATAGATTTTCTTTCCTTGCGCGACCTTTTGAAAATTAGTCGGTTATTTAAACCATACCCCGAGACTTACTCGGAATTAATAGAAGAATGGCAAAATCGATGGAGTCTCTCTATAAAGGGGCGTCATCTTTATCAATATTTTCCTTCGGTGAGCGATCGTTTGGCAAAAACTTGGCTTGAGATCGATCATTACGTGTCGCAATTTCTGACGGGTCACGGTAATTTTCGTAGCAAATTATTCTCATTTAAGTTGGTTGATTCTCCTATGTGCCAATGCTCAACACATAATTGCGAATATGAACAGTCCGCGCATCATATCCTTTGGGAGTGCAATCTTTGGTCGGATGAGCGTAACTGTATGCTCAATAGTATGCATGTAACGTCTGGTGTTGTCTATTATACAGACCTTGTTGAATCCAGGAAGAATTTCCGTGCTTTCCAGCGTTTTTGCCATGCCTATTATTGGAAGTCTACATAACAGCTCGCACTTTAGGTCCAATTTAGTCAATAAAACTCATACAGTTTTTACCCGTGGTGCGTTACTTGCGTCTAATATCACTAAATGTAATTGTCTTTTTTATGTGAGGGTAAAACCTCATAGCTCAATGTTTTGTCACCCGCTTTGCTGTGGAGGGAAGTGAACAACTCTTTGTTTTTCAACTCCTCCTTATATTGTCTTTCTGATTAACTTCGTTGCGGGATTATGACAAATTTAGGTCCCCTTAGATCCGCTGAGCTTCATTGCTCGGTGTCATTACTGTGCGTGCCGCTGTTGATCCTGGAGCACAGGAGTTACAGTGGCGGGTGTGTGGTGGGATAGGAAAAAAAAAAAAAAAAAAAAAACTTACTAAGAGTTGGTAAAACAGAAACAGGTCGAAAATTTGAAGGGTCTGAGGTATCACCAGATTTAAAAAGTGGTATTACCTTACTAAGCTTCATCAGGTCAGGAAATACTCCAGATGCGACGCAACGATTGAACACAGCTGCCATGTGAGGTGCTATAATATTGATAATAGAGGATATAGTAACTACTGATATTCCCCACAAGTCTTTAGTCTTTTTTTTACTAATTTCTTTAAAGGCTTTTAAAATATCATAATGACTAATTGCTGTAAATTCAAACGATGCATCACATTGAGGAACATTATCTTCAAGAAGTAACACAGCAGACCTAGAAGACGACTGAAGATGTTGAGTAGTTACTATGGGAATATTTGTAAAAAATCTTTCAAATTCAGAGGCCACTTCAGTGTCTTTTGAAACAATATTATTATTAACTTGAATCCTAAATTCATTGTGGTGTGCTATGTGCCTTCCCGATTCAGAATTGATAATGTTCCAAGTGGCTTGTATTATATTTGGGGCTGATTTTATTTTATTTTTAAGGTACATTGATTTGGCAGCGGAACAAACTCGTTTAAAAACCTTAGAATATAATTTTACATAGGCAATAAATTCCGGATTTTGGTTATACATTCTTTCATTATATAAATCATACAATTTATTTCGGCTTTTAAATATACCAGTAGTTGTCCACTCACTAAATGTCAAACTGTTCTTCAAATTAATAGTTTTTGATTTAAAAACCTTATTGTGTTCCATATTTATATGACCAAATAAGGATGCATACATTTTGTTGGGATCTTGATGAGAGGACAACTTGGGTATATTTTGTTCCATATTTGTTTTAAAATTATTTAAGCGGTTAGCAGTAATAGGAACAAATGTAATACTTTTGCTTGTTACTTTACATGTATGCAAAGGTAAAGACACCAACTGGCCACAGTGATCAGAATCAAAATTATTAATAATAACACTTGAAATTACTTTAACATTTGTAAAAATATTATCAAGACATGTTGCACTTGTGGCAGTGATTCTTGTTGGTTCAAAGAAAACATTATTCATATTATATGATTTAAAAAGATTTATTATGTTACTGGTTGCCTGAGAGTTTTCTAGAATATTTATATTAAAGTCTCCGCAAATAATCACCCCTTTATTTGAATTACATATTTTGTGCAAAGCATCTTCCATGATTTCCATGAATGATAAAAGCAATGCACATGGTGGCCTGTATACACTTAGAACAATAAACTGATCAGATTCAATACAAGCTATTTCTGTAACACGTTCAACAGAAAGTCTCACTATATCAATTCTTTCTTTATACTTTATTAATTTATTCATAATTATTAAGGAGCCCCCATGTATCATATTTGTTCTGTTGAATGTGCTAACAACATGATGGTTATTAAAGTTAAACATCAACTGATGGGACTTCAGCCAATGTTCAGTTAAGCACAAAATATCAATATTATTTGAATTTAGAAAAAGTTCTACTTCCAATTCTTTATTGTTTAAACCTTGTATATTTTGATGAACCAAGTTAATAGCCTGCTTATTTTGCTACAATTTATATCTAATTCACTAACATAGCCAGAGTTTGTCTCTATTGTCTTATAACCTAATTTAAATGCAATGTCTTAATGTTCAGATTGCTATAATCTGAATTTATATCAATCTGCTCAATAGAGCATAGTCTATTAGCCAAGTTATTGGCTGATACCCTAATATAATATGATAGCACATCTGCTATCTGTCTCTTAATAAACAAAGGGAGATAAAAATTATCTCTTGTCCTAGAATAAAATTTACTAACATACTTGTTAGTGTCAATAACATGGAATGATTTATTGTTATTGCACAACATGTGCATTGTTAAATTTAACTTATATCTAATATTATTTTCTTCCGCTGACAATTTTTCACTGTAGGGTAATGTAAACATGACTATCTCCTTCAGATTTAATAAACAAAGCTGTTCATAGAATTCTATTAATTTATTTTTGTTTAGATTACCCCTATTACCAATTAATATAATTAATTTAGTGTTAGGTTTAAACTTATTTCAATTAATTAAGCTTTTTGCAATCTCTAAGTAAGGCTTATTAGGCATACAATTATTTAATAATGTTTCTCCCCTTTCCAAACTAACCAATGTTCCCATTAAGTAGCTACATTGTTAGGTAAAGTCATCCTCATCAAATGCATCTTTTTGAGATCCAATTTCAAGTGAATCCATTGGCTACCTGCCATGTCGAATAAATCATCTAATCTTATCTAATAACTGCCTCATGGTCTCGCGGTACGAGTATGTACCGTGCGATCTAGAGGTCCCGGGTTCGATTCCCGGGTCGGGCAATGTGTTATTGGGTTTTTCCATTAGGAAATTCTTAGTAGCAGCACGAAGTCTGGAAATGTGCCCGAAAAACGGCAATAGGCTCGCCCCCTATTACGTGGGACTGATACATGGGCATGGCGAAATGTGGGTGCAGAAATGCACCTCTGCCTACCCCTTCGGGGTATACAGGCGTGAGTTTATGTATGTGTCTTATCTAATATTTGTTCAGTGCAATTTACAATTCAGGACTAATGAATCACCAAATAGAAAAATATTTGTTTACAATTTATATGTAGCATACAAGGATATTTTTATAACAATACCTCATAAGCCGTATTATGTACTGCACCCAAAGAGGCATTATAATTATCAGACTGTATCGGCTAAGATCACATTGAGCAATCGATTTTACTTGCTGTTGAACCGTTTGACACAAACGTGGGAAGTAACTCGGTTATTGTCGTCCCATGTTATTGGTTAATTGTTCAAGTTGCCTTATATTGGAGTAAAACAGTTTCTATGTCCAATTATACAATCTACGCCCACAAAGGCCTCGCTTTATTTTCAACTGCGAATAGTTATTGGTTTTGTTTATTAAGTTGGAAATACATAAACGTCAGAATCTTATGTTATTTACAACAATTTTTTTTCTTTGTGTGAGATTTATATTATATACCTATGTAGTACATGTCTCAATACCTTTGGCGTCAGATATGTCTTTTAGCAATGCTAGTAGAAAGAGTTTTATCTGTAGGTGCTACATGTAGGTACATCATTTTAATCTTGACTTGTAATTGCTTAAATGATTGAAAAGTTTTGACCTAAAACCAGCGAACTTTCTTACGGTGGTGGTAAGAAACTTTTTAATTAGCTTTTTTTTACGCGCGATATTTTAAAGGGATGTTTCAACGATACGTGATTCATTCTGCGACACTTTGCGTGCAAGTGGGTCATGACTGCAGTCCCATTTACATAAACCAATGTCGTCTGCAGTGTTCGTTTTGTACTTGTTTACTTGCATGAAAATATTTGACGCAGCCCGTCGTTTGCACGACGCAACGCCATGTTGCGCTTTTGTTTTTACACTGCCAAAAAAATAAAACCATCTCCATTTATGAACCGACAGAAAATATTCTTCATTCATAAATAACGTGAGGAATGTGTTAGCATCTACATTATCAAATATTGAAAATGAGCTAATTCAAATATTGTATCAATATGTTTACACAAACGTATTCAGTTTTCCCGAAGACCAACATTAATAATGAAATGTGTTTATTGAGCACACACAGTCATATTTATTTCTGAATGAATATAAACGATTCAACTTTCGTAAATAAGTTGACATTGGCTGTTTGCGGCAATTCATTGGCTTGCATAAAAGCGATGTCACCAAATAAGTCCGTATGAACGAAGGTGATCGGCGCTGAGTCAGACCGACCGTGTAGGTGCCCCGGATAGACCACGAGAGCTTGAGACGACTCGATATGGGCTCAGTCGCACATCTACCTCGCTTCACTAACTACTCATGTTCGGGTGCCTTGAACTTGTTTCATGCAAGTTGTGCTAAGGTTTTTTAGTGTTGACAGAGGTTCATTTTATTATTTGTGCATAGTGATTTGAAGAGTGCATTTCTGAAGGTAATTTATATTATTAAAATTCAATCATTAATTGGTAAAACAATAGTTTTATGCTGCTGTTAGGTACTTGATGTTATTGTTATTAATATATGCTGTTATCAGTAGTGAATAATTGTCGCTAATGAAGTTGAGTAGGTAATGCTCGCAGGTATACTAGTTATCAAAGTATGTAAAGAGGTGATTTATGCAACTTTTTATTAATGTTATACTTTAAATTTACAATTATTAATTATGTGGTGATTTATTAATATAATAAAGTTTTTAAAATATAAGCCCTCATGAGCACTTTAATGTTTTACACTCTAGAGTTTTGAAAACGACATTGACAATCAAATAATTTAACATTTAGTTATTTATTCATAAAGCCTGTTGTTTTCAAATATGAAATCTAGGAGAATGTGGAAACAAAAACGTCTAATAAAAGTAGGAATGAAATGTTTTTTAATGAAAATTATTGTGATAAATTTAAGAAATTCAAATGGTTTTCTTTTAAACAAATTCAAACACAATGCTGTATTCACCGACTATAATATCCATGAAAACTTAAAGTTAGATAAAAAATCAATATTAAAAGATCGAAGATCTATAGGACGTGCAGTGGGTCCGGCGGTGTCCCTTCACGGGCGCTGGCCGCCGCCGCGCGTCGCTCCAACTCCGGCGCCTTGCGACTACGAGCCCAGCAAGGCCGCCCGCGCAGTTCTGGACCATGCTCCCGCGTTTTCCATCGGCCTTCGCGTAAGCCTTCCGCAGCCAGGAAGCAAAACACCAGGTGCCGCGACGTGGAATTTAAAAATCGTTTTCATGTCACATCCAACCTCCAAAATTTTGTTCTGGTTATAGTAACCGTTTGTGTATCCAATATTCATTTGTCTTCACTTTTATTGATTGTTCCATTGGCTTTCACTCGTATGTCGTAGCACCTCAATTTGGTTTTTGTGTATTCGTTTAGTCTGTTGCTTTTTGCGTCACCGTTGTGTTTGCTTTTCACACTTTGCATTTGTTGGATGTTTTTTACTGTGATGTTTGTTTATGATGATACTCATGTTCGTTCACAGCTTTAATTAATCTGTTCGTTTTCGTTTTATTATGATTTAAATGATGTCATCGATGTGCAATGTTCCATAAGGCGACCACTTAGACATTGTTTTTGTAGCTCGTTGTTTCATTACTTAGATCACGATTCATTTTAGGACTGTTGAACTCTCGCCATGTCACGTAGTAGAATGCAATCATGATTATGGCGTCATTTAAGAATGTTTCTATTCGTTAGTAAAGTAGTATTAATTTGTTTCCAGCACCGAACACATATTCTATGCCACCGGTCCTCGGCGAGGCCAAGGAAGGCAGTAAACGAGCAGCGCCAGCTTTTAGCATCACAGGGCGAGGTAAATCCGTGGAATCAAAGACTCCTATGCCCGGTCCCGGTACCTATACAACCGACAAAGCAACAACAGCGCTCACAAAACGACCTCCAGCCTTTACCATGGCGCCGCGAAGAGAACAAAAACCAGCAACTGCTGCTGTACCTGGCCCGGGGGTCTATTGCCCTGAAAAGGTAATTTTCGCAAATTACTATACCTACTGTGTAACTTTTTAGTAATACGAAAGGACCTTGAAGATGGTGATATCATCACTCAAATAAATTTTCATTACACTTTTGTTTGCAAATCTGCTCTCAGATGTTTCGACGTATTTTAAAGAACGTTGAGTTTAAGACAAACCTTTAAACGCCATTTATTTTCATCGCAATATTTCTCAAATGATTTTATACCAAGTAATAAATTAAACTTACAACTATGTGATATCATTATGGCTTAAGATTTTGCAAGTAGGTGGGTGTAGTTCTTCGTTTATTATCCTTTCTTACAATCCACGCGGAATCAATCTATTTCCGTATAACGCCTGCGCTATTTCATATAACTTTGCAAATTTAAATATGACTGTTTCGCCTACTTGTTTTGTCTTGAAGCAAGGTCTTTCATTTCAAATGTTTTATCATAATATTACTAACTGGGGTGGCTACGGATAACAGGTGTGCGTGACGCTGCCGTGGGCGCCGGCGCATACATTCGGCATCAGGCACTCACCCTTTGCCGGCCAAGCAGTTCACTATCCCGCGCCGGAAGGGATCACAGCCATCTAACCCTCACTCGTCTGTAACAAGCTTTATCATTGACGTCGTCTCTAATAACTCATAATTATTAACCCATTTTACGGTTTCTTAGTGATTTGTATAATTATTATTACTATAGCTGATATTTTGTTGAATTTGTAAATTTGTTATTTAATATTTGCGAAATTAAATTATTTTTAACAATAAACAAAATAATTTCACTTAAAAAAAATTGCACATTTAGAAAACATAGTAATGCCATCTCAATATTATAAACTGCTAACTAACAATGAAGCTTGATGAATAACTTGAATGACAATAATAAAATAATTATTATGAAATGTCTATTTGCATGCCGCTTGAACGAATTTGTCAAAAGAAATCTAAAAGGTATTGTTTACTTACTAACATATGTTTTAATTCATTATACGTTTGATGACATTAATTTATCACATGTTGTTCTTACAAGTTTTGTTTGCTCTATCACGATCATTAGTAATTAATTAATATTTTATACCATATAGCACCATAATTTTTATTGATCACACGAGTGTGTAATGATGTTTTAATTTTAACTATACGTATTCTCATTTCAGGCTGATGCGTTTATAAGAGAAAAATCTCCGAAGCATACGATTGCAAGTAAAATGAAACTTGAAAAAGTTGACCAAGTACCTGCACCAAACGCGTATTGTCCCGAAAAAGCAGATCGTTTATTGAGAGAAAAGTCACCAGCTTTCTCATTTAGGACTAAAACGGAGATTGTTAAATCACAAAACGCACCTGCACCTAATGTGTATTCTCCGGAAAAGGCATTGAACACGTTGAAAAGTGGCCCTAAATATACTTTAGCTGGCAAAGGAAGTGCTGAAAAGCACGAAGTTACTCCGGCGCCAAATTATTATAGTCCGCAAAAAGCGGACAAGATACTACATGAGAGTTCACCTGCTTATTCCATACGTTCTAAGGAACACGCCGAGAAAATTTACCAAACTCCGGCACCCAACGAATATGCACCAGAAAAATCGATTCACATGATGAACGGTGGGCCTAAATTTAGTATTTATGGTAAAACTGGCTGTGCAAAGATAGACGATACTCCAGCACCCAATAGCTACGACCCTCAAAAGGCCGATAAAGTGCTTCACGAAAATTCGCCAGCTTATTCATTCCGTATTAAAGAGGAAATGGTTTTGCGAAGTGACTCTCCGGCCCCGAATGTATATGCCCCCGAAAAGGCAATACATGCATTATATGCGACCCCGAAGTTTACCATTGCTGGCAAAGGACCTGATAATAAGATTCCCAATAATCCGGCGCCTACCGATTACAATCCTGAAAAAGCGGATAAAATGTTACATGAATCTTCACCTGCTTATACATTTAGAGTTAAAGATCAAATTGAAAAAACTAGTGACACCCCGGGCCCTAACACGTACAACCCAGACAAGGCCAATAAGCTAATCTACGAATCTTCACCTGCATACACATTTAGATCTAAGAGTGATATGGCTGAGCTAAGCGATACACCTGCACCAAATGTTTATGAACCGCATTTATTAGATGACTCTCCAAAATATAGCCTATACGGCAAGGGAAGAAATGCAAAACCATCCGATACACCTGCGCCGAATGTTTATCATCCCCACCTGACCGACGGTACTCCAAAGTTCAGTCTTTATGGTAAAGGTTTTGTCACTAGGTCATCTGATACGCCAGCGCCAAATGCCTATGACCCGAGATTGCAAGACGGAACACCAAAATTTACAATGGCGGCTAAATGTCCGTTTGGGAAATCATCTGATGCGCCAGCTCCTAATGCTTATGATCCTCACTTACCCGATAATACTCCTAAATTTAGCTTGTATGGTAGAGGCCTTGACGCAAAACCATCAGACACCCCAGGACCGAATGTTTATGATCCTCGTTTATTGAGTGGTACGCCCAAATTTACCATATCTGGTAAAGGACCCGACTCAAAGGTTTCTGACGTTCCTGCACCTAACGCCTACGATCCGCATATCTCAGATGGAACACCGAAATTTACAATTGCTGGAAAAGGGAAACCTGAAAAAATTGTCACAACTCCAGGCCCTAATGCTTACTGTCCAGAAAAAGCGGACAAAGTTTTACTAGAGAATTCGCCGGCCTACAGCTTTAGAACTAAGCAGCCATCCCATAAACCAGAGAACACGCCTGCTCCTAACACTTATGATCCCAGTAAATATGATTATATGTTAGATGGCACACCAAAATATACGTTCGGATTCAAAAGACCTGCTGACAAGCCTTACAGTAACCCTGCTCCAAACGCCTATAGTCCAGAAAAGGCAGATAAGGTACTCCATCAACATTTCCCGGCTTATACTTTTCGACCAAAAATAGAAGATGGAAAAGTAAACAACACTCCTGCACCAAACTACTACAATCCTGAAAAAGGAGAAAATTTGCTACATGGGCATGCTCCGGCTTATACATTTAGGCCAAAGATTGGAGAGGGAAAAATACCTGACACGCCTGGACCTACGGCTTATAATCCACAAATTGCTGATAAAGTCATATTACAAAAATCCCCAGCCTATACCTTGTCTCCGAAAGGAAAAGATGGCAAAGTTAGTGACACACCTGCCCCTAATGTTTACAACCCAGAAAAGGCTGACAAAATTTTATTGGATAACGCGCCGCGATACTCATTCCGAATAAAAACAAATCCGCACAAGCCTGACGATAATCCTGCCCCCAATAAATATAACCCGGACAAAGCTGACAAAGTGCTATTACACAACGCTCCACAATATACGTTTAGGGTTAAACCAGACACATTGAAGGCCATTAACACTCCTGGTAAGAAAAATTATATTTTTTGTTAAGTTTATGTGTGTACTATAAAGGCATGTAGTCTTTCACATCCTTATCTTTTGTTATAGCACCAAATGCCTATACTCTTCCTTCGCCTGCCCAAACGCCTTTGTATACTATATCAGGTAGACATAAGGAACCTATTGATGAGCGCTTAAAAGTCCCCGCTCCGGGATCATACAACCCGGAAAAGGGCTACAAATTCATTTTGAGCTATTCACCACAGCACACATTTGGTATCAAGATCCATACCAATAAGTTTGGCGATACACCTGGTGAGTTCACAGCTCCATCTTCGGCTGGAACACGTTCAATGCTGCATGAGTCGCTTTTACTAACGTTTACTACTTGCACTGCTGGTTTCCTAATAAGAAAGTCGTCTATAATTGCGTTTATAAATAATAATAAAATACGTCCAAGTGGGATTAATATACTAAGATTCGATAAGTTAACTACTTTTACTTTACAAACATATTTTATGGATTGCAGCTCCCAACACCTACCGCATTCCTTCAGTGCTGGACACTCCAGTTTACACGATATCAGGCCGACACAAGGTGCCCGTAGATGACAGAGTTCGTGTGCCCGCACCTGGTACCTACTCTCCAGAAAAGGTAAAATTTTTGTTATGTTTGATATGTCAGACAAATATTGTGTGGTCATCAATAGCTATAAGAAACTATTCGATCTTTCGTATCCATACCTAAGTAGAGGTTTGTGCATCATTCATACGTTTGTCTTCACTAGACAACATAAAATATAGATTGGAAAAAAATAGGTTTTCGCCATTAATTAAGTTTCGCGTTAAAAAGGACCTATTGACGTTGAATATATTTCCAGACTCCTAGATGTTAAAACTAGAAAACGATTAGTACCAGAAATATATTGACAAACTGTAAGAAGGAATAGGTATTTAAAGTAAACTGGAATCAGGAATACTGCATATAACTCACCCACAATAGGAAATATGTAGTTACATTTGTATCTAATATCAATTATAATAAATTAACGACTAGTCACTCAACCCAATTTTGTCAGAAAAAAAGTCATCAACCAGGTTCAGCGATTAATACTAAAAAGTTAAAAAATGTTGGCTGATAAGTCTTAAAAAATAACATTGTATTTGCCACTCAAAAGGTTTTTTTAGTCATGTTGAGTGTCAATTATTATAGTGTCAACTTACTCATGTTCTTTTTTCTTTTCAGGTCCAGATTAACAAAACTCCGCAAATAACGTTCGGAATAAAACACTCACCTCTTCTTGGACAACTTAAGCCGGTTTCTCCGAGAAACACACCTTCCCCACGAACCCATGATATCCCTCAGGATATTTCAGAAACCACTGTAAAAAGGGTTACACAAATTGTGAAGAAAAGTGTCGAACCTAATGAAGTGAACGAACAAGTTACTCAAGTTATCAGGAATATCGACGATGATACTAATGACAATTCATATGGAACACATACTCATGTTACCCATATCAGACAGGATAATGAGATCAGAAGCACTACGGTGACTCCTGAACCTGTGCAAGAAACTTTAACGCAAGAAATTGTTTGGATACCCGAGAAACCCGCAAGACGAGGATCGTATACTATTGACAAGTCTGATGGATCAGGATATATCGAGCGATATCAAAATAGCGAAGTGGTTCCTACCGAAAATGGGGTTGTCAAAATGGCTGAAAGTGGTGAGCGTGGTGGAATAAGTACCGAAGCACATAGTCATGAAGTTATCAGGAAAAATGGTTACGAGCAAAACGTTGAAAGAGATATGAAATCCTCAAGTGCTCACGAAAGAAATCAGAAGGCGACCGAAGAAGTGCGCACTGGAACTGAAGTGCAACATCTACCGAACGGAGGCGTAGCAAAGACAACAACTACCACGACTATAAGGAGAGTGGGGACAGCTGATCGAACTGCAAATGCTAGTACTGCTGTCACGCGAACTGCTACCACTGTGACGTCACGGGACGTAGGCGTCAAGTAATACAAAATATGTATCGAACAATCTCGTAAGATGCTTTAAAGTTACTACATTTCTAACTTATTACTTTTTAATGACAGTTATTTAACTACAATTTTTTTTCGTGACATACTCTCATCTTCACATGATTGTAGGTAATCTGAGAGTACCTAATTTATAACACCAACAAATTTTTATTAACTTATTACAATTTCTCGATTAGTTTTTCCATACATTTATAGAGGAACGGGATCTGTTATAATAAAATGCTTATACGCTTCGTGAATTTTATGAACTATGAAACTATGTTGCTATTTAATTTAAAAAAAAGGCTATGGCCATAGCTGTCGTCAATTAATTTTAAGGAAAAATGACAATTTATTTTATTATTTCCTTTTGTTAACGTTACTAATGTTGTTTTGAAATGCATTTTTTAAAATTATGTGTTTGGTTTTATTTTTCTCCTTCCTTTGTGATATTTCAATAATAAATTGACTTGGGAAATACGTAAGGTGTATCATTAAAACATACATATGTACATCAGATATGAAAAGTTAGAAGATAATCTAATACAACGACAATATTATCAAAATATAGAAATACATAACATGTATTATTTACTTCTATTGTTTTAACTTGTATTGTTTTAATAGAAGCAGTGATGGCCTCGAGGTTTAGGTGCGCGGTCGAGAATTTCGGCGGTCGCAGGTTCAAACCCCAGGCACACACCTCTGACTTTTCGAAGTTATGTGTGTATTCACATTGAATTATTACTTGCTTTAACGGTGAAGGAAAACATCGTGATAAAACCTGCACACCTAAAAGTTCTTAGGACTTTCTTAGGTGTGTAGTCCGCCAACCCGCACTAGGCCAGCGTGGTGGACTAAGGCCTAAACTCTCTCAGTTGTAGAGGAGGCTCGTGCCCAGCAGTGGGATGTATATGGGCTGATGCTGAATTATTTACTTCGCACATATTATATTAAGTGTACTACATATAAAGTACATTTTGTTAAAATTTCTTCCAATTACTAGTCTACAATTCTGCAGCCAACTCTCAGAGCGCTAAACTAACCAAAATTCAAATAATAATAAAAAATGGCCCCCATGGTTTTAGCTTAATCCGTATCAGAAGCGAAGCTGTTTCTGACATTGCTTCACTATAACCAATGATATTATAGTAACGTGGTTTAGTCATTTAAACATAACACAGTTTTTATAAAGTAGCCGAGTACATGTTATCTCTTGCTCATACTAATTGTCACGGCGGATGTATTCTGTTGATAAGTTGATGGTCGTGTTCTGTTTGTAACGGAAGCTTGAGGAATGGACTCTGGATAAGTGGGCAGTGAACCACATTGTTCGCCCACGCTATAGTAATGTGCGATTGACCGACAATAGTATGGCGATAAACAAGACAGGCGAGGAAAATATAAGCCAAAAAAACTTTCTTTGTTGGTGATATTTGTTTATAAAAGTGACAGAATGGTATGTTGTGTTAATTTTTTTTTTTTAAACTGGCACGGCAAAGTGACTCCACTGTACCTGATGGTAAGCACAGTGGAGTCCAAAAAATTAATACCGACCAGCGAGAAACGATATGGTCACCCGCTGGTCGACACAATCATGCCGGCCTGCACAAATGCTTCTTCACGCTTCGCTTAAAGGATCCAGGATCATAATGGACTAGGTCGGAAATAAATGTTGTATTGTTTTTAATATCATGCAAAGAGTGTTCTTATTACGCTTTGTGGCCAAGTATTGTGGTTCACGCCACAGCACAGACATAAATACTAACATACTCACCTATTCGTCACAACCAAGATACACAAGACACTCATTGTTTAGTCTTCGCAATGTATGTTTATTTCCATGGCAAATAAAATACTCTTTTCTTTTTTATTGTTACTACATTATTATTTAAACTACATTTATTGCTGCTACTTTAGAAATTGCTGATGGTTAGGATATTTGCTTGTATAATGTATATGGGTTATTATAAATCGCCGTTTACGGAGTCTATATCCTGGTAATGTGACCGATTCAAGTGAGTCGCGTTTAATTTGTGTTTTTAGAGGCGATGATCGTTTACAGTTATAGGTACAATAATTGTCTATATAGGAAGTCCTAGCATTTACCATCATATGAAAATGTTGTCACTCGGCTGTTCGGCCTGCATAAATATTACATTAAAGCAAAGGAAGTCACGAAGATACTAAAAAAGAATTATATATCACGCATTTTATAGTGGAAGAAAAATAATCAAGAGGAAACGGCATACCTAAGAAGTTTCCGCTCGAATTTTAAGTATGTGATTGCAGGGAAGTATGCGTACGGGGTAATAAAAGTAAAAAAAATTATAATAGATCTTCTGAGTTGAGGAACAATTTGGGAAATAGTATCCGTGGAGAACAAATTATAAGATAATATATTACATAATATGCACCGAGAAGGCAATGTTAGGAAGTCCCATAAACTACGGAAGTGTGTTTGTGTTATAACTTATCCCACTCAATAATTTCTGTTTACACCTATCAGGTATAGAAATGAATGTGTATGCTTGTAGGTGAAAAATTCTGTTATAGAGATTTGATAAAGGAAAATTTAGAGTTAAATCAATTGTTTCTTAATACTAGTCTAGAAGTAATACTAGTTAATACTAGTCAGAATTGTAGACTAGTATGGAACAATATGGAACAGTACAACAAAGGTTGTACGGACCACTATTCGTACGACAAATGAGTCAAGTGAGACGCTCACTTTTCCACTGTATATCACGCTATCGCCATGATTATAAAGTAATTGTGTACAAGGCACCAACTTAAAGAAATTAAGAATAACATAATTTGATTTTTGTTGCTTCCACACGTTTTTTTCTTCTGCCAGAGAGTAATTTTAGAATGTGGACGGTTTTTTTTCAGCAAAGAACATCTTCATTGCTGAAAAATAAAACAAATAAAGGTTTTAAATTACCGTGAACTCTGACGTAAGCTTAGGCGTCATTACGTTAATACCTACTTGAGACATGAGCTCTTTAATGTGGGTACTTTTTGTCTAGAGCCTTAATTAGCTAAATTATCGAAATTGAGACAAGCAGATGCACATCTGAGTGAGATAAATACCTTATAGGTACATAGACTAATTTCTTTTGTGCTTACGTACTAAAAAATCTTTGAGAAACAAGATAACATTGGTATTGTGGGATGATCAGTTTCTTTACTTTTTTTTATTTTTATTTTTTTTATTTTTTTTTCTGGCACGGCAAAGTGACTCCACTGTACCTGATGGTAAGTACGTAAATTATCAGTTCTTTTAAGTGCTGCGTAAAAGGGCTCGAGTTCATGACCGTTTTTCTGATACATGTCCAGACTCTTCTGAGAATTGCCAAAAGAAAAGTACAATAACACTTTTCCAGACTCGGGAATGGCACTCAAGACCTCTAGAACGCATTGCAGGCACTTGTACCGCGAGACCACGAGGCAGTCATTTATTACCACAACACTATACCATAACAAACATACCCACTAAACATAAGCGTCTCTATGTATGTAAATGGGATTATTACAAATTTTACTTCGTAAAATTCACAGCGCTTACATCATAACTAATGGTTTCCCATAATCCGTGATCATTACTCAAAATTTTCTTCTCACCCGACAAAATAATAATGTATAATGAATGTAAATAATCCTATTACTCGTGACTGCCTCATTTTTCCACAAAATGTACAATACCCACGTGACCTTGTGACGTAAATTGAAAGTAGTTGTTGTGACGTAACCTTTGCCCGTGGTTACCGCTATTCTCAAAGTACCTCACTAATTACAGTGTTTAGGCGACGCGATACGCACAACCAATTCTTTAGTGGAATTTCTGATTAGACCGTATTATTTACGCATGTAACATTAATTATTGTTGACGATGCTTTTGTAAATTTGAATTAACGCAAAATGTCAACAATTTCGAGATATATTGAATAAAATATATTCCAATTAACAATGTTATCTTTCTCTGTCGAATATACTATTACTAGTCTGACATTTCAACCGTTCTTGAATCTCCATTTGTAATGAGCTTAGGAAAATTACAAAGCACACAAAGAGTGTAATAGGTATCCAAGTGTTAGGAAAAAGGTACATCACGCGTCTCCTAAGCTGATTGACGTAACTACAGCCCCGCTCCGCACCCTCTGCCCTGCCACCCAACAATAAACCAAATTAATGTTTGTCCCCGATAAGCTTGTGTGGATCGCACACCAACAACCTTATCGGACCTCAAACAACAATTTTGTTTAGTGACGCGATAGTGTACATCATAAACAAAACACTGTTTAAACTGACAGCACTGTCCGGCATGTCAGACCTAAGAAAAAAGAGGCGGAAATAGTTTATCATAATTTCAAAGGGTAAAAATAGTATTAAAGAAATTTGTTAAAAAAAAAAGTGAATTTATATACAATTTACACGTATTTAATATAATAATGTCGAATAGTTTGAGGATTTTTATATTAGAGGTTGCCGTTTAACGCAAGATCTATATTTATGTACATACGTAACGATATTGAAGTTTGAAAATAAATTCCACTCGTGGTCTCCGAACGAAGATGGTTAGAAATTAGTGGGCAAAATTAGATGCCGCAGAATCGTTTTCCGCATTGACATAATCGTGTGTTTACATTGTATTAAATAAATTATCAAATTTTGTGGCGCAACAAGCAAAACAACTATAAAATGATTGAAAGACTTTCGCATACCTTAGATTCGAATAAAATTTGTAAACCGGCAAACCATAATCAGATATTCTTTGTATTGGTCAGGATAGCGATAGTTGGATGAATTTATTTACGTACCTGAAAACCTTATGCCTCATAGAGATAAATCAGCCTTGGCTATTTACATCCCCTAACAACTAGGGAAGTAAGGTGGCGGCAAATTGATAAAATTATCTGAAGGATGACTAACACGCGGAGTGAAGGGAAAAGCAATTCCCTTAATTTTGTGACAAATATAGAAAAACAACGACGGAGACGATCGGATGAATAGAATAATAATAGAAACGATCAGAGACATCTCCAATAATTCTAAAAAATGTAAATTAAGCGCTTATGCTATAAAGTTAATTTATTAACCAGTAAAATACCTACGTTTAGTATTATTTTTAGACTCGGCCTCGATTACGTGGGACTAAATCACATTTGGCAAAATGTGCGTGAAAAAATATAGCTCTGCCTACTCCTTCGGGGAATACAGGCGTTAGGTTATGTATGTACATACAATTGTATCTAAATATGTAATTCTATATAAACCGTCCGGGCGGAATTCGAGATTTGTGTAAGATACTGCTTTGATGACAATAGTATTTAACTACAAACCTAGCGCCGTGATTTCCGTGATTGTCCTCAAAGGCCGGCAACGCACCGATAATTCCTCTAGTATTGTGGATGATCATGGGTGGTGTTGAACACTTAACATCAGGTGGCTCACTTGCTCGTTTGCCTCCTTTCCCATAAATATATATATATATATATATATATATATATATATAAATGGCCTATTGAGACATGTACTACTTTGCCTCCAGTAGAATTTGGAAAATATTATTGGGAAAAAGGCATTACATACTGATAAATCTAAATATATCTACATATTTTGTTATTGTAATGCCGAAATAGACTAGATCATGAGTCTATACAATTCGCAAGATCATTGTATGTAGGCGGTTGAAAAACGTATCAGACATTATTAACAATGAAATTGAATTGAGTAAGCGTTCATAAAAGTAGGCCACTTTAGCTCCTCCTTGTAGTGACCATAGCAAAATAAAATTTTCTTCAACGCATTCACTTTAAAATGTTTTGTATATCAATAACTTTATATTTATAACATATAGAATATTTTGTATAATGGTATAATAATGCATATATATTTATAACTATATGATGTACTTTTAAAATTCTATTAATACAAAATTTTATAACACCATTTTATTTTTACGTTGAACAAAAGCTTACCCTTAACAATGCCCAGTGGGATTCACTGTATACGCTCTTTGTGCATACTTTCTGTAACCTTCATAAGGTCATCAGTGCACCTTGTGAACGTCCAACACTGTGCCAACACGTGACCTACATTGGAGAACTATTTTACCCCAGTGGCTGTCAGTTCAGCCTACTGATCGCCCTACCCACTAACACTTCAGCTTCCTAGTCCGCTGGGGTTTCAGGTTTTGTTTACCAGCGCATCCTCTTCATTATAAATATATATTAGATCTTGGTGCCTTTTAAATTTCTCAAGTTGTTTTACTAATCTAACTATACATAAAACGAAAGTGCTATAATTTTCCTTAGTTTATTATTAGTAAAATTTATTAAACATTATTATTACACTTTTTAAAGGTATCATATTATTTATTTACTTACCATAACTTGCAAAGTTTTTTTTTATAAGTTTTAAATCGGTTTTATTTGAATATATTTTTTAAAAGTCTTTTATGCTAGTTCTGTTTGAATCAGGTTACATTTATTATCAGATCAACAAGCTGCATTATAAAAGGCTCTTGAAATCGGGTACGCATGTCAGCTAGTGATCATCTTACGGCAAATGATGATGATGTCGAAAAATATTGTAAATTCTATTAATAGGATCGATGGTCGGGATACCGAGGTCGTGGCAAGCGATGCTCTCCTTCTGCGATCACATCATGTCGCAGAAGGAGAGCGCGGAGCGGGATCGCGAGAGTGATTCTTAATAAGCCGTCATGCGAACTAAAGCATCTTGAGGTCTCTCTTAAATTAGGGTTTGGTCTAGAGATGAGGATGTGCAAGACTCGTCAGTCGTTTAAATCAAAAGTTCGTGAGTTGCTGTTAAAGAGAATCTCAGAATCTCAATGATAGTATTTTTGTATTTATTATATTTATATGTATTTATTATATTTATATATATTTATTTATTTATATATATTTATATATTTACTATTAAACCTATATTCATAATTCATTACTTCTTTTCTTTGCCAAAAATATATGTTTGTGTATGTACATATATATATAATATATATATATATGTGTGTATCTTCATAAATTATTTTATTTGCACACCTGCTGTTCACATCTCTGCATCACCCAAGGTTCGACTGGTAGAGAATGCCTTAGGCATTAAGTCCACCTTTACAATTATATCATTGTATAAAGTGTAAATAAATAAATAAATAAATAAATAAATCGTTCTGCCCTGTGTCAAGGGGGTGTTAGAATCCCACCACGGTATCCCCTTCCTGTCGTAGAAGGCGACTGAAAGGGGCCCTTGGGGTCGCTGGGCGCGCTGCGGGGGCAGCGCGTTCTCATTGAAAGTGACCTCGAGACGGGCGGCAGCACCAGCACTGTGGCTTGTGTCCGTCGCGGGCGATCACCCACAACCGAGGCACCTGAACCAAGCTAGTGGGGGTGCAACTGCACCCCCTAAAACTTCAAGACGGCCGACGCTTTCGTCTCGGAGGCGCACCAGGCGGCTGCAGAATGACGGTGGGCGCTTCTCGCCCACGCACCGTGGTCGCCCCGCATGGCGCGGAGATGGCCACCGGAGGGTTGTGGTCGGTATGCTGGCATAGGAATTTTGTTAGGGACCCAGCCCGGCATTAACATCTGCGCGGACGTGACATCGCCGTTCACCGTCCTGGAGGGCCGGTGACCACGACATAGGCTTCCTGCCCCTCTCCCCCAGGGCTGGCGAGAAGTAGAGCCATAATCAGTTTTCCCCTCGAGAACAAAAAAAAAATTTCAATAAAATCTGTAATTTTATTGTATGCTTTTTTGGAAAGTTTATTATTAATTGATTTCTTAAAATTTTTCAAGGGAAGCTCCCTAATACCTTTCGGAAGTTTATATTTATATATTCGCCGATACAGATAGTATATTATTTGATATGTCATCATCATCACATCAGCCTATACACGTCCCACTGCTGGGCACGGGCCTCCTCTACTACGGAGAGAGAAGAAGAAGAAGAAATTCCTAAGACTTTTTAAGGTGTGCAGGTTTACTTAGGATGTTTTCCTTTGCTGTTTAATTACCTGGTAATTCATTTTGAATACACACACACTCAACACATTTAGATATAGTTCAGTGTAATTCATCAATAAATTTTAGTGCAGATGCCAAAACCTATCAGCTTACCTAATAACGAGATATGTTTGCCATAGTCATAGTCTATACTCTATAGAATATTAAAACGCATGTACCCTCGTCCTTGCCTCTATCAGCAAATATAAACTAATCTATTATCATTGCTAATAATACCACTTAATGTAATTGGTTGATTAGTCTGCTAGCAGACTTACTTAACTAAATTAACAGTACATAATTACCTGCATACCCCATAGCCATTAATTTGCAGTTGTAACACATATATCACTTTGGTAAACAGCGCAATTCTGCTTCAGATACGTAATACGTACACATTAAATTTAATTTACGGCTGCTATAAAAAAAAGTATAAGTTAAAAAGGACTTAGCTGAGCGTTATTGTGACGTGACTGTTTGGTTCGCCGAAAGTTTGGTGCAAGTGTAATGCAATGTTTACAATGCTTATTGTTTTGTTAAAAGAGGTGTCTACAGTTTTATTTTTTTTTTTGTATCGGATATTACCGATTACATTATAATTAAAATAAAAACAAATGAAGTCGTGATGGCCTCGAGGTTTAGGCACGCGGTCGAGAATCTCGACGGTCGCGGGTTCAAACCCCAGGCACACACCTGACTTTTCGAAGTTATGTGTGTATTCAAAGTCAAAGTCAAAGTCAAAGTCAAAGTCAAATTATCTTTATTCAAATAGACTTTTACAAGTTCTTTTGAATCGTCCATTTTACACTTTTTTATATTTTTTAAACTATTGCCGCTTCGAAACGTGTTACAGCTGTGGAGAAGAAACGGCAAGAAACTCCCTCAGCAACACGACATGTCATTTTTTTAAATAGCAATAAATGTCTTTTTTTAATTACATTATTTAAATTTTACATTGTAAATGTCATAATGATACAAACTATAGCAACAAAACTCCGATCAATTTACATTACTCCCAGGGCTTATTATCTTCAATAAAATCTGAAATTTTATAGTATGCTTTTTTGCAAAGCTTATCTTTAATTGATTTCTTAAACTGTGTCAAGGGAAGCTCCCTAATAGCCCTCGGAAGTTTGTTATAGAAGCGTATACATTGCCCCATAAAAGAGTTATTAACTTTCCAGAGACGAGTTATGTGTTGAACGAGATTACATTTGTTCCTAGTATTTTTATTGTGTACATTACAAATTTTATTAAATTTATCAAGATTCTTTTGGACGTACATTAAGTTCTCGTATATAAACTGACAAGTGACGGTAAGAATATTTATTTCTTTAAATTTTTCTCTAAGTGAAGCCCTGGGACCTAAATTATAAATAGCCCTAATGGCTCTTTTTTGCAAAACAAAAATAGTGTTAATATCCGCAGAAGCTCCCCACAAAAGAATACCATACGACATAAGGCTATGAAAATAGCTAAAATAAACCATTCTTGCCGCTTCCTCGTCAGTCAGACGTCTGATCTTTTTCACTGCATATGCCGCTGAACTTAATTTGCTTGCCAATTGTTGAATGTGCGGTCCCCATTGGAGTTTTGCGTCTACCGTAATGCCCAGAAATGTAGTAGACGCAACAGGATCCAGTTCTTCACCGTTAATTTGTACAGTGGTTTTTAATTGCTTAACATTGGGCATTGTGAATTTAACACATTTAGTTTTTTTTCGCATTTAAAAGTAAATTATTATTATCAAACCACTGAACAACTTTACGAAGTGCATTGTTTACTTCGTCAAAATTATCGAGACGTCTTTTTACGTTAAATATAAGAGATGTATCATCCGCAAACAGCACTATATCGTTTTTATCCCCTACGTAGTAAGGCAAGTCATTAATGTACACAAGAAACAAAAACGGCCCAAGAATTGAACCCTGTGGTACTCCCATGGTAACCGACGATCCTGGAGAAAGTTTTCCATTAACGTCAACCCTCTGAACTCTATTATTCAAATACGAAGTCAGAAGATTGAGAGCTCCGTTTCTAATGCCATAATGATGAAGTTTCCTGACAAGAATGTCATGTTTGACGCAGTCAAAGGCTTTGGACAAGTCGCAGAAAATGCCAATAGCATCCCGCGACTCTTCCCATGCCCTGAACACAGTTTTTAAAAGTTCAACTGCTGCATCGATAGTTGATCTACCCTTAGTAAATCCAAACTGTTTCCGATGAAGTAAGTTATTTTTATTAAAAAAGTTCAATAATTGATTAAGTATAATTTTTTCAAATAACTTGCCAAATAACTTGGATATGAAAGTTGATGGATGGGCGAGCAGAGGAAGGCCAAAGAAAAGATGGATGGAGTGCGTGACTGAAGATATGAAAGAAAAAGGGGTGAATGAAGACATGACGGCTGATAGGGATGTTTGGAAGGATAAAACATACTGCGCCGACCCCAAATGAAATTGGGAGCAGGGCAAGGCAATGATGAATTTTTTCAAATAACTTACTAAGAGTTGGTAAAACAGAAACAGGTCGAAAATTTTAAGGGTCTGAGGTATCACCAGATTTAAAAAGTGGTATTACCTTACTAAGCTTCATCAGGTCAGGAAACACTCCAGATGCGACGCAACGATTAAACACAGCTGCCATGTGAGGTGCAATAATATCGATTATAGAGGATATAGTAACTACTGACATACCCCACAAATCTTTAGTCTTTTTTTTATTAATTTCTTTAAAAGCCTTAAGAATATCATAATGACTAATAGCAGAAAATTCAAACGATGCATCACATTGAGGAACATTATCTTCAAGAAGTAACACAGCAGACCTCGAAGACGACTGAAGATGTTGAGTAGTTACTATTGGAATATTTCCAAAAAATCTTTCAAATTCAGCGGCCACTTCAGTGTCTTTTGAAACAATTTTATTATTAACTTCTATACTAAATTCTTTGTGGTGTGCTATGTTCCTTCCCGATTCAGAATTGATAATGCTCCAAGTGGCTTGTATTACATTCGGAGCTGATTTAATTTTATTTTTAAGATGCATTGATTTG
The DNA here is from genome assembly GCA_907164795.1 of Hemaris fuciformis. Classification (NCBI taxonomy): domain Eukaryota; kingdom Metazoa; phylum Arthropoda; class Insecta; order Lepidoptera; family Sphingidae; genus Hemaris; species Hemaris fuciformis. The sequence goes on along the minus strand of OU015438.1, from coordinate 9,133,273 downwards.
GCAGCAGAACAAACTTGTTTAAAAACCTTAGAATATAATTTTACATAGGATATAAAAGCCGGATTTTGGTTAAACATTCTTTCATTATATAAATCATACAATTTATTTCGGCTTTTAAATATACCAGTAGTTGCCCACTCACTAAAGGTCAGACGGTTCTTCAAAGTAATTGTTTTTGATTTAAAAACTTTATTGTGTTCCATGTTTATATGATTAAATAAGGAACCATAAATTTTGTTGGGATCTTTTTGAGAGGACAACTTAGGTAGATTTTGTTCCATATTTGTTTTAAAGTAATTTAAGCGGCTAGCAGTAATAGGAATAAATGTAATACTTTTGCTTGATACTTTACATGTATTCAAAGGTAAAGACACCAACTGGCCACAGTGATCAGAATCAAAACTATTAATAATAGTACTTTTAATAACTTTAACATTGGTAAAAATGTTATCTAGACATGTCGCACTTGTGGCAGTGATTCTTGTTGGCTCAGAGAATACATGTTTCATGTTATATGATTTAAAAAGATTTAATAAGTTTATAGTTGCCTGTGTGTTTTCTAGAATATTTATATTAAAGTCTCCACAAATAATAACTCCTTTTTTTGAATTACATATTCTGTGCAAAGCATCTTCCATGATTTCCATAAATGATATAAGCAATGCATTCAAAAAGAGTTATCCTACTTTAACGGTGAAGGAAAACATCGTGATGAAACCTACACACCTAAAGTTCTTAGGAATTTCTTAGGTATGTAGTCCGCCAACCCACACTAGGCCAGCGTAGTGGACTAAGGCCTTAACCCTCTCAGTTGTAGAGGAGGCCTGTGCCCAGCAGTGGGACGTATATGGGCTGATGATGTGAAAATAAAAACGTTACATCTACGTAAGTATTATTATTTCAAATTTACTTTGTTAGTTTTAATGTGTTAAATCTTAACATAAGTCGTTTTTTAAAGTTTTATTAGTATTTAAGTGTCTATAAATACTATCTGCCAGACATAAAATTTCTTGACATTTATTTAATCCAAAATTCTGCTTCTATCATTTTCATATACATTTCTAAAATTTATCACTATACTGTTTTGCTTAGAATTGTGGGTCTATAAGAAATATGGTTAAAGACTACAGTATACAAGGTGTGCTATGGCTATACATACTTTATTTATTTTGAATCGGCTGTAATATATGTCAAAATTACGCATCTCGAGATTGTAGATTCCAAAATTGATAGGGTTAGGTTACCAGGTAAATGACAACAGGTCCCTGTGACGACATACTTCAAAAAATGATGACGAAACGTAAGTATACGAGGGCAGTCCGATAAGTACTTAGCCTACAAAAGAAAAACGAAAATTTTGGAAAAGTGGCGATTTATTTCTCATCACAGTCTTCTTTCAACTCGATTCACTTGACCCAGCGATGCTCCAACTTCTTTAAGCTGTCTGAAAAGAACGTTTTCTGGAGGTCTACAAAGTAGGCCTCCGTGGCGGCGATAACCTCCTCATTCGACTCAAATTTCTGTCCGGCGACGGACTTTTTCAAGTTTGGAAACAAAAAGAAGTCACACGGGGCCTAATCTGGAGAATACGGTAGATGGAGCAGCTGTTCGTAGCCTAATGTGACCAATTTGGCCGTTGCGACGGCGGAGGTGTGAGCCGGTGCGTTGTCATGGTGGAAGAGCACTTTTTTCTTCGCCAAATGGAGCCGTTTTTTCTACAATTCAGCGTTGAATCGGCCCAATAGTTCGGCATAGTAGAGCCCTGTGACCGTTTTGCCCTTCTCCAGGTAGTCGATGTAAATCACACCTTGTGAAACCTAGAAAACGGTGGCCATCACCTTTTCGGCCGATGGGACAGTGTTCGCCTTCTTCGGAGCACATTCGCCGGGTAAAGTCCACTGTTTCGACTGTTTATTGGTCTCTGGTGTGTACCAGTGAATCCATGTTTCGTCGACGGTCACGAAACGACGCAGAAACCCCTTCGGATTGCACCTAAACAGTGTCAAACACTGCTCTGAAGTTGTGTCACTGATGCGCTTGTCGTCCGAAGTGAGCAAACGCGGCAGCCATCGAGCCGACAGCTTTCTCATGCCCAATATTTCATGCAGGATATGACCCACGCGGTCTTTTAAGATGCCTACTGTCTCAGCTATCTCGCGCACCTTCAATCGGCGGTCTGCCAATACAAGATCGGGACTTTTCTCACGTTATCCTCCGTGGTAGCCGTTTTTGGGGCACCTGGGCGTGGCTCATCAAAAACTGACGTGCGACCACGTTGAAACTCGTTAAACCAATTTTTGACGGTCGCCATTGAAGGAGAAGAGTCACCGTAAACAGCATCCAAGCGCTTTTTGATATCGCTGCGCGATTTCCCTTCCAAAAACAAGAATCAAATCACCGGCCGATATTGCTCTTTTTCCATTTTTCGAAAATCCGCGGACACGTCCGCTTACACACGCGGTCAAAACAAAACTACAAATCCAATTCGGCTGAAATTTTGACAATAGCCGTCTACGAAGATGTGCTACATGATGGTAAATTTATCTTACGATAGTGGTGCCATCGGGCGGTGAGGCTAAGTACTTATCGGACTGCCCTCGTATATACGCGTTTCTCTACTGGCGTCACTGTGTGTTCGATACATCCACACTTGTAAGCCATGAGTATAAGACTGGCTAAATGTGTCAATTTACTTACCAGGTTTATCGTGTCTTCATTGTGTGTGTGTGGACGAGTCCTTAGCAGCAAATTTTCTAGCGACATTTAAACGTCAACACGCGACAGGTCAAGGGCGGGGTTTACGGACTGCCGCTTATTCCCTGCGCACCACAATTGTCATTTAGACGATTATGTGGAATTAATGTCCAATGCAATGCTACTATAATACTCGCTACGCATGATGTTTGACAATTTACATGTTTTTATTAGTTTTAGGTAACGTAATGTGGCTAACTACTAGTACTCAACAAGTATGACGTCATGAACTGCCACTCTTAAATTTTTTCAATACAAGGCATTTGATTTACATCTGTTTAATTATATACCGTTATCGTATTAAAAGTATATAGCTGTAACTGAATATTAACTGTAATGCTAATTTTACTCTAGACAATCAATTATTTTAAATATATACTAATGTTATAAATGCGAAATTAACTCTTTCTGGCTCTAATAAGTCTGCTCGTTTAAACAATACGAACATTTTGTTTGAATTTTGGTGCAGACCATTGAACATTGATGGGATTACGTACAAAGGCATAGATTAAATGTTTTGAGGTTTGGTAGGACTGTAAGTAACTTACAAATTTTGGCAAATTGTAACAGACTTCAAAGAAATACAATTAAATTACACTTAGTTACGACGTAATAAAGAAATCACCAAATTTCTAACGAATGGTGTTAATACAAATCGATCGTATAAATGGTACAGTCAAGAAATCAGTAACAGTCAACAGTAGAATAGTTGATAGATACATGAAGTAGTAGAAATTGTAGAAGTGGTAAAGTCCCTCTGAGCTTACTTGTAAGAATGGACATTGACGCCGCTAGCACTATAATCCCACAGAAAACCGATGTGATGCAATGATTTAACGTTTCATTCTGTGACGATGTTCCTAAAGGTTCTGTTTGCTTCGGATCCACACACATGGTGTAAAATCTTTTCGTACCGCGTTCAAGGGCAAACTGTGGATATCGTGCAGGCATGAACTGAGTGGCTTAGCAAGGAATGATAATAATCGTTTCTACCTTGGCGATACTCATTTTGTACCTGACAATCAATTTAGTATCGCGCCTTTGATCGTACTACCCAAGTAAGATTAAGGCGATCAATCAATATTTGCTTCGTATAAATGTTTTGTGAGACCTAAAGTGAAATTTTACATTTAGATTTCATATAGATCATTTTAGAAAACTCCTTACTAGGAAGCATTTATTTCATCACAAGCTACAAGCTTTAAACATTTGTCATACTTTTATAACCTTTTGTCTTATTTCCTAAAGTTTAGGTCAACACACTGCAAGGCTATAGTAGACTTACAACAATATACAACGTCTATTAATAATGCGGAAAGACTCCAGCGACTATGGAACGAATTTGTTGCTTCAATATTCAGAATACAGTGAGTGTTATTCAGTGTAACGAGTTACACTAAAAATAATTATAAATCCGAACCACTATCAGTTATCGTTATCATTATCGCTGTGTAAACATAAATGCAAAGATAGCACCGTTTGTGAGATGTCATATCAAGTTGTCTACCGAGTGTATTTATTTGCGATTGCATTATCTGCCGTTGATAACTATTCTACTGCTATCTAAATTGTTCTCTATTGCTTGCTCAAATATCATATTGCAGATGAAACGTATTTTTTTGTAACGTCCTCGAATTCGCTTTTCAACTGACTTTTAATCTACTACTAAATAAATTATTCTTTTACATTTACATGGTTAAATACTTTCAATATCAATATTTTGAAAATATGATAGAAGATATATCAATAATTTGAATATATTTATGTAGGTAAATTTATGTTAGATATTTTTAGCTAATTTGATTTAGATATCTCGTAGATTATTATTTAGATATCTCTTTCTTTAAACGATATGCATATGTAATATCAAACAATACTTGAAAAAAATACAGTGTATGCTGAGTACTTTTCGCAAAACTATTTGAAAAGAAAACATATGACGTATACTGAGAGACGCCGTGGTGCATTTTTGTGTGATCCACAAATATTTATTTCGCGTCTGGGTGCTTGTTAGAGCGAAAAGTCTCTTGTTGTTTATAATACCCACGACATAGGAATTGTATCTATGTGAGGTCAGTACTATGTGGTTACAATTGATAATCAAAATCAAGATTTTCCTACATATTTGGAATGGAACATTTATAAAAATAATATCCAACATTTAATTCATTTTTGCTTAATTATTTATTTGTACTTATGTGCAGAATCAGATAACGGATATAATTAATCATAGCAACTTTAGGTACTAATTTACAAAAAAGCTCAAGTTAAATGATAATAAAATGAAATAAATAGATTTATTTTCCTTTTCTTGTGCAGTGACCATCTCTCTTTTCTGTTCCTTGTCAGTTTCGGCAATTTTACTTCTGGGTTTTTCTTTATGCTAGACAGTCAAGTTATAAAAGGTGGCGTCTCCCTCTTTTCAACGCTTTGGTGTAGTGCAATTTGTAATGTATTCCTCCGGACAGCCTTTTACACTAGGTATATGAGATGATTTTCTATCATTTTGTCCTTTTGTATAAGTAGTCGACGCGTACTTATCTAAAATCTTAAACGACGATATTTCAGAGAAATAAGCCCAAGAAAATATGAATGTTTCTGCATAATGCGTAAATTTTTCTTGTACAGCCTTCTTGTAGCTATCGTAAAATATTAAAAAAATAGTTCATAACCTTTAGAATCGTTCTTTGCATTTTTAATGTTGTAGTCGAGTCGTGGCTCTTGAAAATGAACCGAAGAAGTAAAAAAATACGATACAATAATTATGGAAGTTTCAGCAATCTATTAGATCTACATTGGACAGATTTGATTTGGCACGGCTAGTATTCATCATCAGCCCGTATGCATTCCACTGCCGGACGCAGGCACTGACTCTTCTTAATTATATTTCATAACACAATGATTAACTTCCATTTAAATCCTGCTGCTCAGTGCAACTTATTTGTGCACGTATAAAATGTACGTGAATTTATCCTGGTACAAGCGAATTGTCAATGTTATTTTTAAATTCCTCACATTAACTTCAAGTATTCTTATTTTCCTGTTACGTACGTAAACAGCTTGTTGAGTACTGGTAAGTCTATAAATCATAGTAGTAAATGTGTTTATCCTTGTTGTTTTATTGTCATAAAGACGTTTGATAATATATTCATTCATTAGCATTGTGTTAATACACATATCAGTAAAGCAAAATATATTCTGTGATACAGTCGCGGAGTTGTTATAAGTTTTAAAGATTTATGTTAGTCCCACGGTATAAGTGTAGGTATGTAGTTTCTGCTAGAAAAAAAACAATATCAAGATTTTTTTTCACATTTATGCCTAATGATAAAAGAAGCTTCCATCAGTAAACCTGTGGCCAACTACCGGTAAAATATTTCGTACTCTCTTGCCAACATAATTGAACCTTGGTTTAATGGCCTATAATATCCCCGTTAAATACAATTTATATTCCAAACAGCACGACTTGGTCGAAGAATTATTTAGCCCTGTTTACTTTTTACAAGTATAAACTATTATTAGTGAGTAAACATTCAATCGGCCAAGCTAAATTTAGTACTCGCAAAATAATGGTAAGCTCTTTTTTTAACCGTCAAATTTAAACAACTATAATACATTATCTATTATACCTATAGCAAACAGCATAAGGACAAATTAATTTTAATAATGGTAGTGATTACATTTCCTGCTAAATAAAACTGAAACACATATTTTTTATTGTTCCATTATAAGTTACGGCGTTTTGAATCGATATAGTATACTAATATTATATTATTTGGTATGTCTTTTATGGCCGAATACTGAAACGCTACTTAATCTGAGGGCGACTTATATTTAAGTGGCTGTTATAATTTAAGCGGTATATACTTAAAAAATGTCATGTAAAAGAACTTTTTGTGGTAATGTTGCTATTTATGGAAATTTAAGTGAGCATTAGTTAATCACCTAACCCTCTCAATGGTAGAGGAGGCCCGTGCCCAGCAGTGGGACGTATATGGGCTGATGATGATGATGATGAATTAGTTAATCACAGTCTTAAAACCGATAAATGATGTTTCAGTATACCGCTTAAATTATAACAGCCACTTAAATACTAAAATTAAACTTTAGTATTCGGCCATTAATGTTTTAGGTACACGTGCTTTCTTACGTAAAAACTCAGATCAAAATGAATTTCCGCTCAATAATTTGCGTCTATCGCAGATAGCAGTTAAAATCATATTTATTACTTGACATCTACAATCATACAACATTTGCTTATAAAAACAATGAGATAAACTATAAAATGTAAATACCCTATAACCGTATAATTCCTAAGTATTTTATTTTTTTGACTTCCTGTTTCCATTTTCAAAAGTCAGTTTCAGCCGCTCGTTTACCGAACCTGTTTGCAAAACTATATAAAGGTCAAGAAAACCCAGTAAGATATGCTATAATATTCTATATCTTACTGGAATTATTTTCCGTCACAAAGGTTTAATGTTATATGAAAAATATATTAATTGGATATTCCAAATGAAAATAATACTACAAATAAAGATTAATGTACCAAAACCACGAGATCTGAAACTGTCGGCGTAAAGCTGAATTAAATCAGAACGTTAAATACTTTACGTTGAAGAGCAGATATACCGCGCATATTTTTCGTAACGACGGCCTATGAATTTATTAAGACGTTTACGATGGCAGTGCAAAGCGATGTGAACAGATGCGGGGGTCGTGGAGTCATGGCAACAATGGACGTATAAAATTTGAATTTTAAATTTTATTGAATACGTTTGTATCAATTCTTAATGTAAAGTTGTGGCGTAAAATACCTACTTCCTACAATACATTAGTGCTTCACTTTATCGAATACTAGGATTTATGCATAGCAATTGCAATTTATGTGCTTAAAAATGAGGGCTGCTCAACAGACTTTTGGTTCAGACAAAATAATATTCTAAAAAATCAAATTGATTTAATTCATTAGGTTAAAATTGTAAAAAAAAGAGATCGTCTGGTGAGAAATGAATACTGCTTACAAGCGCCTCATTAAATAAGCATAGACAATCTTTACACAAGATCGTAATAAAAAAATATAAAAAACATGTACTTATTTTCTTTCATCTATGCCTACTGCATTGATCTACAGGAACGTAGGTCTGTCTTGGCATCTCCACATTATTAATAATTCTGTATGGAGTTTACATGGATATATATGGAGTATATCTTACAAACTATCCAATTTATTCATTTATTAAAAAAGATGTACAATTTATATAGTACTGTTCAGGTGACGGTACAGTCAAGGAAGACTGCGGTAAGAATAGGCCAGCTAGAGCAATGTTTCGTGTGGCTGCTGTGCTTTGTTCAATACGCTGGATTGCTAGCTATACTATTATCGTATACGCTTGGATAGTAAACGTAAGGCGTAAAGTCCGAAATAGTTATCCTTTTTTTTTTTTTTTTTTTTTTTTTTTTTTTTTTTTTTTTTTTTTAACGAGAGGAAAGCTCTTTAAGCTCCCCTGTTCGGTACCTCGGGGGAGGCCGAAAAGGGGTATGTCGGGGTCTCTGGCCTTCCAACTCGGCGCGCAGAACAATAGTTGTCCGCTTAGCTGAGTTGGGTCCCTAACCAAAATCCTAAATAGTTATCCTACCCAAACAGTTGTGTTCTGGAATCGAACTGCGTATCTATTTGGTATCGTATTCGTCTTTCGTCAGTCATAACTTTACCGCAGTATCAAAATTCAAAATACAGATGTAAAGTTTAGAGGAACGAGATAATCTCCATATAAACTCGTGCGCAGCTGCCTCAGCTACCTATTGTTACCCACTTGTCATATGTTGTAACAGTAGGTTTATATTTATAATGCATGTACCTATTAGCCAATACTTTATCTACATTTACCAATAGATATTGTTATTAGCAATCATCTTGGCCTTGATGGTTTATCTCGACAGAGTATTCTTTTACATAACGCACAGATGGGATGATTGTGTTTAAAGTTGAATTTTGCATCTTTACACACAGTCGCAGAACTTATTCAACACCAATTGCAATAACCTTCTATACAATCACGAGGTTAATTTGTATGATTTGTTTTGACTGACTTAATCATTTTAATTAATTCCTTAGTTTGTGATTGTACGAGTTTAATTTGAAGACAGTGCAATTACTCTATTGGTTTTTTCTATCTCGTTCGCTCGCATGGTGGTGCTAATATGGTGTTATCGTGTTCGCAGGCCGCAGTCTCGTACACGCGAACGGGCTGGGCCGCCATTCGTAGTTCGTACCTATTTGACATTCCGCCGGAGTTGATGGCGCGAAACGGTCGCGTCACTTATTACAACATTTTTACTTCGTCGAAACAATAAATGTTTGTAAAGTTTGCTTTTGATCCGGTTACGGCTGTTACGTCTCCTCGTTTTTCAATTACCGGTATCGGCTATTAAAAAGTGTCGAGTGAAATTTCCACCATGTGATTTCTTTGGAAATGTTCGTATTTTGTTTACAATTACCGCGCGTATGGTTGAAATCAAAATGACTCAGTGTTTTTAAAATTTTATAGTGTTCTTAGTAACAGTGATCGAGACTCGTAACCTGTGGAAAGTATGTTATATAGCTTTGTTCTAACAGAAGCCCGAGACTCATAAATCGCAATCCGTTAAAATTCCAATGTCATGGAATAATTAGTCTATTTGCTACTGGATTACTGGAAAATTGACACAAGTTCACACATTATCATAAAGGCTAAGGAATCAATCCAAAATGCCGAACTGCTTTAATTGCTGGACGGTTATTGCCATGACGGGATTTTTAATCTCAGTCCACAGCGTGAATGCAGATTTAGGAGATTCTAATAATACTACCACAGGTTTGATAATTTTTATTTTTGATCGGGGATGCCAACATTAATCTCTCAATAAAATCTTAGTCAAGTGTTAACGTCTGATAATAAACTCGGCTGTACGTATTTAGGAATGGAGAAAGGCAAATTACGGTTTTTTATTGATGATGCTCCTCAAGTAGATACAATTTACCAGGTACTGTAGAAGGTGGAACAGTAAACGGACCATGGCTTACGATGTTTGTCTTGGTTGATAATATTCCAGCCGTATTTATCAGCTTAGTTATAATAAACTTAGTTACACTAAGTATCGGTATTTGCCTTTTACAATAATTGGTACTATTTTTTTTATACTGGCACGACAAACTGGTATACTCCAATTCACATTATTGCTCTGTTGGAAACGTGCAAAGGACCACGTGTCAACAAGTGTCGCTAGCTATGTGGTACACCTATTATTTACAATACGTATAATATGCGTTCAAAGTTAAATTCAGATATCTTCTGTCAAAGGCTTTATATTCGATGTGATAATATTTCTATGTATGCCGAGTTATTATCTAGATACTTGACGTTTCTGTTTATGTACAAAAAGGACTTTAATATTCTTCGCTAGTAACACTACAAGTTTTGCACTCTTGCATTGTATCAGTGCGCACGAAAGTCTTTTCAAGGTGTGAATGCTATACTGTTAGCGCTACTTACGTATACAGTTAGAAAGAAGTACTTAACTTCCCAATTTAGATTTCAGGGAAAACTGTATGATGGTTATTGCTCAATAGTTTCCATCCATAAGTACAAGCTATAGATTGCACGCGCCGAAACGGGTGTGCCGCTAATTAATTTAAAGTACAGGCGCGCTATGTAAATAAGACTCAATACACATACATCGCGCGGTATCGTACATGGTAAAACTTATTTATCTTTAGATAATATGATATACTCATATAAATATTGAGACGCGGATGCCACAAAATTGTCTATTACTCAAGATTACCTTTACTGAATAACAAATGGGTTGTTTGTTTCTACCGTAGAACATTAGATACGGAGTTAGGTCTTTAGTTGTCACGATTCTTCAATATTTATTTTAAGTTTTGTTTGATTAGACTTTTGTACAACACTGATACTGGTAGATATACCTTCACACCTACCTTATAACATTTTATGAAATTAACAGCATTGTGTTTCTCTATTTTCTGCGTTGTTGGCATTCTGAAACTCTTAGATCGTCACTAATTAGTAAATAAGGCTTGCTACTTAACAAATTTTATAGGATGCGTTTTATGCCTGGGATATTTCATAAGACGTGGATGTGCTAATAATGGTTGTACAGAGAGCTTGATACGTATCTAAACTTGCAATGTTAATAATAAACGCTCCAGCAAAATGCACACAATTACTTTTATTAAGGTTTGTAACTAATATTGAAACCATTCACCCGGTTGTGATGTAGCTACTTAAATTGCAAAGGGATGGAGTATTGTTCATGGCACAATGTTGCTTTTGAATCTAATGGAATGTTACTTTATTATAAAAATGTTTTAGATGATTGAACTTACATTGTAAAGGTATCCTTGGATCGGCTCTAGTTTTATTTATTGCGCAGTCTGTCATGATTCTCGTAAAATCTTTGTTATGGCTGAGCTTGATTCTTTTGGCAAACTAACAAAAGAGAACTAATTGAGATAACACATTTCTCGATAAAAGACGTAGGTGTCTTGCATTTTTGTTTAGTAAAACCATTATTAAAGTATAGATTTACTTTAAGAAGGGATATTATGGTATGCGCGAATGTATTTTCTGACTATATTTTAGACGATCATCGATATATATTCACTGGTCTTTGGTATTGATTAGACGACAATAGGCCTAATTCAGTAAAATTATCAGAATTACCACCATACTTCGAATTTCATTTTGACAAAATCGAATTTCAATGGGATATCAAAATAGGGTAAAAAAAATATGGTTATTACATTAAGTGGGATGAATAGTATGCTGTTGTTACATATTAGATTTCATACTTAGTCATCTGGCATTTAATCATCAAATATACTGCGTCCATAAATTTCAATCGATATAAGTCACAGGCAATACACAATAACGTTTAAAACAATTATGTCTGATTTAAACTATAATTAACAGTGGCAGAACCGGACTGTAGAACATTTTGCCTAAAGCTTTAATGAGGGACCTTGAACGGGGCGGTACCACTGTCTCAGTATGTAAACAATTAAACTTAGCCGTTCATTTTATTACATGGTAATAAATGGTAATAGAGAAATGGGAGTATCAAAAATGTTGGAGACTAAGGAGGCAGAAAATAGTTTTTCTCATAGCTTACAAAAGCTTAGGTATTCCAAAACGTGCAAAAATTATCGGTGCGTTGCCAGGAAAAAAAATGTGGGAAAAGGATGAGAAGAAAGGACCAATAATATACCTATTGGAATTCTTTTGCAATCTATCCCACATAAGTAAATGTAAGGAAAATCCTTCAGATTGATTTTTTGTAGCGTAAACCAACTACAGACTCTCATCTTCAAATGATCGAATTAGCATTTGAAGCCAAAAGCATCTCTCAAATTATTGTTAAGCTTTGTGCTTGGTATCATGAGTGGCCGTAGAATTATACTGAATTGCGACAACCGAATAAAAAAATATAATATCATCCGTAGGTATGCGATTTCGTGATCTGTCTGTGTATACACTATACAAGGTTTGAAAAAGCGGTCAATGTTGTAAAGAGATATTAGACTGACTCGATGCCTACCAGGAAATTCAAAGTAGATACCTATAATATCAAGAACTAAATGAAACTACAACGGAGTTTGGCCCAATCGAAACCTGGGTCGAAATGCTAGTTTAGTTTATTTAATAGGCAATTGTTTCTTACATGGCAGCAACGGAAACTAGCTAGAGGTGCGAGTATATTCCATTACGACTGCACCATCACTGTGTGTTTATTTTTCTTTCCCGCTGCGATCTAATTCCACTTACTGTTGGAAACAACGTGGGAATTAATTACATTGACCTTACAAACATAAACCAGATCTTGTGAAGATGTAAAATTTTCTACACCTGTAGAGTTTAGTTAGAGGAATGCCACGTGGTTTAGTGCGAGCAATGTAATAAATCGTTCGGGTCAAATTATGCATTTTAGATAACGAGTCGCTGAACTTATTGACATTACTTATCAAACAAAATTGTAATGTTGAACATTGTCCTTATTAATGGATATTATTAGTGACAATAATAACCTGCAAAAAAAAGACATATAAATGTTTACCAATATTTTGAAGAATCTGAGGGTGCATCATTTGTAAGGATCGTCTTATTATATGGACCACGGTAAATACATGTTTTGTAAAATATGTCTTAATACCTCAAGCAAGTGTGTTCAAAACTGTGAATATCCGTAATTGTGTGGACTGGTAAAATTCAATATTACGATTGGACTTAAACTGCAATTCGCATTGTAATCGTGAATGTATAAAAATATTACAAGCTGTGTAAGGTAAACGTCAAAGATACATCATTTGTTTTACAATCGAGATAAATTGACGAACATCTACAAATAAATAGACGTGAACTTCACGTTCGCGGTCCGTGGGTGAGATATTTGATAAATAATACACTCCTTAATCTACATTGAATATATTTTGTATAGTAAATAGTATTTGAGTCTAGAAATCTGATAGAATGGATTGACGAAAATGATTAAGCTGATGCAATTCTGTAGACCTGAGTCAAGAAACTGTTTGTGCGATATTCAGCCTCCGTCTGGGAGGGGCGCCAGCGCCGACCATGAGTCATCAATGGCCGTCTCGGATGAATTCACAACATTTTACGAGAAACGTATGTAACTTGGGCGTGATTCATTCAAGAAACTGTAGATACCGTAGATATATGTATAATTTCAATGTTAATGACACACACCTTAAGTGTATTATAATGGTGCAAGCGATTAAGAAAAATTCTTATAATTTCACATTGGTGATAGATACCGGGAGACACGTAAATGTCTTTTAAAATTTCGAACTCAGGCTTACCTCCTACATAACATGTTCGAAGATCATCGAATTGTACTTTACTGCTTTGATTTATCAAAACGTATTTTTATCTTACAACCATTATAAAAGTTTGTCTCATAATACTCAATCAAAACAAAACGGATAATATGGGAAATAATTTGCAGAGACTATTACCTATATAATATCTGTATCGGTCATTTTGCAACCTAGTATATGCCTTGACTAATGGTAATCAATTTGTAAAAAATCTACTACACACTAAGTTACGTGCTAACAGTTTCTTAATAGTCACACATTTTTCACGGTCGAGACCTAATTCTGAAGATCACGCAGACGAAGTCGTGGGTAGAAGCTCTTAGAAATTTAGAGGTCATTGATCCCTGATGACGCGATTCAACAGAGTAAACAAGAATAGTTCTACACGGGCGAGAGCTTTCACTTTCTGTCGCTTATTTGTATGAGCGATGTTTTAGTTTATTTTATTCGTAGACAACTCAAACTGATTTTTTATAGCGAAATTTCAAGTGTTCAGTTTAATACAGCTTTAGTTCAAGAGTTTCCAGCGATTGTTGAAGTTCCTGACGACGCTCAGGCATCTGTTACTTTGAAAAACATTTGTATGATTCAGCTTCACAAATGCACACGTGGGCCCTATAATGTACATCCGTTTAGTCTCAATGTGTGATGTTATGACGAAAGTTCCGGCATCCATTGCACATATTAGTTAGCAGAATTTATTTAGTATTTACTTAAGTAGTATTTCCCAATGAATCGATTGTATCGTTGCTCCGTTTTTTTAATTTATTTGCGTCTTATTGGACGTTTCTAAATATGTTGGCTAAGGAAACACGATACAATGTTTCGTCTGCCCGTTTCGATTGAACCGGTTTGATGACATCATAAAATTTTAGTTTTATTAGTTGCTTTCTTAGTAGGTATTTGATGCAAGAACAGCATGTAATGAAAAAAATCTTATAACAGTTACAATGAGTTTAGTAACAAGTAAAAAAAATATAAATATACCAGCTCGCGAAAGGAGAGGCCGCGGGTTCGAATTTATTTTATCTGTGGGTCTCATTTGACATTTGATTGCAAGCTTTTTACCAGTATAATTGTAAATCTCCATCAACCATAGTTATAATTAATCAAAAATATATTTTGCAATTAAATTAATGAGATATGGCCGGCATCTGGTGTGAATATTTTGTTTACGAATTGTAATAATGATACGGAGTAATACAAACCTCTTTAATTGAACCATTGCTCGCAATCAAACACATGGGATGAAACCTTACATGTGTGCTGACCTGATATAAACTGCGTCAATAATAACACATTTTAGTGGTACCTACTTATTGCGTCAGAGCATGATTCTATTTTTCTTATAGCCACGTTGGTGACTTGATTTACAATATGTATCTATGTACAGATTCAGCTTCTGATTAGATGTTAGAAATGTATACTAAAAACAAGTCCATTTTGGTTTAAGCTATGATAGCCATTTCTGATAAGATAATACTCAATGTATACCCTAAAATACACATCACTATAATCGCGTTCAAACACGTGACATATGCCATTCGTATCAAATATTTGTAAATAGAACTAAGTTTCGTTTGTCGTCCTATCCGTGTGGTAATTGTGACTAAGGTTTACCATTTAATTTCGACTTTTGTTGTGTGACAGCTCTTACTAGAGAAAGGTCAAGGTGTATTTCCATTTTGGCGATGTAGGTATTTGAATGTAATTTATTTTATTGAATAAGTTAACCCATATTAAAACTTTCATCAAAGGTGTTTTTATTATTGCGTGATTATTAGGCAAAATTGCTTAAATGTAGGTGACAGCCCCGTGGCGCAGTTGGCTAGACACCAGCTTGCGAAACGAGAGGCTGCGGGTTCGATCCCCGCACCGAGACAAATGTTTGTGTGATCCACAAATATTTGTTTCGGGTCTGGGTGTTTGTGAGACCGAAAAGTCTCTCGTAGTTTCTGATACCCACGACACAGGACTTGTATCCTAGTGTGGGGTCAGAACTATGTATGTGACTGTTGGGTGTATTTATTTTATTTTATTTATTTTTATAAGGAGACTAGTCGCTCGAGCATTGGCATTATTAAATATTCTATGCGCTACTATTATTATTAGGTGGGGTTGGGGCCTATTTTGTTAAACACGCACGTTGCTGTAATATTAAGCTTATAACTTTACGATGTTAGCGTAACATCATCTATTATGGAAACAATATTGTTCTTCATCATCATCAGCCCAAATACGTCCCACTGCTGGGCACGGGCCTCCTCTACAACTGAGAGGGTTTAGGCCTTAGTCCACCACGCTGGCCTGGTGCGGGTTGGCGGACTACACACCTAAGAAATTCCTAAGAACTTTTTAGGTGTGTAGGTTTTATCACGATGTTTTCCTTCACCGTTAAAACAAGTGATAATTCATTGTGAATAACATACATAACTTCGAAAAGTCAGAGGTGTGTGCCTGGGGTTTGAACCTGCGACCGCCGAAATTCTCGACCGCGCGCCTAAACCTCAAGGCCATCACTGCCTTTGCCAATATTGTTGTTGGAAGATTTATATTCTTCGAATTACGGATGGTGTATACATACGTAAATTAATACAAGCAAGTGATATCTTTGTTAAAATCAGATTTTGCCAAAACGGGACTCTCAAATCAAAGGGAAGACTTTTGAATTTTGGGAGTTTGGAGAAAAAAAGAAATTTTTTGCTATTTGGATTACGTATCGGATAGTTTTTCGGTCTTTGTTCAGTACCTACCCAGTTTCAAAAATAAGCTGTGCTGATTTTGTTCGTTGAAAATATGTAGGTAACATCTGCAGATATCATTTAACCAATGAGGTTGTAAAATTAATGTAATAACCTTTAAAAAAATGTGATTATAGCCATTATGTTATGAATTCAAATGTTTGTTTTGCGCAGTTATTAATTGCGAAAAAACTTGCAATTGGAATTCACGGCGGAAACGTGATAGAGCGTTTTTTTTTATTTGTATCAGATTTAACTCAGCCAGTAGCATGAATGAATAGTGAAGGAGGTTGTTGTGTAACAGGATAAAAATTCAAAGATAACAAGGCGTAACAATGTGTATATATATAGTAATTTAAATGTTATATCGATGAATTTGGAGTAGTAATAATACGTAAAGTTTTGGTAGGCTATCGTAGTAAATTATTGTTTATGCTGTCAATACATTTTATTTTGGTACAAAAAACACTCTTAAGAAAAAAATTACATAACATTATTTTGTTGGATATGTTTTATTGCGTTTATGAATTTTCTATTTGTTTTCTGCCTATTTTGTATGAATAGATGTATTGGAAAGTAGTAAAAAATGATTTCAATAAAATATAAAATGGATATATATTCTATAACATGAACTATCTGATACAAGCTAATTAAAAATCTAGATTCATTCGCGTCCGTTGTAATTCTGAGATTATAATCTATGTATATTATTATGGAAGTCACGTCAAATGGCGCTTAAATATTTTGCGTCTTAACTAGCGTATTTCCACGTAGAAAATTTACATCAAATGTATGAGAGCACGTGACAAAATTTAATATGCAGGCAAATAACACGGCTGCTTCATTGTAAAAAAATCCTCAGGTAGTTTTTGCCACGTTGACCTCTACTCTGCGTCGCGTCGTCACAAGGTTATTTGTACCAGAGCCACATAATGAGACGTATATTATTTTAGTATTCAATAAAACGTAAATATTGCATAGTGTTCTCACGTGTATAAATAATTTAAACGACGAAAAAATTAATTTACTAGTCGCAATAATAGATCCACTCATTTTTTGCTAAGTTTCAAAAACAAGAGAATTTGGTTTCGGGTTTAAACGTTGCTAACCAAACTGCTTTGTTGGTCCCGCGGTATTAGTTTTTGTCGTCATCATCATCATCATCAGCCCATATACGTCCCACTGCTGTGCACGAGCCTCCCCTACAACTGAGAGGGTTTTAGGCCTTAGTCCACCACGCTGGCCTAGTGCGGGTTGGCGGACTACACACCCAAGAAATTTCTAAGATTATTTTTTTAGGTGTGCAGGTTTCATCATGATGTTTTTGTCGTACAATTAAATAATTTTTTAGAAGTAGTACCTACGGAGTCAGGGAATGTGCACCCATTAATATTACTCCCTTAAAGTTTGAATTTTTAAAAATATCTTCTTAGTGCTTACCCAATATAACTTGGTATTGATCTCTGAATCAATCAGTCAGTAAGCAGTGAATTCTCCTTATATGAAAAAAAACTAGTTAGTGAAATCCTTAAAAGGGGATTCCGTCTGCTACCCAATTTATGACGGTGACGTATACAGATTACTAAAGGTTACAAAATACGCACAAGTATTGACAGTAATTTATTAACATAGTTTTTCTCGGTCTATATCTCAGATGGCCGTTTAAAAAAAAACAATGATAATTTCTACTTACAAATGATCATTTTATTCAGGCGTGACATTGATGAAGTCTAAGTAATCTTAGTTGAGCCGCGGCTGATTCCGTCTTTTTACCATCGTGCTGTTAAAACCACGCGAAAAACGATAGATCCCCATACGCTACAGTAATTTCACACTAGCGACCGTGGTTACAATGTATTTTTGTTCATAATGAACTAATGCATAATATTACCCATTATGATTCAGTAACTTTAAATTCCTCTTCATTTTATTGTAATCAATACCACCTAAAAATTCTTAAGAAGTCTTATTATTTTAGGAGAAACCCTTAGGCCTAACCCCTCTCAGCTGCAGAAGAAGCATGTCCTCTGTAGTGGGGCATATATGGGCTTATGATGAATAAGGGTCATAAGGTATACATGATAACTCTATTAATATACTATAATATTAAAAAATATTTTTTGTAGGCGACTAGTAGTTCCCGAGATCCTTACAATCAAACAAACACACTCTTTAGCTAAAATGATATGAAAATGATGAATTCGCAGGAATAATGTGTTTTTTTAATATCAGTAAATGAGCTATATTCATACGTAATGGAAAGTGCAGCGAGGTCCAAAGAAAATATCGAATGTTCAAAAGAAATAAGCCATTAGTACCAGTAATCGGAATTATGCAGGCCACCTTTAAAGCGCTATTTATTAATAACTGCTTAAACCCGGTCTGCTTTTGCCCGGCGGCAATTAATTCACACACGTTCATTTCATCTTCTACTGAAAATTGTAGTAAAATTTTGTAAAACTACTTTGTTATTTAAGGAAATATTTCGAAAAAAAATTTCATTTAAACACGATTAGTTTGCAGAGAAAGAGTGTAAAGCCATACTACTAGCCATTCCCCATGGCTTCACCCGCGCCATATTTAATTTTCTGTGATTGTTGTCTTCTATGTGCTTTTTAAGATATAATTTAACTATGTACAAACTTATGTTCCATCCGTATTCATTTAGCCATTCTGGCGTGATAGAGTAACAAATGTGTAGAGCCAAATATTCTCATTTATAGTACATATTCATACACATCCATACATACATAACCTCACGCCTGTATTCCCTGAAGGGGTAGGCATTACTGCATCCTCATTTCGCCAGATATTTATCAGTCCCACGTAGTAGGGGGCGAGCCTATTGTCGTTTTTCGGGCACATTTCCAGACTCCGTGCTGCTACTGAGAATTTCCTAATGAAAAAACCCAATAACACTGATCGACCCGGGAATCGAACCCAGAACCTCTAGATCGCACGGCACATACTTGTGCCTCGAGACCACGAGACCACGAGGGAGTTATTTCTATTGTTGAGAATAGCAATTAAATTTACTATATCAAGGCATCTTTAAATCTTAGTACAAATTAACGGCATAAACTTCCAAAAAATACTATACACCCTTTGTACTTTTTGTGCAGATCCTATCCTCACTGTGGTGACCTCAAGTGTAATATGACCTTACGTCAGGCGCTATGGCGTGCTACTTGTTTTAATAAAAGCCAGTTAATAGTTTCCTCCTTTGCCACTCGTCAAATAACAAATAAATTACTGCTTTTACATTTATATTATCATTATGAATCGTGTTTTTACCTAAAGCTAATGAATAATTGTATAAAAGGTTCATTTTCCTTTATGTATTAATATGAATAAATATAGCCCATATGGGTTATACGTGGGTACATCCCATAGTTGAGCACGGTCGCTTTATGATTCTGAATGTTAGGTCTTAGTTCATCACTTGAGGAGTGCCCAGCCTGGGACGAGGAGCGCAGCGCTCTCATAGCGGTCGTGGGGAGAGACCTCTCGCTGCCGACCGTGGTCGCCGCCATGGTCGGCAGCCGGAGGTCGTGGAAAGCTATGCTCTCCTTCTGCGAACGTGTCATTTCGCAGAAGGAGAGCGCGGAGCGGGATCGGGAGCAGACCGATCCCGCTCGTCGCAACAGGCGACGTAGGAGGCGCCGGGCGAACATCTAGCCCGGCGCCCAGAGGCCACGCGGGGCCGCCGTCCCTACCTTGGCGGCCCCCGAGGGGTAACAATTGCTTCGGTGTGCCTTTTGGCACCGCGCAGAGGCGGTCCCGGGTCAATCCATAGCTCTGGCTTCAGGGTATTCCGGGGCCGTCTCGTTGTATGCGCTGATGGTGGCCGTCGCGGGGTTTTTAGTCGGTATTACGGCGCATTGATATTTGGTAGGGACCCGACCCAGCGGCCGCCCGACAACGGGCGGTAACATCCATGCTGGGTCGGAAGGCGCCGGTGAGTCCGACACACCGTCCGTAAATAGGATTTTCCCCGTAGGAAAAAAAAAAAAAAAAAAAAAGGTCTTAGTTCATCACGCTGGCTTAGCGAGTTGCTGAAACATGAATATTTATAGTTTTTTTGGCAAATCAGTGTTAAGATTTTGTTATTTAATGCTTTTTGTAGAGATTGTCATGACGTGAACCAAATTCTGCGTCGTAAAATAATTTATTATTGCCATAAAATAGTTTCTACGTCTAATGGATCTACTGCAAACTCGTTAAGTGTCGCTGTGATAGGAAACAGGTTATCGCGAATTTTATGACAGGCCTAATGAGCGGTATTACTTCTAATAATAGCTTTAACAGCATTACATTTGTTCGTTTCTCTTTCCATATTCCATGGATGCAATTTCATTTTCGAATCACAGTACTGATTCTACTTATCATATCATTATAGTATTTTATCCATATAAAGCTGAAGATTACTTGAGTAAGTAGTTTGAACGCTAGGACCTCAAGAACAACGAGACGGGTTTGAAAAAAATCTTAATGGATGTTATAGAATATTTATTGAGCTATCATAGAGGCTGGCTAATATGAGACGATGTCCCGCAAGACGGAAGCAGTTATTACAAATTAAGGCCATGTTATAAGGTAAAATTGTTCAGTAATTAATTGGTAGAGAAATTAAAGAAATTGCATACGGTACCTAAACAAAATTATTGTACCCAGGCTGGAATGGGCGGCTAGTCTGTTAATAATATAATTATAATGCAGACGAGACTTAATTATAATCAGCGATTTAATTGGTCTAATAAATAATTATCTCGTAGTCTCGATATTCACGACAATCTATATATTCTATAGACTACTTTTCATACATATATCTTCGTGGGTACTATGAAAAATGTGGAAGCATTAGCTTTAGCATTAGCTATTATTTTGCTTTAACGTATTTAGTAAAATCTGCCTTTATTCTATAGTAACGAGTAACCAGATTTTGAAATTCTTGAGTTTGTACCATGTTTGTGGTTGCTATTTTATTTCATCTAATTTGAAATCATTTTGTTGATATTTGCAGATATTATGAATAAGTAAAATGAGTTCTTTGTTTTATAAGTCAATGCCAATCTCCAAAGAAATTCGTCGTCTGCTACTATAGAGAAAATATAATTCGATTTTAGTTCCTAGCCTATCGTACTTCCCTAATAGCTGTAATACATAGTAATCCAAACATAATATAAACCCTGTATATATTTTTACCTTAAGATCTGGTTATGGCATTATAATGCATAGCAAAACGTTAACGTAACATTTTGGTCATATATTTAAAAAATGGCAATTTAAATAAATTATTTTGCGAAAAAATACGTACATACCGAAAATTATAATGATGTCTAACATCTTCTTTTTTTCAACATTAATTTAAAGCCGGGATAATATTTACTCGAACACATGATGAATAGTTTTCGTGGGAATTGACTCCCAGTTTACTTTTAGCTCGTTTATGACGTGTCTTTAATTGCAGACGTCTCTTGAATACATTTTTAATCGACCACACGTGTGTTTTAACTATTTGTAAGCCACAGGGATCATTTGTCAATTTTTTTTAAAACTTGTTTGGCATTGGTTTTGGACGATTATTTTCCTGTAGTCAGTTGATAAATAAGACAAATGAAAAAAAATGACTACCATGTTAGCCTCATCTCCACACAACATACTATTACATTTCTGAACGCAGTCATAAATATTTGATAACTAATAAATAATATGTCAATCCCTTTTTATTACTGTCACTATTCTACATTTTTAAAATCTAAAACATATAATTTTTTTTTGAAAATCCAAACTGTTGACTAGTAACTTCAGGGTGTCGGTTTATCGTGACGGTGTGCGCGCGCATCGTAAAAAATTACTCTCATCATTTGTCCCTGACGCGGACGCGCCAAAAGAAGTATAACTTCAAAAAATAAATTTGGCAGACGGGGGTTTACTTTGGAGGAAAATATGATGCTCTGAAATGTTTGCCTGAATGCCTGATGTCAGACGGTTCATAATAGAACCATCATTCGTACCTTTTGTGCTAATACTAAATGATTTTGTGTGAATACCACCTTAATGTTGAACTAGGGGAAGTAAAAAATAGTTTCAAAGATATCTTTATTGTCTTAATGAAACATATAAATGTGTATATAGGATAAGCATGCAATAAATTACTAATTAAGTAGCTAGGTCAATTCTACATAAGTATAACTTCTAGCAGCGCGCCGATAAAATTACATATGTACATAGTGGATACGCACTTACGCCTATATTCCCCGTAGAGGTAGTTAAAGGTAAATTGTTTTTTAGGTTTTGTCCCACATAATAGGGGGCGGCCAACCCGCACTATGCCAGCGTGGTGGACTAAGGCCTAAACTCTCTCAGTTGTAAAAGATACCCTGGCCCAGCAGTGGGACGTATATGGGCTGATGATAATGAATAGGGGGCGAGCCAATTGCCGTTTTTCGGTCGCATTTCCAGACTCCGTGCTGGTACTGAGAATTTTACAATAGAAAAAGCAGATAATTGTGCCGTGAGACCACAAGGCAGTCACAATTAAGTATGCAAAATATTTAAGAGATCGCAGGTGTGATTGTAAAATCATAATTTATAATTGGTGCATGACACAGTCATTGTTGATGATCGAGTACAATTAATAAGACGTCATTTAAACAAGCTTCGAATGTTCCACCCAAATATAATAAGACAATATTTGGAAACTCATTATACAATATAACATTACTTAACTTCTGTCTTGTGTATGTAAGTAAGATTTTGTCTTGCTTCGAAAAACATTATTAGTCATTTAAGAGCAAGAAATAGGTAATCTGCAAGGTGTACGTAAGATTCAAAGACAGTTTTGAAATGGCTAACGAAAACTAAAATGTGTTTAGTTTTACCGATCCAATGACAATATTTAAATCGGTGGTTTACAGAAATAGTGAATGCACTATTGAAAAAACTCAGTGGAGCTAAAATAAGTTTTTAGTATCTTAATTTATTAAATATTAAAAAAACGTACAAGTTATGCAGTACCTATCGCTTACCCTTACAATGTAGAAATATAATGATTTTTATAGGTCAGTTGGATATTTCAATTCTTGATTCTACACACTATCGTATATAAGGTATAATCGCTTCTCTTCTTTTTTTTTTGGATTGCACTGCCATTTACCATCAAGTCTGCAAACTGGTTGTATTAAAATGACTTAAAAAAGAACGAAGGTCATATTGAAAATTCCTTGCATTTTGTAAGAATGCCTTGTGCCCTGTGAGTGCAATTTAATGTTTACATACTATAATTTTTAATAAAATCTACTAACTTAAATGTATTTATAATGACGCCTATGTCGTCGAAATGGTAGACAGAGATGTATTTCTATACGGATATTTCGCCTTGCCTGGGAACCATACCTAGGACCTCGCGATCGCACGCTACACACTTATACCGCAAGGGCGCCGAAGCTGTCGTATATTCGATATAAACTTTGTTTACAGTAGAGTAGTTTATAGTAGAGTAAAAATATTAATGCCACATGTGGACAGCTAACCATTTTGTAATTTGTACATTATGGGCTATTTTAATTACTTAACAAGTTTTTATTGTAAGTGAATAATATATTATTAACTATTAAATACCTAGTCTAAAAAAACAACCACAGTTACATATTATGTACAATGTACATATTATACATATGTACATCAAGACCAAAATTACATTATAAATTACAAATTACGAAAACTGGTGTTCATTCATATAGAGTAAAACACTCGTCCCAGTTACAATTGTCGGAAACACCCGATTGTATTCGAAGAATTTTGCTTTATATGTGGTCGTTTGTTTCCCCGTGCGCCATATTCTCTACTGTAATCCTGTCGAATTAGTGCAGGATATATCGCATATAGGTGTATAGTGCTGATACGTTATCAATATTACTCGCAGTTTGATCGCCGTGTACCACACTCGGTAATTGACTCGCGTGACCGTTTATAGTCTTCGCTGAAGACAATCTGCTATGCTTCCTAAATCGACGCTAATATTTTTATTATCCAATAAACTGTTCATCAATTTATTTACGATCAATCTTACTTGAACGTCACATACGGTTACCGCTGTCCAGTGTTTTGTTATTTCGTATTGTAGATGTAATTCCTAGTAATTATATATTAGTCACTAGTGAACAAACACTCAAACTACTCTCTTAATTCTTTCATCTATATATTGTAATGTGTTCTTTAATGCAGGAGGAAATATCTCATTTTGTAGTAATTTTTAGCAGGATACACATTCTGAAATCTTAACTCATACATCCGGTCCCAGTACGACAATTTGTGACTGTACATATGGTACATATACGTTATGATTTGTAGAGATGTTCGGTAAAGAAAATGATTATTAAAAAAAAGTTAGTTTTGTAGCGGATTAAAGACTAACTAACTCCCCAAAGAGACTCTGGGCTACATCTTTCATGGTAGTTTCTGTGCGTGCCACTGGCGATCCGGTTATACAGGAGTTGCAATGGCGGATGTGTGGTGTAATAATCTCTGTTGTCGAATGGCAAAAAGCAATGTCGGACTGTTCATTACTGTAGATACACAGACTGATCTATTAAATGCAACACACTTATGAGGTTCATTATGACATATTACCAGCGTATAAAACAAATACGAGACATTATTTTAAAGTATAGTCACAGTTAAATTAATTCCTTATATTTAGGTACCGTTTCTGACTTAAATTATATCATTAATTTGTTATTTTGTTAAAGAAATAATAGAGGCTTTAAAACGAATAGATTCAACACTTTTTATTTTCGTTATGTAGATACATATCACATATGTTTAATAAACTATTAAAATAAATAATTTTATTATTCTTTTAAACGTACGTATACAAGTAAACACCCCAACAAAGACGTCACCGTTTGCACTTAACGTGATAAGATGGCCATTAATTTGTTGATAAGTAGAGCTGCAGGGTCCTAATCACTTAATTGGTCGCCCTTTCTAGCGGTTGATACAATCAATTGTTATCAGCCAGCGATCGACGACGCGGTTCATTTGCTCCAACTGGTAGGATTAATTTTCCCAATGTTGACCACACCTCAGCCACGCCCTGAACGCGAACATAGCTAATTAACTTTGTTTTCAATAGACGTGCGACGCGTCGCGACGTCGTAAACCGGTGTTCCAGCTCATATTACAGCCACCATTAGCATGATGATAAACCCGTCAACTTATAAGGGTTTCGTTGAACTTCTGCTCCCTTCGTTGTGATATATTGCTATCTCATTAGTGCAATGTTACTTCAAACTCAACCTTGTTAAGGTCGCCGATGTTTGTCCTTGCACCATGATTAATTACCATATAAGTGATCTCCTTAGAACATTGATAAATGTCTTAAGGAAAATTAAAAAAAATAAAGTACCAAAGTGTACCATGATGTATATAATGGTATATACATATCAACACATCTACTTTTTAAATATGTTCTGTCATTAGTATTCTGAAAAATATAGGAACCATCTAAGTGATCGGTACTAGGTTTTAGCAACACGAGACTTAATGGAGAACATTTAATGAGTCCTGAAAAATAAATAAAAAATGTAGAAACAATATTATGTCGTTTCCAGATACACAAACATCAATCGGCCCGATTATATCGCCATCTCGAAGCGAATTCATATTGCAGAAGGGACAAAATTTCACAATACGGTGTAAAGGAAAAAGCGAAATCCAATTTAAACAACAAGAAACACCAGAAGAAGTAATTGGGCTGTTTAATATGACACAAATACGAGCCACCACTTCAGACATTGACTATCCGTTTGAAGCGGTTCTAAACTTATACAATGTTGATCAATTTGCAATAGGTTACTATGCATGTTACGATAATACCGTCAATATAAGCAATATATTGAACAATCTCACCGAAGAACTCAATAACACCGAACATGCAACATTCTTTTACATTTACGTTGATGGTGAGACCTACTTTATTAAATCAAAGTTGTTTTAAATTATGTGAAATAAGATAGATTACATGGCCAGTTATCGGGTCGATAATATTTTAGGCACAGACAGCATCTTTGCCCCGATGAGAGAAGTTGTGTTGGCCAGATGCACTTCTAAGATCGTTATTGAATGTAGACCCTCAGTGCCAGATGTTAAGGTGGAACTATTATCGGTATGTATGGATGAAAATGATTTGGAAGATCTCATTAACTATGTTAAATAAATAAATTACCTACTTTTGTATAGATATCCAATATTTTTATAGATGATTGATTCACGCTAGGCTCTTCGTTCAATTTGCTTTATGCGTCTGCATGGTCATAGGTTGACTACAAATAACAAAAACACATCGGTTTTGCAGCCTAATGGGGCAAAGTTAATCTATTCTCCATTTAAATGCTTAAATCCGTTATCACTTAGTCAAAAGTACTTCATATGAATGGTGGAAATGGATCAATTTGCATATAAATTGCATTTTAGAGAAAATCAACGTTGTCTCATGCAAGGCTTGTGAGTAGAAACTAACCAACGCTTTTTGCTGAACACATAGCCGAAACTAAAGCATGTAAATCAAGTAATATAATGTAATGTTTGTTATAGTAACTTAATGTCATTCTTAATATTCAGGAAATTACAGACACTTATCAGTTTAGCCCCAAAATTGGGTACATACTCGATAGCAATACAGTTCCAGATGTTTCAATTATCACGTTCATTTGCAATTTTGTGAAACAAAACAGGACGATACCGCGATATGCTGTCGTAAGAAAATGTAGGTGATTAAAAGATGTGTAGTTATTCTTTATTGTTATTTCTCATGCCACGAACACGGAAAAAGATCTCACTTTGTTTATTACTTCGTAGAACTGATTTTTTTATATACTAAATGAATTTGAAAAGTGATCAACTTCTAATTTAAGCTTTTTTCGTGGTGGTGTGCATATGTTTTTCAATTTTAACAGTCAGTTGCTTTTAAATTAAAATTTACAAATTAATTTATACACATATGAAAATGAACTACATAAAGCAACAGTTAAACTTGAAAGACACGACTTATAAAAATATTCAAATATGCGTACTAACCATACATTATTTATTTCGATATAATACATAGTCGCAGAGTAACAAGATCCGAGAATCGATATACTTTTCTTCAAAGATTGGGTTTTTAATAGAGAAAACATGTAGGTCTGGTTACAAATGCAAAGGACAACGTGGAAATACGACAGAATGGAAACATATACGTAGTAAGTAGCGCTACAATCTTGATGTCACCTAACAAGGTAGCGTGGTGTGATGGTTTCATTCACTGAAAGATTATTTAATATTTTGTGTTCTGTGTGTTGGCTTGATGCTTAACTACCTCCTTTCCGAATTCTTACTTCTTTGGTGTGTTGCTCTGCGTTATCTCTATGCATGCACACGTTCTTGTACTATAATATACTAACCATGTGTTTCTCTAAAACCTTTAGTGGTACACGCTATTTGTTTCTTACTATTTTTAGTTTAGTTATATAAGTAGTCACATGTTATTATCATACGTATCATAAATTGTTTATAGGATAGATCAACTCGACATATATGTTATTCAAGTAATAAATCTCATATTTTTTAATAAATTTATGAACGATTATAGAGTAGTGTATATGCCTAATAATTTATAAAAGTATTTATTGTTGTAAGCATATGATTTTTAAATCGAATGAATGAATATTAAAAAGGCTTTTTATGTTTATTAAATGTACAATTAAAATCATTATATAGAAATATCATAATATGCATTTAATTGACAGGGCGTTTAATTAATTACAGTTACGGAGGCTCCACCACGACCTCACATAATGGGTGCTTATAAATATTTTCTTGAAGGCGAGACTTTTTCTATTAATTGTACCGTTTTATACAAGCGTACATCATCTGTCAATCTTAAACTGAAACATCCAGGTGATGATGATATCCGTGAGGTACGTGTCTGCGTAACACAAACGTTTAGCATGAAGTACATTAATATGTCGTTCTAATAATATTCTGCTTGTAGGAAGATAATAAGACCAACGCATATGACACTGTAAATGGTATATTGTACCGTAATATAACGGTTCATAATGCGACTAGAAAGGATGCGGGAGTATATACATGCGTGTCACAAAACAGCTGCGGTAAAGAAGCTCAAACTTTTACAAAAGTGTTTTTAGGTAACGTCATATTTTTCCCCTTCCTTTCTTTCCCCTTTTCTTCGATTGCCCTGTGGTTATGAAGGTACATGCTTGGAATGCTTATAATAATCATGAAAGCACGACTTGTACGTTTGAAGACTTAGGAATTATAAAGAATTCCTGTTAATTTCTATCCCGCTAAAAAGGTCAAGTGATTAAAGAAGTTTAAAATAGATATCTGTATTATATTTATTTAAATATTTTTAACTGAATCAGTAATAACAATTTATTATTAATATACCTATTCTAATATTATAGACAAAAATCTTAAATGTACGAACTAGCGTATAAAAAATCACTAAAATTTTATTTTAACATTTAGCATAAATATACCTATATTAGTTGATTGACGAGCCAAAAAAGCAATTAAATCCTAAAGATAACTGAGTAGGTTTTTTTATGCCCTGAGATAAAAGTATGATGATTACTGTTGAGAGAGTAGCGTTTAATGTGTATAATACTCGTACTAAGTGTCATTTCAATAATTCATTATATGATCCAATAGGTTTTTTTTGCGATGTAAATCAATCTTTGCCTATTGGTCGATTCTTGTGTGCGCTCGCTACGCATTCTTTAATTTAATCCCATCCCTCTTTATTTCTACAATATGATATCTACCTACGAGGTGCGATAGATATTCTCTCACATTTAGGGTTTTTTCTTCAGTGCTTCGATTGTAATTACTCTTTCGTTATTGGAATGCATTTTTTTTCCAAATTAGGACGTTGAAATAGCCTTGACCTTTTAAATTATAAGTTCCGCAAGTGTTGATTTTGGAACCAAATCATTAATGTTGATATATCCTAAGAAATATGTAGGGGCGTAGTTCATCAGTTATGTTGGAAATCCCATGTAGGTAGTAGGAGGCAGGATCAATCAGATTATAGATATAAGTATCATTTGTGTAATATTATACGTAGTCTTTAATATTATTGTAATTATGAAATAATATTATATTATACGCCTTAATACATATTAAAGTACTAACGCGGATTTAAGTATATTTTATATTTATTCGCCTAGTTCACTTTATATCTGCACCACGCTAAGGTTGACTGGTAGATAATATCTGAGCCATTAAGTCCATCTTTATACAAATAATCATAAACATAAATAAACATGCGTAATCAATTTGGTCAAAACAAAATAATACGAATTGAGAACGTTAGGTACCGTATTAAGTAGAAACCCATTTATAGAATGGCACAAACAAACATGTGCTGTTGTTATATCCTCCACTGATTATGCATGAACCTAATATATGAATTTCATTTTAGAAAAGCCGTACATAAATCTGACTCATGGATCAAGGCGTAATGTAGTAAGCAAGCAACCAATGGTAACACTTCAAGGAGAATATCATGCTTATCCACCGGTAGAATTCGAATTGTGAGTACTGTATCTTTCATTTCTTAAGTAGTCATTAATTTTTAGATGTAAGTAGCTTACAATATTTCTCAGTGTATATTTCTGTGATCCTATTCAAATCGGCGACCCGAACGGACCCGAGATTTTAATAAGATAAACAGAAATTGCTGAACATACATGTATGGTATAATTCAACGTTTATAATGAAATGTCAAAGGAACGTGAAAAAACTGTTGTATACAAATACCACAGGTCGACGCTGGATATAAAATGAGTACTCATTAATAAAATGTGTAGGTTTATACAAATGTTGAAAGCATCTTAGGCGTTTGAATTTTCGGGGTGTGGGATACTAAAGTTGCATAAGAACATTAAAGTTTTCTATGGTTTACAGAAAATTTATGAACAATAGCAATCAAATGTTAGAGATAATATTTCGTTTAGTTCTCCATGCCCAAAAGCTGACACACGGTCTAAGATAGCCGATGTCCAAACGTTTACAAATCAATAAATAATCCAATAAATTTGGTAATGAAGAAATAAGTAATGTTTATTTGTTGCAAGTAGTTGAGGGTGGCCCAAAAAAACCGACTATTTTTTTTTTTTGAGTCTCGGGTGAAAATATGTTAGTTTTTGATGTTTTAAGAGCCCTCTCCAAAAGACAGCAAAAAAAAAAATTTTCAAGAGGTCGCTCCAAATTTTTTTAAATTTCCAAAATCGTCAAAAATCGATTTTTTTATTTTTTTTATTATTTTTCTCATTATTTTACTTTTTTCTACAAGAAAAATGATAAAGATCCTGAAAATCTCAAGTCGAAATTTTAATATTTAAAGGTCGCTCCAAATTTTTCAAGGTTTCCAAGACAAGTACTTTATATCTTTTCGAGCTACTTCTATAATTATGATTTTTTGACAATTACACTATAATCGTAAAAAAAAATATATTTAATTTTTTTTTGTTTCTCATGCTTTAATTCCATTCTTTGGTATGTCAAATGCAAGAAAAAGAATATCAAGTTCGTTGATATTCATATTCAGAAGTAGCTCGAAAAGATATAAAGTACTTGTCTTGGAAACCTTGAAAAATTTGGAGCGACCTTTAAATATTAAAATTTCGACTTGAGATTTTCAGGATCTTTATCATTTTTCTTGTAGAAAAAAGTAAAATAATGAGAAAAATAATAAAAAAAATAAAAAAAAATCGATTTTTGACGATTTTGGAAATTTTAAAAAATTTGGAGCGACCTCCTAAAAAATTTTTTTTGAGCTGTCTTTTGGAGAGGGCTCTTAAAACATCAAAAACTAACATATTTTCACCCGAGACTCAAAAAAAAAAAAATGTCGGTTTTTTTGGGCCACCCTAATTAGTAGTTGTATTTAAACATAATGGTAATAAAATTTCCTTTTTGCTAGTTATAAGGACGGGAAAAGAATAAGAAACTCAGAGAAATATGTAATCAACCAATCCCGCTCGGATACTGGTGACCCGATAATCAAAATCAAACACGCGAATTTGTACGACACCGGCAACTATACGATGACTGCACGTAATGATTTAAATATGACCAAATCTATT
The DNA here is from genome assembly GCA_907164795.1 of Hemaris fuciformis. Taxonomy (NCBI): domain Eukaryota; kingdom Metazoa; phylum Arthropoda; class Insecta; order Lepidoptera; family Sphingidae; genus Hemaris; species Hemaris fuciformis. The sequence continues at coordinate 9,101,720 of OU015438.1, read as the reverse complement.
ACTTTCGACGTGCGGATTATGGGTAAGATATAATATTTTTTTTATGATTCCGATTTTATGTATTTTTTGGTTTTGGTGATGGTTATTGATATTAATAACCTTAAATTAATTCTCATACCAAAAGTTAAGACATATTTTTAGGATTGAATTAGTAAGAGTCACAGTGCATTGGTATTTCAGCTCCGCCGAATATAACTTTCGAGGCACCAAGGAGGGTCATGATGAACAGTTTTGCGAGTTTTAAATGCAATGTTGGTGGTTATAGTTTACCTGATATTACTTGGACATTTTCGACAAACGGAACAGAAGTGCCAATAGAGGTACGTAAATACATAGGTACAATTTGCTGAGATCCTAAATTCAGAAATTGGTATTTTTTTCGAACCTGGTAAATTCTAGAAACTGGTGCTGTTACTGACAATGTCTCAATGGATAAACCCAATAACACCCTGCCCGATCCGTGAAAAGTACCCGGAACTCTCTATACAGTATGCCACACATTTGTGCAGAGAGCTCACGAGGTATTCACATCAATCATTTCCACGAGGAAAATGATTCGCAAGTTTCATTTAATTCAGTTGACTTTGTTTGATTTTAAAACTTATTATAAAGATATTGTGGTGTGTATAATGCAAAATTATAGCAGAATAATAGTCATAGTAAACTTGAAGAGTTAACAAAAAACGCCGAGCGGTAGTCTTACCAACATCAAATTAAGAAAAAACAGACAATTCTGTGTAGTTATAAAAATAAGTATTAAGGCTAAATAAATTTTAAATCATGATGAATTTATTTTTATAAAAATATGTGTATAAATTGAAAATGAAACAATAAAATAAAATTAACTTATAACACAGCCGTTCAACTTATAAGTGTTTTCTTCTTTAAAAAAAAGTAGCATGTGCATATTAAAATACCAAAGGCTATCAATTTTCTTCTCGTTTTGAAACCTTCCTCTCAACCCTCTCAGTTGTAGAGGAGGCCCGTGCCCAGCAGTGGGACGTATTTGGGCTGATGATGATGATGATGATTTGAAACCTAAGATTCTCCAAAAAACCAGCACAAGTTCTGGGAACAACTCAACCCCGACGTAGCCAGGATATATCTGTAGGCCCGACTTAACTTAATGGTTGAGACTCAAGTATCCTCCATAATGATTTAACCAGTTTCATTATGAGCATATTTTTTTCCAGAACAAGCCGTTATTAGAAATAAAGTCTGTGTACGAGGAGATTTCAATTCTCGACATACCAGTTAAGAATTCTGGAAATCTAACTTGTACTGCAAAGAATGATTATGCGACGCGTTCCGTCTCTCGTCCAATCTTGGTCTATGAGATAGAGAATGGTTTTGGCATAATAATACCGAGTACTAGGTGGTACTCGGAAAATGATAATATTACTATCCAATGTCTGGCGTCAATATACGATTACAGTAACGTAACTTGGGTAGCAAACGATGGCCGACCACTTTATGGATTGGGTAAGGACATCTGACTTAAATATATTTGTTTACAGGTAGGGCCTATATTACTAATGAGAGGTAAGACGAATATTTAAAACAGGTGTATCGACTTCAGAACATTCAAAACCGCGCAAATGCGTTTAATATAACAACCGAAACAGTCAAAAATCACACTCCAGACGGTAGGCTTTAGAGATGACACGATTTACATTATATTGAATCACCCGTTTTAAATGCTTCAGTTCTGGAAAAAGAGCTTAATTAGCTTTCTCGACTCTATTATTTTCTTATGTTGACATTATTCATGGCTAACTCGAATAGAGCCCAGTTGCCAAACGAGGGCTCAAGAGTTCAATAGAAGTGATCTCCGAATATGGATTCTTTAGGTATTTATAATACCAAGGAGATTCATTTAGAGTTTTCATGTCTCAGTTGTCGCTATTTAGGTACTTTAGTTTGTTAATTGTTGATTTTATTTCGCAGGAACAACCGTAGTATACACCAACTCAATGTATTCGCATATTGCTGTGCTTAAAATTAACAAAGCCCAAGTGGACAACTCTGGTGCTTACACATGTATAGCTCAGACAGAAAAAGGAGACATGAGGAACGAAACAATAATGATTACTGTTGAAGGTATGTAATTTTTCGCATACTTTTAATATTATATTTTGTAACATGTATTTTTTTTTGTACTGCCTACATTGATGAACCGATTTCCAATAATAAGGTTTTAATACATATATTATCATTATTTGTCTGGGTCTGACGATCTCACGAAGATCGCGGGAAGCCGCTTAATGCAGGTCGCTTCTAACAGTGCGCTATGGAAGTCTTTGGGGGAGGCCTATGTTCAGCAGTGGACGTCTTTCGGCTGATGATGCTGATGAAGATGATGATTTGTCTGGGTGATATCTATATTACCAATAGTCTAGGGCCTCCTCTATAATACAGAGGGGCTAGGCCTTAGTCGTCCTCACAGGCTTAGTGCGGGTTGGCAGACTAAGGAATGACATGTGGAAATCCTTTTACCTGTGCAGGTTTCCCCACATGTTTGCTAGCGCGGCGATTAATGTCTCATCTTTATGAAAACTAGAGGAAGATTGTGCTCAGCTTTTGAACGTATATTCAATGTAACAAAATGATGCAGTACAATGCTATGTTAAGAATTATTTATAACCTAACAATTGCACAATTGTTTGGTTGGAAATGGAACAATGCTTCTTGTCTCTAGTTTGCGATCTTAGATATTTTGAAATTGCTGCTATGCAAATATGTTTCAATGGTAAACGAGGAACATGGAGCAAAATCTTTAGAATTTATAAATTGCGTCACCCAATCTTCCTCAACCGTAGAAATCTGTGCTAGGACTTACCTATATGATTTATTTTTAACATTCTTTGTTGATGGTGAACTGTTAAATATTTACAACGCTTCAAGTCGATGCTTTTTAGGGTTCCGTACGTCCGAATAAAAAAAACGGAACCCTTATAGGATCACTCGTGTGGACGTCTGTCCGTCGCTCACAGTCGATTTTATTATTATCTCCGAATCTATTAGACCGACAAGGTTGAAATTTGGTACACATATCAATTTCTTAAATTAATAATTTAATTACTTGGGTGTGTAGTCCGCCAAACCACACTAGGCCTCCGTGGTGGACTAAGGCCTCCTCCTAAACCCTCTCATTCGTAGAGGAGGCCCGTGCCCAACAGTGGGCTGTATGTATATGGGCTGATGATGATGATGATGATCAATTTCTGTGACCCAAACGCAGAGGTGTGACGTTAATAGATGAAATCTATCTGTATATAGGAGGTCATTTTTGGGGGGAAGAAGGTAGAAAATTTAAAAAAATACATTTGGAAACTGTATCATGTGCCATATCAAAGGGAAGGTCTTGTTGTGAAGAGTTTAAATTCATAATATTTTTGTAATTTTAAAATAAATAGTTTCCAAGTTATTCAAGTAAATAGACGAAAATTGACCATTCCCCCTCTTATCTCCGAAACTACTGAACCTAAAATTTTGAAAAAAAAAAATACAGAAATTAATTTCCTACTTATAGACTATAGGAAAACCTAAAAGAAGTCTATGATATTGAAATAACATGGTAAATCACTCGATATTATGCGTAACAACTTACATTTAAAAATAATAATTATAATAAATAAATACACCCAACAGTCACATACATAGTTCAATAGTACTAGGATACAAGTCCTGTGTCGGGGATATCAGAAACTACGAGAGACTTTTCGGTCTCACAAACACCCAGACCCGAAATAAATATATGTAGATCACACAAACATTTGTCTCTGTGTGGGGATCGAACCCGCGGCCTCTCGTTTTGCAAGCTGGTGTCTAGCCAACTGCGCCACGGAGCTGTCTGCATTTGCAGGTGGAATGTGTGGAAGAACATATTTTTCAACTCCAATGTTAAGTTTTTTTGAATCGGTTTGTAGATGAATATTTAATGAAAAAAATAAACCTATAATGAGCATTCTACGGCCAATATTTTAGGAGATATTAATTTTTCAATTTAATTCCGCCCGCGTTATGACAAATAAATGCTTTGTATGGCGAAGGACCTTACTACGGCATTGTGTGTTCGGAACCCTCTGCACGCGAGTCCGACTCGCACTTGGCCGGTTTTGTTTTCTAAACTCGATCGAGAAATTGGTTCACGCTGCCAAAACGCAGTAATCCGGCAGCTGTGTTCAATCGGCTAACGCGTTTACAACACGCACTGTTTAGGTGAATTCGCATGGCCACGTAGCAAAAGCTCTATAGTTTACTTGAATAGTTCGGGTCTAGTTTAAATACCTAAATTTTAGCTTCTGTTACGAGAATGGATATTTTAGTACAAATTGTACCTCGATTGAGGTCGACTATGTATCGGATTAAAAATCTCCCGCCAATTATATGCTAACATAGTTTTTAAGAACCTTTTACTAACATACTGTGAATCAATATTGTCCTAAATAAATAAATTATTATATTTAAAAATATGTCGCGGAATTTTATTTTGACCAGTTTGCAAAATTATGTATCGAGTAGCGACGGTGATGCATGATTGTTGCCAAGTGATATAATCATTTTTTTGCAAGTGGAAACACATGCTTGCACCTCGCATCGTGGGATAAGCTTTATACATAAAGCATGCAAAGCATTTTTAAAAATAAAGAGCAACACTAGAGTTTCTTGCCCGTTCTTCTCTAGTGATGACTGCCTTCCGAACAGGGTGGTACACCAAATTTTGAAATGACTGAATCTAAGTGATGTATTTGACATTTTATAGATTCAATAAATATAATTTCATTTCATTAAATATAATTTCATTCCATTTCATTTCATATATTCGATTAGTGTCAGACCGGCATAATTTTGTCGACTAGTGAAGATTGAACGTAGTTTACTTGCCATTATATTTACTGATTACACATAGTATAGCGAATAGCGATGTACTGCGGTTACCTTGCCTTTCCTTACTATCTGATACCATTACACAACTTATATTGCTCTGGTTTGGTTGGTTAAGTCTGTCAGTGTTGTATATATAAAATCATTTAGCTTTTTATTTTTCATATGTTTTTAATTTTTGTTTTTATTGTGTTGTCTAGAACTGCGTTCACCACATATACACGATCCTGTGGAAGACAAGACTATAGACCGGTACCCTTCTGTAGGCGTTCAATTTTATTGTCTTGCTGACGGGGTACCTCCGCCAAAAATAGAGTGGTATAAGGTAATATACAAAATTCATACGCCCCGTAATTTGAACAAAAATGAATATTCCTTTTATTGAATACAATACTGGGAGTTAAAAAAAAATTAGGAGACGTGGACTCTTACCAGAAATCGATATTTAACTACATGTACCTCTTTAATGAAGTCATATGACTGGGTTTAAATTTTTCTTAGATCTGACCATTAACGTAAATTATTAAATCAGGTTTATGCTTTGAAAATATTATTTTTTTAATCTGATTTACAAGTTAATATCAGGAACTTTTATGTTTTAAACTATATCCTAATTATTACTATATGTAATTGATAAAATACTATGTACGTAGTAAGTAGTGATTAGTGAGAGATTTCACCTTTAAAACTGCTCAATAGTTCGTCCAAGTGATCTCATAGTATTTGAATTAACAGTCTGATTTTTTTCCAGGATGGGCTCCCATTTCAAAACAATACAGAGGATGCAGTTATCTACGAAACTAGATTAAACCAGACCAGCATCAATTCGACTCTCGATCTTGGTGGTATGCAAGAAGAGAAAACGGGCAAATATGAATGTGTGGCTACTAGCAACTCTGAGAGGGAGAGTAGATACTTCTCACTCATTTTGAAAAGTGTGTATTGTTAATATTAGCTGTATATTAAGCATTTTAACTTACTTTCTTTATCCATAATCTTTGCTATCTGACAGTAACTGTCACTAAAGTGCCCTTAAAACTTTTTTTGAAATTTGTAATTATAACAATTAAAAGTATCATCATCATCATCATCAGTATATTAATATATTTTTTCTTATTAAAGTGGTTTATCTAGTTATTTATGGAAATGTAAATTTAAAAAACTAAAAAATGTATTGATTTCAGCAGAAGAAGCATACACAAAGTATTTAATCGTGATAGCAGTTATTTTCTTCGTTCTGATATTGTTAGTGGCTTATCTTACGTGGAAGATTAAGAAGGAGAAGCAATTCCGAAAGGAGCTGGCAGCAGCTGGCTTACTGTACTTCAAGGAAGGCCATACCAAGTCTTTAAACCCCGATCTCGGCATTGATGAACAAGCCGAGCTCTTGCCATATGATGAGAAATTTGAATTTCCGCCAGACAAGTTAGTTATTGGTAAGGTTATATGCCATATTTAATCTATTAAAATTCGTATATCCAATATGTATATGGCACGTAGTATATAAAAAGCAAAATGATGATGGGTCGATGATATGAAAGGTCCGGAGGTTGAAATTGGCTCAGATATAAACTGGACAGAAACAAATACCATAACCAAAAAATCTTGAATTTTAACTTTATCATCACAATCGAACGATTTACAAGACGTCTTAGAGCGATTCAAATTTGTTTTCTCTTCATGGTAATTTTGTACATTATTGGGAATCTGTGAAATAATTGTTCATTCATGAATAATACCTATCCATTTATTGTTATAGCTGCAAAAACTTATTCAACGTAAACCAAGCTATTTTTGTCGTCCCGTGACCGACTAGTATTTTACGCTTCCGATAATGGATGAGTCATATGCCACAGCTGTGTCCATTGCATTTTGTGCAAAAACATGCAAAATGCGAGTAAAATTGAAATCGTTGATAACATTCTATACCCAGAAATGTGCAATTTATCATTTTTTCGTCTGCGTGGAATGTAAGGTTATAATAATAAAAACAATTACTTAACAAGCTTGTCTCACTGGAACAATATATTTCATTGTTAAATTATGTTCGTAGAACATCGTCATATTTTATCAGTATTAATTATAGTAATGTTTTAACGCTATCATAAAATATTCTAATGTTTTACTGCTCTAAGTTAGGTTACTGTTTAGCGATGGAAAGGTAGAAACTGCTCGATATCACTGCAGTTCTTATTTTTAGTTCTAAATCGTGTGAGTTGCTATTCGACTGCCTCTTCAATTCTACGGCGTAAAGGTGTGGCAATCGATAGGTCCCTGGTTCGTATTCTATATGTGTGCGATAGTCAGAACTACGTGCTGGCCTGTAATTTATTGTACATATACACTTAACTAGCTACAATATATAAAGTGGATAATTAAGTAAGAGTAGGCAAAGATGTATTTCCTCATTAACATTTCGAAGGTTTAGACTTCCACGTAATATAAAGAGAGACACTGTCACACTTCATATTGCTACTGAAAGTTTTTTGATGAAAGAAACAAACATTAACATGTTACTAGAATCGAAATTGAATCCCCAGGCATCAAACTCAAGTTTTTTTTTTTTATGAGGCTAGATGAAGTTATTAGAAGTAATATATTTTATATTATCCGGTGATTATAAACGCGGGAAAATGATTATATTATTCACACCATATGTCTCATTAAGACAAAAATAAAACTTACGACATTTTATTTATATCCATTATATTGGGTACGCTCACGGCTTATATTTATCAGTCTTGAGACCGACTAAGATAGATACTATAAATATCATTGTCCATGTGTGTTTGTAAGAGATCAAAAGAAGATATAAATGAAATAATAACACTACAATTTGGTCTTTATGAAATTAATTGTTAAAAAATATATCATCATCATAAAAGCACAAATTGTTGTTGTGAAATATTAAAAACTGACAGACTAACACCGCATAAGGTTGCGGTAAGAGATCTCGAGTTTGAATCAGATAACGTGGTGTTGAGTTTTTCTATTAGGAAAATATTAGGAAAAGCAAGTCTGGAAATACGTCTAAGAAAAGACAATGGAAATATTCAGTACATGGTAATTAAGGTGGAATTAAAAAATGCGTGGCGAAATAGTGTTTTAGAAATACAGATTTGTGTACCCCTTCGATAAAGACGTGAACGTACGTAAAACAACAGAGTAAATTATTGGTTTTTAAGTAAATTTCTATGAGCTTGTCTTATTACTATTCGGAGCATCATAATGTGATGACTTGTTTTCAAAGTGCAATGTGGTTGAATTAGGATACCAAATGTCTTAAACTATTAATTTTATTTTTCACCTGTCGATACAATTAAAGCGGACTGTTCGAAAATAGTTAGTCATAAGTTCGCAAAGAACAATACACTTTAATAATTTACTATGACGTACTTGAATGGCCCGGTGTCCATCCACTGATTGCTATTAAGGGGGCGTATACAATTCCGATCACCCGCAATGACTATGACTTCATGACTTTGAAATATGTGGCTTGAAATAGACACGTATATAGAAATATCGGCACATAGAACACTCATTCATATTTTCTTCAGGAAAGCAATTAGGTGCAGGAGCATTCGGCGTGGTGTACAAAGCCGATGCGCGAGGGATCATCAACGCCGAGGAAACAACACCAGTCGCTGTGAAAACAGTAAAAAAAACCGCTGATAACATGTACATAAAAGCGCTAGCTTCCGAGTTGAAAATTATGGTACACCTGGGCAAACACGTGAACATCGTCAATTTGCTCGGAGCTTGCACGAAAAATGTCGGCAAACGTGAGTATTTGACCCTTTTCTAAAGCAAAGTATTCACATTTTACATTAAATATAGAAATTGTAACCAATATTTCTGTTTACGTAGTGATGGCCTCGAGGTTTAGGCGCTGGGTCGCCTCAAATCTAGGGTCGCGGGTCCAAACCCCAGGCGCACACCTCTGATTTCTCGAATTTATGTGTGTATTCCTAATGAATGATCGCGTCATTTAATGGTGAAGAAAAACACCGTGACGAAACCTGCACTATTCTTAGGAATTTTTAGGTGTGTAGTCTGCCAACCCGCACTAAGCCGGCGTGGTGGACTAGGGCTTAACCCCTCTCAGCTGTAGAGAGGCCTGTGCCCAGCTATGGGAAGTATATGCAGGTTTCATCACGATGTTTTCCTTGACCGTTAAAGTACGTGATAGTTCTTTGTGAATACACACATAGCTTCGAAAAGTCAGAGGTGTGTTGCCTGGGCCTTGAACCCGCGACCGTCGAGATTCTCGACCGCGTGCCTAAACCTTGAGGTTTGAGCCTCGAGGCCATCACCACGTCGCCCCCCCCCCCCCCCCCCCTTGTAATATGCCCAGCAAATCCAATGATCCTTGATAAGACCTCACAAGTCACAACGAACAGCGGATGCCATGACGAAATTGTTACGAAAGTCTCTATCCAAACTGCTGCTGATTACCAATATTAATGAGATTTTATATTGTTGTTTCAGGTGAATTAATGGTAATCGTAGAATACTGCAAGTTTGGAAACATCCACAATTACATGCAAAGACACAGGGAGGTGTTTATCGACCAACTCACTGACAATGTGGAAAAGAATCTCGGTAAAATTAATAAAGGATTTACGTATACGGGAAGCGCTGGGTAAGTTCCTTTTAAATTATGGCAACATTTAAAATGCATTACTTTTATATCCATACATTACATATTTCTGTAACCTAGGGTTTATAGTGGCTGTAATTTTGGTGAAAGGTGTAATTTTTTAACCTTCAATTTATTTTTTTGTTTCATTAATAAAATATACAAATAAATTTACCCATGATGACAGTCAAGAACATCTATGTCAGGGCGGGTAACACGTTTAATGTGATCACTAAACCACTCCAACAACATTGATTAAGTAAGATACATTTGATCCAGCACAGGATGATGCCACTTGAACATAATTGGTGTTCATTCCTGTATATAATTGGTAAATGGGTTTTATTTCTGTCATTGATGGGGTGGTTAGAATAAGATTCCACTTAAAGCTAGTAATATATTAGTATTCGGTTCTTATTATTTTAATTATGGGTAGCTAGTGAAAATTGGCATTAGCGGGTCCACCAAAAAAAATCCTTTTTTTAATTTAGCTGACTGACCGCGTGGCTCTACCTCTTCTATTCTATTCGGTAGTGTTCAGTCTGGTTTCTTATTTTGATTGCGCTTCAAATATGAGTGAGAATCTATATTTTATCGTAAGGGACATATTCACCACTGTAACTCCTGAACACCATCATGACGTCACGTACAAATATTTCTGTGTACAGCTGCCCGGCAAGTCTTTAAGGAATCCTTGCTTTAACTCCGCAAGGAAATTATTCAGAAAGAAACTCGTTTTTCACCAATCAGTATTGATACCACAGCCTTTAAAAAAAATATCATTATTAAATAGCCATGTCTAGCTATATGGACATAGATATAATACTCAGATTAGATATTTAGATGTATGGTAAGAGCGTATTTATGCTACATTGAACGTTGAAACTAGCGCTACGTGTAAAGTGCATATAGTGGACACGTCTGATAATACAATAGTTGGACTCACAAGTCTTTATAAATATAAATTTTCATATGAATGGAACTCATATGTTCCATTGTTTATTTGCAGAGCGCACTCCGACTACTTCAACTCGGCAAACACTCAAGAAACGGATAATACATTCCTGAACACCGCCAACACCAACAGATCTACGAGAAAAGGTACTGTTTATACAATATAGTTAAAAAATTATATATATATTTTAAAAATAAAAAAACAAATATTTTATGTTACCAAAGTAATGTGACTACATTTGCACTTCGTGGTAAGTGAAGTTTCGTTTAAAGAAATTGCCGATTAATGAAAAACGATGGTGATTGTCATTAGCTAGCCAACAACTGTCAGCTTGTTTCTGCCTAGATATACACAGGCTAATCGGGAGTAGCGTTAGCTTTGCCAGGAAAGCTGGTGGTTATCCTATTAAGACGGATTTTCTAAAAAAATACACCCACGCAATAGTTAATATATTATTTTCTGTAAACAGATTTTCACGGCATAATAGGCAATCTTGTTCCAACGTTGTTGATACAATATACTCAGACAAAAAAAACATTGCAATGTAAAAAGTGAAAATTGATTCTTTGTATAATTAAAGAATTGCAGTTTGATGAAATACATATTTCTATTACCCTGAGTATATGTAATGCTGACCAATTTGCTACCCGAATGCAGGATTCTGTTATATCTGAAAATAGGGGGCATGGGACGAAAACTTTGATAACTAAAGTACCATAATTATTCATTAAATATTCAAAGACATTATTAATCATTATAGTGGTAATTAAACATAATTTCATTTCCAACCAGATATACCAAGTCAGCCGGTGGAATTGAAACAAGGTATCAACAATTGCATGTGTCTTATATAGTGTTTAATGTTTCTTCTACTTTAGCATGTATGTGCCGTTTGAAAGCTCCATAAGTTATCCGTGCAACATTCAAGACTATTTTTACATCGGCTTTAGCATTTTACAAACGGATGTGCAAACCATTTATCATCGCTGATTCTTCCTTGCGCCTCTCTGTCTAAATATACCATTTCTCAGCTTTTATATCTGACACAATAGAATGCCCGAATAAATTTAACTTCCTTAGTAACTTTGTGTGTTGACGTAAAAATAATGATTTATGAGGAGATTGTTTTGAATACGAAATATTTTTAAAGCTTGAAATCAGCTATTTTGATGCAATTGCGAACGGTTAGAAATAAACATTCCGATCGATATGTTTACAAATCGCGTTTAGATGCAGTTGCTATAGAAATAAACAGTATGTTAAATATTTTTCTAAATCGAATGAACATAAAACATATATGAATGTTGTGTCGTGAGAAAGAATATTAGAGCTCCGACTGATTGTGTAGTCTCAAGTTATGAAAAAATCAAATACTTTTTCATCCTTAACGGTTTAATGTTTGTGCATGAGGGAGGTTAAAGTGTTCAATACATATTCATATATAATTTTATTCATAAAAATACATATTGTTTGCAGCCGAGGTAAACAATTGTATAAAAAGATATTTAATTATTTATTTTATTTGTTCCATCGGTATATTCAAGAAACTTTCGTTTACATATAGCAAATACTTTTTTATAATATTTATGCACACATAACTTAGCTTGGGTCCAAATCAGAAACACGGTTCTGATTCTCAGGCTATCTAGTAAAGTCAGTTTTTTTTAGTTTTTAAATTTAGTAAGTAGTCAGTTTTAAAAGTCACAGTTGATTTTTTCTCTTACAAGATCTTTTGAATAATGACAGACGGGCTACTACCGCTTCGGAATGTGGCATCGCTGTGGAAATATAACAGAGCTAGGAACTCCCACAGCAACACAAAATTTATTTTTCAACAAACAATTGCAATTAATGAATTGTAATCTGGGTCCACGAACAATCATGTCATAAAAACATTATTTGTAATAACGAAAACACGTTGAACAAGTCGCATATTAGAGGTCTTTAACATTAATATTTTGTATTAAGTACTATTATTTGCCTTTATGATTTTTTTTTTGCTGCACTTAGATGTTATAAAAACCCAATGTATGTATTTCTTACACAAAACAGTTGAATAAAACTAGAAAGGAAATGTCAGCATGCCGAGCATGCCGAATCTACGATTAGACTATCATATTTGTTTCGCTTCTTAGTAATTCGGGTAGCGTGTAGTATCAAGACTTTTACAGTAGCACCGTAGTGGACAACCAATAGCAGCCCTTCCTTTTTGTTTGATTTTTTTTATCATTAGTCGTGTAATCGTAGTAGAATGAATAAGTGACAGACAAGCGGCGATACTCGTTTCCATACAAAATACTGACAATTTCCCTTCTAATCTAATTCAGCTGTTCTGTGATTTCTTACCATTAAAAAAGTTTGACAATGCAATCGCAAGACTGTCTATATAGTTTGTGTGTGTGCGCATGTGGGGTGTGTGTGTATGTTTAGTCCAACTCACATGCTAAAAATGGAATGGAAATACCACTTGTATACAGGATGTATTCAGACCGTGATTGGAAACTAAGGTAAATAATAGCTGCGGTGATTACAAACATCGTGACATTAAAAAAAATCCCGACAAAAAAATAAAAAATACGCTTTCCTTACAACCACATCTATTTAATATATATCTATTATTGTTAGGAAAACGTAATTTATTTTTTATTTTTGTCGGAATTTTTTTAACGCCAATGGGTTTGTTATCACCGTCGCTTTTACCTGCCTTAACTTCCGACCACGGTCTGAATACACCCTGTTATTGTCATTAAGATTTCACTTGTATTTTAATATTACAAATCCTTCTTATATTAAATTTGTTTGACAATTGATTGAATTGAAACTTAGGATTGAGAACAATGGCTAATACTTGAGAATTAATCTTTATTTTGATTTAGTTTACCCCCAATTGTGCAATTAACGGATATTATCCTCATAATAATTAGAGCACAAAACATTTTCAGTGTCTGAAGGATACGTGCAGCCAGAATGGCGATCAAACTACGAGAGCGATTATAGTTACGACGGACGCACTCCTCGACCGCTGACGTCACGGGACTTACTCGCCTGGGCCTTTCAGATAGCAAGGGGCATGGAGTACCTTGCTAGTAGAAAGGTAAGAAAGATATAAAAACTTAAAAATAAAACTTTTTGTTAATATTAAATTTGTGTTAAATGTCTTAAGCATTAAATCAGCCTTTAAACATAAAAATATTAAATAAACAACTTACGAAAAAAAATACATTCAAATTAATCGGACTATGTATACGACATAATTATGAAGGAGTCTTTGTTAATACATTCCAAGTGTATTTGTTACCCGACATCTATTTTTAGACATGAAATCATATCGGTATTACCTCAGTTAGTAATGCGACGACAATTGTGAACAATATTTTGTAAAACTGAGCTCTTTACAACTATTTCTCACGCTCCATATAACTTAATCTAAAATGATTAAGTCATTTAAAATGGCTATAAATAGATGTGACATAATAATACATTGGAGTTATTTCGAGCACTAAAACAAAAAAGTAATTGTGTATCTAATTTGAACGAATTCATACAAAAAATGAAACCAATACGGAGCAGATATTTCTTAAAATCAGTACTTTTTTATAGTACAAGTCTCATTCACTTTAAATTTTATGTAATGGCACGGCAAAGCCGTCAGGTGAAAAACGATTTCGACAGAAAAACCAAATTACGCAACTCGACCTGGGAATCGAATCCGGAGCCTATATTACGTATTCCATGCTGTTTCACGAGACGTGGAACTGGGCGTGTCAGGCTTGAACCTGATGTCACAAGCTGACAGCCCGCAGCAAACTACGGTTTTACGTAAATTGGAGAGCGTATTTTTTTCACTCAGCTATGTTTAAATTTGGTTACATTACGCGCTTGGCTTTATTCAAGACATTAAATGAACAAATCATGTGTTGCTAAAAGGAAAACGTTAATGAGATTCCTCAACATAAGGGTATTTTTATATCTAAAATAATTTTTAAATTTTAGTGGTTGACTTACTAAATATTAATGTTACTTAATAAATATTAATATTTTTCAGGTTCTACACGGAGATTTGGCAGCAAGAAACGTTTTATTAGCAGACGACAATATTGTGAAAATATGTGACTTCGGCTTAGCTAGAAGCATTTACAAGAATGACGAGTATCAGAAGAAAGAAAACGTAAGCCACAATTTGTTTGTTGAGTGGTTTGACTCAAAATCAATATATTTAAAACGGCAGACGCAATAGTTTAAAACATATTACTTATTTCTTGTCTCCTGTGTTTTTTCGATGATTAACAATTTTGATTTGTAGTGGAGTGTAATTTATTCAACATTAGCATTAACATTAGTTTTATCAAGAGTCATTATCAATTAATATACTCCACAGCTTAATTCACATTTAATTTGTCAGTGGGAATCCCGAAATTCCCTAATTATCTTCTTGTATCACCAAAATATCCAATTCAATACTGTTTCAACGTAATTTGATTCAATACATACATGCACATAGTTAACCTCACGCCTGTAATCCACGAACGGGTAGGCAGAGATGCATTTCTGCACCCACATTTCGCCAGGTATGTCTAAGTCACACGTAATAGGGGGCGAGCCTATTGCTCTTTTTCGGGCATATTTTCAGACTCCGTGGCGCTACTGAGAATTTCCTAATGGAAAAACCCAATAGCACTCTGCCCGACCCGGGAATCGAACCCAGGACCTCTAGAAAGCACGGCACTTACTTGTGCCACGAGACCACGAGGCAGTTAATTGATGAATAAAATTGACTCAATATGTCGATGTAATTGTTACTATTTCAGAGCCCATTGCCGGTGAAGTGGTTGGCGGTGGAGTGCATGACGGATAGGATATTCTCCACGCAGTCGGATGTGTGGTCCTTCGGGATCGTACTATGGGAGCTGTTCTCCCTCGCCAAAACACCATACCCGAACATCAGCCCTGCCAACTTATTGCAGTGGCTGTCTGAAGGGTAAGGCAATCTAAGTTAAGAAGAAGGTATATTACTTACCTTCTTTTTATTCTTCTTTGCATGGACTCCTTTATATTCCTTTAACAGTTTATGGCGCTTAAAGATAGTCTCTGGCAGCACTATATGCTGGTACTTAACCATACTTCCTAAACTTTGTCGGTGGATATTGCTTTTTTTATGCATCTATCGATCTTTGTATCAACTTCAGTCTAACAAACGAATTGCTTGGGCAGTTGTCTCAGTAAGCATTTAATACTGTATAACAAGAATCTGTAAGTTCCATATCCATATTAAGCAATTCATTTGTTTTATCTGCTTACTCGGTTTCTCTTTACTTATTTCATCTACAAATTGTTTTTTGACTTGTGATATTTATAATACTGAAACATGCTTCTTATACTCTATCTAATACTCTATTTGACTATTAATTTAGGAACCGGATGGAAAAGCCGGCGTACGCGGATGATCGAATATATGATGTGATGCGGCGTTGTTGGCAACAGAAACCAACATCCCGACCATCGTTCACAGAATTACAGGACATCCTGGGAACATTCCTGGAGGATAACGTACGAAATGTAAGTACTACCTTCAGTGTTGCTCTACATTATCATTATACAACTAACATTATCACATCTGTCATCATCAATCAGATCATGTCCAACTGAATTTGATGTCTTTGCTATTTGATTTTTTCTTTTAAATAAATATGTCATAAGTGATGGTTTTTATTAAAAACAAAAAAAAATAGTGATAAAATATCGTTGTCCTTAATTCGTGAGTATTAAATAAAGAAATATTAATTGAAATTCAATGTTTTTTTCAGCACTACGTTGATTTGAACTCCGCGTACATAGACTTGAACGCGAAGCAGTCCAATCAGGAGGATTATTTGGCGATGATGTGTTCTCCGGACTACAACAATCTGGTGACTCCGAGTCCCCATCACTACGTCAACATGGCGAGGAGCTTCTTCCCGCCAACACCTACTCCTGTCGGTGCGTACACACTTTCCTTATTATTCATTTCGATATTTACATTCAGCCCAGTATCTCTGAAGGGGTGGGTAGAGGTGCATTTCTACATTCACCCTTCGCCAGCTGTGGAATGTAATAGGGGGTGTAGTACTCGTGCCTTCACAAGGGTACAGTATTGGCTCGTTACGTCGCCAACAGTCAGGGTAACACGTCCGCTCTCGCCAACGGCTCTCACGAGACTGTTCCCACTACCCGTGTCCCCGAGACAGTTATACAGATACGATATTCCCCACTACTCGTGTCCCCGAGACTAGTATACAAACACTACAGAGGGCGAGTCTATTGCCGTTACTCGGAAACATGTTTAAAATTCGTTTTGCTGCTGAGAATTTCCTACTTGAAGAACACAAGCATTGTGTGACTCGGATTCCAAATCAGGAATTCTTTATCGCACGCCGAACTGCTATTTGGACTTTGCGGTACTATCAGATCACAGTTCAATAGTAAAGAAGATCGGAAAACCTCTAACTGAAATAAAACTGTCAGCTTTACCCGTATAGATATTTCATGTTCAAATATGGTTATTCATTCGATAAAAAATCATAAATTTAAAATTATAATAATAGAATTGTTACCATTGAGGCATGAAACTAATTCAACATTACTAAATCGATTCTATCTTTCATTATTCAGAAATAATGATTATGAAATAATTTGCATATAAATCTCTCATATATGCCAACATGATTATTCTAATGCATTAACGTTCATTTTCAAGCAGCTGAAGTGAAAAAAGGTAAAATTTTATTATTAACAGAGTACCAAAGCATATATAGAGTTTTTATTACTCACCTTTTTTACATGTTTAACGGAGGTGTTCTAAAGTTCAATTAGATTATGAGGCTCGTACAATCCAGTTAGAATAAATAAACAATTAAATACTTAATATAAAATACATATATTCATTTCCTTTTGTCAGACGAAATCGGTAACACTCCGTTGTGACTACGGATTGTCGATCATACGTACGTAATTATGCGTGTCAATACGCACTTAAAGAAACTATGCACGGGATGTTTCGGTGTGTCATGTATATGTTGTCACTAATAATAATAACCGGGTATAAACATCGCACCAACTGTCGCCAATATTTCGCTTTACAAAGTTAAATATCAAAGCACTCCTTAATTTACTAATACTTTCAATTTCGGTCTTGGTTAGGGTTGCCACCTTTTTTTTTTACAAAAAATAAAGTATATTTAGGTCTAAGAAGAATATTGAACAGTATTTTAGAAAAAAAGAACAATATTTAATCTATTTAATGTTTTATATAGGGTTAAATTTTTTAGAGCTTCTTAATAATTTATTGTTTTTTTTAAACTTGATCAAAGCCAAAAAAAACATCAAACACTGGTGTTAAGCATTTTATTTATTTTTATTTATCACACTTTATTGTACACCACAACACTTACAGAAACATGAATTAAGAATAAAATAAGTAAGAAAAAGAGTGGAACAAATGGCGGCCTTATCGTTGAATGCGATTTTTTCCAGACAACCGTAGGATGGACTGAAAAGTACAAAAAAAACAGACCGGGTGTTTTCAGTATTCTGATACTGAAAACAGTATTTTGTATACTTTATTTTTTCTCAACAGTAGAAAGTATAATTTATTAAAAAACAGTATAGTTGGCAACCCTAGTCTCGGTACTCTGTAGTAGTCGCTGTTGTGAGTTTTGTACGGCACAAGTTGTTGGTATATGTAACCGGGACTGTTCGGTTGCAGACGAGGAGGGATACCTGCAGATGAGTCCGTCTAAGCGGGAGGTGTTCAGTCCGCGCACGCAGAGCTCGTTCTCGTGGGACGCGCGCGCGCTCAGCCCGCGGGAGGGCGAGGCGCGCAGCACGGGCTCCGAGCTCACGCCCATGCTCACGCTCAACAACCTGCCGGCGCGCGGCTCCGACTCCGACAACGAGCCCGCCGCCTGCCCCCCCATCGACGAGGAGGTGGACGACGTGTTCCACAGCCCCCCGGCGCTGCACCACGACCACAACACGGCCGTCTCCAACCCCACCTACATCACGTTCGACGTGGACGCCAAGAAGCCCAGAGATCTCTCCTACGTCAACATCAACGCCGTGCCCAACGGTCTAGTCAAATAGATTCTCCGTCGTGTCGTCTTCTGTGTACCAATTGCTTTGTATCGTTATTTGTGTCTAATGATCTCTTCCTTTACTCATAATTTACTCTCATTTGTTCTCCTCTTACAATGTTACTATTTTCTCTTTCACTTCAATGTATAGTATAACGTAGGTTGAGTTTCTTCAATTTTTCAACGACCGGCTTCAAATATATTACGTGCAGAAAAACCAATGCCGTTGTATGTCGTCGCACAAATTTATATTGTGTGATGAATATGTGATATTTATTTAGAATATAATCGTGAATATGAATGTAGTACACTATACAATCCCCACCATTTTAGGTATAAATGTAAATATTTTTGATTTTTTCTTTTCATAATCATTCCTCATTGTGTATTGTTTTCATTGAGATAACAAAATGCGCATAACCCTTTAGTAATACGTAGTTTAACTCAAATTGTTGACTTTTTCTTAGTACCGTCAGTACAAATAACTCAAAATACTAGAATGTATTTCGACTTATACTGTATCATCAGTCCCCAGATAAATATGGATCGGGTTTCTTTTATCAACCAGATAGGATGTTCGTCCTAAAGTGAACAACTCAACAGCAGCATTACTATACTAGTTGGTCCTTTTTGGGATTCAGAACGATCATAACTGGCCTTTTTTCTTATTGAGAGACATCCAAGAAATTTGCTTTAGAAAATTCTTCAGTGTGCTGGATTTTTCATTACATCCATTTTACAAAAATAAACACCCAGAACAGTATATTCCGAAAAAAACTTAGGGAATAAATATTTTAAATTTTTAAAATATTTTTACCTATTAATCATATTTTTTTAAAGACGTTATTGAATAGAATTAATAAATAGCAGCCGCTTTATCAGCTGAAGCAGTGACGAATCACTTTTGTGCATGTTATAATTATAAAGTTCTTTAAACGAACAGTTATTTTATATTGTCATTGGAGTTTCTTATATTATTATTTAAAAAATAATAGTATTATACCTTTTTATATTTAAATGAATGTAAAAAATATTGTTTGATAGATTATAGTGCTTTCGGATCTAAGCCATCAAATATATTATTATATAAATATATATCACGAAGTAAATCAGTCAACAATACTAGTCTTCGGTGTTACAGATTAATATATTTATGTTATGTACAAAAATTGTCGCGGTATAAGGGCTTTGCGAAGATTTTGTTGTTTTAGATGGAATATCTATATCGTAGTGTGCCGCAGAGGCATGAGTAAATTAAGCATAGTGAATAAATTAATGTGATATTAAAAACATTGATTTGTGTGTATTATTTTGTGTGGCAGAGCGGAGTTGTTGTGAACATGATCTAAAAAGGCATAACTGAAATACGACATCAGTTTTAAAATGAACTGTTGTCGCTTTGTAGGAAAAATATAAGATGCTCCACTAAAATCCTTCATCCTTACCCTACATTACATTTACTCCCTAACTGTCGTAGTAGTTCCACTCGTGATGTTTACGTGGAATAAGCATAAATCTAGGTATGGAAATCACTGACATCCTGACCTAAGGAGAGTCATATGGCGCTACGTTATCCTGTTCTTAACTTCAAGCAGATGGTAAAGAATATGCATTGGTTTTATTAACGCCAAGTCACTTTGATGTTTATACAGGTGTGATCAGACCGTGATCGAAAACCAAGACAAGATAAGTGATTACAAACACATTGACGTTAAGAGAATCCCGAAAAAAATACGTTTACCTAACCACCTATTATTACCCAGGGGGTGTTACGTGACTTAGTTTTTGGTCACGGTCTGTTAATAGCTCTTTATAAAGCAGAAATACGCAGATAAAGTACTATTTGGTTGTAGTTCTTCGTATAACAATATGTATCTTTGAAACGTCGCGTTCCATGGGGCTAAGTCCGCTTGGAACAAAACCAAGTGTGTCGCGTTCAGCCACCGCACAGTCGCAATCGTCGGTACGGAAAGTGAAGCCATTTTTTAAAGAACTGCAAGTCGTATCCTTTTGGAAATATTGCCGGAGAAAGCTTAAAAAAGTTTTATAATGATCAGTTCCCAGATTTTAGAAGTTTAATGAAATTAACGAACTAAAACATATATCATGATAATTCATTGTGAATACACACAACTTCGAAAAGTCAGAGGTGTGTGTCTGGGGATTGACCAGCGATGCCGAGATTCTCGACCATGCGCCTAAACCTGGAGGCCATCACTACTCATATTATTATTTTCTTTTACATTTTACATCATTATTCTATAATTTCAATATTTTCATACATTGTGACCACCCACTCTATGCTCCGTATCACTCCAGTCCATGTAACAATTGCCTGGAACAAATAGGCGATAGCTATAAGGCCGCCTTTTGTGACACTACTTTGATTTTTTTGTTTTAATTTTGTTTTGTGTACAATAAAGCATAAATAAAAATAATAAAATAAAACATAACAAATGTCACATATTTTTTAATCGCCAAATATGATTATAACAGAATATACATATTATATTACTTATCTCAGACCTAGATTTACTGTCTCGCGTGGGAACCCTTGGGAACTAAATTGCTAACCTCATTCTTGCCACGTTAGAAAGATATGTCAGATTGAAATGAAAAATTATAACCTAGCTCTAAGTAAAGACAACGTGCAGCAACTTCTCCTTTAAGAGAAAGTCATTATCCTCTCCAACTGTGCCACAGTACACTATAGTAGACCTCTCATGAATGCGACAACTAGAGCCTCAATTCCATCTGCGGCCTGAAAAAACAGAGTCATGAATAATTAGATGCATTGAATTTTTTTTTCTTTTTTTTTTATACTGGCACGGCAAAGTGACTCCACTGTACCTGTTGGTAAGCACAGTGGAGTCCAAAAAATAATACCGACCAGCGAGAAACGATATGGTCACCCGCTGGTCGACACAATCATGCCGGCCCGCACAAATGCTTCTTCACGCGTCGCTAGGATCCAGGTACATAGGAAGGAGGAGGAGAACACTTGAGCCGGCAAACTATTCCACAGCTTGATGGTGCGGCAAAGGTAAGAGTTATATGCAATACCTTAATGCTGAGTTAGCCATTCAGTTGTTGCGATGTCGACGTGCAAAAATAACGTTTCTGTGTAATTTTTTTAAATCCTGTGTACTTAATATTGTTTATAACTGCAAAACACACTGGGACATTAAACATCTTTTACTTACTTTTATATTATAGTACAGGTATTTATTGATTATTTTTAATCAGCCTCCTAAATGGTGAAAAAATGCGGCATGGCAGTGGTGTACAACTCCGGGTGATTTGGCTTTTGTATATCCCATGTAGTCTACAATGCCTGTGACGCACCCCTAAAGTTTTTGTCGGAATGCCAGCATACTGCATGACCGAGTTATTAGGCAGGAGATACCGACATTCCGCTCCCAACCAACTCCAAAGTTAAAAGGCCGCTTAAAAGCCTACCCTCTTCTTTTAAAAATCTCAAGTGTGCCTTTACTTATTCACAACTGGTCATGATCCTAAGGTTGTGGTTTGTTATTTATGATTACCACGCTACGATTTAAGTACTATTTTCGCAATATATAAAAAAATACTAAAATTAATTCTGAAAAAACTGTACTACATTGTTTACTATTAAAAATTAAAATATTGTACTTACATCTTTAAACGCTTCTACTAATCCCATTGGTATATCCATAATCATTTTCACAAAGCTTGCAATAGCCTGAAATATGAAATTTAATTAAATTACTCGACTTTTTTATACAAAATAAAAATAGCACAATAAACATACTACACATTTTTTTCCAGACATTTTTTGTACATTTTCTAATTAGCGATGCGCACCGAGCAATCACTGTTGAAATTGCATTCCTACTTCCATTGGGAAATACTTGAAACTGCATCTCGGAGACACACTAATTTCATGGTAACAGATAACTAGTTCATTACATAGGAAATCAACATTACTCTGAAATTCTGCTACTGCACAGATTAGTTTAAATATTCCCACAAAATATGTTTTCGTTATATTTCTAGTAAGCAACTCTAAAAATAAGACTAGAAAATATGATTAAAATAAAGTATGAAAAGCGGATGATCTGGCCACGACAGTGACTTGTAGAATTAATTTGATTTATACTAATAGTGATCTTCTAGAAATTCAAGACTAATTTAGTTACTATGAAGCTTATAAATTGAATTGGGGCTAGTGCCCAGAAGTGCCGCATTAGAAATATATAAAAGTATCATGTGACGAAGTAAATAGTTATTATTTTAAAATAATTAATTTAATCATAATTTAATGAGGTTATTTAACTTACTCCGGGTTTTGATGCTGGACCCGTGGGGGGCGCAGCGTAACCAGTAACCGTATCATTTTCAGCACACGCTATCCAAACAAATCCTAAGATTAAAAATATCACTTTTAAAAGCATACATGTCGTATTAATCATCGTACTGTCAGTTATTTTAAACGGTACATACTTAAATACGCTTTCCTTGTAGCCAGAATTGTATGAATAATGGAAGTTGTAATAAGCAGAGATAAAGTATTCAGAGTGCCCAAAGATATGTTAATTAGTTCGGCAAGGCAGCAAAGGCCGCCTGTCAAGTATTTGTTAATAACAACAAGCATGAAAACAAGGTTAAACTTCGTGAACCAGTAATGTACAGATGACAGGTTAATTTAAATATCTCTTTCTAGAATATCTACGTGTTGTTTCTTACATAACTTATTGTTTCTACATTACGTTATAAAAAAAAAACAGTTTGCTACAGTTTTAAGACATTAAAACAATGCTATTAATTAAGTAATGATTTATTTATTTAACACTTTATTGTACACTAAACATAAAAACATACATTGAAAGGTACAAATGGCGGCCTTATCGCACATGGCGATCTTTTCAAGGCAACCATAGGGTGGACAAACTGAAGGGATTTAATTTGGAGGGCAGTGTGTACAAAAAGAAAGAAATAATAATATATACTTAATAATGATTGTGATTGAAAGCTCATTTTTACATCGATCATTAGGGTAACTTAAAATGTGGTGTCTATCATACGTGCGGTGGCGGGTGTGTGATAGAATGGTCTAGTACTCTAGTCCATAAGTTCAGAATGTGATAGGTGTGTATGTAATTTCGTACCTGTGGACTTCAGTTATTTTGTTAGTCATAGTTCATATGAAATTTTTTTTTAGTAAATTATTGTTATGATGATGAACATTATACATAATAACCTTGAAAATTAAGTGTGCTGTCTACCGAGATACCAACTTTGTGTATCATCGCCACTGCCTCTTCGAAGATCATCGAAAATTATCACGCTATTTAACGGCTAAGCAAAAAATCGGAAGGCAACTTGCAAACATAGGACGCACAAGGAATTTCAAGTTCACCAACCTAGTACTTTTTATATTGTGTAAGGCTACTAGAGTGACTAAAGCCTAATCCACTTATCCGCAGAGAAGAACCAGAGAAATACCCAGCGGAGGATATGGACTGTATTAGTATAATACAATAGAAAGTGCCATTGGCAGGCCAATTAATGACAAATTCAATTTTTGAACAGCTATAAATTAAAGTAGAGATTTTAATTAGTGCAGTTCAACAGAGCAACACACGCGTTGTATTAGCAGGGTTATTCTGACAGTTAATTGACTATCGATCTTATGTTGTTAATACTTCAATATCTACTACATTAATGTATGTACCTACTCGTATATGCGTGTCACAGTTAGCGGGAAAACCTATATAAACTATTGTTCTCTCGTTTTTTTTCTAGTCTATCTGGCTCAAAACAAAGATTTCAGTGAGGGGTTACGAATATCATTCGTTTCGGTATACTTATTTATTAACTATCTTCTACGTTAATACAGATTTTGTCAACCAATCTCATGAAACAAATATCAAGAGCGAGGAACCACAACTACTTTAAATTGTTTGTTCTAGTAAAGCTCGTAATTTAAACAATTAAGTAATATAGATTGACGTGAGTTTGATGCTATGATAAAAAAGTTGCCTACGTTTAGGCAGGGATTTTAGTTCAATAAAACCAAATCTTTCTCATACATGTTTTCTTATACCTGGGAAGGGGGGCTAAATAGTTACTGATTCTGGGACAATAATAGCTTCAACATAAGTGATTTCGAAACGCATTAATGCTGCTTTTCCAGCACGTTTCATTTCTTTATACGATAGAATCTGTCTTCTATCTCTATCTTAGCACATTTATGATCTTCGAAGTATTTGTTTCATTTACTCCATTAAAAAAAAAAATATGAGCCTTCTCTATACTTGCATTAATTAAATTTATTTTACAAAATGTTGTCAGTACCGAATAAATCTATGAGTTCAACAAGCAAATACGTGTGTTTATCCACGGGGAAATTATTAAGCTCAAATCTCACCAAACAGAGACTAACCTATTAGATTTCCTGCCTTGATTTGCTTGATGGACTAATATTAGCGCCAGATTTAAAAATGACGAGCGAGATATTGCATGGTTCAGAATAAAAAGCTAAAAATTTATATCTGTGCTCTTGCTTTATTTACTATCCAATAATCATCATCAGCCCATAATTGTCGTATTGCTGGGCACGGGCCTTCTATACCTACATATATCCTATAGGGATTGGGCCTTATTCTACCGCACTGGTGACTTAGTGTGGGTTGGAAATTCCAAAGAACTTTTAGGTGTGCAGGTTTTTTCACGATGTTTTCCTTCACCGTTGAAATATGTCATTAGTCATTATGAATACAGACATAACTGAGAAGTCAGTGGTTGCTGTAATCAGTAATACACACTGTCCATGCCATTTTTTATGTTATTTAATCTAGAGCAGCGTTGATGTCCACTATTTAATATAATTCGGCCACCCGTGAGATGATTGTGCTTTATATATGACTACCCTTGTAAGCACTTTTGATGAAAGAATATCACAAACGTGGAAAGCGTGGACCCCAAATTAATATAATACCATATTAATATTTAGTATATACCATATACCCATACTGAATTTACTTACGACTCGAAGTTTTCAACTTTAACGAATGTAACTAACATTCGTTAAGGTTAACACAAAAACACAAAACTTTGGGCGTTGTGAAAGATCACGTGGTTTTTCATTGTCCAACCAATTTGTAACTTGGTGCGATGTCTATAATGGCTATGCAATAAATCAGGTATTTCTACTTCAGCAGCCACCAACGTAGAATAAAAGTCCATCTTAGTAAACATCAAAATATGTAATACCGTGCATCGAAGCCCAGCGAATTTCTACAGGATCCTAGAATATACTTAATGTCTTTCGGATGTACATATGTATGATGTACATACATTTTGATGGAAACAAATGAAATACATTTTTTTCTTATAAAAATTTATTGAAGATATTATAAGACACGGCTGAGTCCACAGTCAAACATTATTTCGTAAATTTATCTTCTTTTAGACTGAAACGCTTTCTTTATTAAAACTCCCGTCTGAAAATAAAAATGAAAATGTATTAAAAACAAAGTTGATAGGCAAATTTAATTTTAATGTGCTAGAGCAATGATTAGGTCTGTATCAGCATCTGAAGTTATTGTAAAGCTTACTTTTCAATTCGTTAGTCTGTCGGCCAACGCGAGGATTTTATTTTGCAGAGAGTGTTTTATAAAGTCAAATATAGCGCCATCTCAGAAAATAAATAGTTACTTTGGAAGTATCTCAAATGTTTACGAGATGGCGCTAAGTGCTGCAATAATTCCAATTTGGTTTTAATATTTATACACATAAAAAACAGTGAAATGTGATTCTCTACTATTTTAAATAGCTGTGATAAAATTTATATTAATTTTTGATGGTACTTGTGCTAAAAATATTTATATTGATATTGTATTTATATGTACATATTTTGCATACGAGCTTAAAAAGCAATCTAATTAATAATATGTCATTGTCATTAGAGTTGTTTCCAGGTACACGAAATATATAATATATATTTTTACATGAAGTTGTTATTTCCTATATATATAACGAACCTTTATACAAGCTTGAGACATAGCATCAGGTATAACTCCAAGTATGTTAAAAAAATCGCCCACTACCTGAAAAAATACATACTATAAATCGTAAGATCGAGGTCAAACAAGTCATCTTCCGTCGTAGAGGACTGCTGAAGCTGATGTATGGATTCGACAGTTTGTTCTATGTAACCGGTGGCTAAACCACCGACATTGTCCTCTTGGCGCAATCTCTGTGTGGGTGTGGTTGCTTCAGCATATACCTGCGCCTGGTGGCGAGGAAGTAGAAGTGTAGGTACCGTGTGTCACTACTGTGACAACTGAGCCTTTGATTTAGCCAACTTAATCTTTCCGTGTCCAGCTTGGGAAGAGTAGTGCTGTCGACGGTGTAGATCTTTAGCTCTTACCCATGACAATTTACATCAAGCCCTCTCGTACCTTCCTAGTTCAGAGACAGCTCAGTCCATGACCGATGCAAGGCGACTCGCCTTCTAATTCAATATGTAAGCGCGCAAGAATTTAAGGACCTAAGACGTTTTTTAGGCAAGCTGAAATTCTCACAACCCCTAACTATTGATCGAAATGGGTGGATTTAACCTTATCTACTTTCCTAATTATATAAAACATATAAATAATAAATCTTACTCCTCTGGTGTTAGTTACAGTGGCTGTGGCAGTGGGTGCCGCTGCGGTAACATTTTCTGCACATCTCACCAATCCAATAATAGCCAGGAAAACAATCAAGACTCGCAAGTCTACACGCGCCATATTTATCAACTGTACTCGTTAAATTTCTAGACGTATTCTTATATAGGAAAACTTGACAAGCGAAACAGATTCTTTGAATGTATGACGCGCTAAAACACGACAACAGAATAATGTGATGTAAATTTCATGGATCTCTGTAATGACCTCCGTCTATTTTGTTACACCGTGGTGAATCTACCATATAGTTTATTTTTCTGGAAGGTTCGTTTTTACTTTGCTTTGGCTAAAGAGTTTATGTCCAATATGTACGTACAATTTCTTGGCCTTTATTATGGTCTCAATAAATAGGTTGAATGACGTAGGTATATAATTGTGACCTGTCTTCATTATTTTATAAAAAACCTTACATTATTTTATTCAGCTATAAGTTTTTCCAAAATCATCGTTTTTACAATAGAGCGAAGAAATTACACAGAGAGTCATCCTAAAACTTCTACAAACTTTTTTCTGTTACGACATTCGTCTACCTATGTGAGTTTCAAAGAAAGTGCTCTCATTAATAATAATACTGTCAGGCCAGAATTATAATTAGGGCTCTATTGAGTATTGAACGTTTGACTCTAATTTAGTCAAATAGATAATTACAGCTACAAAGCGCACCCAATTACTGTGGTTTTCCGCGCTCTTCTAGCATGATATATTAAACACAATGTGTTCGTGTATGCTATCATGACAATATCTATTACACGTTAATTGAAAACATAATACGACGTAGAACATGATCTGACGAATGAAATGGCGCGTGCATGCATACAAAATGCAGGTAGTAGTAGCACAAAAGAACATTGTGTGTCGCACCTCGTTGTTAGGAGAAATTTTACGTGCACGGAGAAAAACCGGCAGTTGTCAACTACTGTATCCGCGGGGAAAACGTATTTCAAAGCCTTTCTACCTTGTGTTATACAGAAAAATTGTTGTGTATATTAATAACTGTATGGAATATGGATGAAACTGTACTTTTTTTTTTCAATTTACCCTTACTTTACACTTTACTTTAAACACTTGTCGTAATAGAACTTTGATAAAAGTTTGCAACTAAAGACTTAGAATTGATCCTTATGGGTGGGTTAAGAGCTAGAGATTGCAACCCGGTATGTTACCCAACCCGGCCGGGCCCGGTTGCATCCGTCGCCAACCCGGCCGGGTCCGCCGGGCCCGGCCGGGTTTGTTAGCGATGAAACCTTTAAAGTATTTTATGAAAATTTTCTATATATAAATGGAAAAGACAATGATGCAAGGTTAATATTCATTTCAAACTGGCTTATGGACAATTATCACAATAATTAATCTCAAAAAAAAGATTACTTTGACTTATGAACGGAAAAGTTAAATTAGTATTAGTAATCATTCATTTTTATAAGTTTAAACAAGCAGGTCTTTCTCTTTACTCCTTATCGTGTCTATTTGAAAACATAGTATTATAATAAGAAACTAATAACGCAGCTTAAAGTACTAAACGTGTCATAACAACTCAAAATAAGATAGATAAATCAAGTATAGTAGCTTTGGTATAAACAAAACAAATTCTTATTTGCTAAAAGTAAAGTATGTATTATGTTTTTTCTTAAACTTTGGCTATTAATGTTATTATTACTAATTGAGCAAATAGCGAAATCTTATTGGCTAGGCTGTACTGTAACTACAAACAACCAAACTTGTTTAGTCTTAACTAACAAAATGTAACGTAAAATTGGTTTCGATACATAGGCTTCACAAGTATAATATAACAAAACAAAAAGTAACAATTATTTTTTAGTCTGAAAGAATGATTGATACGAGTATTTTATAACAGTAACTACTACGAGTAGGCGCTCCCGTGCCGCGATTTACTTATCGGGTCCGCTGACCGGGCCCGGTGACCGGGCCCGGTAAGAATGGCCGGGCCCGGTGGGTGCGTAAAAGGGTACCGGGCCCGGACGGGCCCGGCCCGGCCGGGCCCGGTTTGCAATCTCTAGTTAAGACTTCGTTCGCTTCTTATCTCACGCCCGTACTGGAAGAAAGAATGAAAGAAACAAATACCTTCTTCTGGGAAACGAATGACTTCCAGCAGTTGACATAAGTATGCCAGCCTCTTCAAATTTCTTAGATGTTAAGCTATAATTAATTACTCATATCATCATCAGTCCGTATACGTCCCACTGCTAGGCACGGGCCTCCTCTACAATTGAGAGGGTTTAGACCTTAGTCCACCACGCTGTCCTAGTGCGGGTTGGCGGACTACTCATAATTACTAATATCACTTGCAATAATCACAGATGTTCTTTGCTCTAAACTTACTGACACACGTATACCGTTGCACTTATAAATATTCGATCTAAGTAGATGAAGACATAAAAGTAATATGGTGTTAAATATTCAACACATGCATCAGTATCCACCCTACTCGAGATGGCAGGAAGTCTTTGAAGATATTGTATAATACGTGATCGATATATTCGAAGGGAGCCTCACGTCTACAGGAAATATTTAAGTGGCTTTTGACCTTTAAACCCAAAATTATTGACCTTTAAAAATGTATTCAGATTTCAAGTGAGTTTTACAAGTGCCGAAAATACAGGTGCCATGAAGTGACCTACCTACAGTGTGAATAGACTGGCTGAAAGCACGGTGTATTAACGATTTAGAATAGCGGTGTTGCTTTCAAAATGACATCGCACCTAATCCTAAGTACCCACAACTCAAAAAAATAGTTACCATCGGTCGGGTAATGTGGTATCAATATTGATAGCCTCATTTATAACATTTATTCAAACCAAAGCTCATCTTCAAATATGTATTTTTAAAATAATATTTAATTTTTATATGTCGGTAAAACAACTTTCGCTTGTCAAAGTTGTGGGTAGTTCGGAGTTGTACATATGTCAGTCGAGGCAAGTATGCTGTTATCGATAGTGGTTTTCGTGCCATCACTGTTGAATAGTTATGTTCGTTAATATACAATTTGAAATTGGATATTTGTTATTAAGATCTTAATAAAGTGAAGCTGTGAAACTGAAGCTGTGCTCTGGAGTTGCCAGACAACGAACAGCAAGCCCAGGTCAGTGCATATGAATAATATAAACTCAACTTAGGAAGCCGCATTCTTATTCTTAGATTTAGACTATTATTTTTATTATATTTATTGAGATTATATTTGTGATATGCACAGAACAGTTGAATTTCAGTTGTTCTGTGGCAATATGATTTGTCTACTACTTCTGCTACGAGCTGTTCACTCTTTTTATCTGATGGGCATAAATACATTACTCATAAATACATTTCCGGTACACCTCACATTACAGTTGATCAGACTGCGTAATCAGGAACAAGTTTGCACAATTGTTTAACCGGTTTATTCGTTCATTGTCGTCATTTATATCCTGCTAGATAGGTGTATTAATTTCCGTACCGACGCGAAAAGGTCATTAAGTCACAGTGAAAACTCTGTTTGTGACCGAAAATCCTCAGTTCGGTGGCGAGGAAATGAATTTTCATTACAATAACAGAAGCTGTTTATCTACGTAGTTGTTACTGTTGTGAAGGCTAGTCGGAATTCGTTTCAACCCTTTGTGTGTTTTAAAGCCTAAATAAACAGAAGTTATAACTTATCTATCATGGACAGGTGGTTGTGTCTCACACATTTCTTCGAGTCTTTTATTGGGCATCTTAAATGATTACTTAAACTTATTTTATGTATAAGTCTGCTAGAACTATTATTAAGGATTGCGAGAGAAAGAAATGCGGCAGCGGCAAATTATCTGAATTGCGGTAATTTTATTAACTGAAACATGACACCGAGGTTACATTTTACTTTTTTGTGATATAATACTGACCTGGTCACGTTGGGTCAGTCAAACAGTTCTACATTTACAACAACTTAGTACGGTCACTTAAAAAAATCACCATAAATAAAATCATCATTATCAGCCAAAAAACGTCTATTGCTGGACATAGGCCCCATAACTATTTTAGTCTTATGACTTTTCCTATTCAATTTCAAATGGTAGCATTAGATGCCTGATTTATATTACATAAGATAATTCACTAAGACTTAATTCCTAATTCACCTTAACCGCAAATTAATACTAACATTTTTATATTCTAAATTCAGTTTTAAATACATAAAAAATTATACAAACTTGAGATGTGATAAACCAATACAAAATTCGTAGCATCGAAAATGTGCCTTAAGATAGCATTTTACGATTGGAGTTTACAGCACTCGCGTATAGCGCCGAAATAGAATTATCAGTCGTTTCAGGCAAAAAACGGGAATGGAGTGGCTTTTAATGTTTTTTCAGTCATGGCTGAGTTTGAAGTTAAACTGCGATATTGGATTATGGTGCCGGTGTTTCGCTCTTCGGTGTAAACTTACAAAGCTTTTCATTAATAAAACCTAAATTGTCGCCGTCCGTACCCGAAATTGATTTAAAGTGCGAACCAATCCTAACAACAACTTGCAAGTTTATATCTCAGTTCCTATTCTAATAAAGTAAACGTGACTGAGTTTCAGAATTCCTAACAGGAAACTCATATACTTCAAAATTAAATTTGTTTCTGCTTGCGTGTTTTGATAACATAGTTATCGCTGTCGTATTTAAGATAGAATGGCAAAAGGTTGAATTGTTAGCAAGATTTGGCGGTAGGGTTTTTATACCCACCTGACAGGACTGCCATCAGTGTACATAAGCTTCAATAATTGCCGTGGTTACTCAAGCGTGTCGTGATCTACTTAAGTGGGTATTCATATGCAGTTACGAACAGGTCCTTATAATTGTGTCGGTGGTGGTGTATTGTTAGTGTGAGATACGAATTCATTTCTTGTTATCACCATAATTCACCCAGTTACTAAATGAACTTCTATTTTAATTCCGATTTTATTTCTGAATTACTACTACCTATATACGTCTAATTATTACCACACGTTATTCAAGCCCTACATTAATAAATCTTCTATTAATTACGGATTTTTCGGTCTGTCGAACACCCAGACTCGAAATAAATATTTGTAGATCAAACAATTTTTTGTCTGGTTCCTCATTGTGCCACGGAAGTTGTCGAAATATCATATAAGAGCAACACTAGAGTTTCTTGCCCGTTCTTCTCTAGTGATGACTGCCTTCCGAACAGGGTGGTACACCAAATTTTGAAATGACTGAATCTAAATGATGTATTTGACATTTTATGGATTCAATAAATATAATTTCATTTCATTATCACAAATAATGTTGATTTTTAACAAGTGTGTTTGTAAAAATGTTACTGGAAAACTTAACATTCAACTAAACCATGATTGCGGGCCACGTAATTTAAACACGGAAGCATGGTGGATGTATTTCAGCGAGGCTCGGTGCCGCTTCCGGATGCTGGGTTCTCGTCTCACCCGAGAAACCTTGCTTATTCCGCAACCCGGATTACCTCTTAACAAGATCGGCTCGCAATGAACCAGTTAGATTACAACGTAATAGCATTACTGATACATTTAATTTATGTTACGTGGTTAACTATAGGTATTTGTTGTTGAGTAACAATCTCTTACATTATGCAATCTTGATCACGCGTTATAGGTACCTGATACCATTCGTAGGTCGGGGTAAGTTTTAGTTTTTTTTTTGCATAAGTAAATTCTCAAGAGCATTTAAAAAAATAACTTTTCTTGTCTACCTTTTCAGGAGAACAAGCGTGAGTATGACTGAGTATGAACTTTTAAAATTAAAGTATAGGTATATGCATATAATTTTGATATAGTTTCAAATAATATCAATAACAGTATATCCTTCCATAACCATATTCATAAAAGCTGTGATAAGACGCGCACATGCGTAAATAAATTATTACGATATCAAAGAGTATGCGTCGAAGTCCATATTGTCATCGAATAACAAGCTCGAAGTAATGCCTAAAATGGAGCCTGCTCGTATTTATAGCGGGTCGAAACACAATTTAAGCAACTTCAGGATGTTTTGGGACATTCCACTCGCCTTATCCTTTCACGTAGAAAATTAAACGTCTCAGTGTAATATCCGAGGGTCCCGCCACTGGTTTTGGCACTTGATCTGCCAAACCTGCCTGTCTTACCTGCCTTTTGCGGTCACCGGGTAAACGGTTTAAATTAACTTCTGCCCTGTTCCTAACATTCTTACTTAGACTATTACTATATACGTAAATGTTTCATCATCCCATATACGTTCCCTTGCTGGGCACGAGTCTCTTCTACTACTGAGATGGTTTAGGCCTTAGTCCACCACGCTGGCCTAGTGCGTGTTAGCGGACTACACACCTAAGAACCTCAAGGTGCCCAGGTTTCATCACGATGTTTTCCTTCACCTTTAAAGTACGTGATAATTCATTGTGAATACATACATAACATGGAAATGTCAGAGGCCTTCACGACTTAAGACTGTAAATGTTTATAATGCGCTTTCAATATAAGTTTTGTGTGGCTTTATTTATTAATTAATTATTTACTTCGCGACGTACATTCGTAGCAATAATTTATTTATAAAATAAATCTCTATCGTAAAACTTTCCTTTTATATTTAAGTAGCTGTTTAAGAAAACTTCGTTTAGCAAAGAGTATACTTACCATATTTATAAACTTAAACGGTAATAAATATTTATGAGGATTCTTTAAAAAATAAATTCAAACAAATGGCCCGCCTTATAAATTGTAGTAGTATAAAGGCGTCACTGGCAACAGCCAATTCATTTGGGTAGAGTGGC
The DNA here is from genome assembly GCA_907164795.1 of Hemaris fuciformis. Lineage (NCBI taxonomy): Eukaryota > Metazoa > Arthropoda > Insecta > Lepidoptera > Sphingidae > Hemaris > Hemaris fuciformis. The sequence goes on along the minus strand of OU015438.1, from coordinate 9,067,655 downwards.
AATTTAAGACATTGCGAAAGATTTACTCGGGAAGTCGATGTGAAATGTACGATAGTCATATTTTTAGGCGAAACATATTTTATAAAATATTTTTAACATTGAACAACGTAATTATAATCAGGTATAAACGAAATGTACTGAAATATCGAAATCGATACTAAGAAAAAAATATATACTTTCAGCTTCCATCGGAATTCGTCATTAATTAATGCTGCTTATAATAGTAAACCACCAAGGCAAAAATGTGTTGGTCGAAATTCTCTTAAAACTTTATTTGAATTTATTCCGATAAACACTTAGGATCCTCTGCAAGGTGCTTCTGCCCTTCGGCAAGGAGGCTAAAAACATCCACCACCGTATCTTCTGCCTGTCGTAAAAAGTGCTTTAAAGAGGGCCTTTGGGGTCGCTAAGGCGAGGTCAGTTTCAAGTGACCCCGAGTGGGGCAGCGCACCACTATGGGATTGAAAACCTGTGAATTCGACATTACCCCCGCATCCACGCCTTCCCAAATCGAATCGTTTTTTTTTTATATATTTATAACCATCATACTGACAGTCCACACGGCTAAATTAACTGTCAAAGCGTTTATTCATCTGGACTTATGGACTGGAAATGAAACGCTACAGAATGAAATAAAATCACAATCAGCCAGTCTTGTAATGGCAAACGTAATATTTTACCATATTTATATGTAGATATCCGCGGGTGTGCATGTATAAAGGGTTTTTTATTTGGGTTCCTTGCTCACCTCGGCGGGATGTGATGCAGTGCGGATGCTGCATTTGCATAAAAGCGTCCATTATCCACAGCTTCAACCAAATAAAAAATCAATAGCTGACGTGCCGTATACGTACGTATTGGTAAAAAAAAGGTTCAGTTGCTCATATTGAAATTGCGATAGGATGAGTTTTAGCTGTAATGCAATACGTTTGTTAATATGTTATTAATGCATAACTTTTTGTGAGTGGTAGCTCTGTTTGATGTCCACTTCCAGACTAATGATCGCTGGTTCTAGTTGAGAATATATTTTACAGATTTCAAGTAATGTGTTTGTTTTTAAGTAATTGCTGGTTTTTTAATGAGCTGTTTCGTTGGTCCCGCGGCAAAGGAGTGCAGATCAAGAGCCCCGGGTGCAATTTCTTGTTTTTTTCCTTTATTCATATATTACTATACATTGAAAGATAGTTAAAGAGTAATACAGTGTTATCACACATATCCTCAAAGATTTACTGATAGTTTGTATGGGATATAACAGACGGCGTTTCTACGATTTTATGGGCTACTACTGCTGTGAGGTCATAAATTACAATACGGAATAAACGATCTTATGCAATGTGCGATATTCACTGGCAGTTTATGTCATATCTACCTCTAATGGACTTATCTATTGATCTTACACGTTCGTGCACCTGTCTTTTAAATAAATACACCCAACATATTATAAACAGTGGCGCTACTTCCATAAAAGCCCAAAAGCGTTACACGTTAATTTATAACGTCTAGTATGGATTTGTTTAATGTGAGATCAGGATATTATCATTTATATTTCAAATTTCTTTTGTTAAATAAAGATTTAAAGATTATTATTCAGAAATTTGTAAGGCAAACTGGGCTTTTGGGCTTCTGTGTAAGTACCACCACTGATTATAAACTGTTTGTAAGTCTACGAATCACTTTTTTAACCTGTAAGGGCATTCAATTGAGCTTACCAAAGTATTGTTTGGGTAGCGCAGCTATCCTTACTATCTTTACTAATATTATAAATGCGAAAGTAACTCTGTCTGTCTGTCTCGCTTTCCTGCTAAAACTATTGAACAGATTTAAATGAAATTTGGTACACAGATAGTTTAAACCCTGAGAAAGAACATAGGCTACTTTTTACCCCGGAAAAGGGGTTTAAGGGGGTTGAAAGTGGGGATGAAAGGTTGTATGGAAGTATTGTCATTTTTAAAGCTAGAAGCTTGAAACTTATTTTTTAGGCTGTTGATTAGATATAAATAAATATGACATTAAAAGTTTGTAAAAAAATGTACCTTTAAGGGGGTAAAATAAAAATAGGGGTGAAAGTTTGTGTGGAAATTCGTCATTTTTGAAGCTAGAATGATGAAATGACGTGTAGACGACTGTAACTATGTAATGTAACTACATATTTGTTATGCTTTCACGCCTAAATCATTTGACCGATGTAAACGATTTTTGATATGGACATAAATGGGACTCTGTGGAGTAAAATAGACTTCAACTTATTTTCTTTCTGAACCCAACCCTGTAGTCTACGCGGACGGAATCGCGGGCAAAAGTTAGTAATAAATATTTTTAGAAGTCCTGTCATGTGTAGACAGAATTACACAGGAATATTATCTATTGGAACGAGTAGAGCTCCCAAGGCTAGTATCATATTTATTTTTCGGTCTTATATGTTTGACTTACAGCTGTCTTAGATATAAAAAAGCCTATGTATATTGACGAAATTTTATCCTAGCTTTGCGAATAGAACTTGCATTGTGTAAAAAAATCACGAAAAACTATGTGTCTACACGTTGTAATCTAGCACAATGGACAGTGTTCCTTCATTCAAGCAACATAAATATTAATTCGGTGAATGAATTTTAAACTCCCTATAGAGGAGAGAGCTTCATAGTTCATGCCCAAAAACCCTGCAAATAAAGGATGAAGGCAAGATAGTCATAAAGAAGTATACATAAACTTAAAACACGTAAGGTGATTAAATTTGTCGATATTATGAAAAATAACCAGGAAATGTCAGGTCTGTCTTTCTGTTTAATTGCATACTTCTTTTGAAATATGCGAAATATTTTAGTAAGGTATTTTACTATCGGTTATATTGTTCCTTGCGAAATGTTGGTATGCATACATACACTATTCATGTTCCGTCCGGCTGAAACCAACCCGGGCCGCTAGCTATATGACACTGTATGACAATCCGTTGCATGGTTAAAGAGAAAGAGCTCACAGAGTTTTACTTTTATATTGTTTGAGGGAAGTGATTTTGATTACGTTTTAGTGCCTTACAAGAATAAGGAATAATTAGAAAAGAAGGCACTAAAGATTGTGTTTAAATATATTACGCATTATTAAATTAAACTCTATAATTGGATTATTTCAAAATAATCATTTATTATGAAATAAAATAATAGTAAGAATACATAAATTAATATTATGCAATCAATTCCATGTACGTTTTTGCAAAATTAAGTTTTAGTTCGAAAATTCAAGAAATAAAATAAAACTCACGCTTGATATAATCCATTTCATTCCTAATGTATTTGATTACTTCACAAAATTAATAACTCTATTACTGTTATGAAGGAAAAATGTAACAGCATAAGTCATAAAAATTTAATTTCGGTTATGTTGTACATATAGACTTGTTAAGTATCTAAACTCAGAGGTACAGCTACATACACCGAATGATATAGGTACGTACCGCCGGTCTATTTATCATAGATAACAAATTACAACAACAAATCAAATGGATCGTTTTGTATGTCGACTTGTCTACAGTTGTTTATTTGTGTATACATTGTACACATAATACAAAGTTTCCAGTTGATATACAATTTGTGAATATACGGATACATAGATCGGAATATTAAATACAAAATTCAATTTGATCGTGATATAGGATATATCTAGATAAAAATATAGTATAAAATTACAGCCCATATTAAAACAATGTAAAATTAAAATTATTTCTTTAATTATTTCGTACGAATTTTAAATTAAATTGAAGATGAAATTATATCAGATATTATTGCCACCTAGTTGATGTTACATATTTATGCTTTGAGAGGTTATCACAATTATTTGATGTACATTTTATTCGAATAATTTTGATGGCACTTTATTATGCGGCCCGATAATATCAGATATTTTTGCTGCGTACGTGCAGACAGATATTATTGAACTCGTTCTTTGGACAGATATTTTTGCTAATCTACCCATAGTAATATATTTATGCTCGTGATTGTAAAACCCTCTCAGTTGTAGAGGAGGCCCGTGCCCAGCAGTGGGACGTATATGGGCTGATGATGATGATGATGATTGTAAATATTTGTAAACAATTAAATTCTTCTACTTGACATATTTTGTAGCTTAAATGTAATGAATAAACAAAGCTTACAAAAAAGAAACTAATGGAAGCTATAGATAAAAATGTTAAAAGAGTGAAATGAGTTCAAATTGAGAGGCCACATTTACGTGTTCAGCGAACCGTGATACTAACATTTATATAAAATTAGTGAGGGCAGGCGGGGCGGCACCTGCTTCCGGCCACGGACGGCGCTCTAACTCAGCGATCCCGGATCCCACCGACGACGGTACATTTAATTCTTATGTGCGGGTCATGAAAACAGCGTTAACCAACCACCAAATATAATTTCCATACAAAAAAAAAATTATGCGTAGTTTCTACAACATACCATATCAAATAGAATTTACAAATACGTAATAATATCCATAATTTTCAAATCAAAGCAAGGGCTGGATGTAATTCTTCCACCGACCGTCAATTGTTATTGTATGCGTTAACAACGTTAAGACTTTAATTTGTAAACATATGAAGTTTAATTACATGTACATAGGAAGTGTAGAACAACTTAAATCATCGCCGTTTGTTTCAAAGCCTCGATTCTACAGTGCTGCGGTTTCCGCCGGCTGCTGCTGACTATTAACTTAATTCCAATTTTACTTTTTTCTTTAGTTCACGCTCACAGTGTTTGAGCGAATCGTCTCACAATTCATTTGAAGTCAAATTGAATTTTTAAAACGTTAAAAAAACCTTTTAGTTTAAAACTTATTGTATATTGCTTAATTCGTTCCACTCTTTAGGGTTTGCAAAGTTCATCAGTGTATCTTTAAATTTCTAGCTCAGGGCTCGTATTAGCAAAACACTGGTATGTATGTATGAAAATGTATATTGTGCTCGAAATGAAAGAAAATACTATGTCTTAATTTACTCTTGCTACAATTAACATTTATAAGGTATCCCTTTTAATTTAATGATTTACGTTGTTTCTCCATTTGTTGAAGATTTTTTCAATACCTATTGTTGAGGTATCTTTTACAACCGTACTTCCTCGCATGTTTGCTGTTTATGGGTCTTAAAACACCGAAATGAAACTTGTATACGGAAAATTACATTTTCCTGTTACCAAGGTATATATTGTACAAAGTTAGTCAATATTCAACAAAAGCCAGATATAGACGGTATTAAGCCATTCTTCAATTTATATCGTTCATTTTTATTCGAAATTTACAGAACTACGGAACGAGATAAATGTATTCAATTCTATGGAAACGTTTACATTGGACATTGCTTTTTGTGTAAATAATGAGATGTTTACTTTTTTATGGGAATGAATTGGTTGGTTCGTGAAATGTGTTTGCTACAAACAACTGAGTTGGTTTGTTTTAAATATTCGCTGAGGTAGAGGGGTTGGATATGAGACCACAGGTGTTGTGGCGAGAGACCTTTGCCTTAAGATATGATGTTTTTCTTTGCTTCTTATAGAGTATATCTTACCTAAGGTACGTAAAGTAAGGTTTAATAAAGGATGTTGCACAATTTAATAACTACGATTATCGTTTAAATCACAACTAAATCAGTAATGTCTCTAATTGATAATGTGTGTCATAATAACATTGAAAGTAAGATAAATTTATGACCAATTCTTCTTTTTTTTTTAAATAAGAATGTTATGCCTGAAGGACTTTTGTTTCTATTTTGCTACTAGTAGTTAACAAAATGTTAGAAGCAATGATAATCCTTTTCGAAATATAATGAAAAGCAAAAGTATAACCTAATTTGTGTGAAAATATTAGAAATCAAATCAACCGCTTAAAATAGCTAAAAACAAACTCAACGCCTACGCCAATTATGTAAATTGCTGAAGTCTGTACAGCAAATTATGAAACTAAAATTTATGCGGTAATATAAACAGGAATGTTTATGTTTTAAAATATCAGATACAAAAGTTAAAAACAATTTCAACCGAACAATAATAACAAAATTTTCGGTGGAAATATCTCGCAGTCAGCAACCAACAATAACAATAAGTGATACAACTAAAGGGATGTAATAGTGAGAATAAAGTTAAGTAATTAGTTTTGAGATTAGCCAAGCAATTTGGTGAATGTAAAAAACTTGTAAAACAATTCTCATAATGCGGCTTCGGCGAGTTTCTAGTTCCTTTGAGGTGGAAGACAAACTTTTGGGTCAGGTACGAACATCAACGACACTATCACATTAACGAGTCACTTTGTTTGTGAACTAGCTTCCAATTTAATTAGCCCGTCGGCCCTCTTCAGTTTTGCTTCAAATAGAATAGACTTATCAATTTTATTCAACTTCACAAAACTACTGTATTCATCCTCCAACTTCGAACCATGTTCTTCCGTCGCATATTTAATATGTTATCAAATTATAAAGTTCGAAGTTATTTGAAGCTATACTATACAGGCTAATTTTGGCAACGACAGAATGCTAATGACTGGATAGCTACGAATACACCCACGTTAGTTATTTTAGTTCAGGTTATAAGCCCGTATAATAGAAAAATAACAAACCAATAAACCCAATAACAAACCTGGTCATAAGCTAAAAAGACCTACGGAAACAAGGTTTGAAATTGCGCAGCGCTGGTCAAATCACAGTAATAGTAAACACGTAGCTCTTCTCTTTATGTGATGTTAACGCCTTATGTTATTAATTAACTTAGTATCGGCCTCTACCTCGAGCAGCGAAACATCTTATGACTGACAATATTTTTCTATTCCGCATAACACAGTGTCACAATTGAATTGCCTTTTAAAAGAAATATAACCAAAAATGTGCGTAAACTCAACATACCGCTTAACAGAAAAATATTATTTATTAATACTGTTTATGGAGCTACGATTTTAACAACTATAGTTACTGATCATGATTTGTTTCTATGTGCTGGGTTGTCATCCGGTGTATTAGCAGCGATTAGCAATCGCGGCCTGCCGCTCTATTTGGGCTTGATTAAGTACCAATTCGTCTTAATAGCGTATTATTATCGTTCGATGGATATTCGGAGCGTCATCTGTATTATAATGAAACAACGGAAGTTCTTATTTCAGAATGACGAGGCGACTTCTATTTACGCACTGATTAGTATTGACATAGTTTCTCTTGTAAATGGTACAAGCAATTTTACCGATCAAAAGTTTTAATAGTCATCATCATCAGCCCAAATACGTCCCATTGCTGGGCACGGGCCTCCTCTAAAACTGAGAGGGTTTAGGCCTTATTCCACCACGCTGGCCTAGTGCGGGTTGGCGGACTACACACCTAAGAAATTCCTAAGAACTTTTAGGTGTGCAGGTTTTATAACGATGTTTTCCTTCACCGTTAAAGCTAGTGATAATTCATTATGAATACACACATAACTTCGAAAAGTCAGAGGTGTGTGCCTGGGGTTTGAACCTGCGACCGCCGAAATTCTCGACCGCGCGCCTATACCTCGAGGCCATCACTGCTATGATAATAGTATCGTAGTTATATCTTTATTATATGTAGCAATAAAACCCTGATATCACATTATTTAGCATCGCGTCTTATTAATATCACTGTAGTGTACCCTACCCCCTTTGCATATGCCAGTTTCTCTCATAATATGTTAGTGTACCCGAATCCAAGACTTAGTTACGACCTGTTGGCATATACCCTTTAATCCACCAGAATTGCTTGATACATTTATGCATACTTCATACCGCCTCGTAGTTTCTAGTAGTGAATAGGTAACAAACAATGAAAATAAAATTAAAAGTCACAGATAGAGCCCTGGGTGGGAACCCAGGGAAGTGGGAACTTCCCTGACCTGATCTCTTCCATGTAACTTGAGAAGAAAATTTAATGAGGCTCATTATTCCTACAATTATTTTAAGAAATTTTAATGCTTTCTATAATATAACACCTTCACAAATAATGTGGTACAGGTACCGAGAAACTAATTTAAAGTCTTATAAAATCATTCACGCAATTTGTTTCCAACCTTTCCCCCAAGCCCTCGAAAGAAGATTATACTCGGAATTTCAGCCGCAGTTCATCGATCACTACTCAGAGTTCTCAAGTTGTGGAATTTTCACCTCCCCTTGGTATTGCAACATTTTATTCACTAGTTTGTTTTATGATACACTCATTAACTGTAACCGATATTTACACTTTGAGTGAAAATTGAATTTGGAATAATATGCTAGTTTAGTATACGCGTACTGAGTTATAAAATTTGGTTGCAACAAACTGCATTTTACAGTTTAAAACTTATCAGCGGAAGAAAAGACATACATACATAACTTCACGTCTGTATTCCGCGAGGGGTAGGCAGAGGTGCATTTCTGCACCCACATTTTGGCAGTATCAGTCACGTAATGGGGGGCGAGCCTATTGCTGTTTTTCGGGGTCATTTCCAAACTCCGTGCTGCTACTGTGAATTTCCTGATGGAAAAACCCAATAACAGTTGTCCGATCCGGGAATCGAATACGGGCCTTTAGATCACATCTCAGATACCTAAATGTACCGCGAGACCACGACGAAGTCGAGAATAAGAAAATTTACAATAATATGAAGTCCGCCAACCCGCACTAGGCCAGCTTGGTGGACTAAGGCCTAAATCCTCTCAGTTGTAGAGGAGGCCCGTGCCCAGCAGAAGGACGTATATGGGCTGATGATGATAAAGTTAAAAATTAGGATCAAATTGAAAGCTAGGCATTGCAATCTTTTATGTTACACAAATACGCCATACACGATAAATACGAGTACACTTGCAATGCGGCTAGTTTTGTTTTGAAACAAAGCCTCAACATACAATTTGGAGCTAAAACATTGAATTTATAATTAAACCGTATATTCGGGATCCGTTCATACATCCATTAATAATTAGCCGACTTCCAGCTATTTAAGGCAACATTTCTGGGGACTTAATAAGGCTCGCTACACAATCCGGTCCCAGCGCGGCTAAGTTGTAGTTAAACGGGTCGTTATAGTAATGTTTATTGGGTGCGGTATCGTCTCGAATGGTCGCGTTAATCAAAGAGCAGGGCGGTGGTGGTGCGGTGCAGCGCCGCGGGCGTTCCGCGTCGTCACCCTACATAAATCCCAACACAACGGGTTCACCGCACACGGATGCCACTGCTCCTATTACACACAAATACATTGCATGAATTCTAAACGTTCAAACAATGACTAATAGTGCGAGATTATTGCGTCCTTTATACAACTATATTTTATTTATTTATTTTTCTTTAATATAATTTATTGTATACTACAAGAATAAATAACCAACGATAACTACAACGGCGGTCTTATCGCTAGCTGCGATCTCTTCCAGACAAGCTACGGTACTAGAATAAAAATCAGAGTAAGATGGTGAAATTGCGGCTAAAGTGTCTTTCACTATTTATGGTCGCGAACACAAACCTCTGATTTTTCAAAGTTATTTGTATATTCTTCATGAATCACTTAGAATTAAACAGCAATCGTGACGAAACTTACATAATTGAGAGCTTCCACAATCTCTAGACCAGCGTGGTGGGTATACGTCTAACCCGTAACTGCGGTGTCCACCAGCGGATTGTAATTAGGATGTTGATCATCGCCTTGAGAGAAACAATAATTTATCTCAACCACATTAAAGCACAGGCGAAGCTGGATTTATACAAAGGTTAATTACTCGTATAACGCAAACATTTCAAACTTCTCATTAAACTTTTACTATTGATACTATTTTTATTTTTTATGTAAGTTATCGTAAAATATACGACTTGCGGAACATGTCGATATCATTAATGTATATCACAATTCCTATTTTTACATCGAATAAACTATCCAATTAATTAGCCTTAGCATGTATTATGAATTGAGGTATACTACAACTAACACAATAATAATATTACTACTAATATAGTACCAATAATAATCTCATCAACTGGAATAGTGCCTAAATCTCTACATAATTCCTTAAAACAGTTAAATCTAAATAAAAATATATACATTCAGTTACAAAAATCTATCATATTAGACACATGCAGTATTGTTCGACGATTCCTAAATGCCCCTACAGATTTTCAGTAGACATTTAGAGTGCTTGGTACTTACCCGCACTTTAGAGTCTTAAAATTAGCCAGCTCAGCTGAGTAAACCAAAATCGAATAAAAATATTACTACTACTATATCAACGCATATACATTCCACAACTGGTCACGGACCTCCTCTACCACTGAAAGAGGTTAGGCCTTAGTCCACTACCCTGACAAATTTGATAGAGTTAATGAATAAAAAAATATATTTAAATCTTTTTTTAATTCGGGTTTTTTATCATAAAATATATGACAACGCCATCGTATCTTTTAAATGGTCATATTTACATGTACATTAAATATTATAAATAAACGGAGCATGGAACGCTGTGTACTGGATACATTTCATTGAATAAACGTATAGCGACATTAGAATTTGGATTTGACAAAATGCTTTGAATCCAGCCTACATCCAACAAATTCAAATTAAATTCATCTAGCAGCAAGTCACGCCCCTTTTTGTTCCGGACCCATTCCACCAGCAAATGTTGAATGTCTTCTGCAGTACCTATTATAAGTGCTAATAAAACTTAAAAATCACAAATGGCTAGTATGGCTACTTACACATCACCCTCAAGACTAATATTCACCAAAAATGACCCTGATCTAAAAAGGTTTTGTAAAAGCGCATATGATTTACGGCATACTATTTGAAATGACATGCAGCGTGATGTGGGTCGAGATATGCTAAATGGTGGATAACACGGTGACAGCGACACCGCGCCGCGCAGGCCGTGTCTGCGGTTATCCTGCGACCGCACGCGCTCAGAACACATCCCGTCAACATACCTAATCATATAATAACATTCAAACTATAGCCACTGTAGACTGATACCAATGATTAATATTATAGAAGTGGTTTGGTCAAGTTATTGGCTATTTGTAATGATTTTGCACGTGACATAAACTTTTATTTCGTATAATTTAGGTCTTGCTTTAACGTACCATTCCCAAACATAACTCAGAATTGATCTTTCAACGATGATTTGTGGATGAACGAATGAGTAATGAATATTTGTGTAACGCCACTCTATTCATGGCACCGCTAATAGGTATGTATAAGGCACAGACTAAATGTTTTAAGAAATACGTTTTTTTTTATAAAAAAAAATTGTCACACAAATCTTATAACTCTTCGTATTCTATTTTCACTTTCCGTTATAACAATTACTATTTATGTGGGACTTAAAAAACAATTGGCGAAACGTACCTGTTTCAGTGCAGAATTGCACTTCTGCCTACCCTTTTCAAGGATACAAGCGTAAATGTGATATGTGATATGAGATATGTGAATGATGTAGTTAAGAAGTTTAGTAGTTAAGTAGTTTAAATTTTTTTATATTTAAAATTTTCATGAAGTATAGGTACCGTAAGAAATGTATGTTAAATATACATAAATACAAACAGAAAATCATGTTCCACGGAAATACTCGAGGTTTAAAAATCAACTTGAAGTTACGTTACTTGTTAAAACATTTGGAACTTGGAGCACGGATGCGAATAAAACTTCGAAACTTGGCATGTACCGCTGTGTGTATTTTTTTAACTTTGAACTTAAGTATATTGAATAAGGATAAAATATTTGGTAAATACTAAACTTAATAATATAATTGTATATATTTGCTGGAAAATCACTTTCTAAAACATGACATCGTTACCTTTAGCAGGAATATTTATTAAAAGGATTATATTTAATATTATGAGTGCATTGTAATACTGTCGGTATATTTCTATGAAAATTCGTCGCTAAGCTACCGTCGCTTTTATTTTAAACACGAAGTCGCACTTTTCATAGAAAAACATAATTGATAATTCAATGACGACGCCACAAACGCTAATTTCCATGAAATTGTATACTCGCGGCAAAAACTTTAATTATAATTTTATGTAATTAATAACTTTATTTAATGGTGATTCAAAGCTTAAAAGTTTAGCAAAAAGCAAGATAAACTGGCTTTGTCGCATTTTGAATTCCTAAAAAATATAGCTCTATTTTTCATAGTAGTTAAATTGTCACATAATATTTTATCTACGAAGAGAAATGTTAAAAAAAATTATAACCTGAATGTTATTTTTAAATAACAGGTATAAAAGGTCCATTCTTCTCAACACTAAAAAGGAAAGCTCGAAGTCAGGAGCGCCCTGGTATAGAACTAAAAAATGTTTTATTATCAACATTTTGATGGTATATTACTTCAAGAAGGAACAAAATTCGTCAAGTGAGATCTGAGTGCGATCTTAAGAACGACGGTCTATAGCAAGTCATCGTAATAAATTTTGACTTGCGTAGATGATAAAAGAAATGTCGTAATAAAACCTCTTTTCCTTACAAAACTTTTACCATATACATCATATTCATCATTCAATATTAAGAATATTCCAGTCTTAATACCAGTCAATCATAAGTGCGCAGTGGTATAATATACATATTTATACGGCTGATATTAAAAATGTAATGAGTAAGCATTATTTTTCATGTTCTATATTTTTTATTCATAAAAATAAGAAGTTACGTCTTATAATGCGTATTATTTTCAGAAGTCCGAGCATATCCTTGTGTTTTTCACTATGAACAGGATAATTTTAAATTCAGAGCGAAATAACATAAAATTGCAGGCAAAAATACCTGCTAAAATTTGCAAGGAGTTTTCCGAGCAGAAACAAGAATGGTATCGGAAGGCATTTTGGTAGAGTGCTTTTCCACTGGCAAAAAAAAACAGTAAAGTTGGTCCCGTTTTAGCACTTACTTACTCAGGTTTTGAAATCCAATATGTCCTGGATAATATTTAGTTCAGAAATCTCAGGTAAGTATCTAGAAAACATAACTAATACAGTAAACTTATTACCAGTCATAAAACATTTTAAGGGCCACTTATTTCGATTTCCAATCCAACTACTTTAAAGTTTTGCATCGAATACTTTTACATATAAGTAACCTAATACATTAGTAGTGAATAAACTTCACTAAAACGGCCAAAATTACTTTAATCTGCATCCTAATTGCGGTACTTGACACTAATCATTAAGGTCTCCAAAGGTTTATTTGAATTAACACAGGATTGGTTCGGGCGTTGTGGCAGCTAGCTCTGCCGAGGACGGGCAGCGGGTGCTCTCAGTCGCCTGCTGCCCAACATTGAGGGTCCTGGCTTCCCTTGCCGAAGCCTTTATGCTGGAGTCGTGCGGTCCATGGCCCTGTACGGGTGTCCCGTGTGGGCCAATTCCCTCGCTCGCTGCGTCCGTTTGCTGCATCGTCCGCAACGCATGGTGGCGCAGCGAATCGCTAGAGGGTACCGCACGATTTCGCATGAGGCGGCCTGCGTTTTGGCGGGTACTCTGCCCTGGGAGCTGGACTCCAAGTCCCTCTCGTCAGTGTTCTTCTGGCGGGAGGAGGCGTACCGGCGAACCGGACAGAGACCGGCCCCAAGAGAGGTCGAGGCCATGCTAGCCTCCCTCCGCAGCGCCGCCGTGGAGGAGTGGCGTTCCAGGCTGGAGAATCCAAGTGCTGGCGTGGCGACCGTCGCGGCAGTGCGTCCTGTCCTCCAGCAGTGGATGGACAGGCGCCACGGTGCGCCGACCTTCCGGCAGCCGGAGGTCGTGGAAAGCTATGCTCTCCTTCTGCGAACGGGTCATTTCGCAGAAGGAGAGCGCGGAGCGGGATCGGGAGCAGACCGATCCCGCTCGTCGCAACAGGCGACGTAGGAGGCGCCGGGTCAACACGTAGCCCGGCGCCCAGAGGCCACACGGGGCCGCCGTCCCTACCTTGGCGGCCCCCGAGGTGTTAACGTCAAACGTTATTTCGGCGTGCCTGTTGGCACCGCGCAGAGGCGGTCCCGGTTCAATCCATAGCTCTGGCTTCAGGGTAATCCGGGGCCGTCTCGCTGAATGCGCTGATGGTGGCCGTCGCGGGGTTTTTAGTCGGTATTACGGCGCATTTATTCTTGGTAGGGACCCGGCCCAGCGGCCGCCCATCCACGGGCGGTAACATCCATGCTGGGTCGGAAGGCGCCGGTGAGTCCGACACACCCTCGCCCCTCGGGGGTGGAATGGTCCGTAAATAGGATTTTCCCCGCGGAAAAAAAAAGTAAAAAAAAAAGCTCTGCCGAGGACAGCGCTAGCCCGCTCCATTAAACACTACACACGTGTTGGTGTTTGTGCGGAAACCTCGTTATCGCCCTCGATGCTTTCACTCTACTCATCCATTTCTTTTACTAAGAACGTATAGGAAAGTCATCGATTTTTGATTTTTTTCTTATATTTAAGGATCTTGATATTAAATTAAGGTATAAATTAATGCATTGAATATTTGTGAATGTTCAGCTTCAGTAATTTTGACAATATAAACAAAAAAACATAATTTTGTTCCATTAGAAGCGTTGTAATGTACCCTTGTAATGTAGCCTTGTAATAAGGGCAATAATTGTTAATGATGTGTTTAATTTAAATCGCGGAGGAGTTATATAGTACACATACATACATAAACTCACGCCTGTATTCCCCGAAGGGGTAGGCAGAGGTACATTTCTGCACCCACATTTCGCCAAGTATGTATCAGTCCCACGTAATAGGGGGCGAGCCTATTGCCGTTTTTCGGGCACATTTCCAGACTCCGTGCTGTTACCGAGAATTTCCTAATGAAAAAACCCAATACCACATTCCCCGACCCGGGAATCGAACCCAGGACCTCTAGATCGCACGGCACATACTTGTACCGCGAGACCACGAGGCAGTCAAGAGGCAAGTTATATAGTTGCTAGTATAATATCAAATCACAATGGTCGTCTTCATATACTAGATAAACTTACGATTCTCAACCAAAATATTGAAGTACCTTAAAGGATACAAAAAAGAATAATTCATACATTTGCCATAAACACTTACAGTTGGCACTAGGTGGCGTCATATGAAAATTCGAGTACGAGAAGTGACACCTAAGTAACTTAGGGAATCGCGTGGCAATTTGCATAACGAGCATCAGGTGCCCGGCTCTTTGACACGCGAACTCGCTGCATTTGTAAATGAGGGATGCTCTTCATCAAATTACCACTTTGTGATGACACAGACGTCGAACCCAGTTACAAGCCACTTGTAAAATGTTTTGTAAATTATCTCATCATTTGCAAAGTCCCTGGTAAGATTGTTATCGTGAGATATTAGTCATTGGATACCGTATACGAAACTTAGAGGTAAAAATATGACTCCTTTAAGGTAATCTTTATTATTATACGATCGTGGTTGAAAATAATCTGTTATACAAGGTATATATGGGTCGTGATTTCTTCTAAATATCGAAAGTCAAGACGCAACAAACGAAACTGTTAGTAAGATTCGTATTTTAATCTTCAAAATATATTTCGAATATAATTTAAGGCGTTTCAGAGTATATGCGAAGTAGTTTTAAAACTCAATTTCGTTCGAGCATATCTGATCATAACTAACCATCTCCTATAAATATCCGTGATTAGATAATATTGTTAAGTGCGCTCTCATGACATAGACGGAACAAGAAAGATTGAACTATATTTTATTGGTTTCCCAGTGCAAAACCGAAGCCGGTCGCTAGTGTGTTATAAAACTGTGAACGTGTGTGTAAATAGTGTTATGTGCTTCGGCCGCAGGTGTTACTGTGATAAAGGCGTTTTAGATGCGACACTGACCAGGTGGGTCAACTCCACTAGGTCAATATTGCACAGTGTTTATTGAAACAATAAACGAGTATCGTGCGATTAGGAAAGTTGCTTTTGAGTAAATTACGTTCATATAAATAAATCAATAACTGAAATCTACTGAAATTCTTGTGTCGTGTATCACAGAATATATAAGTTGTGATGGCCTCGAGGTTTAGGCACGCGGTCGAGAATCTCGACGGTCGCGGCTTCAAACTCCAAGCATACACCTCTGACTTTTCGAAATTATGTGTGTATTCACAAACATTTATCACGTGCTTTAAGGGTGAAGGAAAACGTCGCGATGAAACCTGCATACGTAAAAGTTTTTAGGATTTTTTAGGTGTGTAGACCGCCAACACGTACTAGGCCAGCCTGATTGACTAAGGCCTAAACCCTCTCAGTTGTAGAGGAGGCCTGTGTCCAGGAGTGGGACGTTTTTGGGCTGATGATGATGGTGATGTATCACAGAAACTATGGAAAAAATTGCATCACCTAACATAGGCCATACTAGATATCTCACTGTTTTAAAAGATATCAAAGTATCGACATTATATAATTGAAGGCATTAAACAATTTAGGATTATGTAGGTCCAGCATCGAATTGCACCGTGATAAGCAGATGATACCCATAACTAAGAAAAAATTCAGTATCTTGACGGTCTGTCAAGCAGTCTGCATTATTCATTTAGGTACTTATGCATACATACATACATACATAAACTCACGCCTGTATTTCCTGAAGGGGTAGGCAGAGATGCATTTCGGCACCCACATTTCGCCAGGTATGTATCAGTCCTACGTAATAGGGGGCGAGCCTATTGCCGTTTTTCGGGCCCATTTCCAGACTCCGTGCTGCTACTAAGAATTTCCTAATGGAAAAACCCAATAACACTTTGCCCGACCCGGGAATCGAACCCAGGACCTCTAGATCGCACGGCACATACTTGTACCGCGAGACCACGAGGCAGTGTGTTGTACTTATGCAGATTTCGTAAACATTCCTAAGCTGACTAGAGAGACCTAGTAAATTATATAAGAAAGATTTTTATTATAGCCTTTTGCACGTCTGTGTATTTCGCCAGCATTTTACTACTAAAAACCAGCGGTTCATTTTTGGCGCGCCGTTGAAATCTGTTATGTAAATACGAACCTGTGGAACCGGAAAATAAGTTCTCCACGTCACAGTGGCATTGGCAGCCGGGCCGACTCGCGGCTCTATTAGGCGACGAAACAATTTAATGTGCGCCGACGGTACTTTATGAATAGTAATCAAACCGCCATACCCCATTCATTTATCTGGCAGGCGAGCGCCGATGAAATGCAGATGAGGCCTTTCTGATAAGCTTCCAGTATTTTGTGCTTTTACTTTATAATTACAAAATGCCTGAGGAATTTGCAGCTGGCATTAATTATTCCACCAAAGGTCGTCTCGGTTCCGTTTTAAGGTGAAAATTAGTATTGTTTATTGATTTTACATATTTTTTAGTAAGATCTAGCTTTATGGTAAATAACTTACAATAACATATTTAACTAACAAAAAATATTAAACAGAAAAAGAATTTTAACAAAACAATACTAAACTGCGAAAAACAATACTATAGAATCACTAAGTTCATCCCGATATATACGTATAAAAAATTACTTCTTGGTAATTAGTAGTCTAAGTCTTTTCAAACTCAGTTCATCGGCACTGCTGACTTGACCTGATCTAGTTGGCTTGACTAAGCTGGCTTTGTACGTATTACGTATTATAATTTGATTTCACAACGAAGTTAAGAGCAAATCCCCCATACTAGCTTATGAATCAAGCTTCACATTTCTTTAAAATATATTTTGGTTGCCTCACGATGTTTCCTTTGCCATTGCCATAACAATTCTTTATATCTGTTTACTTATTTATTGTAAAAACAAGTTTAACTTTAAGTTCATAACTACATTCACCAAGCGCGGGTTTCGCTCTGGGAATAACCTTATTGTCAAGCAAAATAGAGTGCTTCTTCTCATATAGATATTTCAGCAATAGTAACTGAACGAAAAAAGTTGAAATAGTGAAAAGTTTAGGACCAAAGGTGCGATAAATTTGCGACATAGAAATTCTTTGAGGCGCCTTATTTTCGTCTCCCACCACATATAAATGTGATTTAGCGCCTGAGGCATAGTTTTTATTCTTATTATTTGTTATATTTTTGCGTGTTCTTCGGTGTTATAACACATTTATATGGTAAATACGTGAGATATCGCATTTGCTTAAAGAAGAACAAAAGAAGTATACGAAATGTTTGTATAGCCGCTGAAGTGTGTTTGGGAGTTTATTAACTTTTTCTGACGTCGTAAGAAGTTTCATCAGTAACTAGATTAAATGTTCTTGTTATTCCGTTGTGATAAAGTAGCGATATTGGCGTAAATATTTATAGTATGTAGCATGCATCCTTCATATAATATTATGTGTTCTTCTAGAGGATAAATAAAGAATTCATCGTAATAAACCAGCTTGCATGAACTAATTCTAATTATAATAAATAACCGTTAAGCAAGCGAAAGAGGCGTATTATAACCTTTATATTAGGCGATTTACTATTACCTATGCTGACTGGATACATGCGAAAGGTGACCATTACATAAATATACATAATATTTTCATCATTTCATCATCAGCCCATATACGTCCCACTGCTGGGCACGGGTCTCCTCTGCAACTGAGGGAGTTAGGCCTTAGTCCACCACGCTGGCCTAATGGGAGTTGGTGAAACATAATCTTAGGTATGTAAAATTTGGCGATTTGTCATCATCAGCCGAAAGGCGTTCACTGCTAGACACAGGCCTTCCCCAAAGCATTCTATCGGAAGCGGTCTGCATTCAATATTATTAGGCGATTTAAGTCAGCATTATCCTTACACATTTTACGACATTATTTGGCTTATTTGTAATTAATTATGGAAAATACTTAACTGAAAACCTTAATAACATTGTGCCCGTACCGGGAACAGTACCAATAGTTCATCATCGCGCTGACAACGGAACTTTAAATCAGCTCTAAAAGTGCAAAGTCGAAAATATTTATACAGTATGATAAAACAGTGAGTCGTGTCCGCCATTCCGCCGCATATTGAGCTCGCGACCTGATTAGGTTCTAGACGTGACAGGTGCCTGGCTATGCTGAATAAATATGAATCACGCACAACCCAGAAATAATATTGGAATGAGATGCAATATTCCAACCCATTTATGTCACTGTAAAACGAGTGCGTAGGCGACAGATTTAATTTCCAAGAAATGCGCCACAATTTTCTTGTAATTTAACTGATCATGTTATATATAGAAGTGACTGCTTTGTAGTTATAAGTGTATGGAGTATGATTATCACGGGTTTAATTCAAAGTTAGTGTAAAGAGTTATTGGGATTTTTCAGAAATCTTTAGTAGCAGCAGCATAAAATATGACCAAAAATAACATTAGGTTTTAATAGTAGTTATATTACTCCCTAGTAAACGTGAGGTTTAGGTGTATTCACAAAGAATTATCACGTACTTTAACGTTGAAGGAAAACATCGTGAAGAAACCTGCACTAAAAGTTCTTAGGAATTTCTTAGGTGTGTAGTCCGCCAACCCGCACTAGGCCAGCATGGTGGACTAAGACCAAAACCCTCTCAGTTGTGGAGGAGGCCCGTCCCCAGCAGTGGGACGTATATGGGCTGATGATGATAAAAGTGAGGCTTACAGCTGACGATATGTCGGTGTTGAAAATACACCTCTGCCAACGCCTTTAGGAAAACAGGCGTGAGTGTTTGTTTGTTACAAATAAAAATCTCTTGTAATTTTGTAATTAAGAAACTATAAGACTGTTTACATTTTTTTTCTATATAATTTTATAAACACAAAAAGTGTTTATAGTATTTCTTGTGAAAAATACCAGTGATGACATACGGCACTGAGACGTGGCCTCTCACTATGGGCCTCATTAGGCGGCTCAAAGTCACTCAACGAGCTATGGAGAGGGCTATGCTCGGGGTTTCCCTACGAGATCGAATTAGAAATGAGGAGATCCGTGTGAGAACTAAGGTAACCGACATAGCCCAGCGAATTAGCAAGTTGAAGTGACAATGGGCCGGGCACATAGTGCGGATAACTGATGGCCGATGGAGTCAAACAGTTCTCGAATGGAGGCCACATAGCGGGAGGCGCAGCGTAAGACGAAATGGTCCGATGACCTGGTAAAGGTCGCGGGTCGTCGCTGGATGCAGGCTGCCTCCAACAGGCCACTGTGGAGATCATTGGGGGAGGCCTATGTTCAGCAGTGGACGTCTTTGGGCTGATGATGATGATGATGATGTGAGAAATATCAAAAATGAAAAATAACTATTATAACAATTTAACCAGAACATTCTGCTATGTCTCTAGTACGAACTTTTATAACGGTAACATCAATATTAATGCTATGCAGTCGTTTTTAATTACCAAGCAATTATCCTTGCCATCAGATTCGAAATTTTAGTGTCTGGATGAAGTTAATTCTATCCGATTTGGAATTCAGTTAAAAGTTGGATATAGTTGTTAATCGATTGAATTAAACACTGTACTATCTTATATCTTTATAACATTTCTAAAACTCGTTTCCTATATAGGTTCTGAATTGAATTTGAACGCATCGAAAAAATTGCTTCCGATAAAGTGAGGCTCGGCTCGTGCAGGACAGATGTCAATCAAACGACATCGAAGCGACATCGGACATGTGTCAGGTTCTTGTTATCGTGACCCTCATCTTTGGAGAAATTACTTCCTGCATCCATGTCGCTGGGAGCGACACCCCGTCTGTATTCCTGCTCATTTGCCCCGTTTAACCTGTTCCTATTACCGGCCGTCCCTAAAATTTCTCCAATAAACACACAATTAACATCCTTTATGAATAATTTCTGCACAATTTCAGTTTTGATATAGTCCGTAACAATAATATTATCGATGAAATGTGCTTCGATATTTATAATATAATTTGATTGGAAATATCTTAGATTTTATCTCTTTTGAAATAGACATCTATACAAATAAATAAAATTGGAGTGTGTTTGTAATATTGAAATAACCGCTTTTTAATAAATGCATATGGATGTATACACGATACACGGTACATATACCAAAATAACGTTTTTTACAATTTTTGTCTGTCTGTCTGTTTGTTCCGGCTAATCTCTCAAACAGGTGGAGCAATTTTAACGGGACTTTCACTGGCAGATAGCTGATGTAAAAAAGAGTAACTTAGGCTACTTTTATTGATAATATAAATAATTTTGTAATAGTCAGTATTATTTATCAAATATTTGGGGAATGGTATTACAGTAGGTATGTATAAACCATTACCAGGTACAATTGCTTAATGAATGAACCGCTTAATCAATTTTGGTATTGATATAGATGAGGTAAGATATAGTATATTTTTGTCATGACACGGCAAGGAGCCAAGTCGGAATAGGGAAACATGCAATAAATTGTAATGTTAATACGATGAATTAGAGTACAAGTTCCCCACTTTAAACTTATCTTCATAGTCATAATTATGTAACTGTTATTGTTATTTAATATGTATTTTACCATATTTTTTATTATTTACGGCACAAGATATTGTGGTAATTTAACCATTTTTTATTTAATACATTTTATTTTTACAAGTTTCCATGTAACACATGATTATGTGTTTATGCTTATGTAAAGTTAATATACAGCCTTATAAAAGTATTAATAAATATTATACACAATTGGCTCAATAAGTCTAATGTACCGTATAATTTATACACCGAACATTTACTTTATGGAATGAAAAATATGAAGACGAAAACATTCAAGAAGCGTCTACAGTTGAAAAATATGGCTCATTAAGGAATGTTTACCCAAGCTAATTTAACTAGAGGCCGTAGGTATCTCTCGGGAAATTAGCTACATTGTGTGTATGGTACGTACTTTGGAAGTTATAAGACTTTGTTTGGAACACTGATGGCCGACATTCTTAAAGCGTTGATGATTTATACTTACGGTTGTCGCAACGTTGTCCGCGTGACGTATAATAATAATCGAATGTGAAGGTTCGAACAAAGGTAAATCGCTTAGGTATTTGAACGAATGAGGCCGGTATTTCCAGGTAATTGTAGCTGTCGCCCGGACAAATGTGGTGTCCAACGTGCGCCAGATAGTCACTCTAACTGCCGCCATTAACCCGAGAGATAATCTTAAATTACTGCCGACGCACTCAATTGTTACTTCACATCGAATTGCTGTATTTATAATAAATACGAACAAAGCGGCGCAGGCTTCCTGATAACAATTCAACTGGTGTGAATGTTTGTGCTGGAATAATATCGTCGAAACGATTGCGCAATTGCAGGGCCTTTTGGACCGTGAAAAGTGTTTTTGTATTTGTAGATTTTGATGATCATTTTTACGAATTTCAGTACTTAGATTGTTGAGACCCTGGATAGCATTACAGGCTATTTTAAAATTATCTTTTAATTTGGTATTTTAAAATTTAATTTAATATTTTGAAATATTAAAATACAAGAGTTATAGTAGGCCAAAGGTTCCATTACATTGAAAATCATAAATAACTATTTCACGATTGAAAAACCTGTTAACCTGCCTTTCCTACAGTACAGTACAGTATTAAGGATTATGGAAAGGATATGTCTGGCCTTCCAACCTAGTTCGCACCTAGATGTTACGTACAGGCCGGGTCGCAACCGATAAATCTATGCCGGCATACCAATTAAAAACTCTCGGTGGGCCTAACACTTATTATTGGATTTGCGAGATACTATATAGGACGAAAGTCAATTGTTTGTCTCGGTGCGGAGATCTAACCCACGGTCTATCATTTCAGTAGATGACGTAGTAGTATGTATGAACATACTATGTATATCAATGTGTTTACAGGTGGCAGTAGAGTTTGGGGATATGACTTTTAAATTAGTGACGTCTTATTGCTCATTTCATTTGAAGTATTTATATTTATATCTTATAAAAGAACGAAAACTTTTCGGACGGTTTTCGCAACAAGCATCCGATACGAATATGTGTCACGCGCTACAAAACAAATAAAAGAGCATTGTCTCCATGATGTAGACGTCGCGATGAACAAAGGTACGTTTGACAAACAGCGCGACAGAGGCCGTTGTATTCCCAACCTGTTATCTTAACACGAGCCCAGATATTTAGTGTTCCACCACTGCGCTTAGAACAAAGCAAAGCGTAACTTAATATAAAGCATGTTAGGATGCCCACAGACCCAGGGGGTGAGTTTCAAAGACGATCCCTCGAGTATCCTTTATGCAAATCTCGGGTAATTTCTTTGGTGTGAATCTCAAGGGACCCTTTGGCAAGATTGCGTTGACTTTTCAACTGTGCCCCACCTACGTCTTATTTTGTAAGTATTAGTATACGCAAACACGACTCGTTTACATCAGCATATCAAACGGACTGAAGGCCTTTCCAAATACCAACACGCCGCGCCGAACTTAAATAGACTTGAAGAAAAACAACAAAATGATTTTGCTCATAACATTGCGTTGCTTGCTTGTTGGAATATAAATTCACTTTTCGTGAACGCGAAAAGTTTAAAATGCAATTGAAAACTCAGGTTGTAAGTGTTGGCGTATTGCAAAAGTGTTACTTCGCTACATTAGTCCAGTACTTCGGTTACTGGTTTTCTACAGTCAGGCACGGATTTCTACATTCGAGCATAACTATAAAGTAAGAGTTCATTTTATAAATAGCATTTAAATTTATGTCCAATGAGAAAACGGCTTGTTCTATACCACGAATTGAAACAAAGGCCGTTCGCGGAATGTCAGTGCAGCTCGAAAAGCGAAAGAGAGTCATATGATAGGAATGTATCCTTACTACCTAGGAATCCTCATATTAATGGGTAATCAAGGGTCCATCATTTACTTATTGTTTATAGCGGTGTACACTCATAACTAATAAAGGGACATAATTATTACTTCAATATTAAACCAATCTTATTTTAAAATATAATACAAGTAGGTATAGGTATAAGTATTATTTATAAAACACGCTCAGAGAATTTCAATCGCATTTTATTCATCAATTTCATCAATCCGGAAATTACTCATCTTTGACATCTGATGCGGAAGCGAAAAATAAGGAGGAAGAGGTTAAAAAAAATTGTTCCTCACATACCTTATAATTCCCTAATAACGTTCATTTTTCGCATTTCGCATTCGCATTGGAAATGGCACATTCATATTATATTCCTTCCACCTCGCAAGTTTAGTGAGACTCTATTCGCAAAATTTTGGTTTATATTAAAAGTGTGCCGTGGACGAAATATTCATTTGAGATCCATCTCAACCTGACTTGTAACGTCGCAAGGCCTACGACCTTTTTTTATCTTCAATATCTTTATTCTACAAGGGCATCGTGTGAGTGTCTTTTGAACATATCCTTGACCTCAATTTAAAATTTTCAGAAAGCCTGAATTATATCTTCTTTTATAAGATGAATAATTAATTAAGTTTACCGCAAAAAATAAATAATTCAATTTTATAACCACAATTTCCATGAAACTCAATTATTAAAAATCAATTACTCGCACAACGATTACCGCAACATAAAAAACATATTGATGAATCGCTTTAAAAATAATACATCACAAAATACTTTAAATCACTGAAAGAGAAAAGTTAATTAAGACGGAAATTTCATTATTTAGGCCGTGTGCTTTTTGTTTAGTGTTTTTAGGCACTCTTAAATTTTAAGTAAACAGAGACACAAAAACAAAATAGATTTATACAAACAGGTCAACAAAATTGTAAAGGTTCCCAATATTGAGGAGTCCATGATTGGAAAAAGCACCGGGCGGCAGAGGAAAGTAATGTAGTAGTCTAGTCAACAAGTTCAAAAACGTGTTAAATAGAAATAAAGCTCCTAAAAATATATGCCATACCTCATTCGATTCGGAATGACGTCTAGAAAAATGTTTTTTAAGGGCATATTAGCACATAAAAAATTGCAATAGTTATTAAGAAAATAAAAAAAAAAAATTTTTTTTCTTAATTTTTTAAAAAATAAAATTTCTTAACTTTGTTATACATGGTTGTTTTTGTAATTTTTTGAAGTTTTCGAAAAAAAATATAACGGTTAATATTATTTGTTTATAACAAATTGTTAAGTTAATAAACAATTAAATTATTTTTAAAAACATATATTTCTCTGTTATTCAATTGAAAAGGGTCAATGATGATTATTAAGAATACAATAATTTCTTAACTAACTATTTAAACAATTGAAATATAAAAAAAACGATTATAAACAATAAAAAGAAATATTTAAGATTTTTTTTTCTTTTTTAAATCATCATTTTACCTTTGCAATAAGATAGTAAAAAATATTTTTTTTTAATTCTCAAAATAGTCTATTTGTTTATAAACAATTTCTTAACAAATGACGTAACAATTTTTTTTCCAATGTTAATTACTACCTATATTAGATGCAAAAACAGCAATAATAAGATATTACCAAAAAAAAAATTTTTTGATATCATTTTTTAGAAATTTCATTTTTAGTCTATTTAAAAAAAAAATTATTAACAAAATAATAAACTTTAATAATTTTTTTTTTGCATAACTTTATTAAGTACCTAAGTAAGAAGAGCTCCACGAAGCGAAATATTTTTAGACTAATTTTTGAAACTTTTATGCCGTAATTTATAAAAACAGAGATTGGAAAAACATTAGTTAATTAACAATGGTGTAACTTTTTGAAAAGTTGTCAAAAAAAATATTTTTCGCCGTGGTTATTTTCGTTCAAGTGTCTAGATTACACCATAATTTATTCAAATTTTTAAATTGTTATTTAATATTAGAAATAAATTATTTTAGGTGATATACCGGCTTTTTAGACGACGCGCCTATGTCGTAACGCCCTCGCGGAGCGCTATTTCCAGCGTTAAATAAAAGTTATAAATAATATAGATAGAGTTCCGGGAGTAAGGACTTTTCATAATTCCTTAAATATCATTATTTTAAAAGTTATTAACGAAAAACTAAATACCTTGTTAACCCCTTTGCGGCCTCCCCCGAGGTACCACAAGCGGAGCTTAAGGCGCTTTCCTCTCGTTATAAAAAAAACCATTCTCTTGTCTTCTTTATTTGAAACATCGTGATCGGTTTTTGAATATCTATCAAAATTTATGTTGAACTTTTTTCGATGCTCATGTTCATGCTCTAAGTATTAAGCGTCGATCCCAAGGAATTTTATGGATTGGTAAAGCTCCAGTAAAAGAAAAACATATATATAATGTATGATGTATGAATGTAATGTATGTATGAATAATACTTTATGTTTAAACTGCAAGCTACTTCCAAGCTTTCGCACGCGCAGTAATATTGCATTATAATATATAATGTTTAATAATATAGTATGTTTGTGATGTCACGAGTAGTTACTGCTTGTTCGTTTTTCCGCATCATTCAATTTACAATACTATTAGTTCCATATGATCGGAATACATTAATCTACACATGAATAACAATATTTTAATTTGTGCGGATAACTAGAACTGAAGCAGATTCGTGTAATTAGACCTACATACATTTGAATTCATTGGTTGAGTTTAGTCGACTAGGCACCAATTTGTTTAAGAGCTTTCTAAACATTAATTATTCTTACAAAATTTATCATATAATTTTTTTTTAAGTTAAAGGGAGCCTCATAATTCAATACACAAACATCGGTGATGATAATATTGCATTATTGAAGTAAATTATGCATAAACACTTATAAGAAAGACTAGTATGTAACCTATGTAATAATGTAATAACCTTTGTAACCTATGTAATAAAAGATATTACTTTTATCCATAGCAACTTGTTATATACTATCAAATCCTAACTTACTATCACAAGTGTCCTTATCTTATCTATTAACTCTTACTCTTTCAACAGATTTAGACGAATTTTGATACAAGATATAAATCAGGTGGCTCACATGCTCGTTTGCTTTCTTTTCTAAAAAAATAAAGGTTCCTACCTGGAGAATTTATACCCTTCTATTAATCCCTAAAAACAAATAACTTCCTGACAAATTACTTGGTTTATAACAACCTATATTAATGTGCGTAAAGCGGCACACACTGAACTAACCCAAAAAAGACCGTAGATAAAGGTCGTAGAAGGTAACTGCATGTCACTTAAATCAGGATGTTCTGATTTTTGCTTGCTTGCTTGTTGCACATCATGTATCAGTTCCCAAAAACTAATGATTTGTAAGCGTACTATGTTAATACTTACTTTATACCTACTAACGTTAGTAGTTAAAAAAGAGACGTTACAAGAGAAATCTTGGTCCCAATTGTCTGACACGTGACGCAAAACCTATGAATTGACGCGATTGAGTAAACGTCTGAGCTAGAGTAAGTTCCGCAAATCTTTGATTTTACGTGGTTTGCTCGTACTTTTCCAACAAAAACATGATACCTTAAAAACTAAATTGCAGTTTCACGAAATGAATATTTTTAATTTAAATGGAAGAAGCATCGTTAAAAGGTTTTTAATGATGTCGTCAACAATGTATCCGATTGAAATTTTAATGTGATTTACCTTTAAGCACTTTAGTGCAGTGAGTTGTTTCTTTATAAATCCGCAATGTATCGTCAAGTATACATATTTCCTTCAAGTAAGATATTAGCCACTTCTATGCTCTTGAATAGTCAGGATTCTATCAATTCCAAATGTCAAATTAATCTCAGCCATTCTTTATGTTCATGGTCATAGAAACGTACGGTATTATTAGTGTGCAGTGATGGCCTCGAGGTTTAGGCGCGCGGTCGAGAATTTCGGCGGTCGCAGGTTTAAACCCCAGGCACACACCTCTGACTTTTCGAAGTTATGTGTGTAATGTGTATTCACAATGAATTATCACTTGCTTTAACCTAAAAAGTTCTTAGGAATTTCTTAGGTGTGTAGTCCGCCAACCCGCACTAGGCCAGCGTGGTGGACTAAGGCCTAAAACCCTCTTAGTTGTAGAGGAGGCCTGTGCTGAGCAGTGAGACGTATTTGGGCTGATGATGATGATGATAATTATTAGTGTGTTAGAAGAGAAGCTCCTATATCAAGTTGATCCATGATTCCACAATAGTTTTTTTTAAATTAAGCTTTGTCTACATGTCCATAGAGAAAGTATTCAAAAAAGCAAGGAAATTTATACCAAGCATGTTTATGATTTTAATAATCTCAGGTACAAGACATATAAATCCCAAGCTTTGCATGCGAAATTTCTAACTTTAGATGTCAACTTGTCTTATGACAAAGAATATCGCTTTAAATAACGCATTCGTAATATTATCTACACGAACATGAAATTTAAAGTAAAATATAGTTAGTGGATGTTAAAAATCTGCTGTCATGTCTTATATATGCATCTAATAAAAAAGTTGGACTTAAAATACTGTCAAGATTACTGTGTCTTATGAAGTGCGCTCTTATCGACAATGATCTCGTGTTGATCGGCAAATGCAGATACTCCTAATCTACTAAATTGAAAGACCTCCAAAATTAAAATAAATTGCGGTGCTGTTCTAATTTGTCTACTGCATTGAGTATTTCTGGCAAGTAATTCAAAATACAGTGGAAAACTTATCAATTAAAATAAAAAGAAAATTCAATCCATGATAAAATGGATTTTAAAACGTAGATATAAATAAGTATATTTATTAAAGCCAACATCTTTCCGTTATTATGTTAGAAGCAAATTTATAAATCATCATATTATAACATAAGATAAAATATGAACTACAATTTTTTCAGCTTCCCCACGTCACGGCGTGTGCCTCAACAGCCGCGTCATATAAAATTCTTTATATTATGACCCTACATAATACATAAAGTATTATACCGTATTATTCATGACCACCTCAATTTACGGAACTCGAGTTTGCGGCAAGTCAATTTCGGAGACATTGTAAATTGCCTCAATGATGCCCCGCCGAGTTCTAGGCTCGGTTTATTATGAATATAAAATAACGCAATAACTTATTTACTTGAGCGTGTAGAATTTCTAATAAGATTTGGTTAATTTTTTAAAATTATTTTACAACGTTATAATAGGAAAAAATCAACGCAGGCTAGGTTGATCACTTTCAGTTCCAAACAAGAAGATAGATGATCTGCCCAATATACCAATAGCCCGAACTTGAAAAATTCTGATTAAAAAGATTCTCGCACAAGTGTTTGATGTGTATGCAACGAAACTAAAAGAAGTTTATTTGATCGAGCCAATTGGATTCTCGAGTCCTGCCTACCGAAAAAGGTGTGTGTGTGTGTGTGTGGCTTAGATTATATAACGGTTTAAAAATCATCCAACAAATAACGTTAATTCAAATTCATGTCTGTGAATATTCATTAATCATACCTTTGAACATTAAAAAGTAAATGGAAAAAAACCACATGATAAAAATAGTAATCTAGCTCGTATTACAGGACTTATTATTTTCATCCTTGGTTTCAGCGGGCTTCTCCAGTTGTATAAGTCTTTACATAAGATCCTAATGCCTCGTAGTCCACCATTTTGCCTGCCGCTTCGCTATGTGAGAAGTGCAGACTATCTTTCCTACTCCTTGTATATCTTTCGTCCTTTGTGATGATTTTTTGCCGTTATAAGTATTACTACTGTTCAAAGAAAATTGTCAGTCTTCAGCGCTGCCATTCTTATGACGTATTGTATTGTCACTTACCAAAGCTTTATTGGTTCTGACACCGGAATATTCTTCAACCTGTATCTAGAAAAATGTAGATGACCCAGACAGACAGTTCCTATGAAAATTTAATCAATAATGAAGTTCGCAAGGTGCGGCCTCAGTCTGAAATATGTTAATAGAATAACGTTAACTAAAAGTTTACTATCTTCTTCTCCGAAACAATACTTCATACAACATTCCAAGAATTTACTCCTTAATTAATTATGGTAGTTGATAGATGTTTCAAATGCGACGTCGTATAAGCCAAAAGTATATCGGTATAGTAAAGTATATCGTATATAATCAATGTTAACATTAATCAAATGTTACGTAGAATTAAGTACGAATCAACTTTATGCATATAATAATAATGCTTTAACGATAGGACAGGGTACTCCATGAAAGATTTCAAAATGTCCAGTAGCTTAAAAGACAGATTTTTGATTAATTAAATTAAAGAGCATAAAAATATCACCAAACAATCACACACACACACAAGTATTTCAATATATTATCAATGTCGCTTCAACTTGCTGAATTATCATCAGACTCGAAATGTGACTGAATTCAGGGCCATGATCAGTTCATATTTCACCGCCCATTCAGCCACGCGTCAATGGCTGGACGATAAGGGCCGAGCCAAGCCCACACGAATAGCAACTCACTGCGTAAATATTCTCCTTAATTTAATTATATTCTGCTAATCAAGTATTCTCTTAAATACTATAACTAAAACTTACGTCAATTCCTTTATATCTGGTTGGATATATTTAGGGTTCAACAGAAAGATAACCGTTAACCGCTATAGGATCACTCGTGTCTCAGCCTGTCACAAACAACTTAGTTGAACTTTTGTACATACATATATGTTATTTAATTGACCAAAACACGCGCCCATAATGTTAATAAATGATTTTTTTAAAACCTGGCACTCTATAAGAGAGTTAATCAGAAAATGTAAATTGTACCGTGTGATACTTAAAATAAGGTATCTTAAAACCGTTTCAAAGTCATTATTATAATTTTGACTGTTATCAACTACGATGAAATCGTTGATCATCCCTCCCGTCCTTTTCTTCTTGTCTCCAAAACTACTACAACGATTATAAAACAAACATACAGAAAATAGCTCTTCATTTATATATAACACGAAAATTAATCAGAAGTCAGTGGTGTGGGGTTGACTTGACAGAATATGGTAAACCTCTTCATATTGTGCACATATTATGTTTGTTTTTAACACTTTAATATGTTTGTATATCAAGTTCAAATTAAGATCAAGTGGTAGATAGTAATGGTCCCTGGAAGCTGTTTAAAAAGTAAGTAATATGTTATAAAAAGTTTTGGCCTTTTATGCTGCATAATAAATATAATTTTCTTAGACGCGGAAGTAAATCAAAACTTGTAATATAGGTTATTTCCCTTTGTTATAGAATCACGACGCTTGGCAAGTAGAAGTCATTCAAAGAACAAGTATAGGAAAAATCCAAAACCGGTTATTTACAATTAAATTTCATAATTTGCCACAGCAAAATGCTTAACTGGTCAAAAGTACTTTGAACGCGGGCTTTCGGCAATTATATGAGTATGTAGCGAACACTGTTCAGGTAGGTAAAGGTGCGGCTTGAGAGGCCCTTGGGTCGCCCATACATTCCTTGAGTAGCCTTTCAGTTTATAGACAATACTACTGTTGACCAACCTGTGCAATCATATTTTGACTGATTTTTACAGTTAGAAGTCCTTTTCACGGCTAAGTGTTTTGAATGTAACATTGCACTTATATTTAAACTAGCCTTTGCTCGCGACTCCGTCCGCGTAGACTACAAGGTTGGGTTCAGAAAGAAAATAAGTTGTAGCCTTTGATTGAAGAAATTCGTATATTTTAAAATGAATAGTTACTAATCTTATATAACCTGCATCTCAAAATCATTTCTTAGGGGATGCCTACGTCATAGTAGCTTTATGCATGCAAGGTCTCAGCCCGATCGGTTTAAAATTGACTAAGTTTCGTACAAACTTTCATCCCCTATTTTATCCCCTTGGGGGTAGAATTAATCAAAATCCTTTCTTAGCGGATGCCTACGTCATAACATCTACCTGCATACCAAATTTCAGCCCGATCCGTCCAGTGGTTTGGGCTGTGCGTTGATAGATCACTATGTCAGTTAGTCACTTTAGATACAATAATATAAAATAAAAATAATTAAATACACCCAGTCAAAAGTCACATACATAGTTCTGACCTCACATTAAGATACAAGTCTGATGTCGAGGGTATCAGAAACTATGAGACACTTTTTGGTCTCACAAACATCCAGATCCGTAACAAATATTTGTGGATCACACTAACATTTATCTCGGTGTGGGGATCGAATCCACGGCCTCTCGTTTCTGAAGCTAGTGTCTATACAACTGCGTCATGAGGCATTCAGAGACAATAGACTCGCCTACTGTTATCCATTTACTAAACGTGGGTACAGAAATGCACATCTGCTAAGCCGATGTTGGATACAGGCGTGACTGTATTTATATAAGAAATGGGAGCCTTAGAAAATATATTTTTTTACTATTTAACAGTGTATTTAGTAGCAGGTTCTCAAACTAGTATTTGTAAACGAAACTACTATTTAAAACATTAATTAGCCGTTTCTCCGCATTTTAATTAAGTTTACGTGAAACAAAAGAGATAATTCTGTTTCATACCTTTTTTGAATGTTAAATATAATTCATTACCATTTTTTCTCACTAATTAATCTTCAATAAAAACAGGAATCTTCCATTTAAATAATTCCCTTAAGTAAATAATCAGCTGGCGACTCATTAATGCTGGAGAAAGAAAAATTACGTCGCCCGAATATTTAAATTAATACGTCCCGAGTTAGAGGTATAACAACGTCCCAACACAATTTGTTTTGCTACAAGAGTATCACAAACAGTTTAAAAAGGTTAATTCGGTAGCAGAGCGACGAACCATGACATGAATTCAGAGCACCTGGTATTTGGTGTGACAAACAAATTTACATTTTGCCGTATAATTGTGTGTAAAATATTACATTTCGACCCAACGATCACTATTGTGTTTCTGATTTCACTAAGTCTACGTTTGAAATGGTATGTCTGCCGTTTTATTTGTTAGTTAACACATTAAGTGTCCTTTTCTATGAGTAAATCGACATTGAATTGAAATCTAGATAATATTATATTTCATCATAGACCAAATAACCTGGGTTTTATTGTACTTTTAATATAAATTTGACTATTTGAAAAGCCACATCGTAGTGATTTGTTTTGTTTTTCGTGAGAATGTTAAGATTCGACCTCTTGAGCCGCTGTACCTCCGTAAAAAAACCTGTTTCATCTCTTAGTGACTTTATTGTCAAACATAGATCTATAAAATCAGTGATTCCAAAAGCCGTTTGCAGTTTTCAAAACAATATCTTACAGAACTTCTGCCTTAAGTTATTATGCACTTAGCTTACCAGACACCATCTTATAGTGACCATATCAATATTAAAAATCATTTATGTTTCAAATAAAATAGTTTTAGATCTTTATTTTAAAATAATAATTATATTTTGCGTTAGTTAGAAATATTTAGGGCCGTACGCGTCAAACGTCAATTGAAGTTAATCTTATTGTAAAGATTTTATCTCTCTTTCACTATAAATTGGTACTGTCAATGTACCTAACAGAAAATTACAACATAAAGCTTAACAGAGGTATAACTTGAACTTATTTACGGCATTAACTACCGCACTCAGTTTTTTTTTAAATGAATAAATTACTTGACCCTATATGAAGATTTCCTCACGATATTTCCTTCCCCGTTAAAGTACGTGATAATTAATTGCTAACACACACATAACTTCGAAAAGTCAGATGAGTGTGCCTAGGGTTTGAACCCGCAACAGCCGGGATTCTCGACCACGCCTAAACCTCAATACCATCCCTACTTATCTAGCTACACCTATTTTTCCATTATTTTATACTATACATGTGCACTAATTTATTCACTGCAAATGTACCTTTATAATCCTATATGTTTATATGGGATTACAAAGTTATTTATGCAGTTTATGAATCTAGAAAACTAGACCGAAATTGCAAGATATTTTAAATTTTCCTTAAGTTATACACTAAACACTAATTGTGTTCCAAATTTGAAGCTTCTATGTCGGCTAGAAGTGCCTTAGAGTTTTTATGATCGGTCAGTGAGTTTATGCCATTCTTGCTTGGTGACAGAAAATTCAGGTTTCTAGGTTTATCCACAACGAAGTTATAGGGTGTCGAATATGGCCTGAGTTGCTTCGAGAAAAGTATAGTATAGTACGGCCGTGCCGCTTTTTCGCTCGACTTGACGGGGGCACTGCCGTGCCCCCAGATATTACACTTAAATCTCCTGTAAGTGTGTCATCAATGAACATATTGCATGAATTGCAGACTAAAACAAACAAATTATTTAAAATTTAATTCACCACCGTGAATTTACTATGGTGAGAGAGACGTAATTACCACTTGCCTCATGACAATCGGATCGATAGCGATCTACCGATTTCATTGAAGTACAACAGACGCCAGATTAACATAGGGTCTTGAATAGCGCACATTGAGCGTGCAATGAAACGGCAATGATTCAGCCGGAGCAGCGATTCGCACGGCCTATGTCCGACGTCCGGCGTACGCCATCCGACCGTTGACGATAATCTCTGCCCGCAGGACTGACTCCGTGATCACTCACTTGTAATCGATGATGTATGGCTATTCAGGAGCGTGTAAAGTCAGTGCACGTTGCGAAATATAATTGCCACGCGTGTGCTATGTGGTTGAGCGATATCTTTGTCAGAGGTGTCATAAAAATGCCGAGTTCGATATGGGTAACAAAATGTATAGCATTCCCAAATTTAATTACAAAAATAAAATTGCTTACAATTTCGACGTCTGTTTAATATCACTACACTGTTATGAAAATGATAAACTTGATTTTAATTACTTGACTTAAAACATTTATGGCATAAGTTGTTCTGAGTGCGGGGCAAAGTTTTGCTTCTGGTGATCTCGTTGGGGTGATAAGACCCAGCGCTTAATAACGGTACAAAGGACGTAAGGCAAGCCTCATGTTTGTCATTTGTCCCGTAAGTTGGTACACTCTCTCATAAAAGCCTGTGTACAACATCTCAACATACTGGCATTAATAAAAATAAAACTATTTATTTTTAACACCACCGTGTGCAAATACCGCGAAAAATAAAGAACATGAGTTATTTTGGAGGTTTTATCAGCAAGCAATCTTTTTTAGGCAACCTTGCAATAATAGGGCTATACAGTAAGAATGGTGGTCTATCTGAACAGTAAAATAAGACAAAACATAATATATACCTTTGTACTATATCCATCGTAAATATATCGTATAAGTACACATAGAAATACAAAAAGATAGAAGGCTACTTTTCACACTACTTTTCCTTTATTCAGATATTCTACACGATTATTTTTTTGTATTATTAGTAAAACTTATACCTCCTAATTACAATATTATTAGTGAAAAAACATAAAAAGGGTATTTAATCTATTTAAAAACCCAATGGTTTTTATTTAAAATAATTTATAAGTAAACAAACCAATGGTGTAAAATGTGGTATATACTTATATTTTCTGTTTATACATTGAAACGAAGCTTTTGTATTTCTCTGTACTTACAGTCATACGCCAAGTTTTGTCTTGGGTCAAAGGAAGTTTCTGAAGTGCGTCGAATCGTAAACAACTGACGTATAGGCATAATTTTTGAGATACATTTGCGGCTCTGATAAACTTTATCTATTTAACTGATAGTATATTAAGTGATAAAATGTGGGAGACAGGGTTCATAATATCTTCAGTTATGTTTGTTATATAAATTTCAAGTTGGAATTCCACCTACCGCAGATTTTTCAGTAGAATTTACAATACTTGTCAAGAGTCCTTTATTAGGTGGGTGTGAAATATGATGACCTCATGATATATTTATGGGTTACGTTAGTGATGAAATCATTAGCCAAAAATATATTGTATGGGATACGGTCATACAGGAAAGAATGTAGATTACAAAAGTACTTTAAACATAAAACAACAGTTTTATCTCAATAAATCATATAGATGCGTTCGGGTACATAAGACTAATTTAGTTAAGGAAAGAAATTACGGCGAGCATAAACTTCGCGATTTTAAGAAAAATTGGGTATCGCACCTGTGCCGCGTAGAAACGAAAATGAACGCCATTATCCCACACCATAATCTTAAATCACTTGGGCTTAGTGTTTCGATTACAGACAAAGGTTCGGTGCGAAAACCCACATTATGATGGTAGTTGAATAATTGTATAGATAAGTGGAATTGATGGGCTCCGGTATAGTTCCCAGTTTACGCCTTTGGAATTTCCGTGTTCGAAGCGAAATCATTATTCCATGAACACACAGGGTGCCGGCGTATTCATAAATTTTCAATTAACAAATCATAAATCGAGAAAAAATCAATGAGTCTTTAAATCTTACATTTACTATGTAAAGTGACGGACAGTTAAAATTTAAAGTATAAATCGATGTTTTGTTGAATTAATTTACCGATGGATATTGGTTTATCCCATATCCCGTGCAGTTATTCACGTGAGGTACATATAGAATGTGAAATCGCAGTGAAGGTGGGCGGGGAGCAACGACCGTGCAAACAGCTCCACTCGATAACCCTCCAGCTTTTGCGTGGTCGACTATTTGCCTTCCTCTCCATATGGATTCATGTTTACCCGCTTTATCACGTAATAACTTTATCAGATTAGCACAAATTCTTCAGCCTCCGACTACAATTGTAAAACTGTTCCATTTTATTGGGTTGAGTAATTTATATCTTGTTTTATATAGACCGGCTTTCACTCGGAGCCTGTATTAAACAGATCTAGCGATATCTCATAACCGTAAAAATGCTAGCCGACGTCTGCGTAGAATATCTGCAAACACCGAGACAGATGTTTACAAGCAATAAAATCGCTCGAATGGTTATTGAGCAACAAATAATAATAGAATCCGAAAGTCCAATTGTGTGAACGCACACAACTTTTCTCGTTATGTGCGCTGGAGATGTTTCGAGATTTGCACGAACTCCGCAGTGCATCGAGCACAATGGTCCCTTCTCTTATCCTCTTTGCGGGGGACACATCTATTTCGACTTTTTGTTGAGGCTTGGAAACAGTCGGTCGCGGGGCACGTACGTTCGCTCGTCGGAGACGCGCTTAGAATTCAATATCCCCATTTTACGTTGCCTTTACACACACATAAAACAAACGAAAGGTACTCGGGCTTTGTGTATCCCATTTGCTGATGCTCTAACTAAACTGATGTACGACACATGTGGAGGATAAAAACTTTAATCTTTACACGGAGCCCGGCGTGGCTAATTTATTAGACGAGAAAAAGCACTAACAAAACATTGCAAATGAAGTACAATTTGCAA
This sequence comes from Hemaris fuciformis, assembly GCA_907164795.1. Classification (NCBI taxonomy): domain Eukaryota; kingdom Metazoa; phylum Arthropoda; class Insecta; order Lepidoptera; family Sphingidae; genus Hemaris; species Hemaris fuciformis. The sequence continues at coordinate 9,030,652 of OU015438.1, read as the reverse complement.
ACAATAAAGCAAGAAGTAATGTGCAGACAATATTTGCAATGTTCTCGACTGAGAACAATAGACAATGCGATGCAGAAAAAAACATGTCATACAAGCCATGCTTGATTAATTATAAGACGAAGATAGCGAACAAAGAATCCTAATTAGACACAAAACCTTTCATTTTTATTTTTGAATGAAGTTGAAATATAACCGATGATGATTAAATATAAAAAAAAACACGTTCCTGTTAAATATTAATGTTTAATAGCGCACGTGCATTGCTGTGTGTGACGTTATTGCATTAAAACTCGGTTCATTTTTTACCTCTTAACATGCAGCTATGAACTCAAACTTTGCAATTTAATTACAGACTGTAATTGTATTGTGTGCGCCGAACTGCACCGGGTTCACCGATGGCTATAGCACTGGGCACGTGACGACATCTCTAATGCATTCACGGATATACACGACAAACTTTTCGAACGTGGAAAACTCGAATAAAATCGTGTATTTCACATTGTTTATTGGCAAATTGATGTAAAAAATGGTTAAAAACCATATGACTCATATTTAGTTAAGCATAAATCTCCAGTACTAGTCATTAAAAATTCATTTTGTATTGCATGATAATTATACTTAAAGCACAACTAGACTGCCTCAGGTATAATTACCTGCGTTATTAATGCGTTAATACGCATAATATTCACTTGCTAATTTGGATAAATATTTTATAACTATTGACGATTATTTTCAATTTCTATGTTTTATGAACAGACTTTTATTTTCAAAGATTATAATTAATGAAATCCGTTAAAATTGAATTAAAGCATCCCACGTCTACTGCACCTCGTAAAGCGTTTATTCGCTTACATAAAAGACGAGTTACTAAATTTAAAGGCTCTGTTTAATACCCTATTTCGTACATAAACCAGGACGAAGATAAACCTACTTATCTTCTTTTAGTACTTTCAAAGAACTGTTCATCTCGCTTCAGTTTAAAGCGTTGACCCATTGTAGTGTTTGGTACTTAGCGAATGTTTATTTTGCGAAGATCTTGCCCTAGAAAGAACTTCGATGTCATAAAGTACGTGTAAGCAACACGACCCTGTATGCTCGCTACTTATTATCCATAGCAACATGCCACAATGCTACTTTCCGAACCTTTCTCATTTTGTTTTTGTTCCGTTCCGCGTTGTTGCCGCAGTCGCAGATGTTTCTGGGAAAGCTACGGCTCATCTACGGATTAGAACACGTTAGGTTTTCATATTATACGACAATGCCCTACATCACAAAAAGAAACTTGGCTTGCTTATATTTTGACAGCGATGAGTAAAGTCTGCGTCAGCGTTGAGCGTTTTTGCTCCCCGCTTGTCTAGCGCATTTCATATTAAAATATTTTACGTGCAAGTTTAAACTACTTTAAAAATATATTGTTGAAATCTATTGACTAGAATGCTCGTTATTGAAATTGATACACTTTATACAGATAATAAAATATTGAAAGCCTTGTTTCCTTCCTAAGCGACTGAAACATGATTTTCAAAAGAGTATGTAATGCCGTCTTATTTCCCGAAACGATTGAGTAAACGTGATGTTTGATACCAAATTGACCGCGCAGACAGGATAACTTCCAAAGAGACTCGTCTTTGTTGGTATAACAAAACAAATAAAAGGAGATACTGTTAAACTCGAACTACATCCTAAACGGCAAGCTAGCAAATACATTTTGGCCGTCGTTTAAGCTCTTAGAATTTAAAAGTTTATTCAATTCTTTATTAAAATTTAAACCTAAAGTATGCCGGTACGTTAGAACATTTTACGGTATCCTCAAAAATTGAAGAGCCCAGGTAAGTATTAATGAGAGGCCGCTCCCGTTACAAAGTCCGGCCAGCGCACTCCCACCGAGAAAATTACGCGGAAATTTACATAATAGAGAATCCGTGGCTGCCCTAGTCCTTTGAAAGTTGGAGCTGCGGGTCCGCTTCGAGTGACACTGTCGCACATTAAATTAACATCTCCGTCACTTTGTTTGTGAGGGTTGCATCCACACCGGCAGCCTTCACTTGCAAAGGAAACTTGTTAATTTGCTCTCGCCCATCGCTTTCAATCAGCAAACTACGGGGAATTAATTTATCCCTCAAATACGATGAAATGGAAACCAATTCAATAATGTATATCAGTAGATATTGAACAAATGTGCTCTCTGAATTATCGAGTAATCCGACCGAATCAGCGGAACTAAAAACGTAAATGCAGCAGTCGCCGTAATTGGGTAACCGCCGCGCATCATTAGGTAATTGCAGCTGCGGCTCCGCTGCCCGTTTCCACCGCCTACTACCAACCTCATCCTCACCCCATTCTCACCCTACTACCTTTGTACATTACTATTGTTCCGCCACAGATGTATTGTGCAGGTGAAAAGCTTGTGACCTTTTGTTTTGTGGTATATGAAGCAGCATTCTCTATGATGATATGCTAGTCACGCCGATGTCCATCGTATCTTTAGAAACCTTTACTAAACTGGTACGAGCGTACAATTTTCTCTATTGAAACAGATTTTTCTTCATTCTAAGTTTTAAATGTAAATTCTTGTCGGTTGTAATTTTCTTTTCTCCAATATGTCCGTATTTATTGAGGGTTAGTGGAAATTCTTATTTTCATACTGCATGTACTTGAAGATCATTTTTGATTTATATGTTATGGCAGCGTGACGACGCCTTATTAGTAAAAGCATACCAAACGTCAATATTTTCTTTCAACCTACCGTTCCGTTCAAGTCCCACCAAATTGATCATTCACTGCATGTATCAAACTCAAATAAATAACATATATGTATGTTACTTAACAATTCCTTTGACATAATACAAAATTCTGTATTGCAATTCTACGTGGTGCAATTCCGTGTCAGTTTGTTATTATCTTTACTTTGCTGTGATAACCAGCTATCATGCGAAATAACGGGGTTATTATTGGGCCTAGTGGTGGCCGGGGAAGTTACATTAAGTTTGCCGTTGAGCTTAACTTGCTGCTTGGCTCGCAGGCTTTGCTATTACGCGACTTGGCCTTACCATGTAATACGTATACGGATATCCAAGTAGTAGGTATATGGTATACGCGATAACATACCGCTTCTAGATTACTCCAGTTCGAATTGTATTGTTCAGTTCAATGCCTCGTGTAATACGTTTTGCTAACAGCCCCTTTTAGTTCATGACACGAAATGGCATTCGGTTTTGTAGACCTATTAGGAATAACAAATGAATCAGTTCTGATTCCTTTTCGGTACCTAAAAAGATTGGGGTCACGTCGAAAGGTTTAGTATTTGTTTGTAGGAAATAATAAAATGTAGGGTATTTTTATTTGCAAGCTCTTTCATTTATATTTTACTGTAGCTGTAAACATTTATATAAAGGCAAACCAATGTGATTAAATAGAAACAGAGTGTCAAATTTCAACTGGTATTTTTATAAATAAACACTACCTATATCTTACAACCAAAACGTCCGATGCAAAGAAATCACAAGAGCAATATTGGTAATAGCAACAGCAGTAAACATTATAACGTACGAGGAATTATTGGGAATCAGTGAAACAACACGTGCAAATTACACAAGCTCCCAGAGATCAGCAGTCTCAGTGGAGGGTGAACTTTACGAGACAGGAATTACATCCGGACAGTGGCACAATAAAACGAACACGATCATTTTATCGTACAGTTTATAGCAACGTTTTATGAAGTGTTTTGTGATCGGAGCACAGCCACTGGGACCGAGTGATTATTTCCAACACCAAAATTGAATCAAATCAATTTATATTATCCACACACGGCGTTAGTACAAATTGAGTTTTTGTATTTTATATTTTCCAATTACGAGGCGCGGCCCTATTCCGATTCAAAGCGCCTTTTGTTTATACAATACCTTTCATTCGTTTGGATAAAATGATGGCAGGATAGCATTGCATTGTCATGTTTTCTGTACTGTATATAGGTGTTTACAAAGTAAAAACATAACAAAATGTCAAATGACATCGCGTACAAAAAACGTTGTTTCACAAGGCGGAACCGTATTTTGCTCGTAAAGTTCAAACGGCTGTCATCCGAGCGCATTCAGGAGTAGGGTTTACGTCAATTTCGCTATAAGTTCAGTACTTGCCTTCAGTTAGCGCGTCGTTGGCGTCTAGAACTCGTTTAATTAAAAGGGAATCTACTCGTCTAGTGCAGTTAAGCCCGTGTTTGCTCTCCATCTGTGCCCCCCGCGCCACACTTGCCGGCCGAGTCAACTAATGCACTACATACTACATATGGACGTATTTCTATTACTTTGTTTACTTCATAACATCATTACCATTCCTATAAATATATCTATGATATAAGTACATCCACATTTAGATATAAATACCATGTCTGTGCTCCTTATTCTAGTTTTGTTAGCGTTGTGTATTTGAATGACGCTAAGTATGGAATCACTTACATACACAATATTGATTAATTCGAGATAATTGTAGTACCATTAGTTTTTAAAAGTTTCCTCGTAATGGTCAAAAATTTATTTTATTTAATCAGAATTCGACTAAGATAGCAACCACAGTTTTTTAAACTATAATTTAATTAAACATTCGAATATAATAACGTTCGATATAATATCGTCATATTTATTACATACATACATAAACTCACGCCTGTATTCCCCGAAGGGGTAGGCAGAGGTGCATTTCTGCACCCACATTTCGCCAGGTATGTATCAGTCCCACGTAATAGGGGGCGAGCCTATTGCCGTTTTTCGGGCACATTTCCAGACTCCGTGCTGCTACTGAGAATTTCCTAATGGAAAAACCCAATAACACTTTGCCCGACCCGGGAATCGAACCCAGGACCTCTAGATCGATCGGCACATACTTGTACCGCGAGACCACGAGGCAGTCAATATTTATATTTATATTTATATTTATTACAATAAATTAATTTGCAACTGAAACAAAGGTTTGTTACAGAGTGAATTAAAATTCAAAACTAAATACTGTTAATCCGATTTGCTGTAAATACAGCGTATACATTTCAGAAAACCCGTGGATCTGCCCGATGCATCCGTGTACACTGACAACATCTAGCAAATGAAAACACGGATAAAATCTAGGGACTTGTTCCCGTATTGTGGGAATGCAGATGGTTCTAAAAGCACCTTAAATAAAAACTAGAATTACACGGAACAAAACCATGGCAAAACGTGTATCTTAGTTTACTTGTTTATTTTGTAATTTCGACTTACTCATTAGTCTTACGGTGTTAATGTGCTCTGGACGATCGAGAGGTATCGGGCTTAATTCACTGGCCGAGAAAAGTGATGTTAGGTAAATCAAAAATACCATACTTCCAAAAAACGGTAATAGCCTGTTCTCTTTTTAAAACACAACTAGAACGAGGAAGTAGAAAAACGCGTCTAATTACCCTTTCGAGGTTCAAATGCGAGAGTACGTACGTAATTTTCGCCAGAATATGATCTCCAATCATATTATGGTTCGCATGTCATTTTAATCATGTATAATTCCAACTAAACACAGCCTATCCAAATCAAATCACAATGGTCAAACTGCAATTAGCAAAGAGGTAATATGAAGTCTACATCGAATATGCTGTTTGGCCTAATTGAGCGATGCACTCGACCCACAACAATGGCCGAAACAGACAACAATTAGTTTAATAAAGCCGCATGATGCGAGCGTGTTTTATAGGAAATGTTTCTAAAAATAGAATAGATAAAAAATATTTATTGTGACGTAGGACTGCATTTATGACGCCATTTGAAATACACACACACGCATCTAGTAGTTAAAAATAGTAGTTCCAGTCAAAATCAATCATATGCAGACCTAGTTTTACAATTTATGAGCGCTGTGGAATTTACCAACTCGCGTGCCGTTGACTTTATTTAACCTTTTTTGATTACAGATGAAGCATATAAATTGAGTTTACATCACCATCATCATCAGCCTATATACGTCCCACTGCTGGGCACGGGCCTCAAAACAATTGAGAGGGTTAAGGCCTTAATCCACCCCGCTGGCCTAGTGCGGGTTGGCGGACTACACACCTAAGAAATTTCTAAGAACTTTTAGGTGTGCAGGTTTCCTAACGATGTTTGTTTTCACCGTTAAAGTATGTGATAATTAGAAGTTAGAAAAGTCAGAGGTCATCACTACTTATCATGAGCTTTAGACGACATAAAACAATGTCTGTCCTAACGTCCTGTTCGGATTGAACATACTTTTATTTTTTTATTAAGAAAATTTTACAACTCTAGAAATGGATCGCTATAGGATCTCCTTATATTGAGATATGTAGATTATAGTTAATTTTTGTAAAAAAAAATATATTTTGAAAAACCTCAATATTTGTGCAGGACAGAAATATTTTCCTTTCATTCGATTTCAGCTTAGTTACGTGTAAGCTAGTGCTCTGTGTCGGGGGAACGTACCCGTAAATAGCTAGAGCACGTAGGATTTATCCACGCCGAGTGGTGCACAGTTGTACTGACTGCTGACTACACAGTACACATCCTAAGGTACTCGGCTCACGTGCCGAGCGAGAGGCCTGGCCCATGTGTGTACATTATTAATCATAATAATGGCACCCACTCCTCAACGGGCGGCTTAATTTAATTAATTAAGCAGTACTAAATATTGTAGACGTACAGCTAACCGACGACGTTGAAATGTTAACAATGTTATTGTTCTAGTGGATTAAATCCAACAGCGGATGGCTCTGATATTAATTTGAATGTTTGGGTGAAATCCTCAGACAAGGTCGTAGCTGTTACGATGTATTAATTTAACGGAGCGCGAAGTTTATCTAGAGTCTTACCATCAAATTTGATTTGATGTACTACAGTCTGGACGGGTTGATTTGTAACTACACGTACAGCATTTGTTTAAACAGTGCTCTGCTATTGAAACTTCTTCGTACGATGCAGTGCAAACTCTTTTTTGCTTGCGTTACATCATCATCATCATTAGCCCAAATACGTCCCACTGCTGGGCACGGGCCTCCTCTACAACTGAGAGGGTTTAGGCCTTAGTCCACCACGCTGCTGGCCTGGTGCGAGTTGGCGGACTACACACCTAAGAAATTCCTAAGAACTTTTTAGGTGTGCAGGTTTTATCACGATGTTTTCCTTCACCGTTAAAGCAAGTGATAATTCATTGTGAATACACACATAACTTCGAAAAGCCAGAGGTGTGTGCGTGGGGTTTGAACCTGCGACCGCCGAAATTCTCGACCGCGCGCCTAAATCTCGAGGCCATCACTGCCTTACATCTTAAAACGGGACTTATGATACATGGTAACGTTTGATTTAATTAATGAATTTATTATATACATACAGTCGCCTGCCTCGTGATCGCGCGGCACAAGTTGTGCCGTGCGATCTATAGGTCCCGGGTTCGAATCTCGGGTGTGTGCAAAGTGTGATTGGGTTTTTCCATTAGGAAATTATCAGTAGCAGCAGCACGGAGTCTGGAATTCTGCTCGAAAAACGGCAATAGGCTCGCCCCCTATTACGTGGACACGCCTGGCATAATGTGTGCAAAAATGCACGTCTGTCTAACCCTTCGGGGATAACAGGTGTGTGGTTATGTATGTAGGTACATACACGTTTGGCGAACTACGTGTTTTTATTCCTGCGTAAGAGGAAGTTATTCTGTTGTCGTCAAACGATCCAGTAAAAAAACATAAACATTATCCGAAAAAAATGTCGCTTTACTATGCTATGAAAATGTTTTTACAGTATAGAGTTATGTAGTTTGCATTGCTTTATTTACACAATCCATTGTTGACTTTTAAAAGGAATATAATACGAAAGAAAATGTCTGAGTGGATTATACAGCAACTGATTTACCGACTCTTACGTCCTATAGACTTAATATCACGAGTAACACAAACCAAGAGCGAACCTTTTGCACGTATTTCTTGGACAGAAAAATATATTAGAAATCCAGTTTAGCTTTTAGATTTAATTCTGAGAAAAGAACAAAGTATTTTCTTAAACAAAGACAAACAATGGCGTAAAAAACACAGGGATTTTCTTTTATGAAGCAATTAAGCTCTGTCTGCGTTCAACTAGTTTTTAAATAATTATTCCTAAACCTCAACTTTTTCCGGGGTAAAATGTAGCATATAAATAACCAGATTCTTATCTATCCATGCCAAAGTCGGTTGAGGCGTAAAAAAGTAACAAAAGCGAAGCCTTTTCCGCTTTTTTATATATACTGTTTAAACTTTATTTAATTCGGGGTTTTTTTCAAAAAAGATATGACAACCCCATCGTATCTTTTACATGGTTATATTTACATATAGGTACATTAAAAATTATAAAAAAATGGAGCATGGAGCGCCGTGTACTGGATAAATTTAATCAACCAGTTGACATAAACGTATAGCGACATCAGAATTTGGATTAGACAGAATACTTTGAATTCAGCAGCAGGTCACTATCATTTTTGTTTCGGACACATTCCATCAGCAAATGTTGAATGTCTTCTGGAGTATTACACGTGCTACAGTTTAGTGAGCTCGCTTTATTAATTAAGTAAGCAAATATTGCCGATAGATAGTGTCCCGACCGAAATGCATTTAGAATGCAAATTTTAGAATGAGATTCTTGGTACATTGTAACATCTTACATATTAACCTGTACCTATATTACATAATGCAAATTTAATTTATGAAACTACGTCTCTATTTACCTCGAGAAATTTACACGTGCATGCACGCCGTGAAGCTAGTGAATTAAACACATGTTTCAGTCGAATTAGTAAATTTTACACCAACCCCTTCAACGCTATAAGACACTCTTCTTCGAAAACTTTGCAATTCCGAAAAAGCTTTACTTTACCCTAGGATTTATATATAGCATTCCAAGAGCCATCATAGGCTAATTAGCACTGTTTTAATATTCTGCTTATATTCATAGCCCTTTAAATTAGGGAGATATTTACATCGCAGCTATTCCGAGAACAGCTCGGATTAAACTGTGTCAGTATCTAATTGTTTGCAAACAGTGTGCAAAGTGAGTGCAACTATAAATAACCAATAGAAATAAGATTGCAGCGTTAAATAAAGCTATAGCTGTTCAACGGCAGCAGGTTTGAATTCAGTAGAATTTTACTTTTTATTACTTTTACATAGTAATTTTTTTCTCTCTTAATAGTGAAATAAACATTATTTTAAAACTGTGTATGTTATGTTATTGATAATATCATATCTGGACAATTTACGAGCCAAAACACTCCGTAATAAATGTTAAAAACCCCATTTAGTGTGAGGTGCAAATAGGTATATAAGTAAAATAAGAACTATATTTTTTACGAACAAATTATTTTCCATGTTTTGATTGTACATTACATTGAGGCAACTTTAAAGCGAGTACCACTCGTACGTTATTATGCAACGTTACTTGAGATCCTTCCTTATATTAAAATGCAAAGGTGAGTTTGTAAGATACCCTTTGACGTCTCAGCCGAATATATGAATATTAGTACAGAAATAGATTCACATGTGCATCCATACTTATAAACTCTTGTCGGTATTCAAAAGGTAGGCGGAGTTAGGGAGCTTGTCATTTGTAGCTGCTACCTTCTATTAGAGTACTACTAGGTGTGCGTGAACTTAGCAAAGTCCAGCAGAGCGCATTTTTTTGGAGTTCTCGTTCATTATTAGCATGCCTAAGAGTTAGATCCTGATCCTTTTTAGGAATAGTTCTGGCGTCTAGGTACTGGACTCAGGAGTCCCATTTAAATATATTATGCTAGCGTGGAGGGTACGCAATGCGCCTTCTTTTTCCTACGCTGTTAGTTAAATACACTGTCGTTTTCCAAGCCACTCTACCACAGGTAGAACTTATTTTTCATAGATTGTTAATCGTGAAGATTTACATTATGTATAT